>CM070555.1:73531224-74731224 GCA_036346405.1 Phyllostachys edulis | reverse complement strand
GTCCTCCCTCTCGCTGGCGTTGCTGGGATCGATTGCCGGCCACAGTCCTTGCGCCTTCAAGTTCACCTTCATCACGAGAGCCCAGTCGGTGTAGTTCGTCGTCGTCAGCGTGGGGTAGATGACCGCTCCCGTCGTCTCCCTTACGACGCGCTCCTGCACCACCACCTCGCGTCCTCCCCTTCGTGCCCTGCTCCGTTCGCGCTCCTGGGGCAGAGTACGTGAGCCGGACTGAGATCGCGAGGCCATGGTATTCAGGCTCTGATACCAATTGACGTTACTGGGTCTCTGGACACACAAAAAAAATGAACACCGGAAGCTTTGTTCTGCCAAAAACTTGATAAGCCTTTTCTATATCTTCTCTTCTTATACTCAACAAAAGACTCTCTAAATACCCCAGTACATGCACTACATTACATGCAATGAAAATGAGTAACTGCCATGTTTATGCTCAGCTAGCAACGTTCACAAGCCAGCAATGAAGAGCTGTCAAAGGCTGCTAAAGCGTATGAGAAAACTGAAAAAAAAAACTGAAACGTTACTAGACTTAAAACACAGCATTAAGAATTAGGCTCTTGAAAGCTGCGACGTGATTGAATCTAACACAGGTGACAAAGGCAGCGGCCACCTCCAGCGACGTGACAACTAAAAAACACGAGTCTACCATGAAGAAAGGGGGTATTCACCAACAACGGCGGCGAGCAATTTATGTCAACTAGAGAAAATTCTATCCCCGAAATTTTGCCGGTAACCGCCAGTTACCGGTGGAGGCTGATAAAATTTTATATCGGACAAAAAAAATTCAGATTTATCAAATTTTCATCCCAATTCAAATTCCAATTCAAAAATGTGATAAATTTCATCTTTACATCTAAATTTTTTAAAAATTTTAAATAAAAATTTTTGTCCAAAATTTCGCCGAAATATTCGGTAACCAGCGTTTACCGGTTCTATCGGTGGTGTCTGAATATTTTTTTTCCCACCGATATAGTAACCCCTGGTCAGAGCACAGCGCGAGGTGCCGGTGATCCAGCCTAGCTACTTTGCTGGAGACAGTGACGCTCGTGCCCGATGCACAGCGCGAGGAAGGGATGCTGGTAAGAGACAGAGACGGAGGCACAAATGTCGGGGCATATCGATCCAATGGCGGAAATCCAACTGAAATCCCTAAATTTTTCTATCGACAGGTTTATAGAAATTCTTCTTTTTTATTCGAAGCTAACGATACACACGCACGCCTTAAACACTCGTCATCTCAAACATCGCGCGTGGTGCATGCTACATTCAGGAGCACGTCGCACCTTCTCGATGTCATGAGCATGACATATCGCACGCACTACGGCTGTATGTTAGACATAGAAACAGCAGAACCAATCCAACAAGCTAATCAACCACACACACAAATACACAATCAATCATGAATGCGTGCGCTGCATGATCTAGCTAGCAGCAACAGCAAGAACACAAATGCATATGGCCGCTCGCGCTCATCCGTCTTGGTCGTCGGCGAGCATTCCGCGGTGCACCCGGTCGATGAACTCGGAGGCCCTCCGGTTGATGTCGGGGTCGGCGTACCAGTGCCGGCCGTAGTAGTCGTAGTCGTCGTCGTCGCTCGGCCGCACCCTCGTCCCCCGGTAGTACCTCTGCTGCTGCTGCTGCCTCGCCGCCGCCGCGGCCTCCTCCTCCTCCTGCCGCCTTTTATTCTTGAGCCCAAACAAGGACGCGAGCACCGACTTCTTCCCTGATCTCCCCATCACACACAATCACACAACCTCTCTATACAGTGTAGCTTAATTCAATTGCAAGATGCAAAAGGACTTGCTTGGTTGGTTGCAGGGGGACATGGCCGTGGTGGTGGTGTATTTATAGTAGACCGACCGACCCCCCATGCAGACGCACGCGCGCGCGTCAGGACTCAAGAGCTTATTTACTCGTTAATTAGGGTTTGGTTCGGAGTACATGCGCGCGGTCGTGTGGTTAGGCAGCCGCCTTGTAGGATTGATCGCTGCGATCCACTCGTTGCTTTTTGACTGGCCATTCCTCGGCCATTATTCACAGGCAAGCTAGTGCAGACGAAGACTGAAGCAACAGCAAGCAACCAAATTAAAGCAAAACGATCGGTCGAGGTTTCTAGCTAGTTCGACGCTGTCGATCTCCTGCGAGGAAACGAACGAAATCGCACGTGAATGTTTAGTGGCGCACGTAACTGTTCCGTGGGCACGTTATTTACACACGCTTTGCAACACGAAGCATGCAAAGAACGAGTTGTGCAGCGCCGCAACCGTAAGATAGCTGTGACGAACTAGCTGGGGAGGGACTAACTTCAATTTCCGGATTTGAGAATTACCAGCACAGCACTTCACTGGAGTTGATAAGTAAGTTAGTAGTCAATTTCAACAGCCTATAAAAGTTGCAAAGACAAGAAGATGCATGGAAAAACTAGCAATAATTTTCAGACTTCAAACCTCGGCGCTGAAAGCACAACAAGAAAAACAAATTAGTTTGCTCCGTCTGCAGTGCAAGAGGCGGTCAAGAAAGCAACAGAAAGCATCAAGTTAATTTGCCCGTGGATTCCTGGAGTTGTTGGGTGAGACGAGCTTCGGTTGGCTGTAGAGCGGCAGAAATTTCCAAAAGTTACACCTCCTTTATATTCACCCTTTAGCTAGTACATACGTCGTATTATTATCGTGTCACAAATTAACTAAGCAGTCAATTAGCAAACTCTGCAGGTGTCACGATGGAAGCAAAGGAGATCTGTTTGTCTGTCTGTTCAACTTAACAGAACAAATGCCCTGATTAGTTTAACCACCCATGTTCCTTCTTTCAGATGACTACTTACTAGCTTATTATAATTAGCCAACTAGTATTAGTTAATTGATGATTCCTTTCGTCTTAAGCAAGCTTGCATGGGGGTGTTAGGCACCGCTCTGCAAGTTAAACTGCAAGGAGTAATATGTGTAGATTATCCACTCGAGTGAAAATCGACGATTCTGGATCCGTCGGGGATATCTCCAGCTTACAATTTTCCTCTCTACCACCGCTACAAATCAACCTACAATTTTTCTTTGAACGAAAACAAATCAACTTCCAATAGAGGAAAAAAAAAATACATGACACAATACCGTTTTTAAACGTTTTGACAGTATAGCTTACAACCGTCGAATCGCTACCATCCAACAAGCGTCGTCGTCCGTAACTCTTTCCTTCCTTGTCATGGCCACAACCTCCCGCTCTGGCTCTGATGACTCTTCCACCGCCTCTCCCTCCATCTCCTCCAGCCCTAGGCGCCACCCCGTCCCGAAGGGGGTGGAGGCAGAAGCGGTAACGTTGGTTGCATACCTAGGGGGAGGCACCACTGTGAGCACCCGCAAGGCCGCGATCGGTCATGACGGCGAGCGGTTGTGAGAGGTCAGTGAGCTCAGGTGCGGTAGAGAGTACCGGGCCCGGGGGCTACGCTGACGATGGCCGTGGCCGAGCGACGAGTAGTGCGTGTGATGCAGCGGGTGTGGCGGGCGAGCGGCGGCGGCGGCCAACGAGTGTGACCCAGCCGTGGTTCGATTTTGTGACAAAATAGGTTTGATACTTGTTATACTGTGATACCCTTCTTATGCGCAGCAGTTCTCAGATCGGATCAGAGTTGCGAAATATGGTATGAGTGTGTACGGTATCAAGAACGAAGTAGATGAATCTAGTAGAGAAAACTAAATAACAACGATGAAATCGGTGGCAGGGCTTGAGCTAATACCAAGGGGGGCTAGGAGTGGCAATCTCTTAGATCAAGCAATACGTATGTTTAAATTCTACTACTTTCTCTTAAGAAATATAAAAATATTAGGGTGGCTATGGCCCAGGTTGACCCGCATTATCCTTCGCCCCTGGACAAAATATTAATGATGAGAGAGAAATTAATTTGGCGATACTGACCGTAAATTTCTTAAACACAATATCAAAAGAGTACAAGAGATTGTCACTCTCTCATAACATTCTTGAACCTTCTAGAACCCTCTGATCCTTGCCCTTTACAAGAATCAAGTGCTAAAAATAACCTAGTCTCTAATTCTCTAGTTCACCTCTTGCTTTCAATGAGTTGATTTGTGACTTGTGTTCTCCGTGACCAACCCCTATGGCTTTATATAGTGTCCTCTAGTTCTAAAAAAAACAGAAATCTTAATTCTATTAGGATTCATATAAGAATCCTAGCACACTTCTCCTAGTCCTAATTCATTAGGATATAAGTCACCCATACTCAATAATCTCCACCTTGGCTCCTATCCATTAAAGTCACTGTGCTCCTTAAAAAATTCACTCCAAGTTGGTCCTACTATTTTTGTTTTTTCAGTTTTTTCTCACACTTTTGTGAGTGTTCTTTTGTTTTATAGTTTGGTTAACCACACCTCCTATTTCTATAGCCCTCTATGCCATAGATTTGTACCACCTCTAAGCTCCACCAGCTCATTGATACCACGTGGTTGGTCCCACCACGTCTTCCTTCTTCTAACAACTCGCACCTGCTAGATTTTGCAACTATCTTTGCAGTTCTGTACATAGCTGCAGATGAGATCTGAGTACCCATCGCTGACAACACGGTTTCCTTCTCCTGATCAGGATTTTTATCCGACCTTCTGTTGGTTGCTCTTCCCTGATGATTACCCATCAATCGGTATCATCAATTGCTCTAGATATTTTTTATAATTACCTGTCCTTTACAAGTAACTTGTATGACTCCACCTTGAAGTGATACCCCACAACCTTCGAGTTTAAGCGACCTCACATATATTAGATTCTTCTTTAAACTAGAAACATACCAAACTCCCATCAATTGTGACGTGCTCCATTATACATTTCCAATCTAACTATTTCTACCTCAATAATTACATACTCGGATTCGAATAGCACTGTCCAGGTGATCCGCAGTCTACGGTCTCTACGTATAAGCCCACAGTACAGAAAGCAGCTTGTTTTAGGCCCAGTACACTGAGCAATCCTAGAGACCTATCTTAGATGGCGTTTTCAGTAGCTAATGAAATTTACCTGCTTGTTTGTTTATATACCAAAAGCTTGGATCATTTATGTGATATTTAGTAGCTAGCTAGCTAGCCACTCTTCCTCCACAGTCCACATGCTCCCTCATATTGCAAACATATACAAAACTGTCCTAAAAGCTGAATGGGAGATCTAGTAATCGTTTAAATTAGTAGTTAATATACTTTAGTGACATTTTAGGGCTTAGTATTGAACCGGAGTGTTACACTTCTGGTCAATAAACGGGAGATCTAGTACTGGTTGCTAGCTTTTGCCTTTGCTGACTAGTCACACTAGCTAGCTAGCTAGTGTAAATTAATAAGATCTGACGAGACGACGACGCATTTGGATCATCTTCTGGTTGCTTCCGTAGTTCCGTGACTAACTAAACTAATAGTACATGCTAGTTAGTCGCTCGATCGTGTACACTCTAGTTCTGAATATTTCCAAATGCTGACTTCGTCTCCTATCCATTCATGCACATGGATCGCTGGCTTCTCGATCTCGTTGTTAGGTCGAAAGATTCAACAAGGCGTTGCTCACACGTACACGCTCAGCGTCATGCATAACACGCACGCATATATAAGACGTTTTACACATGGATATGTACCGTAAGTTGCCCGGCCGGTCAGCGAGCAGAAACGAACAAGGCCAAACCTACCTACGCAGACAAGCAAAGTCAAGGAGAGATTAATCGACGAAAGGTCGCCGAGACTTCTCTGAGACGGGCACGCGGGCTGGCGGATGATCGATCGGTCTCAGGGTCCGGGCAGCGTACGCAGGCGCGACGCCGACGTACGTTGACACGGGGGGACCCCGGCCGATCGATCGACATCCTCCCAAGCTCCGGCCAGGCTAGTCGCCGCGCGGGCCCCGCCGCCTTACGTATGTGTGCACAGCATGGACAGTCGACGTAGCTAGCAAGGTAGGTCCGAGGTCGTCGTTCACTCACTCACGAAGCCCATCTCTCTCTCTCTCTCTCTCTCTAACACGTCGTGTTCTTGGAAACTTTTGGGTCCAGACGAAAGGAGAGGCTATTCACAGCCATCGGCAGAAGGATGGAGATGACGAAAGGAGAAGCTATTCGCAGCTATAGGCAGAAGGATGGAGATGGGAATTCAATTCCGGAGAGACCCCTTCTCTTTGCATATGTAGCTAGGTGTGTGAAAGCTAGGATGGCTTTATTATATATATGCTTCTGGAGTCGCCAACATTTCAAACACTGGTGGAAAATATCACATATATTTGATCGACTGGTAGCTTCTTCTCGTTGCTTATTTCTTCACCAACTAATAAAGCAACCTTTGTATGGGATCTTGGACACATTAGCTACCATTTGAGGAGACCGCTTATATATATCGATCCATACTACATTTTAAAGAAATCGCATGCATATCATAAAGTAGTATATATGCATGTGGTTATAATTTATAAAAGTAGGTATATATGTATATATAGATGGAGCGTTTTTAAGTACGAACAACTGATTATCACGACCTACTCAACACGTAGTTCATGGGAATATATTCGGCTTCATTTGGTATTACGTTGGATTACATAATGTCGTTTGGTTAAGTCGCTTTTAGATATTTCTATGTTGGTTAGCTACTTTTTCTTAATAAGTTGCAAACATATATATTATTGTGTTCCGGAACAAATGAGATCAAATGGGACAACATGACCAACATTGGATAACATAATTTACCTAAATTTAATATAACTAACGAAATTTCCCACTCAATTGGGCAACTAGATATTGCAATATATTGTATTCGTTGTATATATCGAATACCTTTAAAAAGTATAGATGTATTTGTTATACAACTGTAACCATTGCAATATCTATATATGATTAATTTGCACCATTATAATATAGCCCCACCGAAATAAGTTGTATAGATCTTCTCTTTTTCTCTCGATTAACCGAGAGGGGAAGCGGGGACGACAGAGGTAGAGTCCACGAAGGGAAAGGTTAAAATGGTGAAGGCGGCACGCCATGGGGTGCCGGAGTGACGAGTGAAAGTAGGTGAAGGAGCGGGGGGTTAATTTGGGGTGAGGGGGCGAATCAGTGGACAACAATGGTGTAGGTGATGGTGGAAGGTGAGGTGGGGGAGAGGACGTCGAGGGTGGTGGCGAAGACTTGTTGTAGTGTCCGTTTTCGGACGGCGCATAGTATCTTCTGTTCTGGTTTTTGTTCTTTGCCGTAATTCAAATTACCAAACTAATTTCGAAAACTTCCTTTCTTTTCTCTCCGGTGTGTGTTTCAAATATAATGTCTGTAACATTTGAAATTCAAATTCAGTTGGAGTTTCCCCCTCTTTTGAATCCCCGGGCCATTTTGTGTTGGGCCTCCCTTCTCTTTTGGGCTCAACCCATTTCTCTTCCCGGGCCAAGCCCATTTCCACTCGGCCCTCTTTTTCCCTTGCCCAGCCCTTGCCGGCCCACCCCTTTCCCCTCTCGTTTTCTTATGGCCCAGCCCAAGCCTTTCCTGCCCTTTCCTTTTTTTTTTTCCCAAAGAGCCGCCTGGGTCATCTTCTCATCTCTCCCCGTCAAAGGTCGCAACGCCGGCCGCTTCCTCCCTCCGTGGATTTACACCGCCGCCGCGCCGGTGTCTTGCCTTCCTCCGTGGGACGACACCGCCTCCTGCGCCGAGCTGCCTCCCCTTGCCTTGTCTTGTCGCCCACGCCACGCGCGCCCGCATCAGCGTCGATGCCCGAGCCGCCACTCGTCCTCGAGCTACCCGGTCCCCCCACCACCTGCTCTCGCCTGTCCAGACCGTGCGTTGCGCTCACGCATGCGCACACACCTGCCCCACCATCCCGGTCGCCCATGCCGTCGCCGACGCGTCATGATCGATGTCCGCTTCTCCTCGTCCCATCGCCTGGGCCACACGCCCGCACCAGTCTTTGCCCACGCCGCTTCGACTCTGCGGCGATGCATGCAGGCGCCCATCCCACAGACCCGCTGCCACGGGCGCCTATCCTCTCCGTGCTCCATCAGGCCTCAACAGCTCCTTGCTTGGCTATAAGAAGGCCCCGGCCACCTCCTCCTTCCCCCTTCCCCTCCAATGCTCCCTTCTTCACTGAGCCAAACCGGAGCCAGAGCTCCCAAATCGACCACGTCGCCTCACCGCCGCACCTCCGCTCTGGTGAGCCTCCGCCTCCAGCGACTGCGTCACCACGCGCCTCAAGGCCCAAGGATTCCAATCCCCACCTCCCCGCTCCCTCCTCGTCGCTGAGACGTGCCGCCGTCGTGCTCCCTTCCCCTCCGTCCATGGTCGCCGTCGTTGGACCAAATCGACCACCCCCAGGCCACCCGGGTCATCCCGCCAGTTTCCCCTTGCCATCATGCAGCCTATGCGCGCGCCGCCTCCTCCAGACATCGCCGCATGGTGCCAAGACAAGCCAATGGAGCCGCCGCGCTCTCTCGAGCCACCGCCACCTCCCCGGGTCCACCGCCTGAGGCCAGGCCCGCGCCTGGCTGCCTGCCCTCAAGACTTCAATCACCGGTGCCGCCACCGCCTAATGCCATCGCCGAGCCCTCTGCCCCTTTCTTTCTTTGTGCAACCGAATGGGATGGGGAGGATGCCAAGGGCCCACCGGTCATTGCCTTGACCTCCCTCCCTTTGGGCGCCATGTGGGCCCCTCCTTTTTCCTGTTTTTGGACCACTCGCCTGTGTGTAGACCATTCATGTCATCTGTGGACCTTTACTCTCTCTCTCTCTCTCTCTCTCTCTCTCTCTCTCTCTCTCTCTTCTCTCTCTGCTTGATCTTCTAAGATCTTCTGCTTCTCTCGTCAGAATTCCAAAAATTATGAAATAAATTTCTAAAAAAATTGTTAATTCAAGATCTTGCTAATGGCATAGGTCTTGTTTAATTTGGAGTTCATTTGTTTGTTCGTGTGTATTTATTTGCTCTCTTTGCTTGTTTGTGTCTTTTTCTGGTACGATCGTCCAATTAGGATTCGAAGACGAGGAGAATCTCCAACTTGATCAAGCATGAGAATATCAAGATCCTCTTGCCTATAGCCAAGGTGAGTCAATACTTTGATCATATTGAGCTTACATTTTATGCAAATTATATTCATTTAAATTAGCAAAAATTACATGCTTTAATTCTTTATCAAATGTATGTTAAAGCTTAAGGTAATTAAACACACACTTGTTGATTAATTAATTAATATGCCATCCTTGATAAATTGAATCTATTAATCCTTGTCACCCTAGTAACTATATGGTAATACTAGCTATAGGTTGTACTTAAGCGACATACTAGTCTTGCTTAAGTACCGGGGTATTAAAATACCCTAATCATCATTCTTCAAACATAAAATGTTTTGGGTAGTCATTGGTGGTTCATTGACTAAAAGGTGTGAAAATAATTTGGTTTACTCCTCAAAACCCTAATTGCTAGTTCTATCTGGGCGGATGGTGAGGCGGTGGGTGCTCGGGGAGCACGAGGATGGTTTGTTTGTGGAATGAACTGCCCAGATAACCCTAAGGACTTAATCTTGTCACGACCTCCCGTGTTAAACAAGTACAACCATAAATCTGCAAAGTGCAACTTGGCTTAGTAAAATTATTGAACCCTGAATGTGTCTCACACGGTGGAGAAATGGAACGCACAAGCTTGGGTACATCTAGCTTGAATGGGTAAGTTGCCAGTGATTGTGGGTAGTCCAAATCTACACCCAACGCTAGGGTTACAACGATCCCGTGCAACATATGGGCGCAACCCCATATGGGTGAGATGACGGAAGGGGCAAGATAGTTTGAAAGGTTACTGTGACGGTCGCCCAACTACATAACTACGGAATCATGTGGGGTAACGGGTATGACTATCTCTTGTGGGTAAAGTGTGCAACCTCTGCAGAGTCTAAACTGTTTAAACAGCCGTGCCTACGGTCAAAGGCAGACATGGGAATCATAACTTGAGTTAGTTCTATTTCAACAACTTTGTGGGTGGTATGAAAATGGTGGAAGGGCTCACCTAGCCCTGTGTTGGATTTTCCCTCAGTCTTCGAGCTCAGTTGGTGTGGTAATTGGAGGCAGCTCCAATTGAAAAGATGCATGTGTAGAGTTCCGACGGATGGAACATCTACTGTTATTAATTATTGCACTTTACTCTCTTTATAAAAATGCAATTTGTCAAAATGCTAAGTGATAGGACTTTGTAAGTATGATATTTGAAAAGCTTGCTTTCACAAATAAAAGAACCGAGCCATCCTTGTTTAACCTTGCATGTATATTATTGCATTGTGTGTTGGCTCACGAGCACAGTAGTAGTGCTCATTCTCGCTCCTCTCCCCAAACCCTTCATATAATGAAGATGAAGGAGACTACGCTTTCTACGAAGGACCAGAAGACGATGGACAAGGAAAAGACGAGGAGTAGTTCAGTTCTATAGTTTAGGTCTCGCCCAGTCTAAGTAGACTCGTTGGTACTCGCATACAACCGATATTATCTGGCTCCTGGTTAATATCTGTCGTACACGGGTCACCCCAGTCGCTTTCCTGTGTGAGATGAGCCCTACCTCCCCTTTTGCTTCCGCTGTAGATATCGTTATCTTCATGAAATGAAATCAAGTTGGCCTTGTGCAGCCTCTTTTGTAAACCTCGACCTGTTGAGCTCTATAATTGATTCAGCAATGTGCCTGTGAGTGCTATCTACTGATCCAGGAATAGCACAGTGTTTTCACAGAGGATTTGGATTCTCAGAAATCCGGGTCCAACACTTGCCGAGGAGGAGAAGAGCACAGGAGAAGGAACGGGATGAGAGGCGGTGGTGAGCGAGGAGCACACGAGGCAAAGGTTGAACGTGATGGGGGCGTCGAGCGTCTGGTGGCACAACTTTTTTTGGTGAGGCATGAGGGTAGGGGACTAGATCTCAGCCAGAGATTTGATTTGCCCATGGCTGATCAAATGGTCCTCTGAATTTGAGGTGTCGTGGCAGCGTTACATGACTATTTTTTCTAAATTAGATCTAGTGGTCCCTATCGTTTAGGTTTAATTAGGGTCCACCATATCGAGAGTCGCATGTTTTTCTTTTTTTCCTAAGAATTTCTTGAATTTCTATCTTTTTGTTAAGCTTTTCATCACGTATCATGAGCTTTTATTATATAATCGCTACCAAAAACCGCGTATTTCCCAAGTGCCAAGAACACTTGTGAACAAAGAGAAGACACTCGGGATAATATTTCCCGACAGGCTACCGTCAATAAAAAGCACTCGGGATAGTTTCGTCGGGCAAAAACTTCTTTCCTGAGAGTCACTCAGGAGGTAGATATTCGCCGTGTGTTCGGATTTACACTCGGGAACAATTTTGGATAACGCTTTCATGCACACGCAATGGAATCCTTTCCCGAGTGTTGGGTACTCAGGAAAGTTAGACATATGTCCCCTTTTTGGCTTGGCACGTTGCCCACCGAGATTTTCGCCATGTGTGTATCCTTTCCCGACGATTCTTGAAAAGTGTCCCGAGTGGGAACACTCGGGAATGATCGCCATGTGGCTACCTTTTTCGATGGCTCCGAAAAATGTTCCCGAGTGTTCGCACTTGGGAATTATCGCCACGTGGCTATTTTTTCTCGATGGGTCCCTAAAATTACCCCGAGTGTTAAACACTCGGGAATCCGGATTTTTTTTCTTGAGTGAATTTCAATGAAGGACACTCGGGAATTAGTTTGTTAGCTACACAGGAAACATGTTTTGCCAGTGAATGCAACACAATTTCGTACATACAATGCGCATTTCATATGATGCATATTCTACCACAATAAAAGGTATCAGCAATCCACAAATCGTTACATATATAGATTCGACAACATGGACATAATGTTCGAGTTCACAATACAACATCCACATATATAGATCCGACATCCACAACATATTCGTGTTCAAATTCGAAAAGCTAGGCATAAGGGATACATCTAACAGTTACAAGCAGTTGAACCACAAACTAGTTCAACAAGAAAAGATCAATTTTCCGGAGTGAGTGCATGATACATCAATTGTGGAGATCCATGAGTTAACCTTCAACGTGTTGCTCCCAGTGCTCAACTGCAAAGATGATGATCATGGATCAATTTTCTAACTCCAAGTACCATGTTCTTAAGGTCAAAGAATATTATTACAAAAAATAGCTCTTAAAGATTTAATAACATCTCTTACCGAACAAGACAATTGTCGTGTAACATCCCAAAATCCTAATCTTGGGATTAAGTAATATAAATGCATTAGGAAAAGTTCCTTTGAACATTTCCATTTAAACTTTGCCTTTTTGAAAATCTTGTGTTGGTTTTAAAAGTAAAACTTGAACTACAATTAGGTGCTAAAAAGGAAATAGATAAAACAAAGCAAAGATTTCTAAATGAGAGAATGGTTTTGGGCTATTTATCCTAGGAACTATTCAACAAAATTTCTATATGAAATTTTGTTTAGAAAAATCATTACAACCCCTTAGGATCAGCACCTTGTTTGAATTTTGTAGAAATTCATGTAAGGTGTTAACCTCTGGAAAATTTACTATAGAAACTAATTGAGCCCAGTAGTCTACACAAAAATTTTCATTAATTTTGGACTTAATTTGTTTAGTGAATTAAATTGATAAAGAAATCAGCTGTTAATTCAAAAATCAAAAGCTCGTATTGTTCCTCGGGCTCGAGTCCAAACAGACTGGTCGAACCAGACCAACTCCATATGTGGGTCGGACTTGGTGATTCTAAGCCGTTGGATTTGAAATCGACCATCCAAATCGAGTGGGCCGTTCGGACCATCCGAACAACGCAATTCATCTGGGCCGTTCGTTTCCGATCGGACCGTCAAGATTAGATCAACACGTACCGCTTCGTCGTGTCGCTGACTGGTGGGCCCCGTGCACAGGACTCATCGTCCACCTCACGCTTGGCCGCACCAGTGCACGCCCGCGTGTGAGAGCTCCACCGCGCCCCCGGTTTCGCCTCGCCGCTAGTGGTTTTGCTGCCCCTCAACCACCCGCATCGCTTCGCCGTTCAATGCCGCGCCCATACCTGCCCGCGCCAACTCCTCCCTACCCGTACAACGCTGAGAGCTTCGCCCCTATTGACCGCCACTGCCTGAGCTCTTCCTCGCCCTACTCTACCGCTCAGACTATAAAAACTCACCCCCGAGCTTCGCATTCTCTTTTCCAACTCCGTGCGCTCACTCACTCCACCTCTCGTTCACTCATTCGAGCTCTAGAGCTCGGAGAGTGAAAACCCTAAAATTGTTGTGTGCCATCGCCTTCGTCTTCAGCACCGTGAAGGGTTTGGTGTCGAGTTCTTCACATCATATCGCGTTCCATAACACCTTGAGTCTTTCCCTTCACCCAATTTAGCCTTTGATCCACAAGAGCTCCCGATTTGGCCCTTCTTCTTCATCTCCGGCCAGAACGCCGCCTCAAGCCTTGCCGGCGATTCACTACACCTCAGGCTGATTCAACGTACCTGAAGCATCGCCAGGACTCACTGAAGCTTCCTCGACCATCGGACTTCAAGATCCTCCGCCCCATCGTCTTCTCCGTGCACGACCAACCTCGCTGTCGTACCTTACCGTCGACAGCTCGCCTCCGACCACCTCAGCACCTCCGCGTCCTTCCGGTATGACCCTGGTAGTTCGTAGAAGCTATTGCGCGCATTAGATTGTCACGAGTGTAGCTCGTTTGCCTTGTCGCCCATTGTCGTAGTAGCTCCTCCGCTCGTCGCCGGTGCGCCACCGCGTGGAACCACCCCAGGCCACGCCGTCGGTGCTGACAGGTACGCAATAGTATGTAGATCACGTTTTGAACACCCACTTGCCTCGCTGAGCCCCACATCGCCGGCGAGTAGCACGGGCATGAGTGCCACCATGCGGCACGGCATTGACGGCACTGTAGCTCATCATCACTGTGTCTAACTACGATCATTAGAACATAATCAAAGTTTAGTTATCGGTTTAGTTGTAATGAGTCGCTGACATGTGGGACCAAGCCGGTAAGTTAACTCAAACTGTTAACTTCGCTTGAGTCTATGACATGCGGGCCCCATGGCTTAAGTGCACAGTGAAAATCCCCATGGACCCATGCACCCTGCGCATATGGACCACCGGTCTCACGACCGCATTGCTTGTCGTGGACCTAGCCACCAACAAATGGGCCCCAATTGCCGCTTAAATCGAAATCCAATGGAAAATAAAAAATACGCTTTCAGTTATAACCAGAATACGCTTTATTTTTGGGAAAATGTAAACTCCGTTATAACATACGTGAAAATACGTTTCCGCCGTTAGAAAACGTATTTTTGATTTAAACTGGATTTTTCAAACTGATTGGGGTAAAAGCTTAATAACTTTTGCTACACAACTCCAAATTAAGTGAAATTTGCCTCTAAATTCGTCTAAAATCATAATCTACCTGAATATGTAAAAATATTTATTTTTGGTTACTGTTTATTTTGGTTGGTTTCTATTTAATTCTTTTCCGGCTCTTTTTAGACATCGATTATTCGGGTTATTCTCGCGACGATCAATCGAACATATCTCCAGAACACCAAGAGCAAGGAAAGCACCCCCTTTGATCATATTGATCCCAGTATTTCAATTATTGTACTTTGTTTTGCAAATCCTATTATGCATGCGTGTATTTCTTGTATGAAAATGCTATTATCGGGAAATTGGTAGTGTAAATACTACTCGCTGCATTTGTCTCCTTGAAATATTGATCTCTTACTGTTGTAACCTTTAGAATATGGGTTAGACAATAGATAATGTCAATTGGGGATTTTTTTTAGTACGATTGTTGTACATAAATTGCAAATAGAGCGATAGAAATTCTAAAAATTGATTAAAGGACAATATGTTAATTTGCGAATTGGGATTATTTTGAAAAATGTCCAGAGGAGTTACCTCTATTATTTGTATGAAATTGACATGAAAACTTTAGTCTTTAGACGCGGGCGAGTTATATTATATTCTGGAAGAGTGAGGATTGCGACTCACTAGTAGATAGGGTGGAGATCTCGTCCGTAGTTGATCAAGGACTGAAGCCAGCAAATCCAGGACTAAGACCTAATCGTACAACCATATGTGCTATTATGGGATGGTCGTAGCTAACTAAGTTATCAAAATCTTAGCGTTGCATGACAGTAGGCAGAAGTAGTGTCCGCATTGCTGAAGGATCGGCATGCCGACACAACTGCGAATGCCTCACTTTGACGGGTTTCTATCCGAGCGAAGTGAGGGACTCACTCAACGGGTTTCTATCCGGGTGAGTGAGGCTCCTCATTCGATGTGTTACCTTGTTACTATCAGTGTTATTATCATCGTCATGTCGACGGATGAGGATAAAGATTCACAGAGCTAGTGCAAGGTTAGGACTAGATGATGTAAAGGTTGAGTTGCGAACTCTAGGGTGCTTACCTTTGGTAGTGAGCAGTGATATAGAGATATTCCAAGCAACTGGGATACCGCGTACTATGGGTAAAGTTGTACTCCTCTGCAGAGTGATAAACTATTTGAATAGCCGTGCTCGCGGTCATGAGCATGCTTAGTGCGACTGGTATGGCGGTAGCTTTTGTTTTCCAAACTGTTTTGTCACAAAATATTAGGGTAATGACATGGGGTTTTTCTTTGTTGAGTTAACTGTCATTTCTATGGCTTTGTTGCTATGTCTATAGCGGATTGTCATTTCTATGACCGATTTGCTATTTCTATGGTTGAACATGAACTTGTCGGTGTCATTTCTATGTCAAAACCTGATTATATTTTTTCTTACAACCGAGTAGGGTTGTGAGTGTTTGTTGTTACTTGTTCAGTTACTTTACTTACTGTCCTGTACTTACTTTTTCATAAGCTGCTCTTTCAAATTACCGTTGCAAAGTATTACTTATGGATATTGCAAATAAACTTGGCTTTGAGCAAAAGAACTTGTAGAGTAGAGCCATACTTTTGATAGCCTTGCATTTACTATGATTTTGTGATACACTACAAGTCTTGTTGAGTACACAAGTACTCAATCTTGCTGTTGTTGTTGGTTTAGAATTTGCAGATGAGCTGACCCCCGACGACGAGTTCTTTGCACCTGGCACCGAGGGGTTCGGTGATGGGTCTACTTAGGCCTTGTTTCCTTATCGGTTGCCTGAGGGATTAGATGGGCATGCCGCTGGACTTTTGCTACTATTACTACTATTTTGTTTTCTGCTGCGATCTTACTTACTCTAATGACTGTTTTTATTTGGCCGGTCGGCCGTGGTTTGTAATAACTGTTGTAATAACTTAAGTAGATTTGTCCCTTTTGCTTTACTTTAGATTATGAATGTATGATTGTGATGCCAAATTTTGTGAATGTGTGTGCTAGCCTTTATTCCTGGGACTAGCACTATATATACATAAGATCTTCGGGTATTCCACACCCAGGGGTTTGACATGTCGAGACCCCGGATATGCAACTCTGGGACCCTCTGTGTATACTGAACTAGTCCCATGATCAGTAGCTAGCTCACACAGTTGCAACATAGATGAAATCATATCCATACAACAAAATTTACGATGAAACAAACAAATTAATATTACTAAATAGCAAAAGGACCTTATGGTCAAGGTATTTACAGAGTTTGCCACGCAGGACTAAGGACAATAGAGTACAACTTGCAGCGGAGAACAAAAACAACTCGTGGAGGCTATCCGATATGCCCACAGGCAATTGAGTGGAGGACATGGCCTAGTCTGCATGATCTTCGAAGTACTCCTCTTCATAGAATACGGTGCTCCCCGGGTCTTCTTCGACGACTGATCAACAAAGGGCGTATAGCCGTGAGTACATAAAGTACTCAGCAAGTTGTAGGGAACAACATGTGCGTAGTATTCATGCAAGACTTGACAATGATAGCTTTATGTTTAATTTGCGGAAAGCGTATTGAGCGTAAATACAGTAAGTTAGTCGTAAAGCATGATTTGAATGATTAAAACATAGGTAATCAAGTTTTTTGAAACAACTCGCGAACACCAAGTTCGCTTCCCAACCAACGACCACGATCAGAACGCTTCCCATGACCAAATCACCTACTTGCAACCATCCACAACAACATTTGGAGAAAATCTACCCCTTGTGTGAAATCACCAGGCCTTGTCCATAACCGGGGACACGGCTATTCGAATAGTTTTACACTCTGTAGAGGCTGTACAGCTTTACCCACATGACACGACTTCGCTAATTTGTTTGGCATCCGTCGATACCACCGCTCACTACCTTGGGTAAGCAGTCTAGAGCACATGACAAGGCCTTTACAAAGCTCTGTTTTAACTCAGTTCTATTCACTAAGGTTTCGCCTCCGACTGGCTCCACAACTCCCAATATCCACCTTGCAAAACAACATCCCAATCGACCGGCCTCCTCTTGCGCCAAGTGTGAATGTCTATCCCAGGTTTCACACTTTCACCAAAACAAAACCGAATCAAAGCATTGCTAACTAGTTGGCCAGGTCCACCCCATCCTGGACATGTGGTTGCACGGTATGGCCCAAATCAATGGCACACAAAGTTAAGTCCTTAGAGACTACTCAGGCGAAACATCCTCATCCCAATGTGCTTCTCGCACCCCCTTTACTACACGATCATTCGCCTGAGTATAAAAACATTTTCGGTTCAACCCGGCCGAATGGCAACCCTTGCCATATGACAACAAATTTTTATCAATAGTGGCTCCGGCACAATTCCATATATCATCAAGACAAATTTATCATCTTTGGATCAAGTGATCGCGAGACATCGCATAACTAAAGCATGACTAAGCATAAAACGCGCCAATGTTGGTATTACAATAACGTCCAACTAAGATTACCCCAACCTATGGTGTCCAAGGGTACATTTCAACATGTCGTTCACAATTATCCAAGGAGTCATACTGCCATATAGGTGTTTAACTATTCCCAAAACCATTTTTATACAACTAGCCATGCATGTTGATACAAAAATAATATAATTTTATAAACTGGGTATGACATGATCAAAAGTCTAAAACTTGCCTTCATTGAAGAGTTGGGATGCTTCGGTCGAGGTCGTCGGGTCCAAGAACTCTTTCTAAACGCTAGAATCTATACGTGCGAAAAGAGCCAAATAAATAAAACAACTCCAAGTAAAATCCAAAAACTTCCAAACTATAACCAAAATAAAGGTACAGAATTAAGACGAATTTAGAAATTCGAGTCACTCGAATCGGAGCTCGAACGAAGGAGAACGAGTCCTCGAAAGAGGTTCAACTGGTTGGTAGACTTCGACTACCTGGTCGAAAGGAGGTTCGACTACATGTGGTCAAAAGAAGGGAGGATTTGACTACCTGACGTGGTCGAAAGGAGGAAGATTCGACTACTCGGCGTGGTCGAAAGGAAAGAAGAGAGAAAACAGAGCACGGGAAACTCACCAGGAATGAGAGAGAGAGAGAGAGAGAGAGAGAGAGAGACAGAGGAGGACGACAAACAACGAATAGCGGTCGAAGACGATGCGGACACTCCGGCGAACTCTTTGGTGGCGAGGAGGCGACAATGCTAGAGGCGAAATGAGGGTGAGAGCAAGAGAGAAAGTAAGAATGGAGGAGAAAACAAGAGAAGGGAAAAAGGGCTCCTTGGGGCTCTATTTATAGAGGGAGGAGGGGGTACCGGGCGACAATAAGGAGTGGTAGGGCTCGCGGCGTGTGGCGGAGACAATGGCATTTAGTGCGCAGACGACATTTTAATGCGCACGGCGCATGAGAGAAAACAGCATTTAATGTGCACGACTCTGCGGAAAAAGAGAGAGAGAGAGAGAGAAAGCATGTTGAGGTGAAAAGTGATTGGAACCAAAAAGGTGGTCGCAACCGAAAGGGTGGTCAACTACGAGAGGGTGGTCGAACCAAGAGGCGATCGAAACCAAGAGAGTGGTCTAAACCAAGAGGCTAATTGAGACCGAAAGACTGGTCGAAACCAAAAGACTGGTCGAAACCAAAGGACTGGTCAAAACTGAAAGACTGATCGAAACCAAAAGACTGATCGAAACCAAAATACTAGTCAAAATCGAAAGACTGGTTGAAACCAAAAAGATGGTCGAAACCAAAAGACTGGTCGAAACCGAAAGACTGGTCGAAACCAAAAGGATGGTCGAAACCAAAAGACTAGTCAAAACCAAAAGGATGGTCGAAACCAAATGACTAATCGAAACCAAAAGGATGGTCGAAACCGAAAGACTGGTCGAAACCAAAAGGATAGTCGAAACCAAAAGACTGGAAGGGGAAGAGGGAGTAGCTTGGGGAAGGTGGTGCTAGGGCATGGCAAAGGGGCACACGGGGAGGCAGCAAGGTCAAGGGCAGGTGAGGGAGAAGGCAGAAGCAGGAATGGTCGACGTGAATTAGGCCAAAACAGAGAAAGGGAATTTTTAAATACCAAAGAACTCCAATAAACTCAAAATAAACCCAATTGAATTAGTTGAAGTTTGATTTAGTCACATTAAATTGCTTTCGATTTTTCCAAAATTTCCAAGTTAAGTTTTAGCAATTCAGCAGAACTAAATGAATATTTTTAATTTGAAATTTTTTCGAAAACTCCTGAAAATTGGGATGTTACAACAGTCAAACTACAGAACTAGATTGCTAGTGTTGCTTTTTTAGGGGAATGTAATGCAACGTAATGTGCAACAGCCATAAAACAGAAATATATAACAACGAGGGATAAACTGCATGAACCGCCCCATGCAAGATTCAGTTTAGGGTAGTTGTCCTTGTAAGGAACTATCCAAGTTAGTATCTTTCCATCTGTAGCTGCAACCAAATATTCGTTTTATCTAGCAGTTTTGTGGAGTAAATGTGGTTGATGCACTTAGCCTTATCATGTTATTCCAAATTTATGCTTTCTCTTGCTTTCTGTATCAGGATTGCCATGTTGCTTCTATAAGCATAATAGCTGTTGTGCTTAGGATTTTGTTGTACTTCTTAACATAATGAATTGTTCATTTCGGCAAACACAGGTGCATTTTTTAATCAAACCCTTGTCTGCCTGAAAGTGTACTTAAAAATTTGTACTTCTAAATTTGCAAGTTACCACAAAAAACATACAAACATAATCACTTGGGAAGCACTCTAGAAGTTGAGTTATCAGTAGACAAATTTGCAAAGTGTTGTATGCTGGGTTGTGGATAGCCCCCTTCATTTTCTAACACGTTGCTGCTCAACTGTAGGTAAACCTAGTTGACTGGCTTAAAATGATGGTCAAGGTTGGCGGTGTGAAGTTTGTCTAGATTTTGATGTGTGCAATGCTTGTTACCAAAAAGGAGCAGTTAATCATGCTCACAAGTTAACAAACCATCCATCTGCTGCAGACTGTGATGTCCAAAACAAGGAAGCTCAGCAATTACGTGTTCAGCAGGTAAGTTCTTTTAGATGTTCTACCATTATTCTTGATCTATCATTGTTGAAGATGCGATTTTTTTTCTATTTAGTTGAATAAAAGATGTGCTTTCATGCTCAGAGAGCCAACAACTATCTAACTTAAATTCCCTTTTCTAAATCAATGGGAATAGTATAATATTACTGGCATGGGAAACTTTCATGTAGAGGTAGGAAAATATCACTTTGTTCCATTACTTAAGTTGTAAAATTATTAATAAAGTAATAGACAGTCACTAGCTATCACTTGCTGAGAGGGACCATTCACATTAAGTACTTTCAAGATGATGATCATGGATCAGTTTTCTAACTCCAAGTACGTGTCACTCCAAGTACCATGTTCAACAAGCCAACCACAACAGCTAGTAAATTTATCATTTATGTAGAGAGAGTAGCAATGACTCACATTTTTGGGTGACATACTAAATATCACACTTGTGAGTTGACTCAATCGCATTATCTTCGAGTGGTCGCTCGACAATGGACTCATCACATGATCTTAGTTTGGGTTTCTAACATATGTACCATCTCCAGCTTCACCATCGGGAGCAGTTGGATCTGCCATTCATCCCGCCATTACCTACATTTTCATAATCCGATGAGGGCAAAAATGTAGTTGTTTAACCAACATCAACATACATAAACTATATAACTTGCAGTACATGCATACACTTCATATACATGGAACTTGCAGTTTTCATGATCACTTGATTAAATAGGTTCTAGGCAAACTAAGCATTCAGTGAATTCTTTCAAAAGAGGTATAAAAGGCAAAAAAAAAAAAAGTAGAACCCACTATGTTTCCCACAGTAATTGGCAAAAAAAAGTCGACATATTTGAACGTCTGATCATGGAGTTTCACCAGTTACTAACTGGATTAGATAATGTAGGTAGTGGTGCCCCTAGGTGTACTGCTATCAAGTCGAGAGTGAAGAGCCTGAATATTTGTTTACACATTGCCATACATTAGCCAAGTAAAATATATATATATATATATATATATATATATATATATATATATATATATATATTGCATGTTACTTTGTTATTGTAATCGCACGCCCAACTAACCTAGATCATTTGCTCCAATCGTTGCTCAGCATTGATTTCCTTTTGTAGCTTCGCCTCAGATGGTCGTAGTTTGTCTTTGAGGGTGATCATCATCTGTTGATCCGCTACTTGTTGTTCGAACCTCCAAGAGGGTTGCTGGTGTACTAATGTAGCAGGCACCCATTAAGAAATGTCCATGTTTCTTCCCCTTTCCAGCCTTGTACACAGCAGTCACGTCTAGTAGTGAATTCATTATGTCGAAGCCCGGGCCATGAATCTCCTTAATAGCCTCAGTATATACCTCCCGTTGGAGAAAATCATCAGGGAGCCAAAATTCTAACAAAATTAGTCTCAAACATGTGATGGTCAATATGTTCACAGATACACATCGCATAAACTAACTACAAATCTTACTAGGTTCTCTGTTGCGCGCTGGCTGCACAAGATGCCCTGGGTGGAAAGATCTTTTTCAACTTGCAAAGCAACACAGGTACTTCACGCTCCAAAGTTGACATCACCATGTGATCTATCTCTTTCACACATAGCTGTTCATAAAAGAAGCTCAACTTCACCATCACTTGCCAAACACACTCAGGGATGTAGCCAGGAATCATCATAGGCAAAAGGTGTTCCATGAATATGTGGTAGTCATGACTCTTTAGGCCATTGATGCGCATGATAGCTAAATTTACTCCTCTTCTTATATTTGCTACCCATCAGGAAACTTTAGGGTCTGAAACCATTCCAAAATCTCTTTTCTCTGAGCCCTAGTTAAGCAATAACTAGCTCTTGATTTCTCCCACTTGCCAGTAGCTGGCTTGTGGATCATATTGAGAGAGGGTCTGTTGTAAAGTTTCTCTTGATCAAGATGAGCCTTAACATTGTCCTTCGTCTTCTGGAATGTCAAAGAATGTACTAAATATGGCCTCTACAATATTCTTCTCATTATGTGTTACATCTATGTTATGGGGAAGAAGAAGCTTATGGAAGTAGAGTAGCCGCCACAAGCTTGGAATGTGAGTCCAATTGTGTTCCTCGCCATATTTCTCGAACCCATCTCCATCATCAAGAGGCTTGATAGCATTTAGCCGTGCATAGACCTCCTCACCTGCTAGTCGATGTGGTGGTCTATTGCGGACAACAGTATTGGCCCTAAATCCATTTGTGCCACTTCTAAATTCGTGGTCAATTGGAAGGAATTGTCGCTGACAATCGAAGGAGTGCTTGCGACCATGCTTTAGCCAACAGCCACGCAACACCTCCCTGTAAATTGGGCATGGTATCTTCTCATGTACACACCACCCACAGAATATCCCATATGCTGGGAAGTCATGCATGGATGTGTGGTACATGACCAGCATGGTAAAGTTCTGTTTTGATGCCCGATCATATGTTACTATGCCTTGTTCCCAAGCATGTAACAATTCATCCACCACCGGCTCCATAAATACACTCATATTCTTCCCTAGGTATTCAGGACTAGGGAGTATCAAGAAAAGGAATATGTTTTGCTTCTGCATGCAAACGCCAGGTGAGAGGTTAAGGGGAATGACAAACATGGGTCAACAGCTGTATGGCGCAGCCCCCATACCAAATAGGTTAAATCCATCAGTTGCAATTGCAATTCAAACGTTTCGAGGCTCTACGGCAAACTCTACATAGTCTCAGTCAAATTGCTTCCATGCTTCACCATCAGATGGGTAGACCATCTTGTCATCATGCATGGTACCGACGACCATACTTGTGCCATATCATTTGTTTGGCAGAAACATCAGACATGTATAACCGTTGGATTCGTGGTACAAATGTTAGATAGCAAAGTATTTTTCTGCCAAGGAAGCTGCCTCTTCGAACCATCACCGGAGTCAACCTCAACATACCTAGACTCACCACACTTATCACAGTGATCTTTTTCCACATTCTCATTCCTGAATAATATACAATGATTTGGACAAACATCTATCTTCTCATATGGCATATTTAGTGTGCTTATCAATTTCTTGACCTCATACAAGTTAGGGGGTAGTTTGTGACCATCTGGGAGAAGGGTACTAAACACGCTTAAGAATGCATCAAAGCAAGCAATGCTTATGCTGAACTAGGACTTGATAGCAAGTAGCTGTGTGATGGCATCTAGTTGGGACACCTTTGTTTGCCCATGAAGTGGTTGACTTGCTGCAGACAATATATCAAAGAAAGCCCTTGTCGCAAGCTCCGGTTCTTTCTATACAGGTGGCACATAAGCATCACGTACATCATCTAATATGTCTTCTATCCTACTCTCGTTGTGGCCGCCATCGTATGTGTGTTGCATGTCCGGTCTACTACTTTGTGACTCGCCATGGTAGACCCACATGGTATAGCATAGCCTAAATCCATACTTGCACAAGTGTGCAATCATTGTCACCTTCATTTGTGGCTGTGTGTTCGAGCAATGACAACAAGGACACAACACACCACCTCGTCGTGTACTCCTAGGAAATGCTCGATCCACAAAATCGGTGATCTTTTGCATCCATTCTTGGCTATACTCACCCATCTTTCTGCATCTAGTGTACATCCAACTATGATCCTCAGCCATCCTAGTGTGCAAAAAAGGTATAAAATTTAATAAATTAACTTGAAAAAAAGGTCTAGCTCTCTACACTTCAAAGTTTAGACTTAACTCTCACTAAGAGGATATCAAATCACTAAATACTCCTGCACTAAGCAACATCTTTTTGAATGAATCAACAGGGGTGTTCTTCAGCTTACATCCCAATTCCCAAATGTTTTTTTGTCTGTTCTCAATGTTAAAAACTGCCTAATCAAAAGAACTTAATAAGAGTGACAATATTAATCAAAAATAGCAATTAAGTGCACCATAAATTACATCAACAACAAAACAAACATACGCTTTTCTGGTACTGGTTGAAAACTAGAGGCATTTCGAGATTTCCATGGTGCCAAACAAATTTTTGCACATCCAACAAAGACTAACTTTCTCTGCTTTTGGAGAAACCTGTAGTTTTACATCAGTAGGTTTACATCTCCGGTCAGATTTTGGCTAATCCAAAAGTAGAAGCTAACCCATTCCAAACATACTTTACTAATGAAAAAAATAAATCCTCAGCTTCCTCGATTTCTATAAGGTGTCCACACATTTTGAAATTTAAACTTTATAATTTCTTTTACCAATAATTAGTCCAATAATGTATAGGTTTACTTATTAACGATATATAGTAAAAGAAATTAACCGTTAAGGTTCAATTGTTCAAGACCGTGCAAGTCAAACAACATCTTATAAAAACAAACGGAAGGAGTAATAGATGGTAGATTGTCTCTACATCAAAAAAAAAATTTGACACCAATTTGTTGCATGACCTCATCCCTCTAGAAGATTATCTTTAGTTAGTATGCTCATGTGAAGAACTAACCACAAGAAAATATTCACTTTCAATGGTATCTTCACTTTTGGTATGAACTTTTCTGGAAATTGCATATTGTATAAGCCTTCAATGTGCACAGATCTAGGGAATGGGAAGTAGGAGAGGTTGTACTTGAGGTCACCGGCATCGGGAACTACGGCGTCGGCAGTTGAGGATGAGGACATAGGCGTTGGCTGTTGTTGCGGCGGCAGACGAGGATGAAGAGGCGACAGAAGAGGACAATGGCACAGTCGGGTGCGGAGGAGGGGAAGACAGCGGCAGCAGAGGTGGTGGATTGGTGAGGGAGAAGGAGGAGGAGGAGGGGGAGGTGGCACCGGTGGCAGTGGATCTGCAGTAGTGGAGGAGGGGAAACGGTGGGGTCAGGTGTGGCGGCAGGAGACGAGGAGGGGGAGGCAGTGGAGGAGGGGGAGGCGGTGGATCGGCGAGGGAGAAGGAGGACGGGGAGGCAGCGCCGATGGTGAGGGATAAGGAGGAGGAGGATGGAGTGGCTGCTGTGGAGGCAGAGGAGGAGAGGGAGACGACGCCGGTTACAGAGGCAATGGAGGAGGGGGAGATGGCGGAGGCAATGGATCGGCGAGGGAGAAGGAAGATGATGATGGGGAGGCGGCGGTGGTGGCGAGGGACAAGGAAGAGGAGGACGGAGTGGCTGCTGTGGGGATTGGGGATCGATCGAGTGAGTAGGGTTAGCAGTTGGACCAACGCACAGCGAAAAAAAGGGTGCGGCAGAGTGCCCTCCATCTCCTGAGTGTAAGCAAGACATATGCACTCAGGACTCTATTTCACCCTGTTCAGACCATGTTGATATCCCGTTTTCATGTGCACGACTGCTGGCTCCTGTCTGCATCTTTCGAGTGTACTATAAAACACTCGGGAAAGTTCTTTCTACCGAGTGCTAACTTCCCGTTCCGAGCGCCTTATGAAACACTCGGGACCTTCCCAAATGTTTCCGTGCAAACACTCGGTAAACATATATGCACTCGGTAATTAAATAAATGGCTTCTGGTAGTGAATAGATTTACCAAATAAAATAATGGACTTTTCGTAACTTCGTTTTCACGGAGATTTAAAAATAAACACAGCGCAACGCAGCAACCACAAACTGAGTCTTGATCTCCGTCCCTTGGCCACAAAACACCAGTTGAACTAACCAACGCTTGGTTGATTTCAACAGTTTTATATACCTTTAATTTGACTGCTCTACTACAACCTGCACGTCATTATACGTGCGTGAGCCGTTGCTACAAGTCGTTATGGTCTTTATTTGTTCGATCGTTTGCGTGTGATCTCCTCCATTTTGAATCGGGCCGAATCCATGACTACTTAGCGCTATACAAGACAAGCAACATTACGTAGCTATAGATGCAGCTTGGTCTTGTTGCGAGATATATAAGTCGATCTGCTACCTTTTTTTCTCTATTATTTGTACCTAATGTTAGACTATTAACTGGTACTATATGTGTTGCCTTATAAGTTATAGCATACTTCAAAGAGAGTATGTCAAGATGAGAAGAATAAGAACTCTTCACTGTTTTTTTTTCTAAAAACGAGATCAATACAAGATCAAGCGGACTGTAGTCAAAATTTTGTAATTACCTGCATGCTTGATCCAGATGAAACCTTGACGGCTAGCTTGTGATCTGGCTAATAATTTGAGAATTATATTATTTTTCCAGTGAATATATATATATATATATATATATATATATATATATATATATATATATATATATATATATATATATATATATATATATATATATATATATATATATATATGGAGTACGTACTCTCAAGAGTACCATACTATTTTCCTACACACACTTATTTTAATAATTTGGAATTAATTTTCACAACAAATGCGTTGGTGCCATTTTTATATGGCCAATATAGATAATTTTTATGTTTATTAGTGGTAAAAGTTAGACAAAGACCACCGCACATACCATGACAAACATTTGTAAACAAAGAGAATATCCATATGCAGTATGGAATTTATCCTAACAATGCTGTAATATACTCTTCTCGTTAACACTTTCAATATTCTTTTGAGGAAAAAATACATCTATCAACTTCAAACATCAAGGAACTGTAACACCCTATGGCCAAAATTCTCTAAAAGCGCATGCGGGCACATGCATAGCACCTTGCTCGTTCGGGCTTTTGTCCTCGCTTCGCCCAAAAATGACAACTCAAAAGTGCTACGATTTAAGCCAGCAGTCATTATCTACGTACTAGTGTAACTTAATGTAAACTAACAATATGATACTAAAGGTTAGGATGCTATACCAAAGAGTCTTTCATACTCTATCTGGACAAAAGAAGGCAGAAAAGGCTGTGCGACCTAACCTCTTATCAATATGCCTTGACAAATTGTAACACAAGGAGAAACCACCAGGAAGAGACATCAACAAGACCAAAACTGTCAATGTTGCTCGATCGGATGCAGTAGTACAGGGCCAATATCTCATTAAATTAAATTAAGAAAAGAAACAGTTGTAGACAAGTTGTTGCTGTTGTTAACAAGCAAATCACGACGGCGCCTTTCTTGTGGAAGCAAGAAGCTACACACATAATAAAGTCTCATGCGTACCTTCTGTTTTGTTCATGTATTGGTAGGATGTTGACAATCAGTGGCTAGGTTATGCTAAGGTCCTCTCCTCTCTCTCTCTCTCTCTCCCCCCTGCATTCCCTCTCAAGCTTCTTCTCCGTTCATGCCCTGATTTAGTGCGGCAGGATAACGAAAATTAGGCAACGTGTGGCAGATGAAGTACATGGTTTTCATATATAAGATACTAGTTCCCATACTTGTCGTACCGTGCAACGGGCGCCCTCGGGTGTTGGGAAGCGTCAAACTGCCTAACTGCCTTGAATGGGAAAGGGGACCATGTTAACACTGTTGCTCAACACCTGCATTCCAGTGAAATGTTTTAGTTTTCTATCGTCGTGGCCATCATCACGTTAAACTTTGGGTATTTTGCTAGCTAATTTCGTCTTTGCTCACCATAATGTTTGACCTAATTTAGGATTATATGTAGTGCACTAGTTTTAGCCCTATACATCCGCATGCACTGCAATACAAACCCCGTTTTCTATATTTAATTTGTTTCCTATTCTTTTGATTAGACGTCGATTGTTCGAGCAAAATTTACAATAATCCTCTATTCTCTTATTCAGAGCAACCAGAGCAAGGCAAGCACCTCCTTTGACCATATTGATCCTACTATTTCAATTATTCTACTTCTTTTTGCAAAATCTATTATGCATGCGTGTATGTTTGTGTAAAATTGATATATTTGGGATAACCGTAGTTATATTCCTATTCAATGCATGATCTCCTTGAAATATTGGTATACTTAATGTTGTAGCCATTAAGTTATGGTTTTGGCAATAGATGATGTCGATTTGGGTATTTCGAGTGCAAATACCGCAGAAACGCTTAGCCGGGCTCTAGTTTCACAAAAATTAAATTATGGATGAAGTTTGGATTGGATTTGGGAGATTTTGAAATGATGGTCTAGAGGGGTTTACCTCTGTTATTTTGTATAAAAATAAAAATAAAAAACTTAGTTTGTGACGCACGCGAGTTATATTATAATCTAAGGAGTGTGAGAGGTGTATCTAGCCAATTCCAAAACTAGCCAAGGTCAAATAGTACTTGTTGCCTAAAAAAAAATCTTTACACAATAAAAACTTTAGGCGAATTAGAGACCGCCTGAAAAACGTCTCTACAAGTTAAAATTATGTATGTGTCTTGAAAACGTCTCAAAACTGTATCTAACATAGAAAATTTTGGGGCAATTTTTAAAGTGGCTCTAAAAAGCGCCTCTAGACTATAGAACTCCTTATTTTAGAGACAAATTGTGAAGGACCGGAAAGGCGACTAGAGGGGGGTGAATAGGAGCACGAACCCTTTTTCACCTTAATTGAATTCAATACTAAATTCACTCCAATAGCTATAAAAGCTATGAAGATCAATATACAAGCACAGTAGAAGACTTGTATTGAATCTAATCAAAACCCCGACCGACGCAAAACACCCAAAATTACCAAAAACTCAAATCTCAAAGTGTTGGGCGGTCAAACCTCTCAAATTGGCAGTCTGACTTCTTTGCCTAGCGGTCAGACCGCTGATTTTATGGTCGACCGCCTCGACGATGAACAAAACAAAATCAGCCCAATCAGCCTGAAAAACCGAAACGAAAATCGGTCTAACTTTTGATCTACACGGCCAAACTTGACCAAATTTAGAACACACCTTCCTAAATATATTAGGAACCTATTCCAAGAAGAGATTGAGTAGATCCACATCAAAGTTTTGACCTTTTTCTGTTTTACCGAAGGAGGGTTCAAAACCGGGCAAAAACCAAAAACTTGATCCAAATCTTGCTCGTGGGAGATTGATGATCTAGATGATCCTAGATGTATTCCCACACATCACAGCAAGGTAAAAGAGGGCACGAAACAAACCAAAAACCACAGGATCAAGGAAGCACCCAAAATCATCAAAAGAGAAGGGAAAGCACATGAAGACTCATCTTTGAACAATCATCCATGGATTGATTCATGATTGGTTGCTGGTTACAGCCACTCCCTCAAGGAGGGCAAAACTCAATCCATGAGCACACAACTCAACACATCTCTCTAGAACCCTAAGCCTCTTCTCTTTCTCCTAAGCCCTAAGACAAACTAGGGTTTGCCATGAAGTGCTTCAAGTGGCTGCCTAACAGCCCCCTCTCTATTTATATGAGGCCTAGAGTTTCTAGAAGACTTAACCCTAATGGGCTCCCGTTAAGGCCCAATACAAACGGGTCACACACGCACGCATCCCAAAGCGTCGTCTTCACTTTTCTTGACCTAATCCACTTCTTGACGCACCGTCTTGCGCCTGGTTAGCATTAGGTCACCAAGGCGATTTGGTGAAATTACCAAAATACCCCTTCTCGATCTTTTCCAAGACCGAGTTCAAATCGCTGCAAACACATCCATCCATGCTTCACACGTAGATTGATCCAAGCGGCTCTCATCGTGTCGGCAAGTCTCTCCCATCCGGTTCCCACCGACCACCTTGGCACTTGCACCGACCCAAGACCGCTTGATCAAACCAACAGACCGAATCGCCTGTTCGGTCATCCTTGTCCATTCTCGCCATGCTTGAGTCACTCGACCACCCCCGGCATCCATGATCGTTCGACCTCAGCCTCCAAGCTTAGTCCCGATCCTCCTCGCCGCTGACCGTCGTTGACCTCCAAGCCACTCAAGACAAAGAATAGACAAGCAAACATGAATCCGGAACAAATTCTTCACAACTTGACCCACGTTAGCCAAAACATGCAATATGCAACACATATGCATTATCAACAAGGAAATGACCTATCCCAAAATCAATCCACAACTAATATCATTATTCAACACATAAACCGGTCGATCCGCTCGCCGGCCGACCGCCTGGATCGAACCAGATTTCTACTTAAGTCACGCCGGTCGACACGGATTGGCTTGGCTCGATCACACACAGCCGGTCGACCGCCACACAGAAACCGGTCTGACCGCCTGAGACCTGACAGATTCAGTAACTTTGACGAAAACGCTTGAAACTTCAAACCAAAAGCAACATTGTCAATTATTTCATCATCCTAAGATCATGGGCATATCCCCATGATATCCACAAATTGAATATCGCATCTAGAAAAGCGTCTCTATGGGGTTTCTTGTAGTGATGTCGCAGAAGTAATTGTTCCCCAAATTTCAATCAAAATTAAAGCATCATGTGCAGAATGTAGTTTCTCCTTTCTTAAAAAATGCTATAGAATTCCCATTAGTTCATTTCCTTCTGCCGTGTATGTTGTACTTCGCAAAATTGTACTTTTTCCACTTTATTAACTGGCACAACGGAATATATATTTAGATTCCACGTGAGATGTCGACCTATTTGAGCCACCACGCGATCAGCTCGCCGTTCTCATTGCTACCACTAAAATATACATTATATTATCCAATATGTAAACCCATAGAGTAGGTGAAGACTGAATGCACCTTCTCGAAGAAACAAGCCATATCATTCAAAACACCAAGGATGCAGACACGTACACCTCTCCTTGTTCAAAACAACAAGAAAAGAACATGTCATTTTCCCTTGTGGACCAGCTTGGTTAGGATGTTGCATCAGTGATGAATACTAGTTGTACCGTGTGTAAATTGCTCGAGAAATACATATGATAACAACAGATCTATCTGCGTGTAGACTCCTCGTACTACTCGTAGTATACGTTCGTGGTACATGGGGGTATTTAGGTCGAGGTTATGTAATATTTCGGTGTATTTTCGAAGGGCAGATATTTATACGTCTGTTTCAAGATTTCAATGCTTGAGTTTGAATCTTGAGGTGATGCGAGGTGAACCTGGACGACTATTAGGGGGCGAAAGAAAGGATGGAATGGGAAAGGAATCTTCTATATATATATCTATTATATTAAGAGAGAAAAAATCCAGAATGTTCGCTTTCAAAGACTAGAGCGGTAACGGATTGTAATGGATTCAGATTATAACAGTATAGATTTAACATGTATAGATACGAAAGATTCATATTATAATAGTATAGATCAAATAACGTTATAATAGTATGTTAACATGTATAGATATGAGAGTTGTAATAATTGTATAAGGAATACAACAGTATTTGCATCATAAGCATTATCATTGTATAACAAGTACAACTATGTTTAGATATAAACAAATGCATTATAATATGTAGTCGCAAGAATTGCGTAGGAAATCCGACTAGTTATTGTATTATTTCTCTAGGTGAGATGGTGCATAAAGAATAAGAAAAAGGTCGAGGAGACCTGCAGGGAGAAAGAAACGAGCTGTATATATGTGTTTACTCGTAATTAAACACTGTAAACATAATATATGATCCTTTTAAATATCATATTAATGCTTGTAGCAATTTTGCAGTAGTTCTCAACTGATTTACGCTACATTTGGGACAAAAAAAATTCCTATAGGAATTTCATACGAAACCCCATTCCGTTGAGTGGAAATTTTCTATAGGAATTTCATACGAAACCCCATTCCATTGAGTGAAAATTTTCTATAGGAATGTCATACTTTTAGGTACTGCATATAACGTACTGCAGCCGTGCAGCGTGAGATTTTTGACTGGTGGTAAAAACGCCAAAATCAGCTGACGAGATAAGAGATTAGTCATCGTCGTGCGGCACTTCATCCTCAACGAAAATTGACTTTCTTGACCTTTAGCATGCTTGGTACCGATCCCACACGCTGTACCGAAAAGGGACCAAGCAAATTTTATTAGCACGGTACTAGCCTGGTACCAATTCCAAGTGAATTAAGAGCATTTATAATAGTGTGATGCTAATTATCTGTAAGACTAATCATATAGGATATTAGATGACGTTAGACCTGACTCGGCCTTTGAACAGGTCTAGATGACGTGGATGAGAGAGAGGTAGTATAGAGAATTAAGTCGTCTCTCATACAGTAGTCGACTGTAACACGAGAAACAAGACACATTATACATGAAGGAGTTGTCTATAGAGACATGTAAAAAATAACATATTTTAGAATCTATCTTTAATGTTGTCTACAAATAATATAGATAGATACTATTGACAGAGCAGTTGCCTATATTATTGTAAGTGCCCTAAAAAATTAATGGCCCCTCTCACACGTACGTGGACACACACAATTACCGATTTACCCCCAGTTCCCCCACGTCAAGCAACGGCTGCCCCCAATGCAGCCGGCCGAACGCGCCGACCTGTCATGCTATTGCTGGCGCAGCGCCTGACGGGGCCTGGCCCACCGCTCCTCGCTGTGCTACACAGCTTCACACCCTTATTTAATTTCCCATTCTACCCCTCAATTTATTATTTATTTGTTTCAGTTCAGTCCAAGGTCCAAGTCCTGAGTCCTCAGCTCGGCTGCTTAGCTTTTGCGCACCTTTGACCCCTAAATGATAAAGCCCATCATAGCTTGCTCTTGGAGCGGTGCAACTTCTACATGGAGTTGAGGCCAAAGCATCAGCACCAACACCGTCGCCGCGAGGAGGAGGAGGAGGAGGAGGCCGCCATGGAGCCCGGCCATCTGTCGCTGCGCACCGGCGGAGCCGCCTTCACCCGGCGGCACGACGAGGAGGGCGGGCGCCGGGGTGAGATCAAGGAGGTGGACTTCTTCTTGGCCAGCGGCGATGCCGCTGCCCGACGGCAGGACGGCGGCGGCCGTGGGGTGGTGCATGGTGGCCGTGACGACGTCAACGTAAGTCGCCGTCGACATCTCGATCGTCGACTGAGCTTGCGGGTAGCAGCTGAAAGTTGTACTTGATTGGGCGGCGTCCAAATTGAGGTGTGGTTCTTGTGTGGTGCAGATCGGGCTAGACCTGCTGACCACCAACACCACGGGCGCCACGGCTGGTGGGGCAACGGCCGCCGTCGGCGAGGAAGGGACGGCGAAGAATCATAAAGTTGGTTAATTAATTTTGTCACTAGGTTTCTGTGGGTCTTTTTTCCCCCCTCTTTTTGCTTGCTGTTTAACTAGATCTTAATTAGTGCTTGGTGTGTGAGCTCTGTTCATTGACAATTGGACATGTACTTCTATTCTACGTGTTGACATGAGGTGTATGTGGTACGTACGTAGATGGAGGCGGCAGCGGCAGTGGAAGCGGAGCTCCGGCGGGTGGTGGAGGAGAACCTGCGGCTGCGAGGCATGCTGGAGGAGCTCACCCGGAGCTACGGCACGATGTACCACCAGTTGCTCCAGGTCACGCAGCAGCAGCACCAGCCGCATCGCCATCCTGATCTGATGATGAACAACCGATCACCACTGGCGACTCAAGTGAGTAGTACTACTCCTGCTGTACAGCATGGCATGATCGATCAAACACATGCATGCATGATCTCCCCTCTTCTTGTCTAGGGATCGGTTTCCTTCTGTAGCTTGCTTGCATCTTTCCTTGATTTAATTTCGTTCTTTTAAGGAAATATTTTCTTAATTTTCAAGCTGGGTAGCTCGCTCGAGTTGTTCATTTTTTTGCCCTTTGTTTTTCTCTTAAAAAATTCTTTGCCTAGCCAACTTCTGTGTTCCTCTTTGAAAAGCACTTATATGAGGAGATTTATTCGACAATTTATGGTGTTGTTGCTTTTCCCCTAGTCCATTTCAATCCAGATTACTGCATGCCATTATTCCATTTTAAGGAAATATTTTCTTAATTTTCAAGCTGGGTAGCTCGCTCGAGTTGTTCATTTTTTTGGCCTTTGTTTTTCTCTTCAAGAATTCTTTGCCTAGCCAACTTCTTTGTTCCTCTTTGAAAAGCACTTATATGAGGAGATTTATTCGACAATTTATGGTGTTGTTGCTTTTCACCTAGTCCATTTCAATCCAGATTACTGCATGCCATTATTCCATTTTAAGGAAATATTTTCTTAATTTTCAAGCTGGGTAGCTCGCTCGAGTTGTTCATTTTTTTTTTCCTTTGTTTTTCTCTTCAAGAATTCTTTGCCTAGCCGACTTCTTTGTTCCTCTTTGAAAAGCACTTATATGAGGAGATTTATTCGACAATTTATGGTGTTGTTGCTTTTCACCTAGTCCATTTCAATCCAGATTACTGCATGCCGTTAGTCCATTTTAAGGAAATATTTTCTTAATTTTCAAGCTGGGTAGCTCGCTCGAGTTGTTCATTTTTTTTGGCCTTTGTTTTTCTCTTCGAGAATTCTTTGCCTAGCTAGCCAACTTCTTTGTTCCTCTTTGAAAAGCACTTATATGAGGAGATTTATTCGACAAGTTATGGTGTTGTTGCTTTTCACCTAGTCCATTTCAATCCAGATTACTGCATGCCATTATTCCATTTTAAGGAAATATTTTCTTAATTTTCAAGCTGGGTAGCTCGCTCGAGTTGTTCATTTTTTTTTTCCTTTGTTTTTCTCTTCAAGAATTCTTTGCCTAGCCGACTTCTTTGTTCCTCTTTGAAAAGCACTTATATGAGGAGATTTATTCGACAATTTATGGTGTTGTTGCTTTTCACCTAGTCCATTTCAATCCAGATTACTGCATGCCATTATTCCATTTTAAGGAAATATTTTCTTAATTTTCAAGCTGGGTAGCTCGCTCGAGTTGTTCATTTTTTTTCCTTTGTTTTTCTCTTCAAGAATTATTTGCCTATATGCTGTACAAATACTATGATTATCTGGTAACCACAGTCGGGTCGATTTGTATGCTGCGCGATCAAGATCCGTGCAATGATGTACGGGTCATTGCTAAACGTGCATGCACGCATGTCCATGTAAGATCCTGCAGATCAACAAGTCTCGCCACACATGACATGACCCTGTCAATGCCTCGGCCTACTAATCTAATGATTAAACATATAAAAATATGTGGGGAATATAATCAAATTGGATGGTAGAGGCACGGTGGATGGATCTAACTCGATTTATTACATTATTTCCTCCCAAACTTTCAGGAATTTCTCTAAGAAATTTCTTCTTGACCAACTTTGTTTTGATTCGCATACAATTAATCATTGCTTTTGCAGAGGGCGTACGATACGTATGTACAGTGACACACTACTAACACCTGCAGTCACCAGATCAGCTAGCTACTTATAACTGTAGTAGGGTAGGGGTAGTAGTAGTAGTTAGCATGTGCTAATCTCACGCAGGCACTTTTAATTGCTTGCTCGCTTTCCTCTTTGACTAACGAACAAGACGTACTTCTCGATCGTTCCAAACCTGGATCGATGCAGACCCACCTAACCGCGGGCGCACCGGACCCGTCGACGACGACGCTGCAGTTCCTGGAGCCGCGCGCGTCTTCCACCGCACAGCAGGCCGACGCCGACGGGACCTCCGACACCGGCGTGGACGACGAGGCCGGCGCCGGCACGGGCGATGCCTCCCCGTCTCTGAGCAATGCAGGCAACGACGCTGACGGCCGGATCGCTGTGCCGTTCGGCGGCGGCAAGAGGAGGATGGCTCAAGATGAGGCAGCGCCGGGAAGGGAGGGCGGCGAGCAGGCGTCGTCGGAGCAGCTGCCGTGCCGGAAACCGAGAGTATCCGTGCGTGCGCGATCCGAAGCGCCAATGGTACGTAATAATTACATATGTTGATTGGATCTTGTAGGGCAACTAGCTAGAGATCGATACGGCAGCATTCTGTTTGAACATTGCCTGCAGTTTAATTGTTTAATAAGAACGTTAAAACAAAAGGAAATTAAACAGGTGACTGTCATTTCTCATACTACTGTAGATGCTTAAAGTACTCTAAAAAGTGCAGCTTAAAAACATTTTACACAGCTTGAAATTAAATTTCTAGACGTGACGCTACTTAATTACCTTTCACCTTGCCGAACTCCAGATCAGTGATGGATGCCAATGGAGGAAGTATGGGCAGAAGATGGCAAAGGGTAACCCATGCCCGAGAGCTTACTATCGCTGCACGATGGCTATTGGATGCCCCGTGAGGAAGCAGGTACCTACTACCTACACCCTACGAATGAAACCAGTGAAACTCAAACTGGTGTTGGCCTAGTGTAAAACTTGACGAAGATTTGAACTATGAAAGTAGAAAAAGACTAAAACATTCAAGTTAATTATTTGAACGCGTAATATTTAGCCTTGTAGTTCAGTAAACCATCTATTAGACCACATCTTTTTTTTTTTGTTTTGAACTTCATCAATTAGACCACTTATTTTCATGCATGGATCACTCATGATAAAAATCAACGGCGGATGCACTCAGGGCAGCTGGAGCGTACACCCAGCTTCAGGTGTGTAGAGCACCACTGTGTGGTAGATAAAATGTTCACACTCAAAAGCAAACATGCCTAGTTTCTACTTTTAGTACATTAATGTACCCTTATTCAATTTTAAACTTCACTTTCAGATTCAAATACTTAATCTTGTTACTCCATAGTGTTTCATGGTAGCATGCATGGCATCAGTCCTCAAGCAGCATTAGTGGAATATCATTTATGGTGTTGCTGTTTTTAACTCTGACACACTAACCTGCTATAACGGGTTAACAATTCTTTTTATAAAATACCCTTAGACAATGGAAGGCTAGGATTCACCCTAACTCTTACCTCTTGAGGGGTAAGCGGTTCACCTTATTCAATTTAGGTTTTCATCTATATTGGGTGATCATTAGGGTGATGTGCAAAATTCAATAATTAGTGCACTCCATCATTCCAATATTTCATATTAACATAAAATCTTTGATTTATACCTCAACTATACACTAATTGCACGATCCAGCTCGGTACGTACTAAGCAAGAAATCAAATAATCCTATTGACTTTGAACTCTTATACTTCCTTTGTTTAGTTATATTTGTCCATGGCCTCGGAAGTATCTGTTTCAATATATTTGTTCATCGAGGGAATTTAGAGTGTAGTTAATGTAGTTTTTTTCACTCTCTACCCCTACTTAAATTATTTGTAAAAATAATACATTTTAATAGAATTACAGAAATAAATGTTTGTTTAATAAAAATAACAAAAATAGGCTTCTGTCGCCAATTCGATACGCTGATGTGGCAGAGCCTGTCGCCAATTCATTTGGCGACAGGACCATCTTGCCAAACGAATTAGCAACACGAGCTTTCCCGTCAATTTTTTGCCAATTCATTTGGCGATAAAAGCCCTGTCACCAAATGAATTGGCGACAGAGTATTGTTTGGTTGATAGTCTTGTCGCCAATTATTTGGCCGACAAATTCATTAATATGAGCCTATCGGCAAATGATTTGGCGATAGGGATTATGTCGTCAAATCAAATGGTGATGGAATCTCATGTTTAATTATGTAATTCTACTAAAATGTATTAAACGAACATTTATTTATGTAATTCTATTTTAAAATGTATTATTAAAAAAATCCATGCTGCATGCCCGTATGCATGCTTAATTACGTGCACATTAATCTGTGCGCGCGCGCGTGTGAGCATGTGTACGTCACTATGCGAATCGAACTTATATGTGTGCAGCTTAACCGTGAATGTGCATGCAGGTGCAACGGTGCGCCGAGGACAAGACCGTCCTGATCACGACATACGAGGGCAACCACAACCACCAGCTGCCGCCGGCGGCCACTACCATGGCGAACACCACCTCATCCGCGGCGGCCATGCTCCTCTCGGGCCCGGCCACCAGCCGCGACGGCGCCCTCCTCGGCCACCCCGCGGCGCTGTTCCACCAGTCCCTCCCCTACGCCTCCACTATGGCCACGCTCTCCGCCTCCGCGCCGTTCCCCACCATCACCCTAGACCTCACACAGGCGCCTGCGGGCGCCACCGGCGGCGCAAGCGGCCTGCTGCACGCGCTCCACCGCCCGGCCATGCCGTTCGCAGTGCCGCCGCAGCTGGGGATGTACCTCCCGCAGAGGGCGTCGGCGATGCTCCCGGCCGGGCTGCAGGGCGCTCGGCAGCAGTCGGTGATGGAGACGGTGACCGCAGCGATCGCGGCCGACCCCAACTTCACCACGGTGTTGGCGGCGGCCATCTCGTCGGTCATGGCAGGAGGAGGAGCTCATCACCAGGCTCAGCCTACTCCCCGTGGCAGCGTCGGCGTCGCGGGAGACGGTAACGGTGGTGCCGGTGCTGCCTCGGCAGCGCCGACGGCCGCAGCACATGCGACGTCCGGCGGGTCTCCTCGGTGCGCGACGCAGTCCTGCACCACGTCTACTACTTGAGGAGATGAGACCGCAGGTCACAGATCGATCTGCATGCATGTGCTGCGCCATTAGTATTTTGTAAGCATGATGAGTGTATTTATGCCCACACATGAGATGCATACATAGTTACATACTTCTTGTATTATGTACAGTTAAACAGTAGATGAATCATATAAGCTAATAAGCATATACACACAGTTTTTCTCTTGAGAGATAGAATTATGTAGCAGCTGAGACGTATCAAATTAAAGGATTTACCTCTCTCGTCTGAGGTTTCCTCGCTTAAATTTCGCTACAAACTGCTGCATGTTTGGCTACTTTTACCCTTTTTTTGGAGGGGAACACGTTAGCTAGCTCATCGTCGTTGGGATGCAAATGGATTGGGCCCATGACCAACGTGGGTCCCACTTGAGCTGCGTCGTCCAATGAGGTGGCAGAGAGAGAAGCATCATGGACGGCCGGGACAGAGCGTTGACTTAGAAGAGGCGGCGGCCGTCGCGCCGTATTGACGGTGGCGACCCAAGGCATGCAGCTCTCGCGTGACGGCAGTGGCATTCGCGCGTCTTCTCCGGCGGGTAATATTGACGCCGACGACATGGATGGTCGGTCATCTTGACTAGCTCTTGAGTCAACGAGTTTGCTCTAGTACTCTAGTCCCGTGACGGCAATGGCAACGACGGTGCCGGCCAGCGATTCTTGCTCCAGCACGGTACGGTACCCTTTACTCGGCATTGAGTCATCGTATATTAGGAGTTCGGTTCTTTTAACTGTGTTGACAATGTATATATACCATGTTTGAAACACAGAAATTTTCGCATAAATCAAGACAATTTCTCCTGAAAATTTCTATCTTGTTCCTAAGTATAAAATTCCTATCCAATTCCTAGGTTCCAAACAGTGCATACCGTACATGTATTTAACTGGGTTTTGTAATTTTCAATCTCTTAATAGCTTACATATGCTATTGCTAATTGTACATAGCTGTGAACATATACGAGATCTTTTCTTTTCTCTTCCTTTTTCCGAACCTATAGGTAGGTGTACCTATACTAATTAAAGGAGAAAATTGCACGATAGATCTTTGAACTTGTGAGGTTGTGCCATTTAGCTCTCTAAACTTATATTTTACTTTCTCAGCCCCTAACTTGCGAGACTGTACCACTTATCTCTCTAAACATATATTTTATTTTATCTGCACCCTGAACTTATGAGATTGTGTCACTTAGCTCCATGAACTTACATTTTTTCTGCCCCTAAACTTGTGAGGTTATGCCACTTAGCTCTCTGAACTCACGTTGAATCGAAGTTCATTGGATGCGATGCCGGCGACTTTGTCCCCTCCGAGTCTGATGGACTTGTCGCCGCCCTATTCCGGCTGTGTTCATTTTCCCCGTCACCTCACGTGGACGAAAATGGATTCTTCGGGCTCAGGAACGCACCGTGCTCGTGTCTTTGACGGAGCTTCATCATCGCAGCTTGTCGCCGCCCTCACCTTTGCACTACTACAAAAAGGCTAATACTGGATTCGTCATCACAGACGGTTGACAAAAATCATCTGTATTAAATATAATCACAGATGGTTTTGATTTAACGATCGTCTGTGTTACTAGCTGCGCTAAAAACCGTATGTGAAGAAGACGATTCGTGTTGAAAACTGTCTATAAAGTATCATAGGCGATTCTGAACAAGAACCGTTTGTGATATTACTAAATCGCTACTACAAAAAAGGTCTTCACAGACGGTTCAAAAACGTCATCATAAATGGTTCCGTGAGCCGTTTGATATTATGGGTCAGTAATGATATGAGATCATCACCGTCTGTGAAAAAAGCTATCACAGACGGTTCAAAAACGTCATCATAAATGGTTCCGTGAGCCGTTTGATATTATGGGTCAGTAATGATATGAGATCATCACCGTCTGTGAAAAAAGCTATCACAGACGGTTCTTGTTCAGAACCGTCTGTGATAGTCTATTTTCATAGAAGGTTCTGAACAAAAACAGTCTGTGAAAAGTAACTATCACAGACGGTTCTTGTTCAGAACCGTCTGTGGTAGTTTTTTCTATTGTAAAAAAAAATCAGATTTTGAGCCAAACCAATCAATTGTTGGACAGTAGTTTCTATATGCAATCTCTAGCAAGACAACTAAAATCCAATTAAAATTCTGATGGCAAACACATTATAGAAAAGGGAAACCAAAAGGTTTCACAACGTCCCCTCCAAATGGGAAAAAAAGAATAAAGTTACAAAGTTAAACTAGCGAGAAACCATCTGTGCCTCCTAGCTCCTGAAGAACTCATCGGCTTCTTGGATTGGTTTTGTGAGCTCCTCTTTGTACCTCACCATCAAATCACAAGTTGTTCTTGCATGTCGTCCGAGTTCGACTCAAGCTCGTCGGCAAGGAGAGATGACTGAAAACCTCCGGCGGCGCTCCGACCTTAGGTAACACAAAATTAAGATCATTTTTTTACAACAAACAGCCAACAAATTTTGTATGTTTTGAGGATGTACACGTACCTTCTGGCAGTCTACCTCCTGCGGCAGACAAGGAGCTCCTCCGCATCCTTCCTCCTCCTCGTCGTCGTCTGTGTCTCCTCGCCGAACCGCGATGGGGAATCGAGGGTGGTCGCCGGAGCTCGGTGTGGGGAGGGGAGAGGGAGAAACTGATGGAAGACAATGCCGGAGTGCCGCCGGAGGTTTTCGGTCGTCTCTCCTTTTCCTTACCGATGAGCTTGAGTCGAATTCGGACGATAGGCAAGAACAGTTTGTGATATGCTGGTGAGGTATATAGAGGAGCTCACAAGACCGATCCAAGAAGCCAATGAGTACTTCAAGAGCTTGGAGGCACAGATGGTTTCTAGCTAGTTTAACTTTGTAATTTTATTCTTTTTTCCCATTCGGATGGGATGTTGTGAAACCTTTTGGTTTTCCTTTTGCTAGATAGGTCTTGTCGTAGCTAAAGGACTAAACAGTAGAGACGGGGGACCCCCCCGATACCCCAAGGGTCCTCGAAGAGGGGACTGGTTGTCAGGAAACAGATATACATGTATTTCAAATCAAATCCAGCAATACTGTTGGAATTAATACGGGATGGGCCCATGTTTAATTCTAATTCATTCCTGCAAAATCTCAAAGGCACATGTGCACGTGCTAAAACTGTTTAGTCCCACATGGAGGGATGAAGGAGAGTTACACCACTTTATAAGGTGGAACGTGGTAGCCCCTCTTGTGGAATTGGAGAGAGCCATCACATGCGCTGCGCCGTCGCCGAGCCGAAGCCGAGTATGCCGAGCCGAGCCGCGGTCTTGCTGCTGCGCGCGCGCGCGGCGTTCAGGCCAGGCGTGTCGGGTGCAGGCGCGTTTTTCTTTATCTATTCGAAAATCGAAATGCACTGACTCGTAATTGATGGCGATTCAATGGCAACCGTTGGTCTCTGACCTCTTTGTTTTTTGGCCTTTGGATTCTGCTTCTTGATGGCAACTGTTAGCCTTTGGACTCTCGAATTAATGGCAACTGTTGGCCTTTGGATTCTGCTTCTTGATGGCAACTATTGGCCTTTGGACTCCCAGTTTTTTGCTATAAAAGGAACAGGGTTCTGCTTCTTCTGGTTGCTTCCACAATACAGAATCCCACAGTTTTTGTTGCAGTCTTTGGCTATCTCCATCCCGGCGAGGCGCGTGTACGGCCGCACCGGGAGAGCAGGCCTCCGGAACCTTCGTCCTTGAAGGCTTGCACGAGCAAGGACGAATAAGGTTTCTGGAGAGCGTTCGCGCGACTGCTCGCTGTTCCTCTGCTATTTTCTACATCAACTGCACGCCTACTACCACGACGTCCGCTACGCCATGACGAACGACGTCCTCATCAAGAACTCTGCTGCAGATTCTTCTTCCATTGAATCTGGGTATGGCTATCTCTCTCTTGTTACTTGGTTTGCTTTACAATCTATTGTTGTCTTGAACACTGAGATAGGTATGCTAGCTTCTGTCCTTCTAGAATCTGGTATGGCTATAATGTTCTTGGTTATCTACTTTGTGAAAATAGCTAGAGTATTTTCCATGTTTTATCTAGCATATTTCTGGATTAAAGTAATTCGAAAAATGCTTATATCTTCAACAATCCAAAAACCTTATTCTAGGCATAGACATTTTTCGTCAATTGGCTTTGCTGCTGCACTCAAACCCTCTGCATTCGATGGTGCAAATTACAAGAGGTGGCGCACCAAGATGGTGCTTTGGCTAACTGCCATGAACGTTTTCCATGTGGCAAATGGCAAGCCTGAAGGAACACTTACTCCTGAACAGGAGCAAGCGTTCGAGGCTGCTGATAACCTTTTTAAAGGTGCCATGGTTAGTGTTCTTAGTGAGAAGTTAGTTGATGCATACAAGGTGATTAAAACTAGGAAAGAGATGTGGGATGCACTTGAGGCCAAATTTGGAGTTTCGGATGCAGGCAGTGAATTGTATCTCATGGAGCAATACCATGACTACAGAATGGTTGATAGCCATTTTGTAGTTGAACAGGCTCATGAGATACAATCCATGGTCACAGAACTTGAGTACTTCAAGTGTGTGTTACCGGACAAATTTGTCGCGGGAGGCATTATTGCTAAACTTCCTCCTTCTTGGAGGAATTTTGCTACTTCTCTGAAACACAAAAGACAAGAGTTTTCTGTTGAAAATCTCATTGGGTCTCTTGATATTGAAGAAAAGGCGAGGGCAAAAGATACACACACTAAAGGTAATGAGAGACATTCTAGTGCCAATGTGGTGCAGAAGAAGAATGGCCAAACTCAAAAGTTCAAAGGCAAGAACAAGAGTGCACAAACAACAAGCTTCAAGAAGAAGAAGAAGAACACAAAGGATGGCCTTTGCTTTGTATGTGGCGAACCAGGTCATTGGGCCAAGGATTGCAGCCAACGCAAGGGTGGGAAGAATCAGCAAGGGCAGAATTCCAAGTCTGCTAATATTATTGTTGGTACTACTGAGACGGGAACATTAGGGTATGGTAATTTACCTACTGTTCCTTCCGTATGTCAATCTACCGATTGGTGGATAGATACTGGTGCTAATATACATGTGTGTGCTGATATTTCATTGTTTTCTTCTTACCAGGTCACTCGGGATTCAGCCGTTCTAATGGGGAATGGGTCACATGCCACTGTTCATGGTGTTGGCACGGTCGATCTGAAGTTTACTTCGGGGAAGATTGCGCAACTGAAGAACGTGCATCATGTGTCATCTATCAATAAGAATCTCGTCAGCGGATCTCTTCTGTGTAGAGATGGCTTTAGACTGGTATTTGAGTCCAATAAATTTGTAGTCTCCAAGTGTGGACAATTTGTTGGTAAAGGCTATGTGTGCGGAGCCTTGTTCCGCCTATCTCTTTCAGATTTGTGTAATAATGTTGTGAACCATGTTTGCAGTGGTAATGAGACTACTATTTGGCATTCACGACTTTGTCACATAAATTTTGGTTACATGACGCGGTTAGCCAGTTTAGAGTTAATCCCGAAATTCACCCTTGCCAAAGGTTCTAAGTGTCAAGTTTGTGTGCAATCAAAGCAGCCTCGTAAGCCTCATAAGGCCGTAGAGGTAAGAAACTTGGCACCATTTGAACTCATACATTCAGATCTGTGTGAGATGAATGGTGTGTTGACAAAAGGTGGTAAGAGATATTTCATAACTTTGATTGATGACTCCACTAGGTTCTGCTATGTGTATCTTTTGAAAACTAAAGATGAAACTCTTCACTACTTTAAAATCTATAAGGCAGAAGCTGAGAACCAACTTGAAAGAAAAATCAAAAGGATTAGGTCTGATCGTGGCGGCAAGTATTTTTCTAATGAGTTCAATTTATTCTGTGAGGAACATGGTATAATCCATGAGAGGACGCCTCCCTATTCACCCCAGTCAAACGGGGTAGCTGAAAGAAAGAACCGCACTCTAACTGATTTGGTTAACGCCATGTTAAACACAGCGAGTCTTTCCAAAGCATGGTGGGGGGAGGCTATATTGACTTCATGTCATGTCCTAAACAGGATTCCCACGAAGAATAAAGAGATAACCCCATATGAACAATGGGAGAAGAAAAAACTATCACTTTCATACTTGCGCACTTGAGGTTGTTTGGCGAAAGTCAATGTGCCAATTTCCAAAAAGCGTAAGCTTGGACCAAAAACCATGGATTGCATCTTTCTAGGCTATGCTCATCATAGCGTTGGATATAGATTTCTAGTGGCAAAATCTGGAGTACCTGACGTGTATGTCGGTACAATTATGGAGTCCAGAGATGCTACATTCTTTGAGGATATTTTTCCGATAAAAGATATGCCTAGTTCATCGAATCAGGAACCTGATACAATTCCTGAACCTGCCATTCCAATGGAATATTTTGAGCAAACCCTAGAGCAAATTCCTGAGGAGGAAGACAATGAAACTCTGAGGAAGAGTAAAAGACAAAGGATTGCAAAGTCTTTTGGTCCTGATTTCATTGTGTACCTTGTGGATGATACTCCAAGTACCATTTCTGAAGCATATGCTTCTCCCGATGCGAATAATTGGAAGGAAGCAGTCCGTAATGAAATGGATTCCATTATCTCTAATGGAACTTGGGAGATCACTGAGCGTCCTTATGGTTGCAAACCTGTAGAATGTAAGTGGGTATTCAAAAAGGGGCTTAGGCCTGATGGTACTATCGAGAAGTACAAGGCACGGCTTGTGGCCAACGGTTATACCCAAAAGGAAGGCGAAGATTTCTTTGATACTTATTCACCTGTGGCTAGATTGCCCACTATTCGAGTACTACTATCTCTAGATGCCTCACACGGTCTTCTTGTTCATCAGATAGACGTTAAGACGGCTTTCCTAAATGGAGAGTTGGACGAGAAAATTTACATGGAACAGCCAGATGGATTTGTAGTAGATGGTCAAGAAGGAAATGTGTGCAAGTTGTTGAAATCTTTGTATGGTCTTAAACAAGCACCTAAGCAGTGGCATGAAAAGTTCGACAGAACTTTAACATCTGCATACTTTATTGTGAATGAAGCTGACAGATGTATGTATTATCGCCATGGTAGGGGCGAGGGAGTCATTCTATGTCTGTATGTTGATGACATACTGATCTTTGGGACCAACCTTAATGTGATTAAGGAGGTTAAGGATTTCTTATCTCAGAATTTTGAGATGAAAGATCTGGGAGTAGCTGATCTTATCTTGAACATCAAGCTATTGAGAGGTGATGATGGTGGGATTACATTGTTGCAATCTCATTATGTGGAAAAGGTTTTGAGTCGTTTTGGTTATAGCGACTACAAAGCCTCTCCAACACCTTATGATCCTAGCGTGTTGCTTAGGAAGAATCGGAGAATAGCTAGAGACCAATTGAGATATTCTCAGATAATTGGTTCACTCATGTATTTAGCTAGCGGTACCAGGCCTAACATCTCGTTTGCTGTGAGCAAACTAAGCTGTTTTGTTTCCAATCCGGGAGATGATCGTTGGCATGCTCTTGAGAGGGTAATGCGCTATCTAAAGGGCGAATTTTTTTAAAATAATCTATTTTTTATTCGAAATTACAAAAATATTCCGGCGATATTTTTTTTTTTACAGAAATATACGTCTGTCGCCCAATGGTTGGGCGATTGAAGTGGAATCGCCTAACAGTTAAGCGACTGGTTCCTGTCGCCGAACCGTGGGGCGATTGAAATTGAATCGCGCAACAGTTGGGCGACTGAAACCAGTTGCTCAAACCCTTGGGCATTTACGCTGCGATCGCCTTAACAATGGGCGACAAGTCCAGTCGCCCAACCCTAAGGCGATAGGAGGTCCAGTCGCCCAACCCTAAGGCGATAGGAGGCTCCAACTGCTTTTTACGTGTTAATTATTGTTTAATTAAGTTGTATTGAATATTACATTTTGTAGGTTAATTAAATTTAACAAATCTGATTGTATCATGTTATTTATTTTGAAAAAAATAGTGTTGTGACGATGTTGGTTGGTCTGTTTATTATTTTTGTAGAATATCATGGGTACGAAATTTGTCAGACTCGCAATAATATTTTGTGATCATTGTATATTGTTGTAGTGTGGTAAATTTCTGTTGAATTTTGTGAGGACAATTGAGACAGTAATGATATGTAAGTACAAAGGTAAGTGATATTACGATGCGCGAGGGAGTCTCTCCTCGATGAAGTCGTCTCGAACGATATATGCGTATGTAGGCACGTAGTCGATGTCGACTTGAATTTTTTTAAAATAATCTATTTTTATTAGAAATTACAAAAATATTCTAGCGTTTTTTTTTATAGAAATAACCGTCATCACGAACGATTGGGATCGGGGTCGATCGCTTGACTATTAGGCGATCAAGTGCTATCGCTAAACTGCTAAGTTGGGCATAAGCACTTGATCGTCCGACGGTTGGCGACAGTGTTCTGTCGCCGAACCGTAAGCGATGTGGGTCTACTCCTGTTTTTGTATTTGATTTAGCAAATCTGATTGTATGATGTTATTTATTTTCAAAATAATAGTGTTGTGACGATGTTGGTTGGTGTGTTTGTAATTTTCATAGAATATCAACGGTACGAAATTTGTGAGACTCGCAATAACATTTTGTGATCATCGTATATTGTTGTAGTGCACAAAATTTCTGTAGAAGTTTGGGAGAACGATTGAGATAGTGATGAGTTGTAAGTAGAAAGGTAAGTGATATTATCATGTGCCAGGGATATGATTGAACGGGCTAAGAACGCTCGTTGTGATTATGAAGATGCCCTAAAACATAGAGGATTCGACGTCGGTGCGAATGGTTCTTTCTGGGATTGCACTAGAAGAGGCATACTTGCAATGTAGGCTTGCTTTGATGGCTTAGCGGATACACAGAACCAAAACTACATTAGAGTCCATGATGAAGCACGTTACACATAGTCACATGGCATGATGGTTCGCTAATTGCTTTAGTCATGCTCACTACTACTAGGGTACATCTGCGACACAAGCATCCAGGACCATGTAAGTCTACATGCCTTTAGGGATAGTAAACAATATGGGGGTAGGACGGGGGACTACTACGTAATGACCGACCTCTGCGTGGACCGGGCCATTTTCCTTCCTTGGTAGCTCGGCATTGAACTCCTTCTTGGCCTTCCCTTCCCTTGTCACGGATCGCCCACGTCGGCCGGTATGTCAAGTCGCCCATATCCTGCGATTCTATTATGTAAGTGCAATCAGTATAGTGAGAATCGTAAGAAGGATGTAAATTCTTCATAACTCACGTCGTGATATCTAATTACGCCCGGCGACCGGATACGCTAGGCGGCGGGCTCAGCCGCATGAGCCTTTCCCTTGCTCTTGTCGCGGGACTGTCCATGTCGGGCTAGTATGTCGAAGTCGTCCATGTCCTGCGATTCCATGATGTAAGTGCACCGTATAGTGAGAATCGTTAGAAGGATGTAAATAGTTCATAACTCACGTCGTCTATCCGGATTACGCCCGGGTGACCGGAAACGCTGTGGCGGCCGGGCTCGGCCGCATGAGCCTTTCCCTTGCCCTTGTCGCGGATCGCCCACGTCGGGCTGGTATCTCGAAGTCGTCCATGTCCTGCGATTTCATATGTAAGGGCACCGTATGGTGAAAATCGTAAGAAGGATGTAAATTTTTGATAACTCACGTCGTCCATACGGATTACGCCCGGGCGACCGGATACGCTGTGGCGGCCGGGCTCAGCCGCATGAGCCTTTCCCTTGCCCTTGTCGCGGGACTGTCCACGCCGGGCTGGTATGTCGAAGTCGTCCATGTCCTGCGATTTCATATGTAAGGGCACCGTATGGTGAAAATCGTAAGAAGGATGTAAATTTTTGATAACTCACGTCGTCCATACGGATTACGCCGAGGCGGCCGGATCTGTTGTGGCCGGCTCTCCAAGCATGAGCCTTTCCCTTGCCCTTGTCGTGGAACTGTGCACGTCGGGCTAGTATGTCGAAGTCGTCTATGTCCTGCGATTTCATATGCAAGGGCACCGTATAGTGAAAATCGTAAGAAAGATGTAAATTTTTTATAACTCACGTTGTGTAGTGTTGGGTTTGGTTCAACCCCCTTTTATAAGCCCCATGGTTGGCATGGTGTGGTTAATTTCATGCAGAGTATAGAATTCTGTCTTTTAATTCTGAAAAGCTGAGGAGGTAGAGTGTTGACATGTCGGTTTGGAAAGCTGGCAAGGCATAGTGTTGTCACGTATTACTTTGCAGTGAGAAGTCATGTCTTGATTTGCAGAGTGTTGTCATATCGGACTGAAAAGCTGGCGAGGCAGAGTGTTGTCACGTCTTTCCTTGCGGAGTCTTGTCCCGTGTGGTCTTGTCGCTGCGAAAAGCTGCCAGCCCCGTCTGGTCTTGTCACAGCGCAAAGCTGCCAGCCCCGTCTGGTCTTGTCACAGCGCAAAGCTACCACGTGTGGTCTTGTCGCCATAAAGTGTCGGCCGGTTTGGTCTTGTCATCGCAAGGCTGCCCCCATTTTGTCTTGTCCTTTGTGCAAACGCCTGTTTGGTCTTGTCTATAAAATGCTTTGTTACCCTCCCCCCGCGGGGCTATAAAATGCACGCCCCACGCTCCAAAATTTGGACCACTCGACCCTTGAAATCGTAGGAAGAAGAACATTCTCCGTCTTATAGTAACAAACGATGGCAGATGCCGAGGACCGCCCAACCGGTCGCTGGCCGGACCTTCGCGTCGAAAGGAGGAGGACTTTGGCCTAACTCTAGGTTGATGCCGAAGAAGCGTGCTCAACCCGGTATGGTCGAAATGCGGACACCGGAGGGCGAGTCGTCGCGAGTCATAGACGGCCCTTCGATGGTGGGCGGCGTTTCTTCCGATACCCATACTCTGGGGTAAATAGTTTTGTTCATGTCTTCGCTAATACATCCTCCGTACTAACCGCCCCTTATAGCAGATGGCGAAATGCAACTTCACCATTGGATCGATCCTCCCAATGAAGGATGTCTTTGCGAGGTACTTGGATGTATTGTGGATCCGAATCTTTGATTTAGAGGCGCAAATTGAAGATCTGAAGGAGCAAAATGATGACCTCCGCCAATGATCACGATGTGAGAGGGGCAATGAGGAGGTGGTGAACATAGGAAGTTCCTATGATCCCACATTTGTTGTGCCAACCCTAATTGCATATGTGCGTGCCACTAACGACGGCCAACCACGTTCGAGGCGCCCAAGCGGAGAACACTCTATGTGGGTAGGGAGAGGCACCTTCTACAATTAGGGCAAGCGGAGAAGCTTGTACGTCGGTAGTCTCCCCTTATGTACTCACTTATGTTCAATCTCCTAACGCATGTAACTAAATGGTGGACACATTATTGCGGTTGCCTTTTATGGAGTTGACATGTTGCATCGATGTGTCGTGTGCTGTAAGTTATATGCATCGAACAAACTCATTCAAGGGTAGGTAATGTCACTCGTTTATTCTCATTCATGACGGACTACGATGCATAAGTAAACTCTGTGGCTGAGGAAGTCCGGGGGCCCCGAGACCTCGGCAAAGACATCCAATGTGGAGGCGTGAGGGTCCCTTGTTCCAAGCATCTCCGCGGCTAGGGTTTGGGTGGCGGCGGGGCTTCGCGGCCAGCTTCGGAGGAGCGGATGCCCCGTCGCCTTCGGATCCGACTTCGTTGGCGGATGAACAAACATGCATTATATGAAAGAGTATACACAAGAACGCAAAAGTAATCCAGGCATCATATATTAAGTGCAAAATTTAAGTATCACATAAAGAAGAAATGTCTGACCAAAGGCATCGACGCCTCTACTAGCCCCCCAACCGCACCCCCAAACATCCTCCCATGTCGCCACTGCCCAGTCCACCTCCGCGTCCTCCCCTACGGGCTCGCTTCGGCGCCTTCCTCTGCGCTGGGTGTCGGGGCCTCGGCCCCGAGAGGGAAAGACGGTCTGGAGCCCTGATCTGACGAGGACCGAGAGGCAAAGAGGTGGGCAAAGATCGGCTGCTGTGTGAGTCTTTGGCGCACCGAGAAGCTGTGAGCCGGACAGAACCTCAGCGGGTGTGGGCTGAGGTGCCGGGTCCTCGTCCACCAAGAAGTCCTACGCGTCCTCGTCCAGCGCATCCACGTCCTGCGCGTCCACGTGATGCGCGTCCACGTCGTCATAGGGCAATGTACCTGCACAGCAAAAAAGCGTGCTAACCAACAGAGACGTGACATACCCTCGGCTAGCGCCATGGCGCGTAGAAAGCTGTCCACACGGAAGTGTGGCACGACGCGCGCGACGCAATTTGCGGTGCACGGGGGTTGTCGCGGCGGACCCTCCGGCATCCTCAGGCCTCGGCGGTGTCGGACGTGGTCTACTCGAGCCAGCCTCGTCAGGGCGCGTTAGTGTCGGACGTGGTCGCGCCGAGCGACCTCGTCGTAGCGTCGATGTCGGGCGTGGTCCGCTGAGAGCCACCTCGTCGAGAACGCGTCGATGTCGGGCGTGGTCCGCCGACCCTCCCTGCTTTGTGGTGTTGCGGACGGGCGGTGGGCGGACGGCGGGTATGAACCAGGTGGGCGTGCCAACCTCCGGGGCACGGTGCGACAACAGCCGAAAATACGTGTGGCTCGCTGTCCAAAGCGATGGATAACTTGGCCGTGTCTCGCGTGTGCCCTCCACACCGTCCGTGAACCTCTGACCAGAGAGCGCGATGCAGCCAAGCTCAGCGGCCATGCCGCCTACATCGAAAAAGACACGGTGAAAAGCGTAATGGCGGATACCACAAGCGAAATTTTCGAGTTGGATGTAACGCATCGCATTGTACGTCTGCGCTAAATGCAGTGCGTGTCGATCGATCTTGCCGGACACGTGGTGCGGGCTCGTCTGCGGCAAGCGCGAGCTCGCGTGGTGTCGAGGAGCGTACCGGCAAATGTACTCGTCATAGCTCGTGTAAATCGTGAGAGGGATGTCCTCTCGCACACGGTCTGTGGTCGTCCTCCCACCGCCCTACCCACGGGTCCATCCTACTCCCGGTTAGTGCCACGCCGGACTCTCTTCCTCATGAAGGCGCAAGGCGTAACATGTAGTTAGTAGTCGATGCGTGAGAGACGACAACAAAACAACTCATGTATGCCGATTACTCACGAGTGCACGTTCTCGAGCCTTTGCCGCCCTAATGTCATGGAACCTCTGCCGTAGGCGATCGGCGCATCACACGATGCTCCCGTAGTCCTCCACGAAGACGCCGAAGACAAGCACCTGCTGGTCGGCGATACTCTCGGTCTGCAAGCCTGGCGAGGACGAGCCGTGGGGAGCACGGAAAGTAACTCTGAAGCGTAGTATGGCTCAATAACGTCGTCCACCGTGAGGCGGTCGAACTGCTCCACGAACGGCTCGGATGACCGTGTGACCTGCACGTGCGCGAACTGTACCTGCAACGAACACAGGATATTAGGTACGACGATCGGTAATATGAAGAAATTAGTCGCGGGAAAGCGTACGTACTCGTCGCCGGCACCAGAGAGAGCCCATCGTCGGCCAGTCCACCTCGTCTGCGTTGTACATCTCCAGCCCGTACGGTGCGCTGTTCTCCAACAGGGGCCGTCCGAGGCTAAAGCGCTCAAATGACCACAACTGCAGTAGGAGAGGACACCTCGTGAGGATGGAGTTTGGTCTCGACCTGAAGCACGCGTCGCACAAGCCGCGATAGGTGGCAGCAAGTACGGCCGAACCCCAGCTGATCTGGGGGGCCTCCCCGTCGGCGATGGCCCTAGCGTACGCGATGAGCCTCGCGTCGGCAAGATGTCGTCGTGGATCTTGGTGAACAAAGACCCAACCAAACAGCCACAACAAGTACGCCTCGAGGTGGCGTAACACCTGCTGGTCGTCCGCGTGAGGGTCCATCCGCTCGACCTGTGCACAACGAAAAATATAGTAAGACCTCAGACGGAAAGGACGGTAGCGACACTACTAACGAGCACGGTGTGGAACACGCATTCGAGCTCGCGACAACCACCGCAAGGGCGGGCGTGCCTCTGTCGCAGCCTCCGGAAAGGCGTAGTACCCGCCCCAAGACAGTGGGAGGACTCCCTCAAACCTGCCCAAAAGGTCCTCGCGCCAGTTGTCCGGAGGCTCCTACGGGAAGGCGGCACCTCCCGCGCTAGGGAGGCCAAGAAGCAGGGAGACGTCCTGCAGGGTAGGGGCCATCTCCCCGAATGGGAGATGGAAAGTGTGAGTCTCTGGTCGCCACCGGTCCACAAGAGCTGTCAGCAGGGAGCGGTCGAACGGGAAGCGTCGTGACTGCTCTGGCCCGGCATGGACGTCTCCGTCGTCGCCGACCGCAGGGTGCTGCCGGCTCGTCCTCGTCCGTGGCCTGCACCATCCGGGCGATAGGTAGTAGACCAGCAGCGCTCAGCCTGCGAAGGAACAAAAGGTCAGTACGAAAGGTACGTTTGGCGAGAAGATAGTGTGGACGTATACTAACCTGCCTGTCCAGCGTGGGTCTAGCCTCCAGGCCACCCGAGGTGTCCGCGTGCGGATCACCCCCAACACAGTCGCGTCGGCAGCCCCCGTAGGATGAGGGACACGACGCGACGCGCGATGTACCCGGTCGATGCGCTCCTCCAGGAGGCCGAAACTCCAGTCCGATCCGTGAGCCATACCTGCAAAACAACTTTAAGTTAGCAAATACGCGGAAATAAAACATCGAGTGTAACGAATGAGTAAATTTAACTTGCAAACAAACAAATCAAAGAGTACTAGGCTACGGGGCGGTCTTTGAATAAACATTACGATGCAACATACGATACATGTCTTACGGCATTACGTACATCAAATGAAAATTGGGTAGTAGCGAGCGGTACATAAACAATACAAAGTACAAATGACAATGTACACTGATTTGCAATTTTGGTCCCACTTTGCACACCGGAAGAAGTGCTAACGCAAACCATAGCAGTGCCTACTCCTCAGCTGGTGCCTTGCATCGTCTGGCTGTGTGCCCCTCGGCGCGCGATGCGCGGCGTCTACCCAACGCATACGGCTTGTGCCGTCCATATCATTGGTATCGACGACTCTGCTGACGCGACCCTTGCCACCCTTCAAACATGCCAATATCCGGAATCCGGATCCTATTTGCAATATCCAAGGTGGCGGTTACCCACAACCTGAAGCCCCTAAGCTCGCCGATCGACTCTGCACCACCCTCTCCTTCAAGAAGTACTCGGACACAAAGTTCAAAGGGTCCATACGCCTGATCCCGCATCTGGCGAGCACATGGGAGCATGGCTTGTGTAAAGCTTCGGTTTGTTGCACGTCTGACTAGGCTCGTTGACATGATCTCCAAGGCATACCTCGTGGGTGACAAGAGAACAAGCCGTCCCAAATCCGGCTCTATCCGCAAGAACACGTCGAAGCGATGCTCCATATTGCCCATCCGTACACCATGTGCGATCGCCCTACGTGTCTTCGCTTTGCATGTATGCCGTAATCTTGAGCGATCACGGTGTTTGAGGGTTCGTGGCATGAAGTCGCGGCATTTGCATGCCTCTCCACGAAATACCCGATTGTCTTTGTGCGAGAACACCTTCCACGATGGCGGCGAGGTGAAGCGAAGGCCCCTAAGAACTCGGTTGTACACCTCCGCAAGGTTAGTGGTCATTATGCCGTACCTTGCCCGTCCGTGTCGTGCGGCAGAGACCACTTGTCCAATGGTGGGCCTCGATCCGATGGGAGAAGCACTCGATGTTCCTCGAGGTCCTCTCGCCTCGGACCAGCAGATTCAGACTCTGCTCCACGGTTCCTCGTGTCCACATGTTTCTCTTTGTGTTAGTCGGCGGCGCCCATAAGCGTCAAATTTATTCTTTGGTTACGCATAGCTTGACCTCTCGAATAGCTTCACCAAGGGTTGCTTCGGGAACTTCTTGAAGAAGTTGGCAACCAAATGGCGAATACACCATCTACTCCTCATATCCGGCCAAGGGAACGGCTTCTCCGGGTCTTCCTGAAGTGTTTTTATGGCCTTGAGCATCCCGGCGTGGCGATCATGGATCACGCACACACCAGGACGAGCTCCAACAACTCCCACCCTCAGATGTCGAAGGAACCACAACCAGCTGTCGACATTCTCACCTTCGACAAATGCGATGGCCAATGGCAGAATTTGATTGTTCCCGTCAACGCCTATGGCGGTAAGGATCTGCCCCTTGTATTTCCCGATCAAAAAGGTCCCGTCAACTGAGATCACGGGCAGCATATGCCTAAAAGCCTCGATGCAGGGACCGAAGGCTACGAAGGCCCTATGCAATATCAAAAAACCTCGCGGAATTTTAGATGGCATGTCCTTCTGACAATGTACGTGCGGGTTTACGTCTCTGACACCTCAAGCATACGAGGAAGGTTGTCGTACGCTGCCTCAAAAGATCCAAACCATCTTTCCAAAGCCTTCTGCTTCGCACGCCACGCCTTCCCATAGCTAATCTTGTACTTGAATTTCTTCTCAATAGCCACCATAATGTGCTTGGCCTCCATGTCCTTCTTCTCCACTATCTCTCCACACATCAAATTAGCTATGAATGTCGACGTTATGTTACGATGTCTACACAAAACACTGTTGAGCATGCACGAGTGCAGCCCCACCTTCGGGACAATCCAGTGAGTCTCATACTTGGTCTATCTTGCGTGCACTCGCTAAGGACAACCGACCTGCTCACATTTCACGGTGTACTGCTCTTGGCTAGATTTGATGACCAAGCGTCCATTGCATAGACATAGCCCACGACTTAATGGCATCTGCAAGGATGTCTTATCGACAAACATTGAGTGCAACCGAACCTCCGTGGCATGGTACTCCCACGGCGATTCGTGCTCGTCGGCGATACATAGACCCTCGGCGTCAAATCTGTTCCATTCCGGGGATGGGAGCTCCGTCCTCATCGGAGCGCCTCGTCGTCGTCTTCTTGTAAAGCTTCCTCTTGACCAAGGTCATCCGGTCATCGCTTTCCATTTGATGCAATATGTAATCCCTATGCTCTCCTTCATCACTGTCTGTAGGCTCACCATGCGGTGCCGATCTTCCTCTCTGTATACCGTGGTCGGGCTCATCACAACCAACATTCTCTGAACTCTTCAGTAACACACCCTCTCGGGTCCTCTTCTTCACCAACATCTTTGGGCACCGAAGCCGCCGCAACACCCGGATGATATCCGGCGGGGGGCCCTGCTGACTTCTTTTGGGCATGGTTGCACAAGTATCACACACTCATATCCTGGCGCCGACATCCTTCTATAAAGCCCTTCCACCTTTGCCGCGCATCGGTCTTCTCAACTCCCGGTGATGTTCGTGGGAGACCGGCTCCAAAGCCCTTGTATGTCGTATTTGACACCTCAGGTTCAAAGAGAAGCTGCGGGTTAGCGATGCTTCACATCTTCGATTCGTGCATTCTCGCCGTCCGGGTGTACCAGAGTGGCTTGCAAGCTCGCTCAAGTCAACACCGACGGACGGACCTTCACGAGCGGTGCCAACACCGTAATGCACTTTCAATGTAGTGGGTACAGGCATGACTTATTGTATGGTCGCAAATATTTCTTACATTGCAATTAGTCATTTCATAGCGCACGACATGCAAAAATCTTGCTACATTGTAATTTACATTTGTAAGGCCCTTCGCCTATAAATAAACAACTACACGACAAAGCATGATCAAGGCGTCATTCATTCCCTAAGGCAGAGCCGCAATGAGCGTGTGATGCGATATTGATTCAACCTAAAAGCGAGCTATTCCATAGCAAGCCATTATCCGATTCGGACGCTAACTTGCAACCCGAAATGCTACAAGTGGCATTCCGGTCTTCTACCAATTACCTAAGTCAGTTAGTTCATACTAATTTACTTCTACTAATTAGTTTATACAAATAATTCATCCTCCTTATGCGCTCGGTCACGCATTATTCACCCAATAATAGTCGGCCACGCACACACCGACACTACTACAATACATCTCACAAACAGCACTAATAATACTCCCTCACAGACTATTTTTTTCTCTAACTAAAGTTTTTATCGCTACTACTTACATACATATCAACAACATTTCGATTTTCTATTTTTTTTCTCTAACTACAATTTCCTACGGGTGCTATTATACTACTCATTTAACTAAATAAACTATTTACGTACCCAAAAAATTACACTACAAAATAAAGTTTCCTACGACAAATCAACTACATTACACGGCCTTTGCGGCTACAAAAATACACTACATTACGGCCTTTGCATTGGCTAGTCACATGGCGAGCGAGAACGCCCTACGATGCTTCAATTCTTGTACACGAAGGAATAAAGTTTGTATGCCATTTTAATAGTTGTCGAAGGGTTTGACTATATGCAAATAACATTTCTACATTCCGTATGTTTGCAAAAGTATCACGAAACTTCGATTCCTTTGAAGTATCCTATCAAACACTATAGTTGAATGTCCGCGCATCTATTTATTTTATCTTATTACTATGCTTCGGTGTTTGAGGATTTTCTAAAGTTTTTTATCGCTTCTACTTACATACAAATCAACAACATTTCGATTTTCTACTCTGTTTTCTCTAACTCTGATTTCCTACGAGTGCTACTTACACTATTATTTTATCTAACTAAACTATTTACCTACTAAAAGAATACACTACAAAATAAAACAAACTTACCTCGTAGTCGAAATTTTCCTCCTCTTCTCCCTCTCCCTCTCCCTCTCTTTCTTCTCCTTCCCAGCAATGAGCGTAAACTGTTTCGCCTCCAAAACAGATCCGTGGGGACCATGGCGCAAGATATATAGCTAATCTGCGCCGACCGTTGGTCATTGGAACATGATCATTATCACGGTTGGCGATCGATCCTATCGCCTAACGGTTCGGGCGATCGCAATGATGACGCCATGCAGCTCTGTCGTGCGATTTTAAATTTGAACGGTTGGGCGATAAACTTGATCGCCCAACCGTTGGGCGATAATTTGAGTCGCCCAACCATTGGGCGACAGACGTATATTTCTGTAAAAAAAAATATCGCCGGAATATTTTTGTAATTTCGAATAAAAAATAGATTATTTAAAAAAAATTCCTAAAGGGCACTATGAGCTATGGCATTCATTATACTGGGTACCCTTGGGTACTGGGGGGTTATAGTGATTCAAACTGGATATCTGATGCTGATGAGATTAAGACACTACTACAAAACAAGCTATAGTAGACGCCCCATCACAGACGGTTCCTTTGGAACCGTCTGTGTTGGGCATTGCCGAACTGCGGGTGGCGCGGAATAATATCACGAGCGGTATTTTTAGAAATGCAGTGATAGTCATCTATCACAGAGCGGTTTGTGAATAGAACCGTGCGTGAATTATCCTGAGCGGTTCTATTCACAAACCGTCGCGATAATCTTCAATCACGCAGCGGTCCTTATTTACAACCGCTCAGGATATTACACGCACGGTTATTAAATAGAACCGCTGCGTGATTGGGATTATCACGCAGGCGGTTTGTGAATAGAACCGTCTGGATAATTCATGCACGATTCTATTCACAAACCGTCTGTGATAGATGACTATCACAGACGGTTTTTATTAAGAACCGTCTGTGATATGCCCACTGCGTATAAATTGAGCGCGATACATCCTCTCGCCAAGATCGCCGCCTGTGCCTCGCCACTCTCCGCTGCATGTTTGGATAATAATCAACTGCCCCCGTCTTTGGGCTCCAAGATCTGCTAGCTAGCTTTCTCCCCAGTGCGAGGCCACTTCCTCCCTAGCTCCTCCAACTGCGGCTCCTCCCTAATTAAACAAATGAAGTAATGATTATCCTTTTTCCACTCTATTGATTAGTGAATTTCCTGATTTTGCTACTACTGTACATAGACCCTAATGTTTTGTTTTCTTTGTTGTATTCCTTAATCGGAAGCATAGGGTTTAGGTTTCAATTAATACTACTTGATGGGAAAAGGCAAAAGCGACGTACATCTAGCTCTCAATTTGATGGACCCTAATTCTAGAAAATGAAAAGCAAAACATGTAGCCTTTAATTAATCTGGTGTAATTCCTTTGTGCAACGATGAGACAAAAGCGAGTAAGTACGTGTAAAGAAGTGAAAGTCTTAATCGTAACTAATTTCATGAGTAGTTTTCTAGAGCAGATTAAAAAGAGGAATTTATGACACACCAAGATAAGTCACATGTGCAATGATCTATTTTATATTTCCTCCATTTATATCCATGAAGAAAGCGTCATCACAAAGTGGTTTATTGTTTCAATTATATGAAAGCGGATACGCGCATGAATCGCTACGGACCAACTTGCTAGTTATTAGGATCTTCCTCTTGTCTTTTGTCTCGTATCTAATCAACAATCATGCGAGATAATCAATAATTATCCGCGCTTGACTTAGAGAGGAGAAGGTTGGACTCTTACCCCTAGCGCCTCCAACACCCGCCTCCTCCCCATTCGCCACCTTAGAGAGGAGAAGGAAAGGAGAGGAATCGTATTTTCTTCGTGAGCTCCGAGGGTAACGATCTATAACCCTTTATGTTTGCTATAAATTAATCGCTAATCAATTTTGACACAAATTTGTTACATGCGTAGTGTAGATGGATCGAAACTGGATGTACGGTGTGAACCGTGTGAGTCAAGAGTACATTAATGGCGTGATTGCTTTTAGAAGAGCGAAAGGTGATATGTTGAAGAAGGAGATAAATTTTATGTCTTGTCCATGCATTGATTGTGGTAATTTGAAGATGTTTAACAACGGCGCAAATAGAAGCGCACTTGATTGAAGGGTTTCACAAAGGGTATACATGTTGGACCGACCACGGTGAAGAGCGATTATTACACATGAAGTTAGTAATGATGGCATCGCCGAGGAAGTCAACGATATGCGGATGTGGGTATCTTGCTTTTGATGAGGATATGTCACACGATGACAATCTGGATCGGATGCTACTGCGATGCGAAGAGAACTACTGATGAGAGAGAGTTTTGTAAATTCGAGGGCTTAGGGAGGACTCGGTGAGACCTTTGTTCCTGGTTGCAAGCCGGAATATACAAGGTTGTCAACCGTGCTTGAGCCGCTGAAATTGAAGGCAAGCAATGGTTGGTCCGATAAGAGTTTCACGGCGTTGTTAGGTCTCCTAGCGGACATCCTTCCGGAGGGAAACGTGTTGCCCAAAGACCACCTATCAAGCAAAGAAGGTTATTTGTCCATTGGGAATGGAAGTAGAAAGAATACATGCATGTCCGAATGATTGTATCCTCTATCAGTAAAGAGTATGCGAACATGCATGTATGTTCCGTGTGCAAAGCATCCCGATACAAGCGTCGAGAATCTTGCTAAGGTGAAGCAAGGACCTCTGCTAAGATGTTGTGGTATCTGCTGTGATCCCACGTTTGAAGCATTTATTTGCGAACATAAAGGACATAAGATTGCTGCGTTGGCACTCGAGAGGAGCGTAAGAGATGGAAAGCTAAGACACCCTACTTGATTACGCCGGTGGAGAAACTTCGATCGAGCTTCCAAGAGTTCGGTCTAAACCGAGGAACATAAGGTTAGGGTTGAGTACAGATGGAATGAATCCTTTCGGTAACATGAGCAACCGACATAGCACCTTTGGCCCGTGAATCTATGTATGTACAACCTTTCTCCTTGGGCGTGTATGAAGCGGAAGTACATTTTGATGTCACTACTTATCCAAGGGCCAAAGCAACACTGGGAATGATATTGATGTGTACCTAGCACCATTCTTTGGAAGATCTTGTGACCTTTGTGGAGCGAAGGGTACAGGTATGGGATGCGTATAAACGAGAGAACTTCACTTTACGCGCCATGTTGTTCTCGCACCATCAATGATTTTCCCGCCCTTGGTAACTGGCTTCAGAGCCGGTACAAAAGGAGCCAAAGCTGTCGACCGCTTAGATGCTCAGAGAGTGTATGGTTGAACAACTCGTGCAAAAGCGTGTATATCGCCACCGTAGGTTCCTTCCAGAGTCACCCATACCGCAAGATGAAAAAACAATTCGACGGAAATAAGGAGAACGATTCAGCTCCAAGGGCTTTTAGAGGAAACAGGTCTATGATATGGTTAAGGATATCGATGTTGTGCTTGGGAAGGACGTAAATTAAGAACCCGTGAGAAGAACATTTGGAAGAAGCGGTCAATTTTTGGGACTTGCCTTATTGGGAGCACTTAGAAGTTCGCCATTGCATCGAGTCATGCGAGAGAAGAATGTATGTGATAGCTTGATTGGTCTCTTCTTTGAACATTAGTGGCAAAACAAAGGATGGTGTTAACGCACGGCGTGACTTGGTTGATATGAACATATGGATGAGTTAGCACCAGAGAGACCGATACAGATTTAACGTACCTTCCCCGACTTGCTACACTCTATCCAAGGCCGAGAGAAATGAAGCGTGCTGAGCTTGTATGGAGTGAAAGTCCCATCTGGTTACTCCGCTAACATTAAGAACCTTGTTTCTATGCAAGATTTGAAATTAATTGGTATGAAGTCTCATGATTGTCATGTGCTGATGACACAAATGCTTCCTGTTGCAATTAGAAGTATCTTGCCGAACAAGGTCCGAGTGGTAATCTTGAGGCTGTGTTATTTTTTCAACTCAATTGCTCAGAAGATCATTGATCCCCAAGGACTAGATGCTCTGCAGGCCGAGGTGGTGACCACTCTATGTCATCTTGAGATGTATTTCCCTCCGTCATTTTTCGATATCATGGTCCATCTCATTGTTCACCTTGTGAGAGAGATAAAGATATGCGGCCCTGTGTTCTTACGTCATATGTACCCGCTCGAGAGGTACATGGGAATTTTCAAGTCCTACGACGAATCGATCTCGGCGGAGGGCGGCATCATCGAAGGTTATGCAACCGAAGAGGTCATTGAGTTCTGCGTCGACTACATGGCTTAGGTGGAACCGATAGGTGTGCCTCTATCTCGCCATGAGGGGAGCTGGATGGTATCGGGACCATCGGAAGGAAATCAATAACTCCGATCTGGATACATACGCTCAAGCCCATTTCATGGTCTTGCAACACATGACACAAGTGTCCCGTATATCGGCGAGCACAAAGACATGGTGCGCCAGCAGAATCCGCACGGTAGGAGGTTTGGATCACGAGAGAACACAACCGTCGGTTCAATGAATGGTTAAAGGTGCGAATCACTAGGAGGTCATCAAGTGATGATCTGTTGCTATGGTTGTACGAGGGCCACAATTTACAATTGTCACATGGCAAGGATCGACATCAATGGGTACACATTTTATCTGGCTGACTCGGGATAGGAAGAGCTGACCCGTATCAGCGGTGTCCGCATAGATGCATTCGAGACCGATGGGATGAGGAGCTCCTACTATGGGCAAATAGGCGAGATATAGGAGCTCGACTACGTGCTTTTCAAGATCCCCTATTTCGGTGCCGTTGGGTCCATCTCTCACGGTGAAGGTCGACAAATGCGGTGTCACTACCGTGGACCTCGAGCGTGTCGATATAAAGACGAACCATTCGATCTTGGCTAACCAAGTTGTTCAAGTCTTCTATGTAACCGACCCGGCAAATAAGAAGCACCACGTAGTTCTTCATGGAAAAAGGAGGATTGTCGGAGTTGAGAATGTAGTGGACGAGGAAGAATACAATCAATTTGACGAGTTGCCTCCTTTCGGAAACGGCATTAGGCTCGAGGAAGAACCCAGTGAGGAAGCTAGCTATATGTGCGTCGATCATCATGAAGGCCTATATCTTAATTAAGAATTTACTCCAATGTAATTAATTAATTTATTCCATAACATCATGTGTTATGGACTTGTAATCTCTCATATATTTTGATGTCAACGTGAAATTGTCATGTGTTGATGTGTTATGGACTTTTCATATTTGATATTGATGTCAATGTAGACGTACATTGTAATGCGGAGTATCAAAATTGTCATCATACTTGATTTGGAGTTGAGTTGAATTAGATATGAAATTTTGAAGTCAAATGTGTTATGAACTTGTTATGGACTTGTCATATTTGATATTAATGTCAATGTGTGGACGTACATTGTAATGTGGAGTATCAAAATTGGTTTCACTTGATTTGGAGTTGAGTTGAATTAGATATGAAATTTTGAAGTCAAATGTGTTATGAACTTGTCATCATACTTGTCACCAGGTTAGAATTCATATGGACTTGTCATAATTGTCATCATACTTGTCTCAAAGAGTTCACTATGTTTTCTCAGGATATTTATGTCTCACCAGGTTCAGTATGTTTTGTCGGGATATCATAAATTGTCCTCGAGTTTGGGCTATCACGACGGTTTTGTTATACAACCGTCGTAGGTAATATCACTGAGCGGTTTGTAATGAGAACCGCTCAGGTGATATCATCACGACGGTTCCATAATGGAACCGTCTGTGATATACTTTTTATAAGGCGGGAAACGCTAGGGTTTTCCTCTCACTTCTCACTTCCTCTCCTGCACCCCTCACGCTCTCGCGCGCTCGTTCGCCTCCTCTAGGGTTTAGGGCTCGCCTTCACGCCGACCACGACCTCGGCGCCGCCGCCCGACATTGGTGCCCCGACCTCTGCGCCGCCCGACATTGGTGCCCCGACCTCGGCGCCCCGACCTCGGCGCCTTGACCTCGGTGTGCCGCCCCGACCTCGGCGCCCGTTCACCTCCCAGCCGTAAGCCCAAGACGCCGCCGCCGACCTCGGTCCGCCGCCCGACATTGGCGCCTCCGACCTCGACGCCGCCGTCCTCCTCCCCGTGTCGGCCTCCTCCCTCTGCACCGGCCTTCTCCCTCTGCACCGGCCTTCTCCCCGCGCCGTCCTCCTCCCCGTGTCGACCTCCTCCCCCAGCTCCCTCCTCCCCGCATCGGCCTCCTCCCCTGCACTGGCCTCCTCCTTGCACCGTGAGTTCTTGTGCGGCATCCTCTCTGTGAGTATTGCTCCTCTGTGGCAGTTCGGTTGATCTTTGCATATATATATATATATATATATATATATATATATATATATATATATATATATATATATATGTGCTAGTTGATACCTTGATCGTATTAGTTCGATTTCGAGTCTAGTAATGAAGATATTGCAAATTGATCGATGGGCTTTGTTGACATGCTCGTGATGAACTACATCTTATCTTGAGATTGAATGTGATAGTTAGTTCATACTTGAGCTCTATTGTATTACTTACTCTTGTCAATATATTGTCTTTGTTAATTGGTTACTTTCGGTTGAGCTCATAGTTCTATTACAAATTGATCGGTTGTATTGACTAGTTTGTGATTCTTCTAGTAGTCTGTATGAGCTCATTCAACTTTTCATTTGCCATCTTGATCTCTGTAGTCAACCTCTGCTTGTTGGAAGTTTAATCTGTTTTAGCTAATGAGTTGAGATCATTTGACAGTTAAGCAAAGTATTGTTTAGAGCTCATAGTTTGAATTTATATTATCATATTCATTTCATGAAGAGTATAGACAATAGGATTGAGATGGCTGGTGGATTAAGGAGTGTTAAATTCTTTAGGAATTATGCTTTAATTCTAATTAATTTTGTTGGGATTAATTCTGAAATTTTTCTAAAAATGCATTTTTTACAACAATCCAAAAAGAAAGTTTTACTTGATTCTATTTTGTTTCTATGTTGGGATTAAACCTTTGCTTAGCATTTCCTTCGTCGATCATTTTACTTGATTCTAGTTCTATGTCTTCATTAAAGGCTAGTCTTCTGTACATGAAGCATTAAACCATTGCTTAGCATTTTCTTCGTCGATCCTGACACACTTGAGTGTACCTCTGCTTCATGCCAATCCACCACGGCATGAAGCAGATGGTACACTCCAGTGTGTCGGGCTCGATGAAGTAGGCTCGGGCAAAAGAATTGTATCACTAGTTTCTATCTATACAAAGATCACAAGAGAAGCTGGTGGATTAAGGAGTGTTAGGAGTGTTAGAATAGAAGCTCGTGGATTAAGGAGTGTTAGGAATGTTAGTAGTCTGTATGAGCTCATTCAACTTTTCATTTGCCATCTTGATCTCTATACTCAACATCTGTACTTCTTCCTGAGATTAATTGTTTCATATTTATGCTGGAATGTTAGTAGTCAGTATGAACTCATTCAACTTTTCATTTGCCATCTTGATCTCTATAGTCAACCTTTGTACTTCTTCCTGAGAGCAAGTAAGCGAGATGGCAGAGGCACCGTCTTTCGCCGCCACCGACGCCTTGCAGATGGAAGAGACGCCGACGAGGCCGCCAACACCGACCCCTTGAGATGGAAGAGGCGCCGACGAGGCCGCCAACACCGACCTCGCAGTGGAAGAGGCGCCGACGAGGCCGCCGTCACCGTCGGCGATAATGACACGAAGCGAGATGGCAGAGGACAATCGAAAATGCCTACGGCCGGTGGTCATCACGGAGGTCGATGACTTTGGGGTCCTCTCGAGTCCCAAGAGATCGTGGCGTAGATTCCGGACCATCTGCGGGATACTTGGAAGGAACGGGTCCTCATCACCACACCAAGGTGGAAGGACTGACGAAAGAAGCGAAAGCGCGCTATGGGATGGAGAACTTTTGAGAAGTTCACTATTCGAAGCACATGTGGCGCAGCGTGCGACGGACGGCGATGCTCACGATGGGTAAATCGTGGAGGACCTTCAAGAGCATTCTTGTCACGGCACGTGAACACGGGTCGACGTCCTTCGCGCAAAGATAGATTCTGACGCGGAAGCATGGGACACCTTTGTGGCTATGAAAAGCGTCGGCCGAATTTAAGGAGCAAAGTGCGGCGCACAAAGCTCTCAGACACGAAACACTCACCAAGACACTTCGGCACCACTGGGTACGCGGGTAAATACGAGGAATGGGCGGCGGAGAAGGAGAACCCGTTTCCTGATGTCACAGACCCGCGTTCCCTAAGCTGGTTAAAAGCGAGGGCACAAGTCTCGTCTTCGGGCAGCATCTCCTTCACAAACCCGGCAGACCAGGAAGTGTCCCAACGTGGGGTAAATATATCGAACTACTAAGTTGTTAATAAGTCCATAACTTCATAGTGCCTATAATAACGTGATGACCTCTTGCAGCGTGACTTGACTGCCCAAGCTTCCCAAGACTCCTTCCATGTAGACAGGGAGAAGGATATACTATCTACGGCCTTGGGAAACAAGGAGCACCGGGTTGCACGCGAGGCCTTGGGGTTAACGTGCCTTGGAGTCATGGATTCATGGACGACTACTACACGTATAGGACTAGGAAGAGATCCAAGGCGAAACACGACAACCGGTTAGTGCAGATGATTACTAACCAATTTCAAGTAGAGATGGCAGCATTATGGAGTCAAATGGATATACTCATGAGCCAGCGGTCGCAAGCCGCCCCCGCTAATTTGGGAGACAGTTGAAGAATCTAGCCCGCCATTATATGTTAATGGAGTGTTTTGGTGATTAATCACAAATGCATTTGTGAGACTAACATGTTTATTGATATAGTTATTGTTTAGTCTAAATTGGATATAAAGGTGATAATCATGAAGGCATGTATGTGATTAATGACAAATCAACTTCATTGGATTAACAAAAGGAAAATCCAAACAGGTATGCATTTATAATGACAAATCCATTTATGAGACTAACTCTCTTATTGTTATATCTTATGATTAGTCTCGCTTGGGTATAAAGAACAAAAGAGGTATGCATTCTACTTTGTATTCTTATACCCCGTTGCATTCCTTGGATCCAAAATATAGGTTGAACTTCACCAAAAGAATTAACGTAAGTATGTGCATATGTTCTTACTACATATTCATGTATGCACATGTATAGGGGGAGTTCATTCTATATTTTGAGGTTTCATTTGTATTGATCCATATTCCTGTTTCCACATATACTTGGGATCTTTACTCTGAAACATATCCTGTGAATATATTTAACTTGTGTAGTTAATATATTCATATGAGTATATAAGACTTGTGTAGTCTAAGTATACTTATATGTGAGTATAACATAACTTGTGTAGTTCATGTGCACTCACATATTCTCAAATATATTTAACTTGTGTAGTTAATATATTCATGTGAATATATGAGACTTGTATGCTCATATATCCTTTGAGTATATACAACTTGCATAGTGCCTATATACTCATACCAATCTACATTCAATTACTTGCAATTGAAGTGATTATTATCAATTACCAAAGAGGAAAAGATTATGGTATCTTGTCCCACCATTATGAGTTAATGGTATGGCGTGGTAATTAATGATAGTCATATTATAGAACTAACACTTTCCATGAGTTGGATGAACAGGTTGAGTTCTATAGTTGGAGACTCTAGAAGATCATCATGTGTTGATAATATTGAAGTCAAGAGCTTGGTGTAAAGGATGCATCATGTGTGGATGCACATCAAGTTCAAGATAAAGGAAATCATCGTGTGTCGATGATGTTCATAAAGAGGAGATGATCATGAGTTGATCATCAAGTCAAATGAAGACCCATCATGTGTTGATAGAAGTCAAGTAAAGGATGCATCATGAGTTGATGCATATCAAGTCAAGAACCCGAGTTGAAGCAAGGATGTGCGCCATCAAGCTTCAAGTGGTTGCGCAAGGCAAAGGTATGACTAGCTAGGGCTAAGGATTTGTTCCTAGTCTTTTACGGTCTCGGTGTTTGGTTGGAAGACCGGATTGCTAGTATAGGTTGCCGTACTATTAAGAGGGTCCTTGACTAGTAGCTTGAGTTAGTCATGTGTTGATAGCTCATTGTGTTTTGCTCTAGCTCATCTTAACATGTTGCCAATATTTGCGAATGTGTTTTACAAATAGTTGTGGCTCATGGATAACCCTTGTAGCATGTGACTTAGGTTTGCGAATGTGTTTTGCAAATGGTGTAAGTCCATGTACCTTATTCCTTGTAGTGTGATTCTATAGGTTGGCAAATGTGTTTTGCAACCTGTTGAGAATCTCACTTGAATCCTTGATTGCATCGCGGCGTCAATTTGGCAAATGTGTTTTGCAAATTGAGTTGAAGCGGAATGCAATTTGAGGCATTGACTCTAAAAGTTGGCAAATGTGTTTTGCAACTTATTGAGAGTCTTGTCTTTAACCTTGTATGCATCTTACATCAAACTAGCAAAATGTGTTTTTGTTATTTGAGTTGATGTGAAATCAGTTTTGCTCTTGTTGGATGCTGGCGGTCTCGACCGCTTGATTTCATGATCGATCGGCTTGATGGGCGATCGGCCGGCTTATTGTTGACGTGATCTCGCCCGGACCTCGGTCGAGACCCGTCACCTTTTCGAGAGGTCCTTCTCGGTCCTTAGACATTTCTCGTGAAGTTTTCTCGAGCGGTCGGACGGGCGTGTTTGGGTGATCGACCAGCCATTACATGGCGGTCAGACCGGAAGTGGGCTCAACGGCTAGTTTTATAGCCGTTGGAGCCAAGGGCGGTCAGACCGGCCATTCAACGGCGGTCAGACCGATTTCGTCCAGAGACTTTGGAACCTTCCCCCAACGGCTAGTTTTTGGGTGTGGGCTATATAAAGCCACCTTGGCTGGTTGGGAAAGGTTGCTGGTTGTGTGCTGGTGTTATTGTGGAGGACTTTGCATGTGTTGCAAGTTCCTTAGTCATTCCTTTGAGCTAGAGCAAGCCCTCTCTTCCTTTGTGCATGTGTTGCACTTAGTGAGTGATTGAGAGCAAACCCTAAGTGCATGTGTTGCCTTAGGTAGTGGATTTCGTATCCATTTGAGCTTAGACACTTGATTGGTTCAAGTGAGCGTTGAAGACTTGTTACTCTTGGTGTTTGCCGACACCTAGACGGCGTGGTAGCGTTGTTGCGCCGGTGAGCTTCTCAAAGAAGATTGTGAGAAGACCCGGGCGGTTTGTGAGTGGTGTGGTGCTCGCCATCTCCGGAGTGGAGGAAGGAGCAACCCTAGTGGAGCGAGGTGTTGGTTCGTTTTGGAACCGGTCCAAGTGGTTGGACTTACCTCGGAGGAAGGCTTAATTCGTGGAGCCGACCCAATTGGTTTGGGTTTCCCTCAACGTGGATTAGGGGAGACCGGCAAGTCTCCGATCACCACGGGAAAACATCGCCGTGTCATTGTGGTTTGATTACTTGTGCTTTACATTGTGCAATTTACATTACTTGTATTTAAATTGCTTAAGTGTATGTGTATGATTGCTATCATTTATATTGTCTCATATTGTTGGTGCACTTAGTTGAACCTAGTTGATTTAGGTTGTAATTGTGCAAAACCGTATTTGTTTAGCTTCCGCATTAGAAATCGGTTTTAGTTAAAAGAAGTTTTTAAAACGCCTATTCACCCCCCCTCTAGTCGGCCACCTCGTTCTTACAAGTGGTATCAGAGCTTGGTCTCTCATTTATTAGACTTAACCGTCTAGAGAGTAAAGGATGGCGACTAGAGATTTAGTGCACCTTGGTGAAGCACCTAAATTTGATGGCACAAATTATGCTCATCGGAAAATCCGCATGTCTTGTTATTTTAAGGCCATGGGCCTAAATATATGGCGAATTGTAGATGTTGGCTTTTCTCCTCCATTGGATCAATTTGCTCCAACAAAAGAGGAAGAGAAATGCTTACATCTCAACGCTCAAGCGATTAACGCCTTATTTAGTGCTTTGAGTGTAGATGTGTTTGATGTCATATGTGATCTCAAGAATGTTCATGAGATGTGGACCCATCTTCAAGAATATTATGAAAGGTCCACTTCCACTAGTGATGATTGCATAGAAGAATGGACGTCGGGAGAAGAATGCTCAACCTCTAGCTCCGACAATGATGAATCCTCAACTCCATCAATATCGCCTCATTGCTTTATGGCAAAAGGTAAAAAGAAGGTAAATAATGATGACGATGATAATGATGAGCCTTCATATGATGAGTTGATTGACATACTAGAAGAGCAAAATGTTTTTATGGGAAAGGAGGTTTCGAAATTCAAAGCCTTGAAGAAAGAATTTAACTTGCTTCAAGAAAATTATGAAGTTTTAAAAAATGAACATGAAACCCTCCTTCTTAAAAATTATACTAGCTCTAAAGTGGATAAAGGGATTATATGTGATCTATTAGATGATTTACCTAGTACTGCTCCTATATCTTGCAATTCATCTAAAATTAGTATATCCACATCTTGTGATGATTTAATTGATATGCCATGTTGCTCAAAATTAGATGCACCTATTTCCTCTATACTTGTTGAGACTAACCTTGTAGAGGAAAACAAAAAGCTCAAGGCCCAAGTCTCAAGTTTGAAAAATGACTTGGATAGAAGCTATAAAGGGAAGGCTACTCTCGATGAAATATTGAGCAAGCAAATATGCTTACAAGATAAGAGTGGCATTGGATTTACTCCCAAGAAGAAGAAGGAAAATAGCAAGATGAGGCACAATGCAAGACACACGAAGAATATTAAGTGCCTTAATTGTCATGAGAAGGGTCACTTTTCCTTCGTGTGTCCTAAGAAGAAAAATGACAAGGGAGGACTTGGTTTCACCACCAAGAAGAAGGTGAAGAGCATTCCAAAGCAAGATAGAAAACAAGTCAACAATATCAAGTGCTTTGGATGCAAGAAGAATGGTCACATTGCCTCGGTGTGTCCAAATCAAAAGGATGTCAAGTCAAGACATTCAAAGAAGAGGCAAGCCGGAATTGAGCAAGATAAGAAGACATCAAGGGGAAGCAAAAGCCCTACTTGCTACAATTGCCGGGAGAAGGGACATTTTAGTAAGGAATGTCCTAAAGGTATCACTCCTAAGCCAATTATTCATAATGATCATTATTTGCTTAGGAAGGATAAGAATGGCAATGTTTTTGCTAGGAATGTTAGTTCATGTAAAACTAATGCTAGGGCCATTTGGGTGCCTAAATCTATTGTGACTAACATTCAAGGACCCAACCGAGTGTGGGTACCAAAATGTGCTTAAATGTTAAATAGGTACTTGGAGAAGTATTGGAGGTTTGGCTCACTCATAAAGAGGTGGATTCCATCTTATGCAAATTTGGATCCAAGCTTGAGGAAGATCAAATCATATCATAAACCAATGCTATCTCGGTAACAAGTATTTACATTAAAGTATCTAGCCCTTATGCCTTGTGTAGGTTGCATTCATGTAAAATCTTAAAAGGGTTGTTCTTGCTCTTGTGCTAAAGCTTGTTTATTGTTTTCTTGAGCAAGAAGGTAGTGGCACATTAAGGGGAAGTGCTAAATCATGATCATGTATACTACATCCCAAAATGTGCCCAAAGAAATTAAGTGCTAGCATTGTTTTTCAAAAATGAGCCATTTAGTCAAAAGTCAAAATCTTGAAATTATAAGTATAACCTTTGAAAAACTAATTGCAAAATGTATACAAATGCTTCTCAAAGGTTTCCCAAAGGTTTTTGTTCAAGAAAAACCTATTTTAAAAGAAAATGAGTTTCTAGCCAAAATTGTAGATCTTAGTTTCTTGTTTTTGATTTAAACTAGGTTTTCATGTAAAATCTATTCTAAAAGGAATTTGAATTTGATCTCAAAACGAAAAACCTAGAGTTGGCCATTCTAAATATTTTTGGTATTCAAAAGTTTTTCAAAAGGCCAACCTATCAAAAGTTATTCGATTTTGAAATTCATCCAAAATTCAAGTTTGACCTAAAAAGGTCACCTTCTAGCACTTAAGTGAGTTTTGTCATTTGAGCCAAGATTATTCACATGAATAGGTCCATAATGGTATTAATGACTCATACATGCAATTGGTTGCTTGAATTATCCTAAATTGCTCAATTTGGATCTTTTTGAGAAAGTTCTTGAAAATAAAATTTCATTTGCGAAAATAAAAGATTATTTCATAAAAACTATTTAATATTTGGACTTTAAAGGGCCATATTAGTTGGAAATGCTCCAAAGATGTTTATTTGATTGATTGTGTGAAAATTTGGAGCAATGTACAACAATTCACTCAAATTCCCAAAATCTTGTGCTCGAATCTCTTTGTTAGGTTCAGCCTAAACCGCTCGACTGGCCAAAAATAGCTGTCTGACCGCCATGTGCCCAATGTCTGACCGATTTAGCGTGGAATTACCTTAACTTCACCCGGAAGGCAGTTTGCTTCATTTCCTCCAAAACCAAAGGCTCTCTCTCATCTTCTCGCCGCAGATCCTCTCGGCCCGGATTCTCTCCCTCCGCCATCTCTTGGCGCTCAAGGTGATTCTAGGGTTCCTCTTATCCTCCTCTCTCATTTCCTCCAATTAGATTGAGTTTTGGTTGACTCATTCTCTCAATTCTTGAAACCCTAGGTGAGGGAGATTTGTCAAAATCCGACAAGTTTTAATTCCTTATTGCCTCAAGGAATCATCTCCTAAGATTCCTCATCTCATTGTCTTGGTAATCTCTCACTCTTTCTTGCAAATCTATCCACATTGTTGATTTTCCCCCAAATTTCTAGGGTTTGTGTTGCATGTGCCCTATTCTTGTCAAACCTTGTGGAAAATCCTTGACCTGCAAGTGGACTAGGAGTGTATGAACACATATTCATTAGGCCATCATCCTTCATTGCAAAACATTTGGGTTTTACCCAAGATCCTTGTGCCTCTGTCAGTGGCGGTCTGACCGCCCATCCTGGTGGTCTGACCGCCCTTGACAGGAAAATGAGGAATGGCTATTACTGAATAACTGTTGATTCATTCCTTGATATTCCTTTGACAATTTCTTGTAATCCTTTTCAGTGACCATGCCGCGCAAAATCACCGCTGGTCGTTCGTCCACTCCTCGCCCAACTGTTGAAGATTTTCCTGAAGAAATAGATGAACCAATGCAAGATGCAGAAGTGGAAAGAACAGGGAGTGACAACGACAACCATGACAGCGATGATAATTATGAAGAATCAGCTGGTGGTGCTGAGAATGATGATGAGGAAGATGCTCCAGATCCAACTCCATTCATTGGGTTAGATGTGTCCAAACTTAAAAGTGAAAGGTATACAACTTTACGACACGCCAATCAGTTTAGATTTCCAAGGAATGCCACCCAAGATATGTTTCACACTATGTTTCAGCAAAATGTATATCATGCTATCTATGCTCAGAAGAAATTTGCTAATCATAGATTTGTGAAGTGGAGTTATATTGGACAAAATCCAGTCTACAATGGTTTATTCCGTCTGTTCAGGAGAGTAGGATTAGATACTTTGGTATCTCTGAGTTGCAATTTTCATGCCAAAGTCGTTAGACAATTTTATGCAACTGTTTATATATCCCCTGAGCATGATCACCTTATTTGGATGATCGACATGAGAAATTTGAAGCCACCAAGAATGATTTCATGCTTGCATTAAATTTAAAGGAATCGAGATGGGATAAATATTCATGTTCAAGAATGCCTAGATCTTACTCAAGTAGATGAATACTATGATCAGAATCATCAATATAATGTTGGGAAGGTAACTGGATTGCTTCCTCTCCCAAGTATTGTCAACAGGATAATGAGAGCGACTTTCTTCCCCAGGAGTGGGAATAATGATGAGATTCATGGGAGAGCATGGAATGTGATTAGATGCATTATGGAAGGCTCTAAAATTGATGTCATGGACCTCATTATCAGGGAGATAGCTACCTCTAAGGGAGATAAGAACAAGTCTATTTATTTTGGTCCCTACATCATGAAGCTAATTAAGAGGATGACCACTTTTGATCTCCCTCTCGATGTGGAGCATAAGGAGTATAGACCGAGAGATTCTCTACCTCAGACTCCTCCACCTCAGTGTCCCTTCAGCTCCTCTTCGCCTCAGGGGACAGGCTCGTCGTCCCAGAGTCATCCAGGTGGCTCACAGGATCGGGATGCGCTTTTGGCGGCTCTTACTCGCCTTGCATCAAAGATGGACACTTTGCATACAGAGTCCATTCAGAGACATGCAGAGAACATTCAGAGGCATGCAGAGACTAGAACTATGATTGAGGATCTGAACATGAGAGTGATTCGCATGGATGAGAGACTCATCGAGTATCGAGGAGCTGGCGTCTGCCGCTTGCTTATCGAGGTTGGCCGTGGTCGGCGTCCTCCATCCTTCACTCGTGGGAGATCTTCCACCGCCTTCGCCGACGCCCCTCCTTCTTAGTTGATTAGCTTTCTTATTTAGGTCGATAGACCTTGCTTTGTATGGATGAGCTTTATTAATTATCCTTGTCCATAATGAGTTTGTGATTATATCCTGTTGATGTTGCATGATGTTCATGTATTGATTATCTATTGTCATGCTCCGTGGACCAATAGTCTAGAAGAAACTCCGCAAAAATTTCCTAAAAATACTTTTATATGCAATGGGTGTCGTCTCTTATCCTTGTGCATATATTTAGGGGGAGTTTTCTTCTCATTTGGTTCCTATTTGAATGTGTTTCAAATCTAGTTTGTTTCTTCTAATTGGCCTGTGTTTAACTTGCTTTACTCTCTAAGGTCATCAAAGAAGAGTTTGTGCCATTAGCTCTTGATCAAAAATCAACTTAATCAACTTTCTCAAGATTGTTTTTGGTCACCAATGGCCTCGACCGGCGCAAACACGGCGGTCCGACCGCCCTTCCTGGGCGGTCTCTGACCGCCAGAGAAAGAATGAGACACTTTGTGACCAAGAAATGGCACAAAGAAATTGGAAATGTTTTTGTCAAAATTAAAATGAGTTCTTTAGCCAAGCTCTTTCTTCGCTTTATCTATTTATTGGCTTGAATTTGTTTTAGCTTTTTGGTGCTTAATGCCAAAGGGGGAGAATGTTTATATGATCAATATATTGGGATTCTCTCTTGTGCTATCACCTTTGCATGCATAATACCTAAAGAAGATAACTCAAATTGAATTGCTAAGTATCATGCATGATTATAGTTCAATAATTTAAAATTCCTACATTATGTTGACTATTATCCAAATATTGTTATTGATAAAGGATTTGTCATCAATCACCAAAAAGGGGGAGATTGAAGAATCTAGCCCGCCATTATATGTTAATGGAGTGTTTTGGTGATTAATGACAAATGCATTTGTGAGACTAACATGTTTATTGATATAGTTATTGTTTAGTCTAAATTGGATATAAAGGTGATAATCATGAAGGCATGTATGTGATTAATGACAAATCAAATTCATTGGATTAACAAAAGGAAAATCCAAACAGTATGCATTTATAATGACAAATCCATTTATGAGACTAACTCTCTTATTGTTATATCTTATGATTAGTCTCGCTTGGGTATAAAGAACAAAAGAGGTATGCATTCTACTTTGTATTCTTATACCCGTTGTATTCCTTGGATCCAAAATATAGGTTGAACTTCACCAAAAGAATTAACGTAAATATGTGCATATGTTCTTACTACATATTCATGTATGCACATGTATAGGGGAGTTCATTCTATATTTTGAGGTTTCATTTGTATTGATCCATATTCTGTTTCCACATATACTTGGGATCTTTACTCAAACATATCCTGTGAATATATTTAACTTGTGTAGTTAATATATTCATATGAGTATATAAGACTTGTGTAGTCTAAGTATACTTATATGTGAGTATAACATAACTTGTGTAGTTCATGTGCACTCACATATTCTCTAATATATTTAACTTGTGTAGTTAATATATTCATGTGAATATATGAGACTTGTATGCTCATATATCCTTTGAGTATATACAACTTGCATAGTGCCTATATACTCATACCAATCTACATTCAATTACTTGCAATTGAAGTGATTATTATCAATTACTAAAGAGGGAAAGATTATGGTATCTTGTCCCACCATTATGAGTTAATGGTATGGCGTGGTAATTAATGATAGTCATATTATAGAACTAACACTTTCCATGAGTTGGATGAACAGGTTGAGTTCTATAGTTGGAGACTCTAGAAGATCATCATGTGTTGATAATATTGAAGTCAAGAGCTTGGTGTAAAGGATGCATCATGTGTGGATGCACATCAAGTTCAAGATAAAGGAAATCATCGTGTGTCGATGATGTTCATAAAGAGGAGATGATCATGAGTTGATCATCAAGTCAAATGAAGACCCATCATGTGTTGATAGAAGTCAAGTAAAGGATGCATCATGAGTTGATGCATATCAAGTCAAGAACCCTGAGTTGAAGCAAGGATGTGCGCCATCAAGCTTCAAGTGGTTACGCAAGGCAAAGGTATGACTAGCTAGGGCTAAGGATTTGTTCCTAGTCTTTACCGGTCTCGGTGTTTGGTTGGAAGACCGGATTGCTAGTATAGGTTGCCGTACTATTAAGAGGGGTCCTTGACTAGTAGCTTGAGTTAGTCATGTGTTGATAGCTCATTGTGTTTTGCTCTAGCTTATCTTAACATGTTGCCAATATTTGCGAATGTGTTTTGCAAATAGTTGTGGCTCATGGATAACCCTTGTAGCATGTGACTTAGGTTTGCGAATGTGTTTTGCAAATGGTGTAAGTCCATGTACCTTATTCCTTGTAGCGTGATTCTATAGGTTGGCAAATGTGTTTTGCAACCTGTTGAGAATCTCACTTGAATCCTTGATTGCATCGCGCGTCAATTTGGCAAATGTGTTTTGCAAATTGAGATGAAGCGGAATGCAATTTGAGGCATTGACTCTAAAAGTTGGCAAATGTGTTTTGCAACTTATTGAGAGTCTTGTCTTTAACCTTGTATGCATCTTACATCAAACTAGCAAAATGTGTTTTTGTTATTTGAGTTGATGTGAAATCAGTTTTGCTTTTGTTGGTCAGCCGCGGTCGACCGCCAGCTTCGCATGATCTCGACCGCCAAGGGGCCTGATCGGCCGTTGTTGACGCTGATCGACCGGACCTCCGGTCGAGACCCGTCGACCTTTTCCAAAGAGGTCTTCTCCGGTCCTTAGCCATTTTCGTGAAGTTTTGAGCGGTCGACCGGCGTGTTTTGGGCGGTTCGGCCACATATCTCGACCGCCATTACATGGCGGTCGACGAAGAGGGCTCAACGGCTAGTTTTATAGCCGTTGAGCCAAAGCGATCGACCGCCATTCAACGGCATCGACCGATTTCGTCCAGAGACTTTGGAACCTTCCCCCAACGGCTAGTTTTTGGGTGTGGGCTATATAAAGCCACCTTGGCTGGTTGGGAAAGGTTGCTGGTTGTGTGCTGGTGTTATTGTGGAGGACTTTGCATGTGTTGCAAGTTCCTTAGTCATTCCTTTGAGCTAGAGCAATCCCTCTCTTCCTTTGTGCATGTGTTGCACTTAGTGAGTGATTGAGAGCAAACCCTAAGTGCATGTGTTGCCTTAGGTAGTGGATTTCAGATCCATTTGAGCTTAGACACTTGATTGGTTCAAGTGAGCGTTGAAGACTTGTTACTCTTGGTGTTTGCCGACACCTAGACGGCGTGGTAGCGTTGTTATGCCGGTGAGCTTCTCAAAGAAGATTGTGAGAAGACCCAGGCGGTTTAGAGTGGTGTGGTGCTCGCCATCTCCGGAGTGGAGGAAGGAGCAACCCTAGTGGAGCGAGGTGTTGGTTCGTTTTGGAACCGGTCCAAGTGGTTGGACTTACTCTGAGGAAGGCTTAATTGTGGAGCCGCCCAATTGGTTTGGGTTTCCCTCAACGTGGATTAGGGAGACCGCAAGTCTCCGATCACCACGGAAAACATCGCCGTGTCATTGTGGTTTGATTACTTGTGCTTTACATTGTGCAATTTACATTACTTGTATTTAAATTGCTTAAGTGTATGTGTATGATTGCTATCATTTATATTGTCTCATATTGTTGGTGCACTTAGTTGAACCTAGTTGATTTAGGTTGTAATTGTGCAAAACCGTATTTGTTTAGCTTCCGCATTAGAAATCTGTTTTAGTTAAAAGAAGTTTTTAAAACGCCTATTCACCCCCCCCTCTAGTCGGCCACCTCGTTTTACAACAGTCCTCCTCGACGTCGGAGAAGCGTCGCGTCTGCAAGATAATTAGAACATGACGACGTCCGATTACCGATAGAGCGACATCAAGGTAACGTGACATCTATGGAATGCACCAAAGGTAGACCCTAACGACGCCTTAGCTAATTGCATATCGCTTTTGTAGGAGCCGATACTCGAAGCTCCAAGTGAGGATGGATGGGTCCTTTGTATTGAGGTGCAGCAGGGATGGTGTATCCATACGAGGAAGGGCAAGGCAAGATGGTGCCCACCGGTGCACGGTTACGCCAAGGTCCAGTGGATATGGTACATATCAATTTTCGAGCCATCCCGCCGACATTTGCCCGAACGAAGAGATCACAACACTAGGGATGCCGCCCTCTTTTATCCAAGGGCCAAGAAGAACATCGCCCCGACCCAAAGAAGGTCTGCGCGATCCGACACGACCATTCCTCTCCAACGGACCTCGATGACTCCACCTCATGTTTCGCCTCAAAAGGCCACCTCTTCGATTCCTGTGGAGAAGACGCCGAAGGAACAGCAAAAGGCCACCTCTTCGATTCCCGTGGAGAAGACGCCGAAGGAACAAGAAAGCGCCGACGACGGTTCCCGAAGTCGTCTCACAAAAACGCCGCCAATCGCTAAGGCCAAATCAAATCAACGAACGCATAAGCGCCTCCCAAGTTCGAAGTCCGAGAAGTCCGGAAGTCCGCGATACCGGAAGTCCGCGATACCCGGAAATACATCATCGAAAACCGCAGTTCTCGACAAGATAATGCACGCTGGATATGCTTGTCGCTTTGCATGCCCGGTACTTGGACAAGACCCAAAAGAAGGGTGCGACATCGAATCACCGCCGATACGAGGACAAGCATTTCTTCAACGGACGAGGTACTTCGTCGTGGGCTTCAATGATTTATTTGAACTATTCAACCTCGCTGGCCTCGACGCCTCTTCTACGATGTTGACATCGAAGTTCGACAATCAAGTTCTACATTCATCTAATACCGATAAATATCACAACTAGGGATGGCAATCGGGCGCGGCGGGTACGGGTAGTGCTCGCCCATACCCATGCCAACAACCCTATTTTCCCCCACAGCATGCCCTTGAAGGACGACGGACGAAGAACCTCGCCCATACCCGCCGCTCACGGCGTCGCCTCATGGCATGCCCACACTCATGAACAAGTTGTACATAATAGTAGTTCATTTCCTTTCTATTATTCTGGATTTAGGGTAGCTGACTTCGAACTTGGTATCCACAGTTGACAATCTCCTGTGCGAAGAGGCTGATACAAGAAGACTTAGCATGCCCTTCCATGGCCATAGATGAACCTGGCATCATCCTCGGTGTACACATGCATCTCATTCAACAGCCTGCATGTTTTTCCCACAATGCAATGTTAGTTACAAATCGAAGTCTTTTGCGTAGTGGAGTTTTAGTTATACTGTGATCATTAGTGTCTAAAGAGTTCCTATGCATTTGCTCTGCCATAGCAACTAAACTGAAGTATGCTACTTACGACTGATAGACACACTTGTTGAGTGTGGTAGAGGAAATAAGGGACTCCCCGCTCAAGTAGACAAGCTCTCCTCTATCCCGCTCTCGATCCTTTCATTGATCTCACGAGCAAAGGAGGCCAAACCAGACGATCCGAGGCTTGAAATGGGAATAGCAAGCAACACATCAAAGTTGTCATCTTGAATGAAATGAAGCATCTATGCATGTATGGCACCTACCATCACCCAACCCTGTGTCAAGAAGGATGGAACATGAGCAAGGTAAGTTTGCACATCTGCGACAAATGAAGTAATCAAACAAGCATGTGCTTAATTACACAGTAAGAATAATATGCCAAAGACCCAAAGTATCAAAAACTAGACAAGCTAGCCGACAACAATACTCACACTCCAAGACATGCCTAAGGGTGTTGTAAATGGACGAGAAGACCTCCTTGTGAGTAAGAACGCCAAGACAGCCCAAATTTATCGATCACAAGACAATGATCGACAATGCATTTCGCGAACAATATTGCATCAGATTGATCTGTTAAAATGATCAAATCCAATGCCACATCTGAAAGAGAGGAAGAGTATTGTTTTTTTACAATACCTGGGTGATGAAGATGCCATGGTCATTAAGCTTGGGCTTGAGGATGTGCTCATAGAATGATTTGGTGTAGAGCTGATAGCATGGTCCTCCTTCAACCGGATCTCGCCAGTCTCCTACGATCACGCCAAACTTCTCCCGCTCTTTCTCCAACTCAGCCCTACACGCTACATAAATAAGTGCAATATACAAATCTTTAGGACAAGAATAAAGATCGCACCGGGCACGGGTGTGAAACCAACGGGTTAGAGTTTTTTTTTTTATATGGCGGTAATCGGACGGCGGCACGGTGGAGCTTACCCATGCCAACCTGCTTCCGATGGGTAAGAAATTGTGCCCGTTTTTATACCCGTGGGCAAAGCAAGACGCCCATACCCGCCTCTATTAGGGTATTTGCCCGCGGGTACGCGGGTAATCGGGCACAATTGCCATCCCTAATCACAACTCATTGCTTATGTATAGATACATGCTGCAAAATGTCCGGGAATGGAAAGAACCGGTGGGTTTCCTCGACCCACACGTGGTATCGTTGCAAACCATCCAAGAAGACTCGTCCTTCGTCGAGAAATACATAACGAGGTCATTGCTTCTACAGAGGAACATGAAGTACATAGTGGTGCCCTACAACCAGGGGTAAGTATCACTACTTGCTATACAAATTTCATTTGTACTTTATACGCAAAGACTAACTTAGGTTTAATGACTATAGCGACATACATGAGTAGGTACCATTGGATCCTTTTAGTTATTATACCCAAGAGGAACCATGTGATATACCTTGATTCCCTAAACCGCAACAAGCACGACTTCAAAGACTCTAAGAGGAATACTCGAGAGGTATGCTCATTTCCTCCTTACATAACTCTATTGTAGTCTTCATTCGCTTGAAATGGCCGAGGATAACTTTTTCAATCATGTAGGTCATTCATCAATTATGTTGCCAACAAAGGAATATACGATGGAAAGAGCGCCTAACTAACACACGTGATGGATTTTCCAAAGACGCTACAACACAATAATCCTATATCATACTTCATAATAACGCGTCTCGAATCGACTATACCTATATATGTAATTCTATTTTTGCAAAGGCCGCCAAAGAAAAGATGATGAGTTATGTGCAATCTACGCTCGCTATCATATGCGCCTAATCCTTAGAGCTAGGAAGAAGGATCCCGAGGTTTGTCAATCTCAAATAATTATTTCCTAATTATAAATTTAAATATATATATCTTACCACTTTACTCTTGCTAGCTTATGTGCCTTGAATTTACAATGTGATGGACTCTGCTATGAAGAGATCGAGGACATTCGAGGGAAGCTCATACTTTATCAACTCGAAATCATTAACGACAACGGAGAGTTTCAATTGCCGCCAACCCAGAGCATCACCCCACTAAAACCTCTCAACGCAAAACAATTGTAATCTAGTTGTAACTATAGCGACAATACTTGAACAAATGCGATCTTTTGTAATTTATTTTGAGTAATGATCACTTTGAGTTGTCATGGCTGCTTGAATCTGGTTTTGTGAATGCTTGAATATGTTTCTGTGAATGCTTGTTTTCAGAGGGCATGGCTAGCAATTCCTGAGGCTAGCTAGGAAAATAGCAAATTGTGGGTAGGGGGTATAAGCTATCCCAGACGGTTTTTTATTAAAACCGCTCGTGAAGGTAGTATTACGACGGTTTTACCGCAAACCGCTCAGGATAGAGAATATCGCTGCACGGTTCTACACAAAAGCCGCCTGTGATATTCACAAATCACGACGGTTTTATTTAGAACCGCTCGTGATATTCTCCTATCACGCACGGTTTTATTGAGAACCGCTCGTGATATTCTCGCATCACGCACGGTTTTCGCTGAAACCGCTCGTGATATTTTGATTTCGCTGCACGGTTTTTAATAAAACCGCTCGTGATATTTCGTATCACAGCACTGCCTCGTGATAATATCTCGTTATTATGCATCAACAAACATATATAGATTCGAAACCGCTCGTGATGACGGTTCCGAACCGTCTGTGATGTCGGTTCCTGTAGTAGTGAGGTCACAAGTGGATATGTCTTCATACTTGGAGGTGACGCTGTTTCATAGAAGTTTTGCAAGCAGACCATCTTAACGAGGTCAACAATGAAAGCAGAACTCACAGCATTAGATACTGCCACTGTTGAATGGATTTGTGAGCTCTTGATGGATTTACCGGTGGTTGAAAACTCGGTACCGACTATTCTGATGAACTGTGACAACCAAACTGTGAGTATAGCTAGCTGTGATGGCTACGTTTGATTAGCTAGCTCATCGTCGTTGGGATGCAAATGGATTGGGCCGACCAAACCAGCCCGTGAGTCCGGTCCATCACGAGCCATGACCAACGTGGGTCCCACTTGAGCTGCGTCGTCCAATGAGGTGGCAGAGAGAGAAGCATCATGGACGGCCGGGACAGAGCGTTGACTTAGAAGAGGCGGCGGCCGTCGCGCCGTATTGACGGTGGCGACCCAAGGCATGCAGCTCTCGCGTGACGGCAGTGGCATTCGCGCGTCTTCTCCGGCGGGTAATATTGACGCCGACGACATGGATGGTCGGTCATCTTGACTAGCTCTTGAGTCAACGAGTTTGCTCTAGACTCTAGTCCCGTGACGGCAATGGCAACGACGGTGCCGGCCAGCGATTCTCTTGCTCCAGCACGGTACGGTACCCTTTACTCGGCGTTGAGTCATCGTATATTACGAGTTCGGTTCTTTTAACTGTGTTGACAATGTATATATACCATGTTTGAAACACAGAAATTTTCGCATAAATCAATACAATTTCTCCTGAAAATTCCTATCTAGTTCCTAAGTATAAAATTCCTATCCAATTCCTAGGTTCCAAACAGTACATACCGTACATGTATTTAACCGGGTTTTGTAATTTTCAATCTCTTAATAGCTTACATGCTATTGCTAATTGTACATAGCTGTGAACATATACGAAATCTTTTCTTTTCTCTTCCTTTTTCTGAACCTATAGGTAGGTGTACCTATACTAATTAAAGGAGAAAATTACACTATAGGTCTCTGAATTTGCGAGGTTGTGCTATTCAGCTCTCTAAACTTATATTTTACTTTCCCAACCTCCTAACTTGCGAGAATGTACCACTTAGCCACTAAACTTATATTTTATTTTAGCTGCACCCTGAACTTATGAGATTGTGCCACTTAGCTCCATGAACTTACATTTTTTTCAGCCCCTGAATTTGTGAGGTTGTGCCACTTAGCTCTCTGAACTCACGTTGAATCGAAGTTCATCGGATGCGATGTCGGCAACTTTGTCCCCTCCGAGTCCGATGGACTTGTCGCCGCCCTGTTCCGGCTGTGTTCATTTTTCCCATCACCTCACGTGGACGAAAACGGATTCTTCGGGCTCAAGAATGCATCGTGCTCGTGTCTTTGACGGAGCTTCATCATCGCAGCTTGTCGCCGTCCTCACCCTTGCACTACTACAAAAAGGTTAATACTGGACTCCTCATCACAGACGGTTGACAAAAACCATCTGTATAAAATATAATCAAAGACGGTTTTGGTTTAACGATCATCTATGTTACTAGCTGCGCTAAAAACCGTATGTGAAGAAGACGGTTCGTGTTGAAAACCGTCTCTGAAGTATCACAGACGGTTCTGAACAAGAATCGTCTGTGATATTACTAAATCACTACTACAGAAAAGGTCTTCACAGACGGTTCAAAAACATCATCACGCATAGCCCGTGAGCCGCTCGAGTTTATGGGTCAAGATCGATATGAGATCATCACGCAGCGGTTTTTAATCGCCAGGAAAGATCACGACGGTTCTTGTTCGTAACCGCTCATGCGATAGTCTATTTTCATTGACGGTTCTGAACAAAAACCGTCTGTGATAAGTAATTATCAAAAACGGTTTTTTTCAGAACCGTCTGTGGTAGTTTTTTCTATTGCAAAAAAAAATCAGATTTTGAGCCAAACCAATCAATTGTTGGACAGCAGTTTCTAAATGCAATCTCTAGCAAGACAACTAAAATCCAATTAAAATTATGATGATAAACACATTATAGGAAAGGGAAACCAAAAGGTTTCACAATGTCCCCTCCAAATGGGAAAAAAGAATAAAGTTACAAAGTTAAACTAGCGAGAAACCATCTGTGCCTCCTAGCTCCTGAAGAACTCATCGGCTTCTTGGATTGGTTTTGTGAGCTCCTCTATGTACCTCACCATCAAATCACAAGTTGTTCTTGCATGTCGTCCGAGTTCGACTCAAGCTTGTCGGCAAGGAGATATGACTGAAAACCTCTTTGTAATTTTATTCTTTTTTTCCCATTCGGAGGGGATGTTGTGAAACCTTTTGGTTTTCCTTTTGCTAGATAGGTCTTGTCGTAGCTAAAGGACTAAACAGTAGAGAAGGGAGACCCCCCGGTACCCGAAGGGTCCTCAAAGAGGGGACTGGTTGTCAGGAAACAGATAAACTTGTATTTCAAATCAAATCCAGCAATACCACTCCCCCCCCCCACATAGGGGGATGTGGCTATTTATAGTCTTTCTATGAGGTACATGAGATTACAAGCTTACCCCCTATAGGGCCCTATGTTGGTAGGGGCTGCAGGGACCTTTCCTAACCCTAGGACTAACTTCCAGTTCATGGTGGACCGTCCTGGGCTTGGTCCATCCTACTGGTACACCTGGTCTAGCGGTATAGTGATTCCTCCGGACCCCTCGGCCCCCCAGACCCCTCAAGGCCCTCCGGACCCTTCGGGCCCTCTAGATCCTCCGGACACCTCGGGGTCATGCGAACCCTTCGGAGACCCTCCGGGATGCCTCGGACCACCGGGGCCCTCCGGACTCCAGGGCCTTCGGAACCCTACGTGCCTGGGGACCCTCCGAGGCCTTCAAGACCCTCCGGAGCCTTGGACCCTTTAGGCCCTCCAGATTGACCTCCGCCCCTCGGGACCCTTCAGGCTAATTCAAGGCCAGCATCTCGCCGATGTGCGGCGGGTTGTGCGCTTCACTATTCGCCTGGTCGTGGGGGCCGTTGTGCCGCCCCTACGACAGGTCTCTCCTACAATGTGTTTGTCATCTGAGTTTTAATTGGATTTTAGTTGTCTTACCAGAGGTTGCATATGGAAACTACTGTCCATCAATTGATTGATTTGGCTCAAAATCCGATTTTTTTTTGCAATAGAAAAAACTATCACAAACGGTTCTTGTTCAGAACCGTCTGTAATAGCTTTTTTCATAGACAGTTCAAAAACCGTCTGTGATGATCTCGTGTCATTACTGACCCACAAACTCAGACGACTCATGAAACCGTCTGTGATGACGTTTTTGAACCGTCTGTAAAGACCTTTTCTGTAGTAGTATTGCTTCCTCTGAGTCGGCCATAAGAGGGAGAAGTACATTTTCAGTGCCAAAGCAGAAGCTACTCACCCTACACGAAGTCCATTAGACCGTTTGCTAACAGGAAAGGCTGGGCTGACGAATCACCAAATCGGACAGCTAAATACAATGCCATCAGCTAAAAACTATTTTCTCTAATTAAGGGCTCCTCCAGAAGTTTCATGTTGTTTGTGTGTATGTTGATGATATCATATACACTAGAACTTCGAAAATTCTCTTAGATAATTTTAAGAAGAAAATGAAGTCTGAATTTGAGATGTCAAATTTGGGGCTTCTTCACTATTTTCTTGGACTGGAAGTTACGCAAACTTCTGGTGGTATATTTCTCTCTCAGGAAAAAATTGCAAATGATTTATTGGGAAAATTTGGCATGGCTGCATGTAAAGAGGTTGATACTCCTTTGAATTCTTGTGAGAAGCTGAAGCTTGAGGATGGAACAGGGCTAGCTGATGTAAGAATGTATCGAAAACTAATTGGTGGTTTGACGTACTTGACTCACATACTCGTCCAGATATCATGTTTGCAGTGAGTTTGGTGTCAAGGTTTATGTACAAGCCATCAAAGCAACATTTTGGAGCAGCAAAGAGAATTCTTCGTTATGTCCGTGGAACGAGCAACTTTGGCATTTGGTATTCTCATGCTCCTCACCTGCAGCTATTTGGATTTTGTGATAGTGATTGGGCAGGCTGTTTGGAAGATCGAAAGAGCACTACAGGCTCTCTCTTGAGCCAAGGATCAGGAGTAATCTCTTGGACTACAAAGAAGCAAGAAACTGTAGTGTTATCTTCCTCTGAAGCAAAATATGTAGTTGCAGCTGCAGCTACTTGGCAAGTCATTTGGACACGACGTGTTCTTAAAGATCTTCATCAACCTCAACTAAATTCGTCGGAGCTCTTTTGCGACAATATTGCTGCTGTTCTGATGTCGAAGAATCCTTCTCATCATGGTCGTACGAAACATATCTACATACGGCTTCATTTCCTTCGTGAGCAAGTTTCTAAAGGGTTAATTGACATGAAGAGTATCCCGACGAACGAGCAAGTTGCTGACATGCTAACAAAGGCTCTCCCTCCTAGAAAGTTTCTTGGTGTTAGCGATTTTGCATCAAGGGGGGTGTTGAATGATGATGCAAACGTGTCATGCATATTGTGATGTTGTAACTGACTCCAAGTAAGAAATTTCTAGTGATGCATGTCGGCTGTCAGAGCAAGAAATTAAACAATGTTATATTTAGGGTACGTACAATGATGAGTGTATTTATGCCCACACATGAGATGCATACACAGTTACATACTTCTTGTATTATGTACAGTTAAACAGTAGATGAATCATATAAGCTAATAAGCATATACACACAGTTTTTCTCTTGAGAGATAGAATTATGTAGCAGCTGAGACGTATCAAATTAAAGGATTTACCTCTCTCGTCTGAGGTTTCCTCGCTTAAATTTCGCTACAAACTGCTGCATGTTTGGCTACTTTTACCCTTTTTTTGGAGGGGAACACGTTTGATTAGCTAGCTCATCGTCGTTGGGATGCAAATGGATTGGGCCCATGACCAACGTGGGTCCCACTTGAGCTGCGTCGTCCAATGAGGTGGCAGAGAGAGAAGCATCATGGACGGCCGGGACAGAGCGTTGACTTAGAAGAGGCGGCGGCCGTCGCACCGTATTGACGGTGGCGACCCAAGGCATGCAGCTCTCGCGTGACGGCAGTGGCATTCGCGCGTCTTCTCCGGCGGGTAATATTGACGCCGACGACATGGATGGTCGGTCATCTTGACTAGCTCTTGAGTCAACGAATTTGCTCTAGACTAGTCCCGTGACGGCAATGGAAACTACGGTGCCGGCCAGCGATTCTTGCTCCAGCACGGTACGGTACCCTTTACTCGGCATTGAGTCATCGTATATTAGGAGTTCGGTTCTTTTAACTGTGTTGACAATGTATATATACCATGTTTGAAACACAGAAATTTTCGCATAAATCAATACAATTTCTCCTGAAAATTCCTATCTAGTTCCTAAGTATAAAATTCCTATCCAACTCCTAGGTTCCAAACAGTGCATACCGTACATGTATTTAACTGGGTTTTGTAATTTTCAATCTCTTAATAGCTTACATGCTATTGCTAATTGTACATAGCTGTGAACATATCCGAGATCTTTTCTTTTCTCTTCCTTTTTCCGAACCTATAGGTAGGCGTACCTATACTAATTAAAGGACAAAATTGTACTATAGATCTCTGAACTTGCGAGGTTGAGCCATTTAGCTCTCTAAACTTATATTTTACTTTCTCAGCCTCCTAACTTGCGAGACTGTACCACTTATCTCCCTAAACATATATTTTACTTTATCTGCACCCTGAACTTATGAGATTGTGCCACTTAGCTCCATGAACTTACATTTTTTCAGCCCCTAAACTTGTGAGGTTGTGCCACTTAGCTCTCTGAACTCACGTTGAATCGAAGTTCATCGGATGCGATGCCGGCGACTTTGTCCCCTCCGAGTCCGATGGACTTGTCGCCGCCCTATTCCGGCTGTGTTCATTTTCCCCGTCACCTCACGTGGACGAAAACGGATTCTTCGGGCTCAGGAACGCACCGTGCTCGTGTCTTTGACGGAGCTTCATCATCGCAGCTTGTCGCCGCCCTCACCCTTGCACTACTACAAAAAGGCTAACACTGGATTCGTCATCACAGACGGTTGACAAAAATCATCTGTATTAAATATAATCACAGATGGTTTTGGTTTAATGATCGTCTGTGTTACTAGCTGCGCTAAAAACTGTATGTGAAGAAGACGATTCGTGTTGAAAACCGTCTATAAAGTATCATAGGCGATTCTGAACAAGAACCGTCTGTGATATTACTAAATCGCTACTACAGAAAAGGTCTTCACAGACGGTTCAAAAACGTCATCATAGACGGTTCCATGAGCCGTTTGATATTATGGGTCAGTAATGATATGAGATCATCACCGTCTGTGAAAAAAACTATCACAGACGGTTCTTGTTCAGAACCGTCCGTGATAGTCTATTTTCATAGACAGTTCTGAACAAAAACCGTGTGTGAAAAATAACTATCACAGACGGTTCTTGTTCAGAACCGTCTGTGGTAGTTTTTTCTATTGCAAAAAAAAATCAGATTTTGAGCCAAACCAATCAATTGTTGGACAGTAATTTCTATATGCAATCTCTAGCAAGACAACTAAAATCCAATTAAAATTCTGATGGCAAACACAATATAGGAAAGGGAAACCAAAAGGTTTCACAACGTCCCCTCCAAATGGGAAAAAAAGAATAAAGTTACAAAGTTAAACTAGCGAGAAACCATATGTGCCTCCTAGCTCCTGAAGAACTCATCGGCTTCTTGGATTGGTTTTGTGAGCTCCTCTTTGTACCTCACCATCAAATCACAAGTTGTTCTTGCATGTCGTCCGAGTTCGACTCAAGCTCGTCGGCAAGGAAAGATGACTGAAAACCTCCGGCGGCGCTCCGACCTTAGGTAACACAAAATTAAGATCATTTTTTTTTACAACAAACAGCCAACAAATTTTGTATGTTTTGAGGATGTACACGTACCTTCTGGCAGTCTACCTCCTGCGGCAGACAAGGAGCTCCTCCGCATCCTTCCTCCTCCTTGTCGCCGGTCAGGTTCTCGCCGAACCGCGATGGGGAATCGAGGGTGGTCGCCGAGCTCGGTGGGGAGGGAGAGGAGAAACTGATGGAAGACAATGCCGAGTGCCGCCGAGGTTTTGGTCGCTCTCCTTTTCCTTACCGATGAGCTTGAGTCGAATTGGACGATAGGCAAGAACAGTTTGTGATATGCTGGTGAGGTATATAGAGGAGCTCACAAGACCGATCCAAGAAGCCAATGAGTACTTCAAGAGCTTGGAGGCACAGATGGTTTCTAGCTAGTTTAACTTTGTAATTTTATTCTGTTTTCCCATTCGGAGGGGATGTTGTGAAACCTTTTGGTTTTCCTTTTGCTAGATAGGTCTTGTCGTAGCTAAAGGACTAAAGAGTAGAGAAGGGGGACCCCCCCCGATACCCGAAGGGTCCTCGAAGAGGGGACTGGTTGTTAGGAAACAGATATACTTGTATTTCAAATCAAATCCAGCAATACTGTTGGAATTAATACGGGATGGGCCCATGTTTAATTCTAATTCATTCCTGGAAAATCTCAAAGGCACATGTGCACGTGCTAAAACTGTTTAGTCCCACATAGAGGGATGAAGGGGAGTTACACCACTTTATAACGTGGAACGTGGTAGCCCCTCTTGTGGAATTGGAGAGAGCCATCACACGCGCGCGCTCACTCGCCGAGCCGAGCTGAGCCATGCCGAGCCAAGCCGTGCGGTGCGCGTGCGTGCGTGTGTTCGTGCGCAGGCGTGTCGGGTGCAGGCGCGTTTTTCTTTATCTATTCGAAAATCGAAATGCACTGACTCGTAATTGATGGCGATTCAATGACAACCGTTGGTCTCTAACCTCTTTGTTTTTTGGCCTTTGGATTCTGCTTCTTGATGGCAACTGTTAGCCTTTGGACTCTCGAATTAATGGCAACTGTTGGTCTTTGGATTCTGCTTCTTGATGGCAACTATTGGCCTTTGGACTCTCAGTTTTTGGCTATAAAAGGAACAGGGTTCTGCTTCTTCTGGTTGCTTCCACAATACAGAATCCCACAGTTTTTGTTGCAGTCTTTGGCTATCTCCATCCCAGCGAGGCGCGTGTACGGTCGCACCGGGAGAGCAGGCCTCCGGAACCTTCGTCCTTGAAGGCTTGCATGAGCAAGGACGAATAAGGTTTTTGGAGAGCGTTCGCACGACTGCTCGCTGTTCCTCTACTATTTTCTACATCAATTGCACACCTACTACCACGACGTCCACTACGCCATGACGAACGACGTCCCCATCAAGAACTCTGCTGCAGATTCTTCTTCCATTGAATCTGGGTATGGCTATCTCTCTCTTGTTACTTGGTTTGCTTTACTATCTGTTGTTGTCTTGAACACTGAGATAGGTATGCTAGCTTCTGTCCTTCTAGAATCTGGTATGGCTATAATGTTCTTGGTTATCTACTTTGTGAAAATAGCTAAAGTATTTTCCATGTTTTATCTAGCATATTTCTGGATTAAAGTAATTCGAAAAATGCTTATATCTTCAACAATCCAAAAACCTTATTCTAGGCATAGACATTTTTCGTCAATTGGCTTTGCTGCTGCACTCAAACCCTCTGAATTCGATGGTGCAAATTACAAGAGGTGGCGCACCAAGATGGTGCTTTGGCTAATCGCCATGAACGCTTCCATGTGGCAAATGGCAGTTGAAGGAACACTTACTCTGAACAGAGCAAGCGCTCGAGGTGCCGATAACCTTTTTAAAGGTGCCGTGGTTAGTGTTCTTGGTGAGAAGTTAGTTGATGCATACATGGTGATTAAAACTGGGAAAGAGATGTGGGATGCACTCGAGGCCAAATTTGGAGTTTCGGATGCAGGCAGTGAATTGTATCTCATGGAGCAATACCATGACTATAGAATGGTTGATAGCCATTTTGTAGTTGAACAGGCTGATGAGATACAATCCATGGCCACGAACTTGAGTACTTCAAGTGTGTGTTACGGACAAATTTGTCATGGAGGCATTATTGCCAAACTTCCTCCTTCTTGGAGGAATTTTGCTATTTCTTCAAACACAAGAGACAAGAGTTTTCTGCTGAAAATCTCATTGGGTCTCTTGATGTTGAAGAAAAGGCGAGGGCAAAAGATACACACACTAGAGGTAATGAGGGACATTGTAGTGCCAATGTGGTGCAGAAGAAGAATGGCCAAACTCAAAAGTTCAAATGCAAGAACAAGAGTGCACAAACAACAAGCTTCAAGAAGAAGAAGAAGAACACAAAGGATGTCCTTTGCTTTGCATGTGGCGAACCTAGTCATTGGGCCAAGGATTGCAGCCAACGCAAGGGTGGAAAGAATCAGCAAGGGCAGAATTCCAAGTCTGCTAATATTATTGTTGGTACTATCGAGCCGGAACATCGTGGTATGGTAATTTACCCATCGTTTTTTCAGATGTCAATCTACCGATTGGTGGATAGATACTGGTGCTAATATACATGCGTGTGCTGATATTTCATTATTTTCTTCTTACCAGGTCACTTGGGATTCAGCCGTTCTAATGGGGAATGGGTCACATGCCACTGTTCATGGTGTTGGCACGGTCGATCTGAAGTTTACTTCGGGGAAGAATGTGCAACTGAAGAACGTGCATCATGTGTCATCTATCAATAAGAATCTCGTCAGCGGATCTCTTCTGTGTAGAGAAGGCTTTAGACTGGTATTTGAGTCCAATAAATTTGTAGTCTCCAAGTGTGGACAATTTGTTGGTAAAGGCTATGTGTGCGGAGGCTTGTTCCGCCTATCTCTTTCAGATTTGTGTAATAATGTTGTGAACCATGTTTGCAGTGGTAATGAGACTACTATTTGGCATTCACGACTTTGTCACATAAATTTTGGTTGCATGACGCGGTTAGCCAGTTTAGACTTAATCCTGAAATTCACCCTTGCCAAAGGTTCTAAGTGTCAAGTTTGCGTGCAATCAAAGCAGCCTCGTAAGCCTCATAAGGCCGTAGAGGTAAGAAACTTGGCACCATTCGAACTCATACATTCAGATCTGTGTGAGATGAATGGTGTGTTGACAAAAGGTGGTAAGAGATATTTCATGACTTTGATTGATGACTCCACTGGGTTCTGTTATGTGTATCTTTTGAAAACTAAAGATGAAGCTCTTCACTACTTTAAAATCTATAAGGCAAAAGCTGAGAACCAACTTGAAAGAAAAATCAAAAGGATTAGGTTTGATCGTGGCGACGAGTATTTTTCTAATGAGTTCAATTTATTCTGTGAGGAACATGGTATAATCCATGAGAGGACGCCTCCCTATTCACCCCAGTCAAACGGGGTAGCTGAAAGAAAGAACCACACTCTAACTGATTTGGTTAACGCTATGTTAAACACAGCGAGTCTTTCCAAAGCATGGTGGGGGGAGGCTATATTGACTTCATGTCATGTCCTAAACAGGATTCCCACGAAGAATAAAGAGATAACCCCATATGAACAATGGGAGAAGAAAAGACTATCACTTTCATACTTGCGCACTTGAGGTTGTTTGGCGAAAGTCAATGTGCCAATTTCCAAAAAGCGTAAGCTTGGACCAAAAACCGTGGATTGCATCTTTCTAGGCTATGCTCATCATAGTGTTGGATATAGATTTCTAGTGGTAAAATCTGGAGTATCTGACGTACATGTCGGTACAATTATGGAGTCCAGAGATGCTACATTCTTTGAGGATATTTTTCCGATGAAAGATATGTCTAGTTCATCGAATCAGGAACCTGATACAATTCCTGAACCTGCCATTCCAATGGAATATTTTAAGCAAACCCTAGAGCAAATTCCTGAGGAGGAAGACAATGAAACTCTGAGGAAGAGTAAAAGACAAATGATTGCAAAGTCTTTTGGTCTTGATTTCATTGCGTACCTTGTAGATGATACTCCAAGTACCATTTCTGAAGCATATGCTTCTCCAGATGCGAATCATCGAAGGAAGCAATTCAGATGAAATAGATTCCATTATCTCTAATGGAACTTGGGAGATCATCGGCGCCCTTATGGTTGCAAACCTGTAGAATGTAAGTGGGTATTCAAAAAGAAGCTTAGGCCTGATGGTACTATCGAGAAGTACGAGGCACGGCTTGTGGCCAAGGGTTATACCCAAAAGGAAGGCGGAGATTTCTTTGATACTTATTCACCTGTGGCTAGATTGCCCACTATTCGAGTACTACTATCTCTAGATGCCTCACACGGTCTTCTTGTTCATCAGATAGACGTTAAGACGGCTTTCCTAAATGGAGAGTTGGACGAGAAAATTTACATGGAACAGCCAGATGGATTTGTAGTAGATGGTCAAGAAGGAAATGTGTGCAAGTTGTTGAAATCTTTGTATGGTCTTAAACAAGCACCTAAGCAGTGGCATGAAAAGTTCGACAGAACTTTAACATCTACATACTTTATTGTGAATGAAGCTGACAGATGTGTGTATTATCGCCATGGTAGGGGCGAGGGAGTCATTCTATGTCTGTATGTTGATGACATATCGATCTTTGGGACCAACCTTAATGTGATTAAGGAGGTTAAGGATTTCTTGTCTCGAATTTTGAGATGAAAGATCCGGGAGTAATGATGTTATCTTGAACATCAAGTCGTTGAGAGGTGATGATGGTGGGATTGCATTGTTGCAATCTCATTATGTGAAAAGGTTCGAGTCGTTTTGGTTATAGCGACTACAAAGCCTCTCCAACACCTTATGATCCTAGCGTGTTGCTTAGGAAGAATCGAGAATAGCCGAGACCAATTGAGATATTCTCGATAATTGGTTTACTCATGTATTTAGCTAGCGGTACGTGCTCGACATCTCGCTTGTCAGTGAGCAAACTAAGTTGTTTTGTTTCCAATCCAGGAGATGATCGCTGGCATGCTCTTGAGAGGGTAATGCGCTATCTAAAGGGCGAATTTTTTTTAAAATAATCTATTTTTTATTCGAAATTAAAAAAATATTCCGGCGATATTTTTTTTTACGGAAATATACGTCTGTCGCCCAATGGTTGGGCGATTGAAGTGGAATCGCCTAATAGTTAAGCGACTGGTTCCTGTCGCCGAACCGTGGGGCGATTGAAATTGAATCACAAGATCAGCTTGGGCGATCGAAACCACGCCCAAACCCTTGGGCATTTTCGCTGGCCGCTAATAGTCAGGCGACAAGTCCAGTCGCCCAACCCTAAGGCGATAGGAGGTCCAGTCGCCCAACCCTAAGGCGATAGGAGGCTCCAACTGCTTTTTACGTTTTAATTATTGTTTAATTGAGTTGTAATGAATATTACATTTTGTAGGTTAATTAAATTTAACAAATCTGATTGTATCATGTTATTTATTTTGAAAAAAATAGTGTTGTGACGATGTTGGTTGGTCTGTTTGTTATTTTCATAGAATATCATGGGTACGAAATTTGTCAGACTCGCAATAACATTTTGTGATCGTTGTATATTGTTGTAGTGCGGTAAATTTCTGTTGAATTTTGTGAGGACGATTGAGACAGTAATGATATGTAAGTACAAAGGTAAGTGATATTACAATGCGCGAGGGAGTCTCTCCTCGATGAAGTCGTCTGAACGTATATGCGTATGTAGGCACGTAGTCAATGTCGTACTTGAATTTTTTTTTAAAATAATCTATTTTTTTATTAGAAATTACAAAAATATTCTAGAGTTCTTTTATTTTATAGAAATAACCATCTGTCGCCGAACGATTGGGCGACTGGGGTCAGTCGCTTGACTATTAGGCGACTAAAGTGCTATCGCGCACCCGTTGGGCATAAGCACTTCAATCGCCCGACGGTTGAGCGACAGGTTCCTGTCGCCGAACCGTAAGGCGACAGGGGTCTACTCCTATTTTTGTATTTGATTTGGCAAATCTAATTGTATGATGTTATTTATTTTCAAAATAATAGTGTTGTGACGATGTTGGTTGGTGTGTTTGTAATTTTCGTAGAATATCAAAGGTACGAAATTTGTGAGACTCGCAATAACATTTTGTGATCATCGTATATTGTTGTAGTGCACAAAATTTCTGTAGAAGTTTGGGAGAACGATTGAGGTAGTGATGAGTTGTAAGTAGAAAGGTAAGTGATATTATCATGTGCCAGGGATATGATTGAACGGGCTGAGAACACTCGCAGATTATGAAGATGCCCTAAAACATAGAGGATTCACGCGGTGCGTAATGGTTCTTTCTCGGGATTGCACTAGAAGAGGCATACTTGCAATGTAGGCTTGCTTTGATGGCTTAGCGGATACACGTAACCAAAACTACATTAGAGTCCGCAGATGAAGCATCGCTACACATAGTCACATGGCATGATGGTTCGCTAATTGCTTTAGTCATGCTCACTACTATTAGGGTACATCATGCGACACAAGCATCCGGACCATGTAAGTCTACATGCCTTTAGGGATAGTAAACAACATGGGGGTAGGACGGGGACTACTACGTAATGACTGACTCATCTGCGTGGACCGGGGCCATTTTCCTTCCTTGGTAGCTCGGCGTTGAACTCCTCGCCGCCTTCCCTTCCCTTGTCACGGATCTGCCCACGTCGGGCCGGTATGTCAAGTCGCCCATGTCCCGCGATTCCATTATGTAAGTGCATTGTATAGTGAGAATCGTAAGAAGGATGTAAATTCTTCATAACTCACGTCGTGGATACGGATTACGCCGGCGATCGGATACGCCTGCGGGCGGCGGACCACCGCATGAGCCTTTCCCTTGCTCTTGTCGCGGATCGCCCACGCCGGGCCGGTATGTCGAAGTCGCCCATGTCCTGCGATTCCATGATGTAAGTGCACCGTATAGTGAGAATCGTTAGAAGGATGTAAATAGTTCATAACTCACGCCGTCTATACGGATTACGCCGGCGATCGGAACGCCAGATGGCGTGTTCGCTCGGCGCATGAGCCTTTCCTTGCCCTTGTCGCGGACCGCCCACGTCGGCCGGTATCTCAAGTCGCCCATGTCCTGCGATTTCATATGTAAGGGCACCGTATGGTGAAAATCGAAGAAGGATGTAAATTTTGATAACTCACGCCGTCCATACGGATTACGCCCGGCGATCGGATACGCTTATGGCGGCCGGGCTCACCAAGCATGAGCCTTTCTCTTGCCCTTGTCGCGGGACCGCCCACACCGGCCGGTATGTCAAGTCGCCCATGTCCCGCGATTTCATATGTAAGGGCACCGTATGGTGAAAATCGTAAAAAGGATGTAAATTTTTGATAACTCACGTCGTCCATACGGATTACGCCCAGGCGACCGGATACGCTGTGGCGGCGGGGCTCAGCCGCATGAGCCTTTCCCTTACCCTTGTCGTGGGACTGTGCACGTCGGGCTGGTATGTCGAAGTCGTCCATATCCTGCGATTTCATATGCAAGGGCAACGTATAGTGAAAATCGTAAGAAGGATGTAAATTTTTTATAACTCACATTGTGTAGTGTTGGGTTTGGTTCAACCCCCTTTTATAAAATGCACGCCCCACGCTCCAAAATTTGTTACCCTCCCCCCGCGGGGCTATAAAATGCACGCCCCACGCTCCAAAATTTGGACCACTCGACCCTTGAAACCGTAGGAAGAAGAACATTCTCCGTCTTATAGTAACAAACGATGGCAGACGCCGAGGGACCGGGCCCAACCGGTCGCGAAGCCGCACCTTCGCCGAAGGAGGGAGGACTTCGGCCCTAACTACCGGTTGATGCCGAAGAAGCGTGCTCAACCGGTATGGCCGAAATGCGGACACCGGGAGGACGCGGTCGTGCAGGTCATAGACGGCCCCTTCGATGGTGGACGGCGTTTCTTCCGATGCCCATACTCTGGGGTAAATAGTTTTGTTCATGTCACTGCTAATACATCCTCCGTACTAACCGTCCCTTATAGCAGATGGCGAAATGCAACTTCACCCGCTGGATCGATCCTCCCAATGAAGGACGTGCTGCGAGGTACTTGGATGTATTGTGGATCCGAATCTTTGATTTGGAGGCGCAAATTGAAGATCTGAAGGAGCAAAATGATGACCTCCGCCAACAGATGCAGCGTGAGAGGGGCAATGAGGAGGTGGTGAACATAGGAAGTTCCTATGATCCCACATGCTGTTGTGCCAACCCTAGCTGCATATGTGCGTGCCACTACAACGACGGCCAACCACGTCCGAGGCGTCCAACTGGAAAACACTCTATGTGGGTAGGGAGAGGCACCTTCTAAAATTAGGCACGGGCGGAGAAGCTTGTACGTCGGTAGTCTCCCCTTATGTACGCACTTATGTTCAATCTCCTAACGCATGTAACTAAATGGTGGACGCGTTATTGCAGTTGCCTTTTATGGAGTTGACATGTTGCATCGATGTGTCGTGTGCTGTAAGTTATATGCATCGAACAAACTCATTCAAGGGTAGGTAATGTCACTCGTTTATTCTCATTCATGACGGACTGCAATGCAAAAGTAAACTCTATGGCTAAGGAAGTCCGGGGGCCCCGAGACCTCGGCAAAGACATCCAATGTGGAGGGCAGCGAAGGGTCCGCCGCTGCCGGCATCTCCGCGGCTAGGGTTTGGGCGGCGGTGGCCAGCGGGTGGCCGGAGGAGCGGATGCCCCGCCGCCGGATCCGGCCGCCGGCGGTTGAGCCGCCAGATGTCGCCAAGCAAGGCATGGCGGGGACGCTCGCCCCACGGAGGAGTAACCTTGCGAAGCGCTAAACTCATCTCGCGTCGCCGAGGCGCAAGCCGCTCGTGGGCTTTTTGCTGGTCGCCATCTCGCTCTGCGTTAACTCCACAGCGCATCGACCGTTGGGAGAAAAATTGACGCCTCATTGGTCGTTATGGAAAACAGAGCTGTTGGTCTCTATAATGAACGCCACCAACTCCATCGTTAATGCACACTCGACAAATGTAAGCAAAGAAACTTTGTTTGTCATGCGAGCGAGATGGTGACGTTTAGATTTGTTAAAAGACTCTTTTGATTAGAATTCGGACTAAATCAGAGAGGTGCTCATGGGACTAGTCTTCTTCTACCTATAGACTTATGTCTCACTTCCTCTATGGATGGATAGAGGTGTCTCACTTCTTCTACCTATAGGCAAACCCATTCCGCCTTGATGATTGTAAATCGTCCGCTTCACTCGATAGTTAGATGATGCCGAGGACATCCTGTCTAAGACTGGAAGAAAGGAGAAAAGCAAATGAAGAGTGAGGTGAATGGCAGCCAAAGCATCCATATATAGCATGCAGCTGAATTGCAATTGGGTTGAAGGAGATTCGGCGTCATGAGGTAGCGAGCCCGATGAGGAATCGTGTGCCGCGTTGAAGGAAATTCGCGTCCCGCGAGATAGTCTTCCCTTCAGACGCAATTACGCTCAATCTCGTAACGTATGTAAGTAAATGGTGGACGGCGTCATTGCGCTTGCCATTTATCGAGTTGACTTTTGCATCGAGGTGTCGTGTGCATTAAGCTATAGGCGTTGATATGCATTGAATAAACATGCATTATATGAAAGAGTATACACAAGAACGCAAAAGTAATCCAGCATCATATATTATGCAAAATTTAAGTATCACATAAAGAAGAAATGTACACCAAAGGCATGCCAGACGCCCTACTAGCCCCCCAACCGCACCCCCAAAGATCCCTCGCGCCGCCACCTTGATCCACCTCGCGTCCTCCCCACGGGCTCGCTTGACGCCTTCCTTCTGCTGCTGGGTGTCGGGCCTCACCGAGAGGAAAGACGGTGCAGAGCCCCGATCCGACGAGGACCGAGAGGCAAGGGTGGACAAAGATCTGGCTGTGTGTGTGGTCTTGGCGCACCGAGAAGCCGGAGCCGACAGAACCTCGTGGTGTGGGCCGAGGTGCGGGTCTCGCCCACCAAGAAGTCTGCGCGTCCTCGCGGTAGCGGCCCACGCCCCGGCGGCCCACGTGATGCGCGTCCACGTCGTCATAGGGCAATGTACCTGCACAGCAAAATATTGTTAGTTCATTAAAAAAACGCGAAGCGTGCCGACCAACAGAGACGTGACGTACCCTCGGCTAGCGCCATGGCGCGTAGAAAGCTGTCCACGGAAGTGTGGCACGACGAAAGCGACGCCGGTGTCAGACGGGTTGTCCGCGGCGACCCTCCGCATCCTCAGGCCTCGGCGGTGTCGGACGTGGTCTGCTTGAGCCAGCCTCGTCAGGGCGCGTTAGTGTCGGACGTGGTCCGCCGAGCGACCTCGTCGGCACGCGTCGCTGTCGGATGGTCCGGCCGACCTCCCGCCGCTTTGTGGTCTTCGCGGACGGGCGGGCGGACGGACGGATCGGAACGGTGCCGAGCGTGCCAACCTCCGGGAGCCTGGTGCACGACAACAGGCCGAAAATACGTGTGGCCTGCTGTCCAAAACGACGGATAACCTGGGCCGTGTCCTCGCGTGTGCCCTCCACACCGTCCGTGAACCTCTGCAGCCAGGAGCCGCAGTCCGTCGCAAGCTCAGCAGCCATGCCCGCCTACATCGAAAAGAAGACACGGTGAAAATTGTAATGGCGGATACCACAAGCAAAATTTTCAGAGTTGGATGTAACGTACCGCGTTATGCACATCCTGTGCTAAATGCACAGGGTACGTGTCGGTCGGTGCCGGGACACGTGGTGCGGGCTCGCTCTCAAAGAAGCACGAGCCCGGTGCGGTTCCGAGGAGCGCATCAAATAATGTACTCGTCATAGCTCGTGTCGTCGTAGGGGATGTCCTCCTGCACACGGTCCTGTAGTGCGTCCTCCCACTACCCTACCCATGGGTCCATCCTACTCCCCCAGTTCATGCCACGGTGGACTCCCTTCTTACTGAATCTGCAAGACGTAACATGTAGTTAGCAGTCGTGCGTAAGAGACGACAACAAAAACAACTCATGTATGCCGATTACTCACGAGTGCATGTTCTCGCATCGCACGCTTAATCGGTATCGAACCTCTGCCGTAGGTTTAATCGCACATCACACGATGCGCCCGTAGTCCTCCACGAAGACGTCGAAGACAAGCACCTGCGGGTCGCCCAAGACTTTCGGTCTCTTAAGCACAGCGAGACAGGCCGTGGGAGCGCGAAAGTAACTCTTGAGGCGAGTATGGCTCAATGAACGCCGTCCGCCGTGAGGCGTCGAATCGCTCCACGAGCGGCTCAGACGCCTGTGTGTGACGTGACGCGGCGCGAATCGTACCTACAACGAACACGGGATATTAGGTACGACGATCGGTAATATGAAGAAATTAGTCGCGAAAGAGTACGCACTGCCGCCGCACCGAGAGAGCCCATCGTCGGCGCCCACCTCGTCTGCGTTGTACATCTCCACCATACGGTCTTGTCGTCAACAAGGGCCGTCCGAGGCTAAAGCGCTCAAACGACCACAACTGCAGTAGGAGAGGACACCCCGTGAGGATGGAGTTCGGTCTCGACCTGAAGCACGCGTCGCACAAGCCGCGATAGGTGGCAGCAAGTACGGCCGAACCCCAGCTGATCTGGGGGCCCTCCCCGTCGGTGATGGCCCTGGCGTACGCGATGAGCCTTGCGTCGACGGTGTCGCCGTGATCGCTGTGAACAAAGACCCAACCAAATAGCCACAACAAGTACGCCTCGAGGTGGCGTGACACCTGCTGGTCGTCCGCGTGAGGGTCCATCCGCTCGACCTATGCACAACGAAAAATATAGTAAGACCCCTGTACGGAAAGGACAGCACGACACTACCAACGAGCACGGTGTGGAACACGTACCCGGAACTGCGACAACCACCGCAAGGGCGGGTTGTGCCTCTGTGCCTCCGGAAGACGTAGTACCCGCCGCCAAAGACAGTGGGAGGACTCCTCAAACCCGCCGAAGGTCCTCGCGCCAGTTGTCCGGAGGCTCCTGCGGGAAGGCGGCACCTCCCGCGATAGGGAGGCCAAGAAGCAGGGAGACGTCCTGCAGGGTAGGGGCCATCTCCCCGAATGGGAGATGGAAAGTGTGAGTCTCTGGTCTCCACCGTCCACAAGAGCCGCCGCCAGGAGCGGTCGAACGGGAAGCGTCGTGATTGCTCTGGCCCGGCATGGACGTCTCCGTCGTCGCCGACCGCAGGTGCGTCCTCGTCCGTGGGCTCGCACCATCCGGCGATAGGTAGTAGACCCGGCCTTCACCTGCGAAGGAACAAAAGGTCGATCTAAAGGTACGTTTGGCGAAGATAGTGTGGACGATACTAACTCGCTCGTCAAAGATGGGTCTAGCCTCCAGTTACCCGAGGTGTCGCGTGCGGATCACCTCAACACAACAAGGTCGGCAGCCCCGTGAGGATGAGGGACACGACGCGACGCCGCAGAATGTACCGGTCGATCGCGCCTCCAGAGGCGAAACTCGGGCCGATCCGTGAGCCATACCTGCAAAACAACTTTAAGTTAGCAAATACGCGGAAATAAAACATCGAGTGTAACGAATGAGTAAATTTAAATTGCAAACAAACAAATCAAAGAGTACTAGGCTACCAGGACAGTCTTTGAATAAACATCACGCGCAACATACGATACATGTCTTACGGCATTACGTACATCAAATGAAAATTGGGTAGTAGCGTAACGCTTACATAAACAATACAAAGTACAAATGACAATGTACTGCGATCGACGGTAATTTTGGTCCCACTTTACACAACGGAAGAAGTGCTAACGCAAACCATAGCAGTGCCTACTCCTCAGCTAGTGCCTTGCATCATCTGGTCAGGTGCCCTCTCGCCGCAGCAGCGTTCGCAGGCGTCTACCCAACGCCCCGGCTTGTGCTTCGTCCATATCATTGGTAATACGACGACTCTGCCGACGACCCTTGCCACCCTTCAGCATGCCAATATCCGGAATCCAGATCCTATTTGCAATATCCAAGGTGGCGAAGTTACCCACAACTCGAAGCCCCTAAGCTCGCCACCACGCCGCACCACCCTCTCCTTCAAGAAGTACTCTGACACAAAGTTCAAAGGGTCCATACGCGACGATCCCAAGCATGCAAATGAAAGCACATGGGAGCATGGCTTGTGTAAGAGCTTCGGTTTGTTGCACGTACAGCTAGGCTCGTTGACATGATCTCCAAGGCATACCTCGTGGGTGACAAGAGAACGAGCCGTCCCAAATCCAGCTCTATCCCGCAAGAGCACGTCGAAACGATGCTCCATATTGTCCATCACGTACACCGTGTGCGACTGGCCCTTCTGTGTCTTCGCCTGTATGTATGTCGTAATCTTCGAGCAGTACGGTGTTTGAGGGTTCGTGGCATGAAGTGCGGCATTTGCATGCCTCTCCCTGAAATACCCGATTGTGCTGTGCAGAACACCTTCCACGATGGCGACGAGGGGCTGAGAACGAAGGCCCCTAAGAACCCAGTTGTACACCTCCGCAAGGTTAGTGGTCATTATGTCGTACCTTGCCCCGTCCGTGTCGTGCAGCAGAGACCACTTGTCCAATGGCTGGGCCTCGATCCAGTGGGAGAAGCACTCGATGTTCCTCGAGGTCCTTCGCCTCGGACCGGCCAGATTTAGACTCGCTCCACGATTCCTCGCGCCCACGCTTTTCTTCATTGTGTTCGTCAAAGGCGCCCATAAGGCATCAAATTTATGCCGGTGGTTCGTGCATAGCCGCCTCTTGAATAGCTTCACCAAGGGTTGCCGGGAACTTCTTGAAGAAGTTGGCCCCAAATGGCGAATACACCATCTACTCCTCATATCCGCCAAGGAACGGCTCCTCCGGTCTTCCTGAAGTGTTTTTATGGCCTTGAGCATCCCGACGTGGCGATCATGGATCACGCACACACCAGGACGAGCTCCAACAACTCCCACCCTCAGATGTCGAAGGAACCACAACCAGCTGTCGACATTCTCACCTTCGACAAATGCGATGGCCAATGGCGTAATTTGATTGTTTTCGCTAACGCCTATGGCGGTAAGGATCTGCCCTTGTATTTCCGGCCAAAAGGTCCCGCTAATCGAGATCACGGGCAGCATATGCCTAAAAGCCTCGATGCAGGGACCGAAGGCTACGAAGGCCCTATGCAATATCAAAAAACCTCACGGAATTTTAGATGGCATGTCCTTACAAAGAATGTACGTGCGGGTTTCTCTCTGCAAAGACCTCAAGCATACGAGGAAGGTTGTCGACGCCTCAAAAGATCCAAACCGTCTTTTCAAAGCCTTCTGCTTCGCACGCCACGCCTTCCCATAGCTGATCTTGTACTTGAATTTCTTCTCAATAGCCACCATAATGTGCTTGGTCTCCATATCCTTCTTTTCCACTATCTCTCCATACATCAAATTAGCTATGAATGTCGACGTTATGTTACGATGTTCGCACAAAACACTGCTTGAGCATGCACGAGCGGCTCCACCTTCGAGACAATCCAAAGGAGTCTCATACTTGGTCTATGCTTGCGCACTCGCCAAGGACAACCGACCGCTTTCGCATTTCACGGTGTATCGCTTCTTGGCTAGATTTGACGACCAAACGTCCATTGCATAGACATAGCCCACAGCTTAATGGCATCCGCAAGGATGTCTTATCGACAAACATTGAGTGCAACCGAACCTCCGTGGCATGATACTCCCACGGCGATTCGTGCTCGTCGTAGGCGTACATAGACCCTCGGCACAAATTTGTTCCATTCAGGGGATGGGAGCTCTGTCCTCATCGGAATCGCCTCGTCGCCGTCTTCTTGTAAAGCTTCCTCTTGACTAAGGCCATCCGGTCATCGCTTTCCATTTGATGCAATATGTAATCCCTATGCTCTCCTTCATCACCGTCTCAGAGGCTCACCATGCGGTGCCCGATCTTCCTCTCCTATGTACCGCGTCGGGCTCATCACAACTAACATTCTCTGAACTCTTCAGAACACGACCCTCCGTGTCCTCTTCTTCACCAACATCTTTGGGCACCCAGCCGCTGCAACACCCGGATGATATCCGTGGGGTCTGCGACTTCTTTTTGGGCATGGTTGCACAAGTATCACACACTCATATCCACGGGCACGACATCCTTCTATAAAGCCCTTCCACATTGCCGCGCGATCGGTCTTCTCAACTCCCGGTGATGTTCGTGGGAGACCGGCTCCAAAGCCCTTGTATGTCGACACAGACACCTCGTGGTTCAAAGAGAAGTGCGGTCACCGATGCTTCACACCTTCGATTCGTGCATTCTCGTCGTTCGGTGTACCAGAGTGGCTTGCCAAAGCTGCTCAAGTCAACACCCGACGGACCTTCACGAACGGTGCTAACACCGTAATGAACTTTCAATGTAGTGGGTACAGCATGACTTATTGTATGGCTGCAAATATTTCCAACATTGCAATTAGTCATTTCAACGCGCGCGACATGCAAATCGCTACATTGTAATTTACATTTGTAAGGCCCTTCACCTATCGTCGACAACTACACGACAGCATGATCAAGACGTCATTCATTCCCTAAGGCAGAGGCCGCAATGAACGTGTGGTACGATATTCAGATTCAACCTAAAAACCGAGCTATTCCATAGCAGGCATTATCCGATTCAGACGCTAACTTGCAACCCGAAATGCTACAAGTGGCATTCCGGTCTTCTACCAATTACCTAAGTCAGTTAGTTCATACTAATTTACTTCTACTAATTAGTTTATACAAATAATTCATCCTCCTTATGCGCTCGGTCACGCATTATTCACCCAATAATAGTCGGCCACGCACACACAAACATAACTACAATACATCTCACAAACAAAGACTAATAATACTCCCTCACAGACTATTTTTTCTCTAACTAAAGTTTTTATCGCTACTACTTACATACAAATCAACAACATTTTGATTTTCTATTTTTTTCTCTAACTACAATTTCTCACGGGTGCTATTACACTACTCATTTAACTAAATAAACTATTTACGCACTCCAAAAATTACACTACAAAATAAAGTTTCCTACGACAAATCAACTACATTACACGACCAAGACCGGCTACAAAAATACACTACATTACACCAAGATCAGACCGGCTAGTCACATGGCAGACGAGAACGCCCACGATGCTTCAATTCTTGTACACGAAGGAATAAAGTTTGTATGCCATTTTAATAGTTGTCCGAAGGGTTTGACTATATGCAAATAACATTTCTACATTCCCGTATGTTTGCAAAAGTATCACCGAAACTCGATTCCTTTGAAGTATCCTATCAAACACTATAGTTGAATGTCCGCGCATCTATTTATTTTATCTTATTACTATGCGCTCGGTGTTTGAGGATTTTCTAAAGTTTTTTATCGCTTCTACTTACATACAAATCAATAACATTTCGATTTTCTACTGCTTTCTCTAACTACGCTTCTCACGAGCGCTACTTACACTATTATTTTATCTAACTAAACTATTTACCTACTAAAAGAATACACTACAAAATAAAACAAACTTACCTCGTAGTCGAAATTTTCCTCCTCTTCTCCCTCTCCCTCTCCCTCTTTTTTCCTCTCCTCTCCCTCTCTTTCTTCTCCTTCCCAGGCAGCGAGCGAAACTATTTCGCCTCTCCAAAACAGATCCGTTGGGGACCGTATGCGTCGCATATATATATCTAATACGCCGCCGCACCGTTGGCGATCGAACATGCAATCGTTATGCGGTTGGCGATCGATCCTATCGCCCAACGGTTCGGCGATCAGAATGATGACGCCAATGCAGCTCTGTGCGATTTTAAAGTTTAACGGTTGGGCGATAAGCTTGCGATCGCTTCAACCGTTGGGTGATAGGCTTGAGTCGCCCAACCATTGGACGACAGACGTATATTTCCGTAAAAAAAAATATCGCCAGAATATTTTTGTAATTTCGAATAAAAAATAAATTATTTAAAAAAAATTCCTAAAGGGCACTATGAGCTATGGCATTCATTATACTGAGTACCCTAGGGTACTGGAGGGTTATAGTGATTCAAACAGGATATCTGATGCTGATGAGATTAAGGTTACAAGTGGATATGTCTTCATACTTGAAGGTGGTGCTGTTTCATAGAAGTCTTACAAACAGACCATCTTAACGAGGTCAACAATGGAAGCAGAACTCACAGCATTAGATACTGCCACTGTTGAATGGATTCGTGAGCGCTTGATAGATTTGTCGGTGGTTAAAAACCCGGTACTGACTATTTTGATGAACTGTGACAATCAAACTGTGAGTATAGCTAGCTATGATGGCTACGTTTGATTAGCTAGCTCATCGTCGTTGGGATGCAAATGGATTGGGCCGACCAAACCAGCCCGTGAGTCCGGTCCATCACGAGCCATGACCAACGTGGGTCCCACTTGAGCTGCGTCGTCCAATGAGGTGGCAGAGAGAGAAGCATCATGGACGGCCGGGACAGAGCGTTGACTTAGAAGAGGCGGCGGCCGTCGCGCCGTATTGACGGTGGCGACCCAAGGCATGCAGCTCTCGCGTGACGGCAGTGGCATTCGCGCGTCTTCTCCGGCGGGTAATATTGACGCCGACGACATGGATGGTCGGTCATCTTGACTAGCTCTTGAGTCAACGAGTTTGCTCTAGACTCTAGTCCCGTGACGGCAATGGCAACGACGGTGCCGGCCAGCGATTCTCTTGCTCCAGCACGGTACGGTACCCCTTACTCGGCATTGAGTCATCGTATATTAGGAGTTCGGTTCTTTTAACTGTGTTGACAATGTATATATACCATGATTGAAACACAGAAATTTTCGCATAAATCAAGACAATTTCTCCTGAAAATTTCTATCTTGTTCCTAAGTACAAAATTCCTATCCAATTCCTAGGTTCCAGACAGTGCATACCGTACATGTATTTAACTGGGTTTTGTAATTTTCAATCTCTTAATAGCTTACATGCTATTGCTAATTGTACATAGCTGTGAACATATACGAGATTTTTCTTTTCTCTTCCTTTTTCCGAACCTATAGGTAGGTGTACCTATACTAATTAAAGGAGAAAATTGTACTATAGGTCTCTTAACTTGCGAGGTTGTGTCATTTAGCTCTCTAAATTTATATTTTACTTTCTCAGTCCTCTAACTTGCGAGACTGTGCCACTTAGCTCCCTAAACTTATATTTTATTTTATCTGCACCCTGAACTTATGAGATTGTGCCACTTAACTCCATAAACTTACATTTTTTCAGCCCCTAAACTTGTGAGGTTGTGCCACTTAGCTCTCTGAACTCACGTTGAATCGAAGTTCATCGGATGCGATGCCGGCGACTTTGTCCTCTCCGAGTCCGATGGACTTGTCGCCGTCCTATTCCGGCTGTGTTCATTTTTCCCATCACCTCACGTGGACGAAAACAGATTCTTTGAGCTCAAGAAGGCACCGTGCTCATGTCTTTGACGGAGCTTCATCATCGCAGCTTGTCGCCGTCCTCACCCTTGCACTACTACAAAAATGCTAATAATGGACTCCTCATCACAAACGGTTGACAAAAACCATCTGTATTAAATATAATCACAAACGGTTTTGGTTTAACGATCATCTGTGTTACTAGCTGCGCTAAAAACCGTATGTGAAGAAGACGGTTCGTGTTGAAAACCGTCTGTAAAGTATCACAAGCGGTTCTGAACAAGAACCGTCTGTGATATTACTAAATCACTATTACAGAAAAGGTCTTCACAGACGGTTCAAAAATGTCATCACAGACGGTTCCGTGAGCCATTTGAGATTATGGGTCAGTAATGATATGAGATCATCACAGACGATTTTTTAATCGTCTGTGAAAAAAGCTATCACAAACGGTTCTTGTTCAGAACCGTCTGTGATAGTCTATTTTCATAGACGGTTCTGAACAAAAACCGTCTGTGATAAGTAATTATCACAGACGGTTCTTGTTCAGAACTATCTGTGGTAGTTTTTTCTATTGCAAAAAAAAAAAAATCAGATTTTGAGCCAAACCAATCAATTGTTGGACAGTAGTTTCTATATGCAATCTCTAGCAAAAACAAGTAAAATCCAATTAAAATTCTGATGGCAAACACATTATAGGAAAGGGAAACCAAAAGGTTTCACAACGTCTCCTCCAAATGGGAAAAAAGAATAAAGTTACAAAGTTGAACTAGCGATAAACCATCTGTGCCTTCTAGCTCCTGAAGAACTCATCGGCTTCTTGGATTGGTTTTGTGAGCTCCTCTTTGTACCTCACCATCAAATCACAAGTTGTTCTTACATGTCATCCGAGTTCGACTCAAGCTCGTCGGCAAGGAGAGATGACTGAAAACCTCCGGCGGTGCTCCGACCTTAGGTAACACAAAATTAAGATCATTTTTTACAACAAACAGCCAACAAATTTTGTATGTTTTGAGGATGTATACGTACCTTCTGGCAGTCTACCTCCTGCAGCAGACAAGGAGCTCCTCCGCATCCTTCCTCCTCCTCCTCGTCGGCTGTGTCTCCTCGCCGAACCGCGATGGGGAATCGAGGGTGGTCGCCGGAGCTCGGCGTGGGGAGGGGAGAGGGAGAAAATGATGGAAGACATGTCGCCCTCTTGCTCGCGCTCCCTTCATCCCCCTCCCCACTCCGCCCCACCACCGGTTGGCCGCACGACTATGGCACCGCCGCCGCTTGCTCTCCCCGTGCCGCCGCTCTGGTGCCTCGCCGGCCGTGCCACCGCCGTCGGTGCAAACGCCTCGCCACCCTGGTCCCATTCCGGCCCTTGCCCAGCGCCGCTGCGCCTTCCTCCGTCGGCGGCAAGCCCAAGCCGCAACGCCCCTGGGAGCCTCCTATGCTGCCTGTCTTAGATCCGCACTGTTCACCGTCATTAATTACTGTGATCTTGTTCATTAGGGTTAGCAGTATTTAAAACATGGTTTAATTGTTGCTCTGTCCAAATGACGTGTGGACCCGAGGTAAATTGATGCATTGGTTTAACTCCTGTTTTCTTTGTTGTGGCAATGACACGTGGCCCCGGTGCATAGTAAAAGTCCCACGGACCCATAGACTAGTGCTGGTGGACCTTGGTCCATATGCTGTGCCATGCGCCAAGTCATTGCATAGTGGGTCCCCTACGTCAAAGTTTCTCTCTCCCCTCTTTTTTTTCTCTAATTTATTTCTAAAGTGAAACTTCGGAGGTCCCGTTCTCCTCCATTATAACTCTGATTTAAGTGAATTTTGTTTCTAAATTTGTCTAAATTCAAGATCTTGCTAATGGAAGTGGTCTTGATTAATTTGGAGTTAATTTTATATTTCTTTAGCATTTGTTTGTTTTTCTTGCTTGTTTGTTCTTTTCCGGTAAATTCGTCCGAATAGAGTTCGAAGAAGCAGGAGATCTCTATTTCGATCAAGCACAAGAGTTCCAAGACTCTCTTACCTTTAATCCAGGCGATTCAATACTTTGATCATTTTGAACCTACATTTTATGCAAATTATATTCCTTTAAATTACCAAAATTTGCATGTTTTAATTCTTTAAGCAAATGTATGCTAAATCTTAAAGTAGTTAAATACCCATTTGATGATTAATTAATTATTATACCATCCGTTGACAATTAAACCCATTATTCCATGTCACCCTAGTAACTATGTGGTAATTACTAGTTGTAGGCTGTACTTAAGCGGCATGCTAGTCTTGCTTAAGTACCGGGGCATTAAATGCCCTAACCATCATATTTTAATCATAAAAATGAATTTGGGAAGTCATTGAGGTTAAATGACTGGTGTATGTGAGATAATGAAGTTTTCCCTTCTCAAAACCCTAATAACTTGCTATACCACATCTGGGCGGATGGTATGATGGATGGTGTGATGATGGGTGGTAATGCAGCCTAAGGAATGTTGGTTTGTGGATAGTATGTGGAATGAACCACCCAGATAACCCTAAGGACTTAATCCGGTGATGACCTCCCATTGTAAAACAGTACAACCACAAGTTGAAAATGGTATCGACCTGGCTAAATAATTTGTATCCATCAGTACAGGTTGCACCAGGTAGATGACCGCAACGCTGCAAACCTTTGTGGTTACGGGTCGGGGTGCACGATGAAAGTCATTAAGAGGGCGCAAGAGGGGGTCTAAGTAAGGGTTGACGGGTCTATATGAGTGTAATCTTTGTCAGGGGAAACCTTAGCGGGTGTAACTAATACTGAGGGAGGCATTGTAAAGGCCTTGTGGTGATCTCCCCTTGATTCACATGTCTAAGGCAATGTGTGTACATATCAAGATGATTATCTCTTGTTGGTAAAGCGTACAATCTATGTAGAATATAAACTGTTCGAACAGCCATACCTACAGTCAAAGGCAGAAATGGGAACTTACTAGAGTTAGTTCTATTTATAAAACTTTGTGGATGGAATAAAAATGTGTCGGGCCAATGTGACCCTGATTTGGATTTTCCTGTGGAAATGAACCCCAGTGTTGTTAATAGGTGGAGGTAACCACAATCAAATTAAGCATAAGGCGGAGGTAACCTCTGCTGTTATAAATATTACGCAATTATTCTCTTTAATAAAATTGCAATTTGGTTAAAAATGCTAAGTGATATGAATTTCTAATAATGATATTTGAAAGCATTTCTTTAGCAAATAAAAGAACCCGAGTCACCCCTTGTTAAGCCTTGCATGTATATTATCGCATCTTATGTGTTGACTCGCGAGCATGAAAGTTGTGCTCATTCTCGCTCTTCCTCAAACCCATCAGAACCTATGGATCCAGAACATTATGCATACTACGAGAATCCAAACGTCAAAGTCCAAGGAGATGATGAAGTGTAGTTTAGTCTTTAGCTGTTCTAGTCTCGCCCTAGTATAGCTGACTCCATCGGCACTTGCGTACAACCAATATTATCTAAGTCATTGGGTAATATCGGTCGTACACGGGCAACCCTAGTCGCTTGCCTGTGGCGAGATGTGCTATACCCCTTTTGCTTCCGCTACTTTAGTAATGTAATCCTTTGGCATGTTCAACCTTTATTGTAAAATTTAACCCGATGTAGTCTATGTGACTCTGATATTTGTAAATTAATATATGGTTTGGTTTACGATATGTATGAAATGATTCAGTGATGTATCTGTAAGTGCTATCTATTGATCCAGAGAATAGCATAGTATGTTCACAGAGAATTCTGGATTACGAAAGCCGAGTCCGACATTGATGTATCTTCCAGTAGGTTGGGTTGGGGCGTTGGGCCTTAATCCTCTTGAGATGAGCTTCCATTTCCTTCTTATTCTTTCAGAGCCCATAAAGCAAAGCCGAATTGCCTTACTCCTGGTGTTAGCACTGAGCCGAGCCGCTGATACACTATTCAGTACGCAGTATTGTACTACTGTTGTCTGTTGGCTACTTGACTCATTCTCTCATCGTCAAATGTCAATGACTACAGTTAAACAGTGCTACTAGACTGCTACTATTTGATCCGTTGCATATACTCCCTCCGTTTTTAAATACACGATGTTTGACCAAGCGTGCAGTCAACCTTATCTAACTTTGACTAATAATATATGAAAAACTATTTAGATTGATGATGAGTGAATAGTATCATTAGATTTGTCATAATAAATATTTTCATAATATAATAATTTTGTAACTTTTTACTAACAAAATCATATAAAAAATAATGATCAAAGTTATATAAATTTAACTGTATGGTTGATCAAACGTTATGTATTTAAGAAAAGAGGAGTATTTCTCTTTCTTGCGATAAAAGTGGCCGTGTGCAATCGCGTCAACCCAATCGCCGATCGAATCCACAGCACTGTAGCGCCGGCCGGCATGCGTCATCATAATTAAGCTCGTCGGTGTTTGCACGTCGTGAATCGAAAGCGACACGGTCGTACTGGTCTACAGACCATCCAAAGTCCGATCACAGCCGCCGATGCTTACCTTTATCTTGGAATCTGATCGCCACGCATGTTACCATCAGATGGGGAATGGGACTGGGGAAGGGGAGGGGGCTTCGATGGGCGGCTGCAGGTTACGCGGTTTATTCGGGCGGCACGTAAGCCCACTTTAAGTTTAGATGTTTATCCACTATCTATTTTCTTTTACGGTGCGGGTTAAATGGATTCGTAGATAGCCTATGTCCACTTACACCCTTACCCGTACACTGCGGAAAATGGTATATGTACGACACGATTCTCACGGTTTACGGGCTGATGCACCAGACGGGAACCAGGATTACACGGAAAAAAAGCACTGCCGCAACACTCTGATCTCAACTTCACTAGCTGCATCCGGAATTTTTCAGAGGAAACTTGTTCCTCAAACCCTTTCCACTCATGAACAGCTCAGATCTGTGGTAGTAGGCCAAGGATAATTTGGCTCGGATACCAAATGCGACCCAATAATGTTGGCTCTGAAAATCTGATGTTACAGAACATAAACAAAAGAGTATTCAGGGGAAAGAGATGAGAAATAGGGAAAGATCTCGAAGAACAGAGGGGAGGGGAAAGTGAATAGCTAGATTAGGGTTCCATTTTTCTATATAAAAAACCGTACCATTACATCAGCCACGGCTTATATATAGCGTGCGGCATTGCCAGCTAATAGCGACGACAAAAACAACGAAAAGTTACGGTAAACAATAACGGCAACAAGCAAAACAGAGAACAGTAAACTATTTCTTCCTCCACAGCCGTCGGATGTCCAATGATCGTCTCTGATCTGCGTGCCTCCTTGAATCACTTAACCGAGTCGGGAAATAATGACCGCTAGATTGACTTAATTGAAAGGGTATCGAAAAATCCTCGCCGTCCGTTAACTAAAATGAACTCAGCTCACTCGAAACTGAACCCAACATCTTCAGAATCTGACACACTAGCTATTGATCAGCTGGGAGCAAGTAGCAAATTAAACAAGCGAAAGTGTTAGACCATGTGGCTAGATCTAGTATATTATAGTTGATGAATAATTGACAATGTTATTTAATCATGTTATTTGAGATGTGTGGTGTGTTATATGGACTTATGTCGGTCAAGTTGAGAAGAACTTGTGCTGGAAAAATATATTGTTTTGGTCATTGCATGTGCAGAGTAACTCGGAGGCGATTGTGGTCTACGACGGTGACCGGGAGATGGCTTGGTGCGAAGTCATGGTCCAGAAGATCGATGATGCTTGAGGAGACAGTTGAGCTCGAGTTGGGGGCGCGTGGAGATCAAAGATGGATGATGCGTGTTGGAGCTACAGAGGTGCGGTTCGGAGGCTACGACATATGATAATTTTGGGATGTCCAAAATTGGTTTTGCAATCTGATATAAAAGCCCACGTATTAGGTCCTAAGATTTTAGTGGGTTGTTCGTAGGTGTTTAGGTGCCAACGCTAGAAGACTTTAGGATTGGTGGTTGTTTATGTATAAAAGGGATTAGGAGTTTGGTCGTGCTGGTGGCCGAACAGAACATACTCGCGAGGGTTTTGGATGGCGGCTATACAAGGATTGCAAGTGGGATTAGGGGCTCTCGGCTAAAAGAATTGCTAGCATGTGGCTTGAGGTGATTAGGTGTGGTTTTTGCTTGTGCGAACATGAGAATAGGTTTTTGCATTGTGTGATCTGATCTCTAGAAGAATTCCCTAGGAGCTTTGGTGGATGTGCTTGGTTTGTCTCTGTACGTGAGATCTTTGTGCTTGTGCGGCTGCATACTATAGGATTTCGGCTGGAGGGATCAGGTGCTACCGGCGGCCTGTACGTGATCTCCAGAAGAAACTTGATGCTTTTGCTGTTGATGCATATGGGCTTTGGCAGAGTGATCTCCAGATTATCTTCAGTGTTTTTGTCCTGCGCGAGTTATCAATTCATCACCATCTACTGCAGCAATCGTTGTTGCATCAAACATGAACGTCAAGTAGAGCCATCCATTCACCCATCCGTCACCGTATTAGTAGAACAGAGAACCGATCTGGGGAATTTTGGTGCGCGCAATGCCATGTGATCCTTTCTTCAAGATTAGGTGTGTGAGAACCTGCGTAATTAAACTAAGCTTATCAACAGTAATCAGAGTTTAGCATAATTAAAATTTCATTAAATCAATCTCAAGCCTAACCTCAGTAATCATTCAATCAAATAAATAACGCAATGAACCTTGTAATTAAGCAAATATCATTTATTCACAACACAGTTTATCAACAGTCCATTTACAAAACAGAATTAAAATATTGCAATCCAACGCTTATTTTAGAATTAATGTTACAGATCTTTTACAACATCAATCGCGAGAATTAAATAAATTACAGTTTCATGTGCTTGCATACATTTCATTGAAGCTTCCCTTGCCTTCTCATCCGACCATTCCTCACCTTTCCTTGTCATGCAACCAAGAGCTCGAGAAGTAGTTAGCAAAACCAAAGACAGTAGTTGATAGCTAGAAGGAAGAAGGGGAGATTGCCGTCAGTTCCTCGAAGTCCAGAAGGAGTACCGTACTAACCTAGGTTAACCGGTCCCTCGATTACCAAGATAACCTGATCAACCGGAGTTAGTCGGCCCCTATGGTAACCAAGATAGTCAAGCCAACCTAAGTTTAATAGGCATCTATTACTTCTTAGGGTTTCATCATACGACATCATTAGAATCCAACACCCACAAATTGCAATTACCGCAACCGCAGTACAATCCCACATTTCACATTCCATTAAACCCAAACCTCAGCCAAAGCATCATCGGGTATACCGAAACCAGCATGCTAGCAGAGAGCCAGCATAAACCCACATTTAGTATTATCCTCATTCCCTCCCAGCCGAATGGCCAAAAAAAACCAAACATTATCTTCCCGCCAACACAAACCCAGTCTTTCCCATATCCCAAAAGCATCCAGCACAGATCATCCCTATCCAGAGGCAAACACAGCACCACCAAAGCAAAAGCACAAGCAGCTACACATGAGCTTACATAACCAAATATCACCACTATTTCCTATTACCAATGCCCCCCCAGAAGCTCAGGACTGCATCACAAGAGGAGCTCAAATGGTCAAACGGATGCACAGGGAAGAGGAGACTCAAGAGATAAGAGCCTGGTAATAAAAAGAATAGGAAACAGTAAAAAGGGAAATGCACAGTACTGAGGGATAAGAGCAACTCTAGAAAAATCTTGCACAGGTAGGGGATAAGGGCATAGCCGAAACCGACTTAAGCCTCCATCCAGCCAAGGCTCCTCTCACCCCAAATACACAAGCTTTCATTCCTCACAGCCAGAGCACAAGCACAAGGCCAAGAAAAGTCCCACCAGAGCTCAAGCCAAACATCACACACCATTTACCACCACCCTCACCAAGCCATCAAGCACAACCCGCAACCCACAAGAATAAGCAATATCACCACCATCCCTCACCCACTGCCCTCCCAGACCCAAGACCGCACCAAGAAGGGAGGAAGGAAGCATAGAGGAAGGGGAAGGCATAGGGGACAAGAAGGGCCAGACCTGCGGAGCCAGGACCATCGGCTTCGCCAAGCATCAAGGCAGCCAGGAGGAGGAGGCTCAGAGTTCACCTCATCATCGCCTGTAAGCCGATTGCAAAGAAGGAGAAGGGAGAGCACCGGCAGAATCGGCACTACAATCCTCTTCCCTATCCTTATCTCAACAGGAGGTAACCCTCGATTACATCTCAGTGCTCCACACTTATACACATCAATCATCCATAGAGCATCTCAATATAGTATCCCTATTTAGCCCTCAGTTTACATTTCATCACAGAGCAATAGGGAGGAAAGAAGATAGGGAGCCTTATACCTTAAGGGTTCAAGAGCAACTGGCCACTTCATCATTTAGGCTTTACTAACATCAGTAGCAAGCATCATGGCCACATCCATCTCTTCTAGTACCCATGCATTAGCACAATGAACTCACATCAGTATAAGCAAATCAACAAAAATAAATTAAATCAAAGCAAGATTTCAGAGGGGAGGTTAGAGAGTAAGGGGGTTTGGAGGTGTGTAGCAGCAGTGGAGGTCAGGTCGGCGGCATGCAGTTGCCGACTGGCGGTGGTGGCAAGACGCTGGAGGAGGAGGCCAGACGACGAGGCCAGGCTGCCTGGCCGCCGAGGGAGGAGCAAGACGGGTCGGGTCAAGGCGGCGAAAGGAGGCAGGCGAGGTGCCTGTGGGGCCGGTGAGCGGAGAGGTGGCGCGGGTTGGAGGGCCGAGAGGAGGCGCCTGGTCGGGAGGAGAGAGGAACGCCATAAAGGAAGCGGAAGCGGCAGGCGGGCCGACGGGCAGGGGGACCCAGCGGCTAGGGGCGGGCCGAGCCGAGCAGCAGTAGGGGAGCTGTGGAGCGGCGGTGCGGGGAGGCGCCAAGGGAGGTAGGAGGAGCCGGGAGGCCATGGCGGCAACATATGGCGTGGCGCCAGTGAGGAGGCGCCAGAGGAGAAGAGATGGCGGCGGCCAGGAGATGAGTGAATGGATTGGGTGGTGGCTGTTAGGGACGATAGGATTTAGGGTTAGAAGATTAAGGGTAGGATTAGAGTAAGATTAGGGTAGAAAATAAAATAAAAAATGGGAAAAGGGAGGTAGAGGAAAGAAAGAAAACTTAAGAAGGAGGAAATTTTGTAGAAAATGGTTATAAAAATTCAAAATAAGTTGGTGGATTGAATTAGTAGTATAAATGCGAATTTCGTTTGAGTCACTAATAAGTTAGGTTATTTTATCCGCGTCAGAGTTTTTGGCAGTAAAACGACCGGTAGAATTTAAAGGCGAAAAATGTGTATAAATTAAACTGGAACTTCATATTTGAGTTAGTTGTCGATAGAACTCTTAAATTAAGTAAATAAGTAATTTGAGCGTTAGAGATAATTTATTCCAGTAGATTTATTTATTTAGCGCCGGCATAAAATCAAGTTAATCATTTAAATTATTCGAACAAAATTTGATAGACTTAGTCTTGCGCGAATAAAATTTGTTAGACCTAGTAATATGCAATTATGTGTAGTAATTCCTTTTCGTCCAATAAAACGTGAATGTCAACCATCCTAACCCTAAAGCCGATTAACTGTAGAACGACTGCGCTGGGAGAGTGCTAACCTAACGGGGGTTCGAAAAGTGTTGTTAAAATAAAATCCACTAACAAAAAGAATCATTCCACTAGTATGCACATAGTCGCACATATTATTGATAAGTATGTAATTATGTATTTATTATTTCGCACCATCGTATATATTGCAGTGGGTGAATCAACAGGAATAGCTAATATCGATTTCGCCGATTTACGATCTTTTCTCTGATTCAAAGAGCAAGCTACTCCCTTGTTCATTAACATAGCTATATTAAAGGTAAACCGTATCTTGCTCTAACTTATATGTATTGCATCAAAACTATTTCTAAAAAACCAAATCGAATAAATGAGATGAAGATGAAAAAGGTAAGAAAGATGATAGAAATGAGAAGAATTGAGAAATGAGGAATGAAATGAAAGCAGAGTAATATTACTAGGTTGGTAAAAGGGGACCCGGGCGAGGAAACACGACGACGACGATGATGATAAGATGAGAGGTGGGTCCCCTTTACCTATAGTTAAAATATAAGGACCAACAAAACTCTTACTCGGTCAGAGGCCGTATTTCAAGTGCCAACCATTTTTCCGTTTCGGCGGGCAGAAAATGCTACCTCTTTACGTAATTACGTTCTCCACAACGGGTATAATAGTGGCAGGGTGAAGTGTTGGGTATTGGGCCGATCCGACCCAACCAACATTACCGGAAACTCGGTGGATAACGGAGGTCACGTCTCTGGACATCGACGGAAAGTAATGGGTGGAGACTTAATCACGTAAATGAAAAACGTTCTGTATTCTGAACTCGAACCTGCATCAAAGGAAATGCAGGGAACCCGGTTCATTTAGAGCTCATAATTACTATGGGTAAAGTGGTACAAGCCTGCGCGGTGCTATCAAATCATGAATTCATATCAGTCTCCTGGACTGGGGTCTACGGGAACCACCAGGGGTCTATCTTCTCTCCGAATAATCTAGTAGTCTCTTCAGAAGTAAAATTGCAACCTAAGTTTTAAATGGCTATTTTCATAATAAGAGATGAGGTAGAAATTTTGATAAGGACGAAAGTTAGAGTCATCAAATGCATTTTAGCTATTAATGCTTGCTGAGTACACTATAGTACTCACTCTTGCTATCTCTCCTTTTTGCTTAGATCCAAATCCGGCCGGGAATTATCCCGAGTGGGATGAGGAGCTTGCTGGTACCAGTGCAACCGTAGAAGAGGAAAGTGCTGATTATGAGGATCAGGGCGAGATGGACGCCATCTTTGACTCGTGGGACGAATAGGCAATCATTACAGCAGTGCAAGCGAGAGAAGCAGAGAAGCTTCCTTTTGTAGTTGTGTAATACTTGTAATACGAACTATAGTCTTGTGTGGTTCTGTAATAAAGATGTACAGTTTCTATCTTATTGTTCTACTGTATAACTCTGATAAATGACTTACTATTCGTTGGAGTAGTGTTTTACTGGGCAAACGAATAGTAATCCGTGTGCCTAAGTGTGATTACTTTTAGGGTAATGACACGGGGCGTCGCAAGGTGTGAAAAATCTTCCACAATTATTTATCCTTCTTTGATTATCATTAACGATCCTCCAGAAAACAACCACGAACCGTGAGGTGACATGAACAAAAACGAAGCAAAACAACGATAGGATGGTACTCAGAAGTCAGAACTGAGGAAAAACAAAGACCCCTTCGGGGAGAAAGCACCAACTCCTCCACTTAATTCCAGAAATTTTAGACTTCTTGATCAAGTAGAGGAGTAGGAAAACACTTGCTAATGTGAGATTGAATCAAGGAAAGGAAAACCTAGAATCAATTTCATCTCCAACCAAACCAAGTCATTGAGGGTGATCCAGATCTTCCAGATGAGAATAATGATGAAGATGCTGAGGATCAGAATCAGGACAAAGATGGAAGAGAGAATATGGACATAGACAAAGACAACGATGCTACTAAAGAGAATTCCCCACAACAGCAGACTCCTGTAACAAAAGGATCAGAGGAGAAACCTGTGGATAACAGAGGCTCAAAAAAGTGGACTGGGGGTGTTGAATGAGTGTGCTCATTTGGCTGATGTTCAAGGTGAGGTGGTGGAACCTGAGTGCAATTACTTTCTGTAGAGTATGGAGCTTGTGGATACTGTGAGGAAGATCAGTTTGCAGACATTAGCATCCAAGACAAAAGGCAGATACAAAAAGGGATGGCGGAGGGGACCAACTTATTGTCAGTTTTTATGGCGTGTCATGACCTGGAGGGAGGACACAAACAGAGAGAATCTTTTAAGAGAGGTTCCTAGGTCATGACTGAACAAGTGGTGGAGAATCTACAGCATGAAACTAATAGCTGTGTGAATAAAGATGAGCAGGGGCATGCAATGCAAGGAGAGAAGTCAGGTTAATGCTCTCAGGGTAATGTCGATAAAGTACCAGATATCATCAAGCATCAACAGAAGAAGCAGAAATAAGGGTCAGTTCAAGCACTGAGGAAAAGCAAGAGGATCCAAGAAGGGGGCAAGTCTGTGCTGGAGAGAGCTCAGGATATTCGGAGACAGAAGAACTTGGAGGAGAAGAACTACTTAGCTGTTGGTAAGAATAAACTTTCCAACTCTTTTGCAATTGTACAAACTGATGAGTTATTTACAATTGCTCAAGATGCAGGTATTAATTTAGGAATTTCTGAGAAAGATATTGAGGATAATATAAATCATATCAAAAGTGTGGACGATAAGAGAATATGTGAGTTTGCAGATAACAATCCTGCTATTTTCCCACCTGTTGATTTGGATGATAACACAGATAAACGTTTGTTGGATGTGTTATCTATTACTGATAAGAACAAGTCTCTAGTAAATTCAGAAAACCATCTGGTGGATGGGGTTTCTGACAATGTTAATAAAACACCTTGGACTGAGGTGGTTAAGAGGAAAGGTAGTAAATCTAAAAACATTCCCAATGAAAGGAATCATATGGAATGTTAGAGGTCTCAATAGACCTGGAAAAACCACATGCTTAAATGATGTTGTGAGGCGATATAGCCCTGATTTTTTGGGCTTTTCTGAAACTAAGAAAGAAAGTTTTACAGATAATTTTTTGAAGTCTATTACTGGTAATGCTGATTTTGTTTGGAATTGGTTACCTGCTAGGGCCACCGCTGGTGGTGTTCTAGTAGGGGTTAGAGAGTGTGTTGCTAGTATCATTAATGTCTTTTATTCTGATTATTCAGTCAGTGATGCTAGAAAATAAGAAAGACAAAAAGGTGTGGAGATTAATAGTAGTTTATGGGTCGGCCTATGAGGAGTTTAAACTAAGAGTTCACTAATGATTTAAATGCTAACATCAGTTCTTGGCAAGGCCCCACCCTTGTGGGTGGGGATTTTAATCTAATTAGGTCTAGACATGAGAAAAACAGTGATCTAATCAATCAGCGTTGGATTGATGCTTTTAAGGGCATCTTCAATAGTGTCACTTCAGCTGTCTCTAAGGTTGCCACATAAGTTTTCTGTTGATGTGAAGAAGAGTGAAAGAGGAGAGAGAATAAGGTCGTCCTCTCACGAAGCAACAGGCGCATCATGCGAAGCAAGACACTAGCGACGAAGCTTTTTGCTGTTGGAGTGCATTCGTCGTTTATTCATGTGAAACAAGACACTTGATTCATGTAAAGCTTAAATATTTGTGAGACTTTAAAAAGACAGCTCAAGAAACAATGTATTAGAATAGTTGTTTCTAAAATTGTCTTAAGATGACATGGAGAGTGTTAGAAATAACTTAAAAGACAAACTATTGAACACGCCCTAATGAGTGGGTGAACCAAAATGGTCTCATTGAATTGAAAAGTTGCAGTAGGAATTACACTTGGGCCAATAATCAAGAAAAAGTGGTCCAAGCTGCATTAGATAAAGTTTTTGTGTCTACTGATTGGGGGAGTCTGCACCCTCTAGCTATTATGAAAACTTTACCTAGAGTGGGTAGTGATCACACCCCTCTGATGGTGGATACTGGTGAGTTTTTATTGCCAAAGAAAAAAAAAGTTTCATTTTGAGAAATGGTGGCTAGAACATAAAGATTTTTGCTCTTTTGTTGGAAAATTTTGGAATACCCCTTGCAAATGTAGTAACTAGTAAGCCTATTGATGTGTGGCAATTCAAAGTGAAATTACTTAGAAAAAAATACTAGGTTGGAGTGCTAATGTTGAGTCTGAAATGCATAAATATAAAGAGAAATTTATCTAGGAGTTTGACATGTTAGATATTATTTCTGTGGACCATCCTTTTACTGCTGAGAATCACAGTGCAATGAAACAAATTAGTGAAGAACTTGAGAAAATTAGGAATGTGGAGAAAATCAAAGCTAGGCAGAGATCTAGAAATAAAGAAATATTAGGAGATAGAAACACTGCATATTTCCATGCTGTTGCTAACCAGAGGAGAAAGAAAATGATTTGTGTCCTTGATGGGCCTCATGGCCCTGCAGAGGATACCCTGGGATGCTAAATATTTCTGTAGACTATTATAATTTTTTGTTTGGCGATGAGCCTTTCATTATCTGATGATTTCTGGAGTTTAAATGATAAAGTAAATGAGAAAGAAAATGAATTCTGACTTTGGTCAAAAAAAGGTTGACCTAGTAAAAAATTCTCGTCACCATCTGACAGAGATTTGCGCCCATGAACGTACCCACGGGCAAAAAGTTAGGAACATACCCACCTCCATTAGGGTTTTTATCCACGGCTAATCGGATGATTGGGCGAGATTGCCATCCCTAATCCAGAGAACATTTGGAGTGTTGAGGGAGGACCGGAGGAGCTGAAATGAGAGGGATCATACGAAGCAGGGTGTTCAACGTAAAATGTGCCAGCGGGAGGAAATATGTTCTCTCCCAACCTCCACTCACGTAACCAAATTTCTGAAATTCGGGTAGACCCGAAACCCACTAACAAATTGGGCCTCAAGCTCACATTTCTGAAATTCCGGCGTTCCAAAGGGAACCTAAATAGATACCCTTGGTTAGCTTGACCCGCACTATGTGATATATGTGGACTGTCGTAGGGGCGGCCCACCGGCCCCACGGCACAGGCGACACTCCTAAAGGATCTGCGACGTTTCGAGGGACCCCGCAGGAGATCACGATGAAGGGCCTCCGGACCGGCCCCGAAGACCCCGGAGACGCTCCCGGAGGCTCTGGGGGCGAAGGTGGAGACAACCCGGGAAGGTGTCCCCGAAGCCTCCGAAGGAGCCCCGGCCTCCAAGGGTCCCCGAGGTCCTGTGGAGGCAGGAGCAAAACACCCCGAGTGGGGCGACGCATGCCCTCTCAGGGGAGGTTTCGAAGGGGCCTCGTCACCACCAACGAGGGCGAAGAGAGGTAGACCGGTCCACCACCCGACTAAACCAGTCCGGGGAGGACTACTGAGTGCGACTGGACCTCGCCTAGGTCTGAAACTCCTGCTACCCCTACGTTCAATGTACTTCCCTAGGGATACAAGTGTAATTTCATGTACCAGGCAGGAAAGGCTATAAATAGCCCTCCTCCTTCACCATGTAGGGGGGACATTTTTTTAGCAATAAATACAAGTGCATTTCTAGTCCGAACTCCCACACTCGAGACCCTTCGGCTCCTCGTCTCCGAAGCCGAGGGTCTCCCCTCTCATTCACTGTCTGGTCCTTTTTATACCACGACAGTTGGCGCCGTCCGTGAGGTTCGGCGAGAAGGTCACGAGACCCGGGGCAGCAAATGGCCCCTCGCAGGGTCACATCCAAAGTCTCCGCGGCCGAGGCAGCAGCAGCAGCCACGACACCCAACACACCAAGGGCCAAGAGAAGTAGGACGTCCGCGGCGGCAGTAGCGGCCGCGCGGACCACGGAGGAGGAAGCAAATAACTCCACGCATGGTGGCATCACCGGAGGCAACGTCCAACCCGCCGAAGCACCCCTTCCTAACCCTCAACCCCCGGCCCCGACCCCCGGGACCGCGGGGGTAACCCAGCAGGCGTACGAAGCCCTCCAGCGGGAGCTGGCCAGTCTCCGGCAGGAGATGCTTAGCCTCCGGCAACCTGCGGGGGGCGACCTCGCGGTAATGGTGCCTCCACCAAACCCCTCCCAGCCACCCACTAACCCGCAGGCAAACCCCTTGCTACGGGGCGACCCCAATTCCCCGCTCAGCGTGGGGCTGGAAGCGGCGCGTTGGCCCAAGGACTTCAAGATGCCGGACGTCACACCTTTCGAAGGCAGCACCGACCCCGCGGAATTCCTCCGGGTCTACGAAACAGCCATAGAGGCCCCGGGGGGGGGACGACACCACGAAGGCCAAAAGCATTTCGCTGGCCCTCAAGGGGGTCGCCCTCACATGGTTCTTCACGATACCCTCCCGGTCCGTGTACGCCTGGGAGCAGCTACGCGACATGGCGCGCAACAACTTCCAGGGAAACTACGTCGAGCCGAAGGATGCGGGACATTTGTTCGCGGTCAAGCAGGCCCCGGGCGAATCCCTCCGCAGTTTCTTTCGGAAATTTGCGGAGGTTAAGTGCCAAGTCAAGGGCATCAACGAGACCACGGTCATCAACGCAGCAACCTGCGGGCTACAGAAGGGCCCACTATTAGAAAGGCTGGCTTGCAAGCCCGTATCCACCGTCGCCGAGCTCTTCGACAAAATGGAGGAGTACGCCCGGGCCGAGGAGGACAGCAACAGGAGGGCGGAGGGGGCAAGCGTTGCTACGCCCCAAAAGCCCTCGGCCGAGCCCGAACAGGCCGCGCCAACCAATCCCAAGCCACGCGGTAACTACCGCCCGAAGGGCCGTGGGGTCTACCATGTCGATGCGACCCAAACCCAAGAAGGCCCAAAACGCGGCGGACAAGGAGGCCGCGGCATGGCCCGAGCGCGGGCGCCGGAGGGCGCCAACCGGACGGATGGCGCAGAGCGAAGTCATGTCGATCGCGACCTCCACGGCGAGTGCCGACACAACCATGGATCGCTGCACCATCGCGCTATGAATGACTATGTCTATCGCCGACAGCAACCAACCGAGGGCGAAGGCACCAGGGGCTCCGGCAACCAGTTGCCCGGCCCGCCTCCGAGGCCACTAATCGAAGGAGCCCATGGCGAGCCGCGCCAGCGGGTCATAAGAATGATAACGGGAGGATCCTCGCTGGGCCTGAAATCTAAAAGACAACGCCGCGCCTACGCCAGGCAAATCCATCACGTCGCGGCATGGCCTACACACGGGCCACCTCGCCACGCCGAAGTGCCCATCACTTTCGGCCCCGAGGACGCTCTGGGCATCCACTTCCCCCACCAGGACCCCCTCGTCATCTCCACCACCATTGCGGACTTCAAAGTCAGACGAGTCTTGGTGGACGGCGGAAGCTCCGCTGACCTCCTGTTCGCCGACGCCTTCGACAAAATGATGATTCCAAGAGACCGCTTCGTCACCGCCAGCATACCCTCGTAGGTTTTCGGCGGAAGGCGTGAACGCCTTGGGGCAAATCGACTGGTCATGTCACCTTCCGCAGCCGCCCCACCTCGCGACGAAATCATCACCGACGTGGTCCATATGCCGCATCAAAGACAACGCCATCTGGCAGAGCAACCTTGAACGCTTCGGTGCGATGCGCCCATCATAACTACCTATGCATGAAGATCCCGCCGCAGAGGCGTCATCACCGCTCGAGGCGATCAAGATCTCGCCAGCAAACCGAAGCTAGCCATCGATCCTTCGCCAGACGCTTACACGGCCGAAGCCACCGCGCGGGCACCGCCGCCGTAACCCCTCGGCAAGTGGTCCCCGAGGGCCAAACCTGAGGGGCAATTGCAAAAAGTCCCCTTGAAGGACGTAGCCCCGGAGAAGACGATTGCCTTGGGGGAGGAGCTTCCCATCCGGGAACGCGACTCCATCCTCAAGGTACTCCGGGCGAACTCCGACATCTTCGCATGGAGTCCGGAGGACATTCCTGGCGTGGCGCATCAGACTATCGAGCATCGCCTCGCTCTTCGGAGCGAGGCAGTCCCCAAAAAGCAAAAATTACGCCGCATGACGCCAGAGCGCCTCCAGGCCGCCAAAGCCGAGATAGCGAAGCTGTTAAAAGCCGGGGTCATCAGAGAAATCAACCACTCGGAGTGGCTTGCAAACCCAGTCCTTGTCCAGAAGAGCACGGGCAAGTGGCGTATGTGCGTCGACTTCACTGACCTCAACAAGGCATCCCCCAAAGATGACTTCCCGCTACCACGCATAGATCAGCTAGTGGATGCCACCTCCGGCTGCGAGTTGATGAGTTTCCTCGATGCCTATTCCGGATATCACCAAATTTTCATGGCCAAAGAAGACGAAGCAAAGACAGCCTTTATAACCCCAATTGGGACATTTTGCTTCCGCAGAATGCCCTTCGGCCTCAGAAACGCCGGAGCCACTTTCACGAGGCTCATTACCAAAGTGCTAGCAGAGCAGTTGGGGCGCAACGTCGAGGCCTACGTCGACGACATCGTGGTAAAAAGCAGGAGCGCCTCGTCTCATGCAGAGGACCTCCGGGAGACATTCGCCAACCTCCGGAAGTAGGGAATCAAGTTGAACCCCGACAAATGCGCCTTCGGAGTCAGGGCTGGCAAGCTTTTGGGATTCCTCGTCTCCGAAAGGGGCATCGAGGCCAACCCGGAGAAAATTAAGCCATACAGAAATGGAGGCACAGACCTTGAGAGGTGCAAGGCCGACGGCAGACGCCTCATGCCCTCACCGGTTTTTATCACGATCGGCCGAGTGCGCTCTGCCATTCTTCAAGACACTTCGGGGCGCGGAGCCATTCCGCTGGACCAAAGCCTGCCAAAGCGCATTTGAGGACCTCAAGGAGTATCTGAATCAACTCCCAAGCCTCACCAGTCCGAAGCACCAAGCACGGCTCCTCCTCTACCTCACCGCGTCCTCCGCGGCGGTCAGCGCGGTCCTAGTACAAGAAGACGCTGACCAGCGCCCCATATACTACGTCTCCGAAGCACTTCAAGGGGCAAAGGTCCGCTACACGGAATTGGAAAAGCTCGCCTATGCCCTACTCATGGCCTCGCGCAAACTCCGGCATTATTTCTTGGCGCACGCCATTGTGGTACCAACATCTTACCCTTTGGCGCTCATGCTTCGTAACAAGGACGCGTCCGGACGCATCGGCAAGTGGGCGGCGGAGCTAGCACCCTTCGACATCACCTTCGTGGCCCGCACGGCTATCAAATCTCAATCCCTAGCAGACTTTGTCACAGAATGGACTCCCCAGCCCGATGGCCACCTCTCCGACCAGGCGGAGGCACCATGGACCATCCACACTGACGGCTCCTGGTGCGCGGGTAGTACAGCGCAGCGGCCATATCGTCGCACCAGATGGCGCAGCACTGTCAGATCTGGCGCGCGCCTCGACTTCCCCACGCGGCGAACAACGCTTCGAATACGAGGCCTTACCACGGGCCTCCGCAGTTAAAGCCCTAGGCGCCAGGCGCGTCATAGTCAAGAGCGACTCCCGCCTCATGGCGGGCCACTTCGATAAAAGCTTCATCACCAGAGACCCCAAGATGGCTCGGTATCTAAAGGTCAAGCATACGCAACAAGCCACTTCCTTGGCATTATGTGGCAGAGCCATCCTCGAGCAAAGAACGAGGCGGCGGACCGGCTCGCAAAGGCCGCAAGTTCTGGAGACCAACCACAGCCTGAAGTCTTCTATGAAGTGCTGCAGACACCCTCGGTACTCCCAGAGGAGCCAAGCACCCCACCGAAGCGAAGGGTGGGCTCCAAGCACCCAGTGCATCGGCGCAAGGGATGGGCGCCCGTATTCTTCGCTGACGGCAGATTGGCTGGCCGATCACCACCTACCTCCAAGGTGGAGAGCCCGAGGACTCACCGAAGCAACAAGGCTCAAGCACCGCCCCAAACTACCGCATTGTCAACGGCGAATCTGACATAAGGGCGTGCGCGACCTTTTCTCGGTGCATCTCGCGCTAGGAAGGGTGGGACTTGCTGAAAGAAATTCATGAGGGAAACTGCGGGGCACACCAGGCCCCCCAGAGCATCGCCGTAAGGGCTTTTCGCCAAGGCCTTTATTATTAATCGCACTCCGGACGCCCAGACCTCAGACGGCATTGTCGAGGTCGCCGATGGGCTACCATAACCCGAAAGCACCGGCGGTACCCTCCACCACTACCCCCGTTTGGCCCTTTGCGCGGTGGGGGCTCGACATCATCGGTCCCTTCCGGCGGCAAAGGCGCTTCCACTCGCCGCCGCGCCATCGAATACTTCTCCAGGTGGGTAGAAGCGGAGCCGGTCGCCAAGATTACAGCCGCGGCGGCGCAGCGGTTTGTGTGGAAGAACATCATCTGCAGGTACGGGGTGCCGCGAGACATAAATCACCGGCAACGGCACCCGCTTTGACTCATGAAGTTCGGGACATTTTGCCAGACCTCGGAACCACAATCCGCCAGCGTCCGTAGGGCACCGAGGCCAACGGCGCGGTGGAGCGCGCCAATGGCAATCTAATGGCGGGCCTCAACAAACGCCTGGTGGGGCTGCCAAAGGGACTCTGGCCGGACGAACTTCAAAAAATTCTATGGGCACTCCGCACCACGCCAACTCGAGCCACGGGCTTCTCCCCGTTCAAGCTGCTGTTCGGGGACGAGGCAATGACCCCCGGAGAACTCACCGCGAGGTCCCTACGGGCAACACAGGACATCGACTCCGCCAACCGCGAAGTCTCTCTCGACCTGTTGGAAGAAAGCCGCGTCGAAGCCATCTCAACTATGACAACGTACGCCGACGGAGTCGCAAGAGCCTACAACAAGAAAGTCAGGCCCCGTCCCCTCGCACCAGGCGATATGGTCCTCAAGCGTGTCGCCAACCCGACCAGAGTCGGCAAGCTCGAGTCCAAGTGGGAGGGGCCATACATCATCACCAAGAGCACAAGAGCCGGCACACATTACATTGCAACCCCAGAGGTGCAGCAGCTCGGGCACACGTGGAACACTAAGAGCCATCGTAGGTTTTATCCTTAGAAGCATTTCTCTGTACTTTGTACAAAAACCCATTTGCTTGGGATAAGCGGCCCCCACTGGTGGGACCTTAGGGGGCCATGTACAAACGCATGTACTTTTGCAACTATTCGCAACTACGCAATCAACGAAGCAGGCAAACACCTCACCTGCACCACAAGGAACGCCACCGCGCATGGCCTTCGGCCCCGGTGCACACGGACGCCCTCGGCGGCTCCAAAGTATAAACCCAAAGCCACGCGCATGGCCTTGACCGGTGCACACGGGCGCCCTCGGGCGCCGGTGTATAAACGAAAGCCACCGCAAGATGGCCGGCCTCGGCACACGGACGCCCCGCGGGCGTCAGTGTATAAATGGAAGGCCACCGCGCATGGCCTTTGGCCCCGGTGCACACGGACGCCCTCCGCGGGCGCCAGTGTATAAACCGAAAGCCACCGCGCATGGCTTTCGGCCCCGGTGCGCACGAATACCCTCCGCGACGGCCAACGTCTAAACTTTGAACCAAAAATCGTAGGGCTCCCCGGAGCCCTATCTAAAAAATATGGGGGACGGCGCGAGGTTTCGCCTCCCCCGAATCAAAAATGTTAGGGCTCCCAGGAGCCCTATCTAAAAAAGATGGGGGACGGCGCGAGGCTTCGCCTCCCCCGATTCGAAAATGTTAGGACTCCCAGGAGCCCTATCTAAAAAAGATGGGGGACGGCGCGAGGCTTCACCTCCCCCGATTCGAAAATGTTAGGGCTCCCAGGAGCCCTATTAAAAAGGATGGGGGACGGCGTGAGGCTTCGCCTCCCCCGAACCAAAAATCGTACGGCTCCCCGGAGCCCTATCTAAAAAATATGGGGGATGGCGCGAGGCTTCGCCTCCCGAATCAAAATGTTAGGCTCCCAGGGCCCCATCTAAAAAGATGGGGGCGCGCGAGGCCGCCTCCCCGATTCGAAATGTTAGGCTCCCGTGAGCCCTATCTCAAAAGATGGGGACGGCGCGAGGCTTCGCCTCCCCCGAACCAAAAATCTTAGGGCTCCCAGGAGCCCTATCTAAAAAATATGGGGGACGGCGCGAGGCTTCGCCTCCCCCGAATCAAAAATGTTAGGGCTCTCAGGAGCCCTATCTAAAAAATATGGGGGACGGCGCGAGGCTTCGCCTCCCCCGAATCAAAAATGTTAGGGCTCCCCGGAGCCCTATCTAAAAAAACACTCCCCGGAGCGCTATCCACAAAAGACAAGGGACGGCGAGACCCACCTAGACAAGACAACGAAGATGGCGCAATACAATCGCACCGCTTTTATTAAAAGCTCAGCATGGTACACATTTCATAACGTTACAACCGCAAATTACTCGTACACAATCCTGTGTGCATCAAACGCCGAGCGTCTTCGGCACGAAGTCCCATTCTCCAGATATCGTCGCCCAACCGCCGCTCGTCCAACGCTCCAGCGCAACTAGATCAGCCTAGTGCCCCCGCACAACCGCACCCTCAGGAGTGCCCGACGAGCTCGTAGAAGACTCTGCGGACGCTGAGGGCACCATTGGTGGGATGATGGTCCCCCGGCGTTCCTAGAAAGCCCGCACCTCTTCCTTTATCCTCGCGGTTTCCCGCGCTTGAAGGCGGAAGAATGTCTTCATGGAGCCACCCCGGTTGGCCTTCTTCCATCGCTGCCACTTCGCGTGCCGTGGCAGATGCTGTTCCGATAACAAATCCTCAAAGGCCATCAGATAACTACGCGCTCCTTTGAGGGCGCGCCGCAGCCCATAGTAACGAGCGCCCCCATGGGCGGTCGAGGGCCCTCCCGCCGCACACTTAAACAGCACCGCTCACTGCATGCACTACAACGCGTGCGACTTAAGACAATAAGCCCAGGAGGGGATAAAAGTCACACGGCCAAGCCAAAAGGTTTTCTCATTCAACATCAACATATCATTACATGACGAAAAGCCGCGACAAAAAGTGTTTTTCGCCTCCCCAAAAAGTCCAAAAGGCAAACAGAAACCGAAGCAGCCAAACTACAGCACTACGCTACATTGAGAGTTTTGAGCCGCTCCGGGCAAACGGAGGGTCACACCTTGTCACCGCGAGGACCCCCGCTCGTCGCCTCGGCGCTCCTTTCGCCGCCACCAGAGACTTCCTTTGGCCTTCTCGCTTGCATGTCTTGAAGGACTTGGTCGCATCTTCGTGCGTTCGGCGCCCAAGAGTCCTCCGTATGACCCATCGCCTCGCTGCGTTCGACGCTCCACACTCGCCAACTCGCCTGCGGGCCACGGCAATCGAAAGGTGGCAAGTCGTCTATATGCGCGACACCCCGCCTTTGTCCAGGAAGCTGTGGTCTGCGCAGTCGCTTGCAGCAGATGGTCTTCAGACGAGCGGGCCGCAGTAACGACGCCTCTTGCAACGCGTTCTTCACCGCCAAGGTGATGTCCGTCTCAACGGCACGGTGAGTCCTTGCGGAAGGTACGGCACCAAGCTTCGTCACAGCATCCTCCAGCATCACCAGACACTCGAAGGTAGCAGCCCCCATAGTCTCCGACAACTCGCACTCCGCTGCCATGTCCTCCTCGAGGGAGTCGCACTTGCTGCTGAGGGCCTCGCTCTTCGCGTGCTCCTTTTCGACCTCTTGCTAGATTTTGCCAAAGCACCAGGCGATATCATCATCCAAAGACCCGCGGCGAAAGCATCATTGTTGCGCAAGAAATAACGCCTCGGTGATGGACCCATGGTAACAACAAAAGAACACCAAAGTTCTGGGAAAGAACCAAACCTTCATAGCGTTCGCCTCCACGCTCTCGATCATATCCCTTATGACCATCTTCTTGAAGAGGCCGACAGAGCGGCGAGTGAGCAAAGTTCCCCAGCGCCTCGATACCTTCGCGAACACCCGGCCGACGGGCGAAGTCTTCGCGGACAACAAGGCCAAGGCCCACGCGTCCGTAGCCACACCGCAGGAGTCGCGGGTCAAGGGCCCGGACCCCACTGAACCGGTGGTGGCCCCCTTCGACGTGTCGCTTCACACGCGACGGTTTCTTCGCTAGCCCGCCAAGATCGCTTCGCCTGCACAAACAAGATGAGTGTTAGCACGCGGCAAAGCAACACGAAGCGATGGCGGCCATACCTTGTGGCGATCATGAGCGATGTGTTCCTCCGTAACAATGTCGGCACGCCCCGGAGTGACCGAGGTGCCTAGAGCCACCTCTAGGTCCGCGGCATATAGATGCGATGGAGTTTCTTCACCGAAGGACTCCCCGATGGCAAGGGTTGTCAAGTCGATTACGCCCGTCGCCTTCGCTACCTCCGCCACGGCGCGCCCCAAGGCACCTTCCGACGCACCTTCTTCAGCCGAACCGCTATGTTCGCCCGATGGAGAGCTGTGCGAGCTCGAGGATCCTTCGCGCTCTGGGGCAACCGCCTGCCATTTGGCAGGACGATCCGCGCTTTTCGCACCCTCGGAGGAGCCACGTGCCTCAAATGGACGCGCGGCGCGCAGCGGCACCGTGGCATCGGGCACGCCCAGCCGGCCTCGAGTATGGCGCTACAAGACGCTTCTTCTTCCGAGATCCGTCCGGATGTTCGGAGAGGCGAACGGACGGACCAGAAGTTCGGTTGAGGCGCGCGCAAGCACCATGCCACACGCTTGAATGCTTTTCGCCGTGTACGCGGCCAAGAAGACTCACCACATGAGCCGTCTCGTGATAGCAACAATCGCGAAGACAAGCCACAAGCATTAAAAACTCACGCCGCGAAAAGTAAAAAGCAAGTACACGCGGGAAGCAATGGGGACGCGGGCAACAATGCGATTTTCGCCCTTTCACGGTCGTGGTCGGCCGCCGCATTTCGCCGCCCGATCTCCACGCCCCGCCTTTGCGCCAGGGCCGATCCCGGCGCAAAATTCTTCCACCGATCCCGAGTCGAAAATCGCGTCACACGTCTAGAAAAGCCGGAGAAAGGCCTCTCCCGCGGTAGGATCGACTTCGGATCGGGCGACAAGCCTTATCGGACCACCCCATGATCGCAAACCATCTCCTCCGGCGACTTGTGGTAAAACCACCGACGCGTCTCAATCCAGATCCCAGCCGTTCCGTGTCACGGGGGCGGCAGATACATCGAGCACCATGCTCGCGGCTGGAAGTTCACGCTGCCAAAGTTGAGCGTCTCGCCACTGCTCTTTTCTTCTTCGATTGGCAGCGACCATCGTGTAGGTAGGCGAACATGCGCCCTCGCCGCAGACCGCGTGCCCGCAAGATCCACTCAAAGACTTAACTTGACGACGGATTCAAGCGTCACCGCGCTAATTCCACCTTCAGGTAAAGCACGCCCTTCATAAGGGCCACGATAGGAAACGGAGGTCGCGTCGAAGAACGCGACGAAGACCACCGCTTCATCGCCGGGGAGTTAGTAGTTTCATTCGGTGCGCTGGACTTTCTCCAGACTCTCCAGCTTGCCCTCGTCAACAAGGGTACCGAGCACAAGGTTGGTCACTAGGGACCTCCCTAGTTCGCTCGTGTACGACACCTCCCCGGCACCATCCCTACCACCCTTCGCCATGATCAACACAACAGTGGACAAAGCAACACAGACGACGATCAACAAGGGCAGAAAATGACAGTGGGGCGGTTCTGCAGGGGGCGCCACATATTTATAGGCCGGCCAGAGTCGCGGGGGGGATTCGAGGTGCCGCTCCCATCTTGCAAGACCGCCACGTGCACCCTCAATAGTACCTGTTTTGTCATTTATGGCGCATACAACCCGAGGAGTCGCCGCGGGCAATCCCAACAGGCACGCAGCGATTCCAGAGTACCATGGCGGCGCAGCTGGCACCTTCATGGCGCACGGCGACCCAGGGCATCGGAGATCCCACCAGCACAAGGCCTTCGCCAAACATTCCCATATCACGCTTCGCCAAGCCCGAGGGGACGGTGTGCTTGGACCCTTCGGGATAACGGCGCGGTTTCAGCCATGGCGAAGCAAGACCTCGACCGCGAGAGGCTTGTCGTAGGGGCGGCCCACCGGCCCCACGGCACAGGCGACACTCCTGAAGGACCTGCGATGTTTCAGGGGACCCCGCAGGAGATCACGACGAAGGGCCTCCAGACCGGCCCCGAAGACCCCGGAGACGCTCCCGAAGGCTCTGGAGGCGAAGGCGGAGACAACCCGGGAAGGTGTCCCCGAAGCCTCCCCGAGGTCCCAGGGAGGCAGGAGCAAAGACACCCCCGAGGGGGGGCGACATGCCCCTCCGAGGGGAGGTTTCGAAGGGGCCTCGTCACCACCAACAAGGGCGCAGCAGAGGTAGACCGGGTCCACTACCCGACTAAACCAGGTCCAGGGAGGACTACCGTGCGCCCAGACCTACGCCTAGGCTGGGAAACTCCCCTGTTACCCCTACGTTCAATGTACTTCCCTAGAGATACAAGTGTAATTTCATGTACCAGGCAGGAAAGGCTATAAATAGCCCTCCTCCTTCACCATGTAGGGGGGGGGGACATTTTTCTAGCAATAAATACAAGTGCATTTCTAATCCGAACTCCTACACTCGAGACCCTTCGGCTCCTCGTCTCCGAAGCCGAGGGTCTCCCCTCTCATTCACTGTCTGGTCATTTTTATACCACGACATGGACTAAGAAATAAACTAACATTAAACCGGCAATAAAGCGTCAAATTAAATTAGTCATATCCATCACGAAGATTTATTGCAAACACATCTCTGCATATACTAGACACTGCAACTTATACCTGTCTGCAATACACCTTTTTCTTTTTGTATATACAGTAATAGATATGTTTCTCGTCAACAAAAAAAACACACACACACCGCTGTAACAAACTTGACCTAGTAGATCGGAGATGTTGTGCGCCCCCAATCCTCATGCAGATTCCGCAAACCCAATCCTCTTCTCACCAAAGTCGAAAACAGTGTGGTATGCTCCCATGAAGACGTCTCCAAGTATCCTGCAAGTTCAGACACCGCAGTCTCAGATTGCAGCATGTTGCTAGGGGGGAAGCAGAAAAGGAGGAATCAATGTGGAGTGCTGCATACCAGAGCGGGCCGCGAGGGGGCGGTACGTCGAATGCCATGAACCCACTGATGCAAATGGTTTGCCCTGCTTGCTCCAGCTTTACGATGTACTGCAACACAAAGGCAATTTGAAGGGAGAAAAACTGGATGGTTATTGAGGGGTCCCAAGTAGAACAGGTCGTGCACTATGTTGACCTTACACCGTTGGCCTGATGGAGTTTTTATGTATAAATAAGTAAATTGTGCATGCTTCCTCGACGGAATAGCAGAAACAGTTGTAAAAAGCACGGTAATCAAAAGATGACATTGTAAGTAGGTGGGCTGATCAACAAATTGAACAGATTTAAAAAGATCAACTACTGTAGGCCTGCACAGCATTGTTGAGAGAAATAGAGGACTAACTACGAAAGGTGGAAGCGACTACCATACATTGATCTCCTATTTTCAGATCAGATTTTTGGACTGTATATGCACTTTATGGCATGTAGAAAAATAGGATGAATGCCTTCTTTCTCTACTCATACAGAAAAGCAATTTTTTGAAAATCAAAAACAGGGGACGCGAGAAGCTACTCAATCAAACCATGATCCATTCGATCTTTTCAATCAAACCATGATCCATTCGATCGTTAGTTGGTGGAGCTTTACTGGGCTTCTCTCCTCGGTGTCAAGGTCAAACATTAACCTTGCGAGTGATTATGGCTAGACCAACTCGGTCATCTCATGCCGCCATGGTATTCATCTAGTCCAGCATATCTCGTCTTGGCCGGACATGCTGTGTCTGTGTCAAAGCTCCCTCCTCCTACACGACTGCAACTTATCGGCTTCCCGTTGACCTCAATTCCATTTTCATATCAGTATTACTTCTTCGCGATATGAGATCGAGGAAGAAACAACACCTACAGGCTTCAGCGATGCATGCACTCGTTCAAAGAAGCGAGCTGCCCCTCAGGGCTCGTTGCGTATGTCGCCTGCCACACGCTTGCATACCTCGCTTACGTTTAAAATCTCTTGCTAAATCCCGATTTCCCCATTATTCTTGCTGCATATGTTCACGCTTTATGCCTTCTCTAGACGCCGTTTCTTCCCTTTGATAAGATGAGAATTGACAAGACAAGGGCAGCTTTTCGTGATCTGTTTCTTTGGGCGTCGTTCTTTCAACGCGAAGGGTCAGAACACATAAGGGATAACAGTTGGAGTCTAATTCGAACTCTTTGTATACTAGTCATTATTGCTGTACACAAGATAGCCTTGTACACCTGATCTGACTTGGGACAAATACAATTGCTCTCTCTCTCTCTCTCCCTCTCTCAAAAAGAAAGATCCTCACCGTTATAATTGGAATAATCAATTATTTGCCACTGCAAAGATGTGGATTTCAAGATTTGTCACTCCATATGTGAATAACAACTAGGTTCCAGGACCACATGTCATAGACACATAAGCGACAAATCCTGAATTGCGTATCTTTGCCAGTGGCAAATAATCAGATCTCCCGTTATAATTTAGGTGGACTATCTAATGGACACATAAGATCTTTTCTTTTTCTCTCGATTAATGGGATAATTTCTAGGTTTTTTTTTTGTTTTTTTTTTCTGATTTAAAGATTATTATGGGATTTTATAGCCCTCTAAAGTGAAGGGGATACCTTTAATCCCACCGTTTGTTTTTAGAAATATATAGATTATCAGTAGCACAGAAATATGATGATTAAGTTGACTGATGAGTCTCTCCCCAAACCAACATCTATAGCTTAAGGAAATGAGATCGTGTTTCTGAAAATAATAACATCACTATAAGTCCAAGAATGAGACAAGTGTAACTAGGGACTCACCTGCTCCGGTGTTAAGGTGAAAGCCTTGTTTGCTATGGTGAATGAAAGATTCGGCATCTTTGAGATCTGATGACAATCGACAGTTGATTCACCGTTGGGGCTCGGGAGACGCTCACAGAGCTGCATTGCACATTGGAATTCGAATTTTGTCACATTCTTCATCACTTCTCAATCAGAAAAGACTGGTGTGACATAACTACGGCAGTACTAGCCTGATTAGCATACTGCAAAATGAGCTCTTTCGTTTGGTTTTCTCGGAGTTGATTCTGTATCCAGACAACAGCCATCTCACAAGCAGTACAGATAAGATCAGAACCCCGCTTTTCTTTCTCAAGAACAGATTCAATTTGGTTACTGCATAGTTATTCGTGAAACAAGTTTGTCAAGAAAAAAAACAAAATACACAGGTAGTAAAATGAGAATTACAACTTCACGCGTATATTGAGCTAACCTGACAGAATGAGTACCATCAAATACACAGAGACCAATCTGAGTGCACACTTTCTGCGGGCTTGTCTGCTCAACAACAAAAAAAGATGTTCCATAGTGTTATGTGCTTAGAATAAAGAAGATGGAAAGTAGGAGAGTATTGAATAGCAAGGCAGATAACAGAGGGGTTCGGCAAAGAACAGAGAGAGGGATAGAGAAAGATAGATAGATACGTAAGGGAGTAGGATTGGTGTAATTCTTCTCTGTCGACTAAAGAGGTACAGGTCTACTTAAACAGCAATGCCAACTAACAAACTTAACAGATAACAACCAAACTGATTTAATCCTATCAAACCGAACTTACTAAAGCTAATGCAAACAGATTAACAGATAACTTGAAGAGAGAATTGTTGCGGCAGGCCGCTCGGCTGCAGCAGCTGCTGCTGCCTTCTCTTGTGCGCCATGCATGGCCCACGGCCATGACATATAGTTAGTAAGAGAATTCAAAAGCAATGTAAAAAACACATGCATCACAACAAAATTGCTCCCATTATTCAGATAACAGAGGGGGAAACCAGCAAGTGACAAACCTGTGCTATGAGCAACTCAAGGATCATCTCTCCATACTCTCTCACTACTTCTTTGCATTCTGTACTGATAATTCCCTCAGCCCCAATTGCATGATTCACTTGAGCCACTATGGTCTGGAAGCAACAAAGATGCAAACTTTTAAGTTCTAAATTCGGAAACCAGATGTGCATTTTACTACTTCGGGGATTTAAGAACACATACTGTTGGGCCGGCGAGAAGTGAAGTCCCTGAGTCAACAATAGCAGCGCAACCATCAGCACAGAAGCCAGTTGAGTGGCCACCAATAACAAGATCCCCCATGTCAAACTGCCAGTATCCTTTGCGAGTAACAGGAACATATGTATGGCTCCCCTTGTAGTGCTTTGGGTCTACACCCCCAAAGACGAGCTCACCTCCCGTGGATGCATCAGGATCACGGTTAAGCCAGAATGAGAAGACGTCCTTCGCAATCAGTTTCTGCTCTTTCATGCTCTGCCTGTTCGTTGCATACGACATAGAAAGGGTATTCAAGCAACACCATTTCTAAGGTTGTGGCATAATGATTGTCTATTAAAAGGCTTGAGTATGTACCAAATTGGAGGTGCTCCTCCCACAGAGATCTCGGGAAATCCAAGGCCAAGTATACCATCAAACTTTCCAATGATAAAAGTAACACTTGTTTCACGGGTTGTCTCAATGAAGTTCTGAAAGAACAATGGAACTACAGCATTAGTACTCATGCATATAAATGTTTTACTGAGATATTCGTTCAACAATTCACCTGTTTTTTTACAACAAGGTCGCCAACTAACACACTGTCCTCGCTGAAGAAGCCAGCAATTGACCCAGAGCCGTAGGTAATGGTGCAAGTTTCTCCTGGACAATTTGAATAACCAGAAATATTTAAGAGAGATTTCTGACTTGCTAAAGGAAGGACCGAAACTGAAAAAAAGCGAAGTACTCTTTATTTTTGTCGTACCGTTCTTTTTGTAAGTACTTGACCTGGTTGACTTGTATCTGTGGTGTAAGTAGCATGCTATCTGGAACACATAGGCATCAAAGCATAAAATCCTCTGCATCTATTTTCCAGAACTCGAAACATGCACCATAGTATCATATGTCTGTTAGGTAATAAACTTACTGAAAAATAACATTTTGACGACGGAACCCACAAGTTGGAGCTTCCAGTGTCGAATATCACAGTGAAGTTCTGCGGTGGCGTGCCGATGCCAATCTCTCCAAAGTACTGAGTGTCCAGGTAGTTTTCCAAAGGAACTATGTCATCACTTGAAACGCCAGGATAGTGGCGAGAGCCATCGGACCTCAGATGGCGGCTCTCCTGCCTTGCCAATTTTGCAGCAGTCAAAGTTTCCCTGTCCAGTCTCTTCTTGTTCAGGTTGATTCTTAGCAATCCATCAGAGGAAGCATGAAGCAGCAAAGCACATGACAGGGTCCATAAGCAAGTGACCAACAAAGGATGCTTCTGCCCCATGGCTCCAGAACTCCCTAAGGAAAATAATCCCCAGTTAGGAATATTCGCAAAAGCTATAACAAAAACCGTGTAGCAGTAGCTTATCACAAGAAATTGAACACGATTAAACAGATTTTGATCGAAATCAGGTAAAACCCTAACTATTGGTATAGATGTATTCCGCTATCCGATTGTCGTGTAACAACGGAGCCATGAAATCGAATATCTAATAATCCTTACAGCATATCAAGAAAAGAACAAATAAAAAGAGATACGTGCAAAACAACGGACAGAGACAAAATCAAGAACTCCTAGTATGGTATGGTTGATAGTCAGCAACTCAGCATCACAGCAGAGTGAGCAGAGATATGCAAGGCTTCTTACTAGTACGTAAGAACAAGCTTAGGAACTCCAAAATGGATAATAGCTCAAATATGTGAACTGTAGAGTGATGGCAAGTGATTAAGCGGCTAGGTATTAGCTAGGCTCATGATCTAATACCTTGCTTGCGCTGTTAGCTTCCCAAACCAGAGACTATAGAGAGAGAGAAGGGAAAGCTAGTGGAGAACTCGAGGGGAAAGAGTGGAAGATAAATAGGACACACCAATCAGATGAAGGTGTTAGTCGTATGGCACTCTCTAGAAAGCAAACGGCCAAAGACTAGAATAAAGTTTGCTCACTGCTGTTCCACTGACATGTGGGCTCAGATGCAACCTGGCCTACATGTCAAGGACATAATCCTTTGGTGCAAACTAGACAGCATGGAAGGTTGTTCTGAAGAAATGATGTAAATGGTCCTGTGATTATACAAAGTAGAGAAAGGATGGAAGGGGAGGAACGGTGTCAAGAAAATCGAAGGAGAAAGCAACAGGTTGGTGACTTGGTGATAGCTGATGGGTTGATGCAGAGATATTTATTTGTGGTACTTTAGTGGTTGGCAATTAAATGGATAGGCCAACAGAGACTATGCTACCAGTGGCTCCTCACTGAAATATTTTATTGTTCCTTTTTGTCTGAAACCAAGAGCTTTGTTGTTCCTTTTGGTCCCAAATCAAGAAAGCCCATGGAATATTCGGAAAATCCACAGCTTTGATAATAGGGAGGCAAGTTATTGTTTCATAAACTTCCACTCAAAAAGGTCAGTTTTGTTAGAGATATCTATATAGTGTGTTATTTCTCATTGTTATGAGGGGTTATTTATATATTCACCTCATGTACTTTGTGTATATATATTGGTCTATTGGCCTCATGATGAATACAAGTTGCTATTCATAACATGGTATCAGAGCCAATTAGGTTAACCTCGCCGGACGCCAGAACTCGTCCTCCTCGTCTAGCTAGCTGCCACGGCGCTTCCTCAAATGGATTCGTCGATCCGCCTGCCGCCGCCGGCTCCGTGCTGCCCTTCGGCTCCCGTCGTCGTAGATCTGCCTTTGTGTGTGTGCACGGCTCTGTCGCCGCCGCCTCCATGAGTGCCTTCGCTCCGCTCGTCATCGATCCATTGTCCTCGCTTCTTCCCGTCCGCAGCGCCGCTTTTCCCACTGGCGTCGTCTTGCTTGCGCCTGCCTGAGAGCCGTGTGCCTGCGGCTTCGCGCCGCCTCCGCACAGGCGCCGTGTGCTCTTCGCCACCGCCGCCTCCACGCGTGGTTGTCTTGCGGCTCGGACTTCCGCCCGGCCTCCCCGTCGTCGGGCGCCTCTCGTCTCCGCCTCGCTTACGCTTCACGAACTTCGCCACCGCCAGATTACTACTCTCGACGATCGCGCCGCCGCCACGCCCGCGCGCCTTGCCCGCTCAACTTGTCTCTGCTGATCCGCGCGCCCATCGCGTGGCTCGGCTTTTGTCTTCTTGCCGCCGCCGCTGGGTTCCCGTCTGGCGTGGGTTGTGGGTCAAGGCCTTTTTTTGCCGATTTTAATCGGCTCGGGAAAAAAAAAAGAAAAAAAAGAGAAAAAAGAGAAGAAAAAAAACGTCGATCTAACCATCGCGCCGTCCAGCGCCACCTGTTAGACTTCATTGCCTTGGTCGCCACGCCGTCCAGTGCCACCTACCGATTGCTTCCGTTCGCCTGAGTGGTGCTGGTCTGCTACCACTCCCCTCCGTGCTCACTACTTGTCCACCTGCTACACCGATCGCTTCCACGCTCAAAGACATCGCTGCCTCCACGGCTACCATAGGTGGTGGTGGCCGGCCTCCATCTAGCAGTGGCCGTCCTCACTACTCCTACTGCGACAAGGTTGGCCACATTGAGTCGGTGCTATAAGAAGCGGCGGCATCTTTCACGCCGTTCTTTTACTAGCACCGCATCGGTGCTTCTACATCGACGTCGCGATCGACTCCAAAGCAGTTTCTCTCATCGAGTAGGAGATAGCCGAGTTTCGGACGCCGCTTGCCGCTTCAGTTCTCCTCGACAGTTCAGCCGGTTCGCTCATCGACTCTTTGAATCGCAAAACCACCACCTCCACGGTCAGCACCTCCCGTGGATTCTTGATTCGAGCATCTTTTCACATGACTTCGATTCTTCCTCTGTCTTTCATTACACCTCTTGATTCTCCTGTCGGTGTTCTTATGGCGATGGTATCTCTTTCTGTCTCGGTCGAGGACCTCTTAGCAACTCATCTTTTCATGTTCATACATTGCTCATGTTCCTCACCTTACCATGCGACTTCTTCTGTGGGCAGACATCGACCTTGGTTGTCGGGTCATTCTCAACTCGACTCTTGTTGTGTTTAGAACCGCCACACAGAGCTCTGGTTGGTTCGGTCCTCGGCGCCTTGACTCACGGCGTCTCTGGGAGCTTGATCGGCTTCACCTTCCTTCCGCCACCGCCGCCGGTCTCTCGGACATCGCCACTCTCGCTCACCGGCTCTTTCCGAAGAGTGGCATCACCGTCTTGGTCATTTGTGTGGATCTCGTGCATGTCGTCTTTAGTTCGTCGTGGCCTTCGGGGTCATCTCAGAGACGTGTCTTTAGATTGTCGTATGTAAGCTAGGTAAACTGATTCAGCTTCTTTATCCTCATAGTGAGTTAGTGTCTCAGCGTCCTTTTGATCTTATTCATTCAGATGTTTGGGGTCCGGCTCTCTTCGTTTCGAAAGGGGGTCATCGATATTATATCATATTTGTAGATGATTTATCTCGCCACACTTGGATATATTTCATGTCTTCTCGTAGTGAGGCCTTGTCTATCTATAAACAATTTGCCACTATGGTTCGCACACAGTTCTCCACTCCTATTCGTATCTTTCATGTTGATTCTGCTGGCGAGTACCTCTCTCGTTACCTGCGTAGCTTCCTTGCTGAGCAGGGTACTCTCGCTCGGTTCTCTTGTCCTGGTACTCATGCTCAGAATGGTGTCGCTGAGCGCAAGCATCGTCACCTCCTTGAGACGACTCGTGCACTGATGATTGCCGCTTCTACTCCACCTCACTTTTGGGCCGAGGTTGTTTCCACTGCCACCTATCTCGTCAACATCCAGCCCTCTTCTGCTCTTCAGGGTGCGATCCCTATTGAGCATCTCTGTGGTCTTCTTCCTGACTACTCTGCCCTTCATCTGTTTGGCTGCGTTTGCTATGTTCTCCTCCACTCCTTGCCCCTCGAGAACGTACCAAACCGACGCTTTCGATTAGTTGAGTGTGTCTTTACGGGATCTGATGCGAGCACAAGGGCTATCGGTGCTGAGATCCTGTTGGTCGACGGATGCGGATTTCTCGGGATGTGACTTTCGACGAGTCTCGTCCCTTCTACCCACGTCCTGTCTCTCCTTCGACTTCATCTGTGGAGTCTCTGTCTTTTTTTACCTTTCCAGATACACCTATATCTGTCTTGCCCTCGTCCACCCATCCCACTGAGTCTCCACATATCCCTCCTGTGGCCTCTCCGCCGTTGTCGCCGTTTGCTTAGTCTCCTGCGGCTCCTTAGGCTCCTCCACTACAGTACCTTTTTCCCCTCTCTTCTACACTCGTCGACCTCGTATTGAGGATCTTCCAGATGAGCCATCTTCTCCTAATGTTCCATCTTCTCCTGATGCTCCATCTTCCCTTGATGGGTCACCTTCTCCTCGCTACGCTCTCCGTGATCGCCAGTCGATTCGGCCCCCTGCCCGTTTTGCTTTTGCTGGTGCAGCTACTCATGAGTCTGTCTCCTACCGGGATGCTGTTACTCACCCTGAGTGGCAACATGCCATGGCCGAGGAGATTGCTTCCCTCGAGCGTACTGGTACTTGGGATCTTGTTCCTTTTCCATCTCACTCTCGTCCCATCACGTGTAAGTGGGTCTATAAGATTAAGACTCGCTCTGATGGCTCTATTGAGCGCTATAAGGCGCGTATTGTTGCTCGTGGCTTTCAGCAAGAGCATGGTCGTGACTACAACGAGACTTTTGCTCCTGTGGCCTACATGACCACTGTCCGCACTCTTCTTTCGGTGGCGTATGTTTGTCACTGGTCTGTTTCTCAGCTTGATGTCAAGAATGCCTTTCTTAATGGCGAGTTACGTGAAGAGGTATACATGCATTCGCCACCTGGGTATTATGTTCCTGAGGACATGGTCTGTCTCCTTCGTTGCTCTCTCTATGGCCTTAAGCAAGCCCCTCGTGCTTGGTTTGAACGCTTCTCCTCTGTGGTCACTGCTGCTGGCTTTTCAGCTAGTGATCATGATCCTGCGCTCTTTGTCCACACTTCGTCTCGTAGTCGGACTCTTCTTCTTCTGTATGTTGATGATATGATCATTACCGGAGATGATTCTGACTACATTGCCTTTGTCAAGGCTCGTTGACGAGGATCTAATAATCCTCATTTTATCTGTTATCCATAATTCTCATTATGGAAAAATATGATGTCATGTGGTCCCTAGGTATACCCCTTACACTTACAAGGGAGAAGCCTACCAGGTGGTCGTAAGTTCTTCTACGACCACCCCCATAGTCGTAAGTCTTGCTACGACTACCTTATGGTCGTAAGTTCTTCTACGATCACTACCCAGTTGTGAGTTATTCTACGACTACCCCATAGTCGTAAGTCTTGCTACGACTACCTTATGGTCGTAAGTTCTTCTCGACTGTGTCACTCGACCACCTTATGATCAATAAAACCTGCAGGCGAGTGGGTCCAATTGATTAAGGAATCCAAGCAGTCAACATACGCTGTTATTATAAGAAATAATAGTACGTAATACCCCATTATCTCTGACAAGTAACTGTCAGGCGGCGTGAAGGAGTTACCATTCCAATGATTACTGCAAACGTGCGTCCGTTACTAGATTCGATGAGGCGCCTCTTCACAGAAGAAAACGGCTATTCCTTCACGACTATATAAAGGCAGCAATCAGAGAGGGAAAGGGAGATGGGAGGAGACAACAAGCAATCAGGAAGACAGTCAGATACTATCTTCTGTAATAGCCTTAGTCTTTTCTCCTGATTGTACAAAACACACTCAATACCATACACACACACACAGGAGTAGGGTTGTTATTCTCTCCGGAGAAGGCCTGAACCTGTATAAAAATACTCGTGTCAATCTCTCTGCGTGATTCCATTCTAGGAGACCCCCCGAATCAAACAATCTTTATGTAAGATCGGTTCTAAAACACCGACAGTTAGCGCCGACTGTGGGGATCTTCCGATAATCTCTTGTCAACATACTCTCTTTTTCCCAAATCTCATGCACTCATGGCAAGAGAATGGAACGAGGAGAACTGGTTTGACTTGGTAGATTACGCAGACGTCGACATGGATGCCGGTTTCGATTACGAACCGAGTATCGACTCATCCGATAGTGTTGGTGCCTCCAGGGATCTTTCCGCAGATCCAGAAGACCATGCCACTGATAGAGTCGAGGAGGGATCCTTATCCTCCACAACAGTACGTCCAATTGAGGAATCAATTCCTTCAAAGGACAAGGGTCAATCCGACCACAATCAGGTCTACACCCAGGCGGCTCACAACACAACGAGAGTTTTTCCTCCAAGTGTCCGAGTCCCCCTAAGGCGGTCCGACTTGGTGAGACAAGTTCTGGAAGCCACAATTCCAGGACTTCACCAGCATCTGGTGGTCCTCTCTCTCCGGATGACCCCAGAGAGAGCGGGATCAAGCATGTGTTTCCTGCAAATTCAACCATCTCTCCGCAGATCACACCTGCGGATGGAGACGGTTATAACCCAGAGTTCCCCTTCCTGGAGGGGATTACTCCAAGTCTTCAGATGGTGTCTCTCGACTACTACTCGAGCGGGGAGACCTCGAGCGCAAGTGAGAATCATCAACGGGAGGTCTTCGTCCTTCCCTCAGATCAAGGTCACTCTTCTAGAGACCGAACTAGGGACACTCCCCGAAGATCACGCACTGCGCCCCCTCGTGGCAATGGCAAGGGTACCACCGATGACGGACAGGACCAACACCTTGATGAGTGCGAGGGAAATCCTCAACATACTCGCACTCCATTGAGACAGTCTCAAGAATCTGACATGAAAGATCTTGAGGCTATTCGACGAAAGAAGATTGCAGCCCAGAAAAATCTGCCTAGACGCATCCAATATCAATTAGAGGAAGCTCAAGAACTCTAGCACATCAACGACTTGCTCGAGAACCCTACTCGAGAGTTCGCCCGAGCGCCAGGCTACGATCTCTTCATTGAAGAGATCGCACAAAGGCTTTGGACCACGATGGCAAGACTGGAAGCACCTCGCCGACATCATTCAGGAAGTCGTAGCAATACGACTTTCTCAGCTACCAGTCGATCAAACATATCACCGCGGAGAAATCGGCGCAACAGCGAGTCACATCGATCTCCTACTCGAAGAAATGTCTTTCGAACGACTGATGATCAGAAAGCTCTTCGGAGAGGTGATCGCTCACCATTCCGACGTGGAAATCTGCAGCAGCAGATGGAATATGAGGAGTATTTCTCTCGTAAAACCGAGACCTACTACAGGTCCGGTCAACCTGTTACTGGGTATCGTCGAATACGATCACCTGGTGATATCAACCCTTCTTTCCTACAAAGGAGACGTCAAGAGGTTATTACCAGATGTCGGGCATTTTCGTCTGACCTCCGAGCTGTTCGTTGGCCACCTTGTTTTCGACCAGTGAACATGGAGAAGTTCAATGGATCCCAAAATCCCATCGAGTTCCTTTAAATTTATACAACAGCTGTCCGAGCAGCAGGAGGAGGAGAGCATGTAATGGCGAATTACCTTCCAACTGTGCTTGAAGGGTCTGCTCGATCGTGGTTACTGAATCAACCACTCGAGTCGATCTATTCTTGGCAACACCTCTGCGACCTTCTATTGGCGAACTTCCAAGGCACCTACAATCGCCCTGGGAAGGAGGACAACTTGCACCGGATGAGACAGAACGACCACAAAACCTTGCGCCAATTCATCAAGCGCTTTAGTCATGTTCGTAATTCAATTCCGAAAATTCCTGACTCATCTGTCATCAGGGCTTTCAAGCAAGGAGTCCGTAGTAAAAGGATAACAGAAGATATCGCTTTGAATCCTCCCACTACTGTCGCCGAACTCTTTGAGATGGCCGATCGATATGCGACTGCTTCTGAGGCGGTCAAGTGGAACAACACAATCGATCGAGAAGACAATACCTCTCGAGAGCCAGGTGAAGTTGGTAAGAAGAAGGATAAGAAAGCAAAAAAGTCCAAGAACAAAGCGAAGGGTCAAAAACCCCAAGCCAGCGGTTCCAAGGAGGTCTTGGCTGTAAATGATAAAGAGCCACGAACCTCCAAGCCGCACTCTAATCGAGGCAAAGGTAAGCGCCTCGATCGGAAGAACGATAAGCCTAGGTGGTGTCCTTTCCATAAAAAGGAAGGACATGACCTTCGCAACTGCCGGGTCTTCCAACGAAATCTCGAGGACTACTACAACGGCAAAGGACCACTTCCCACTCTCGAACAGGTAGGACAAACGAGTGGTCATAAGTCGTCAGACAACGATGAGGAGATGTCGTTCCAGGATCCGCAACATACCATCGAACACATCTACGGGGGATCATCGGCATACGAATCAAAGCGACAACTTAAAGCTGCCGAACGTGAGGTAAACTCCATAGATCCTCCTCTCGTCAATAAATTATCGAAGTGGTGAAGTCACCATCTCCTTCGAGAGGGTGATCGCCGATTCTTCGACTCGACCAGTCGATATCCGATCGTGGTCGAACCCACCATCAACAATTGTCGGTCAATCGAGTTTTGGTTGATGGTGGCACTCGTTAAACATCTTGTTTACGAGTGCCCCGGACGAGATGCAAGTACCGGGACTAAGGTAAGGCTGCATGCGATACTCTTTTCATGGGATCGCATCGAGTCTTCACCAAACCTATTGGCCAAGTTTCTCTTCCTTTAACATTTGGTTCACCAAGTAATTTCGTGACGAGAAAATCGCTTTGATGTGGTCGATTTCAATCGGCATATAACGCCATACTTGGATGACCAACTTTGGCAAAATTATTAATGGCTACTCATTACGGTATCAATGTATTAAGATGCCAGTCCCAAAGGAGTAATCACAATTCATTGTGACAAGAAGATGGCGCATACTGCGGATCAAATCGATCCCTTGAGATGGTTGGACAAATACTAACTCGAGAAGAAAGTCAGCCTTCGACCAGCAAGTCGAAGCCTAAATCTGCACCAAAGCCGAACGACAAGGTCAAAGAGGTTCCTCTGGACACAGGGGAGCCCTTGAAGACTGTTCGCATCGGGGATACTTCCGACCCCAAGTAGGAAGACGCCCTCATCACCTTCCTCCGAGCTAACGCAGATGTCTTCGCGTGGCAAGCATCCGACATGCCCGGAGTCCCCAGGGAGGTGATCGAGCACAGGCTAGCTTTATGGCCTGACAAAGTACCCGTAAAACAAAATTACAGAGATTTGCCCCTGATCGATGCGACACTATTAAATCAGAATTGGATAAGCTACTTAAAGCAGGCTTTATAAGAGAAGCCAACCACCCAGAGTGGTTGGCTAATCCTGTAATAGTTAGGAAGTCAAACGGCAAATGACGTATGTGCGTAGATGTCGGGACCCAAAATTACAATTCTGGACCCTCTGTGTTTAATGTACTAGCCAGATCACGCTAGTGCACACGGTGTCAACAAAGATGAATATTGATCCACACGTTTAATAGTAACATAAACGAATATTTTGATGAATAAATAGTGGTTTGACCTTATGGTCGAAGTTTACAATTATTAAGCCAACGAGGGCTAACAGAGAAATAAAGCAAAGCGAAACAGAACGGCAAATGCATCCCATCGATTCACCACAGAAACCGACCGATCAAGACCTCATGATCGTGCACCTTCGATAAACTCCTCCTCTTACGCTTGATTTATTTTAAAGCAAGCGTGAGTACACACTGTACTCATAAGTCACACCACGTAAATGCGCTTATACATGCGGGCTTATTACAAGGAATGGCATTTTGTGGTTCTTTTGCGTAAATGCAACATTTGCGATTGAATACAAATAATAGATTGAAAGCGAGTAAAACAAATAGACAATAATAATTTAACAATTTGATTTCACAAAGACACACACTGTACCCTAAACAGATTATTCACATAGCCATATGATTTAGATCACCTGACTCCCTTCCCACACGGTTTTAAAGATCTACCCCTCGTGTGAAATCCCCGAGCATTGTCCATAACCGAGGACGCGGCTATTCGAATAGATTGTTTACACTCTGCAGAGTTTGTACACTTTACCCACAAGATACAACCAGTGTTGCAAGCACTAATCGTAACAAAGCATTTCAGAAACTTCATCTTAACATAGATACTCCCGATGTGCTTATGTCATACCAAACCATACACAGTGTATGGTACAACACACACCGTTAGATGTGAAGCGGCGAACGTCCCATGATGCGACTACATGGTAGCACACACCTCCACCCTATTCACATAACCTAACCTACACTTTGAGCAACCAATGCCAAGAATTCAGTATCTTACTATGCTAGGCCCGCCCCATAACAGCATGTGGTAAATGCAGAGGGCTCAGTTCAATGGCGCACAAAGTTAGGTCCTTAAGTGACCGAGGCAAGACTTTCATTATTCTAACTAAGGCACACAGATAAATATGACACCTGATTCACAAGCCCATATCACATAGCCACCATGTCACACAGATTCCTCCACTTGCCTCAGCCTAAACATTTTTCCCACCCAGTTGATCTAAGTGCAATTACATGCCACAAAGACACATAGTACACACAGATTATTACAAGGTTACATAGTCACTTAGTCAAGTTAATAATTGCACTTTACATGAATAGGTGATTCGTGGCATGGCTAAGCAATCTAATCAAGACTAACCAACCCACGTTGGTGCTATAATATTACCAACTAATTATCAACTAGGGTGACAAAGGATCAAGGCATAACAATTATACAAGGAAAGCATAACAGATTGATTTAATAGCTAATCCCAAGAGTATTTAAATAATTACTTGAAATAAAATGCAATACTTTGAATTAAAATAATATTTAGAAAATTGGGATTCAAACATGGTCAAAGCATGACTTGCCTTGGAACAGGTTTAGGAATTGGTCTTGGTCTTGATGTGTTCCTTCTTCTTCAAATCTTCCCGATGTGTCGAAGTCTACTCGCAAACGAAGCAAACAAACAAAATAAATAAATAACAGAGGCAAAACAACTCCAAAAAAATAAATAAAAACCTCCATTAAATAGATCTTGAATTTATAGGAATTTAGAAATTTGATGGACTGATTTGGAGTTAGGATGCAAAAGTTATGGGGTTTGGAAGTTTGAATCTAAAGAAAACCCTAGAAATTGATTTATGAATTTCGAATTATTCTTTAAAAGAAAAACCGGATTATTGCGCAATGTTGGCGTCATCGAGAGGTTGGTCAGACGGTGCCCTCATCGACATGTGGGTCCCACTGTAAGTGGCGAGGTGCACCGTGGACTGGGTTCACCGAGGCGTGGCCGTGGTTTTGGCGTGGCGGGCGTGCGCGCGCGGCGCGCTGACTGGCGCCTACGTGGTCGACACGACGCGCGCACGGCTGGCGGGAGAGTTGAGGTGGAGGTGGCGTGGCGAGGGCGGCGCAAGACGGAACCAATGGTTCCGGCGAACGGCGGCGAGTCGCCGGCGGTGGGTGGTACAGGGAGGTAGAGGGTGCGAAGGGGATCATGGGGGTGAGCTCACGGGTGCTTGAGGACAACTGAGGCGACCGGCGGCGAGGTCGAAGCGGCGGGGAGGCTTCGTGCTCGGCGGCGACGGCGATAGAGGGCTCCTCCGACGAAACGAAGGTGACTCCGAGGTTCCTCTCGCTCGCGCGATGTCGATGGTGTAGGCGTTGAGGCTCTGGCGGCTTCGGGCTCGACGGAATTGCTCGTCGGAGTAGGCGGTGGCGGAGATTGGATCTACGGCTCCTGCGGTGGCTAGGGTTAGGCGCTGACGAGGAGGCGGCGGCGGAAAGGGAGCGGAGGACGAGGGCTTCCTCCCTTTATATAGGCGGCAGCTCGGGAGCGTCTAGGGCACGGACGCCCAAACGGCCGCGCGGCGGCGCAAACAAACTCCACGACGTTTTCAGAGATGAAGAACAGAACGGGGGTGGGGCCCACTTGACAGCGGCTGAGGCTCGGGTGAGCGCGAGTGGAAAAAGGAGCGCGGGCGAAGATCTGGCCGTCCAACCCTGATCGGACGGCTCACAAACAATGTGACGTTCGGACCAGCCGCATGGCACGACGCCATCGGACCGTCCAAATTGGATCGAACGGTGGAGGTTGAAGCGAGCGCGTGAAAGAGGGAGAGAGAGATCGATGGTGGGGCCACTGTCAAAGTGAGCTGATGCAGGCAGCGTCTTGACTCTTGGGCTACAAAGTCTTTGGCCGGACGGGGAAAGGAATGGGTTTAGGCCCAAAGACTGTTTTGAGAATTAAAATACCTTTTCTATTTTAGAAAATACTGAGAATTCAAATAAGCAATAGAAATTAGCAAATGAACTTGGAAAAATTCTAGAAAATATGTCCAAGCACAAAGAACCCAAATAAAATAGTTTTGACCATTGTTCATGTTGACTTTAGTCATATTAAATTGTTACTCAAAGTCCAATATTAAGCTTTTGAATTAATTCAAATAAATCCAAATGGTGAATTTTCTCTCTACCAACTATTCAAAGGATTTTTTTTAAAGCTCAGAAAATTGGGATGTTACAGTAGACTTCACTGATCTTAATAAAGCTTATCAAAAAGATGATTTTCCTTTACCTCGTATCGATCAGTTGGTTGATTCTACTACAGGTTGTGAAATGTAAAGTTTTTTAGATGCATATTCTGGATACCACCAGATTAATATGTGTCTAGACGATGAAGAAAAGACCGCGTTTATTACACCGTTGGTATATTTTGCTATGTCAAAATGCCATTTGGTCTAAAAAATATCAGCGCTTCTTTTCAACGCTTGATGCAATCGACATTTTCATCTCAACTAGGCCGAAACCTACTAGGCCGAAACCTGGAGGCCTATGTTGATGATCTAGTTGTTAAAAGCATGAAGAGACTTAATCATATCACTGACCTACAAGAAACATTCGACAACCTCAGAAAACATCGCTTAAAACTCAATCATAAGAAGTGTGTGTTCATAATATCTTCAGGAAAATTGCTTGGATTCCTAGTATCTATACGGGGAATCGAAGCAAATCCCGAAAAGATAAAGGCCATTCTCCAAATGTGCCCTCCAACCACAAAGAAAGAAGTCCAGAAACTCACAGGATGCATAGCGGCTTTAAGTCATTTCATCGCACGACTAGGAGAAAAGAGACTACCTTTCTTTAAACTTCTAAGGAAACACGAAGGTTTTGAGTGGTCGAACGAGGAAAACGCTGCCTTTGAGGATGTCAAGAGGTATCTTACGAGTGCTCCTATTTTGGTTTCTCCGAGGCCAGAAGAAACGCTCTTAATTTACATAGCTACCACGCCACAAGCAGTAAGCGCAGTACTGGTCGTAGAACGTGAAAACGTACAACGACCGGTTTACTACGTTAGTGAAGTTTTACACGGGCCTAAGGAGTGTTACCCTCAGGTCCAAAAGCTTCTATATGCCCTCCTCATGTCTTCGAGGAAACTGTGGCATTATTTTCAGGCGCACAAAATAGCTGTACCGTCTGAGTTTCCCTTGGGAGCGATCCTCCAGAATAGGGAAATAGCGGGACGCATGGCAAAATGCTCAGTCGAACTTGGGGAGTTTGACCTCCATTTCGTGTCCCGACGGTAGATTAAATCCCAGATCTTGGCGGACTTTGTCGCCGAATGGACAAATCTCAACTCGCTCAGATCCCCAAGATCTGATTCCACGACCGGTGGGCGATGTACTTTGACAAAGTTGCTTACTTTAAGTGGCTCGGGAATTTGGGATGGTCTGGTATCTCCTACCAAGAGACCTAAAAGTATGCTATACAATTAAACTTTCGGGCCACTAACAACGTGGCGAATCTGAAGGTTTGCTAGGCGGCATACGAGCGCGAAGCTCTCGATTCGCCGACTACTCGTGAGGAGACTCTCAACTAGTCGTGAATCAAGTCGGGAAAGAGTACCGGTCTCTAACCCAACAATGTCTCGGTACTTATCGGAAGTGTGTAAGCTAGAAAAGCATTTTTAGGTTTGAGGCACAATTCATCCTCGAAAGGATAATTTCTCGCATGAGACCGACTTGCTCGAATAGCTTCTTCTCGATCTGTAGTACCAAAAGGAGTCTTCTTGGAACAACTCGAGCGAGTCCCAGTCGATTTAACCGAGACACCTCCTATTGAGACGGCCTCTCTAGAATACGAGGATACCGGATGGCTCCCATCTATGAGTATCTTCATAAGGGTTCCGTGACCAAGATGATCCCGAGGCGCATCGCTTATCCCGAAAAGCCAAAATGTATACTTTGGTTGAAGGAGTCCTCTATAAACGAGGTACTCAAGGGGTGCTCATGCGATGCATTCTGCAGAGCGAAGGATTAACACTCCTTCACGATATACACGGTGGCATCTGTGGAAATCATGCTTCCTACAGAACGTTGGTCGGTAAGGCCTTTCGACAAGGTTTTCTCGCCAATGACCAGACGATGCTAAAGAGTTGGTTAAAAAGTGTGTCCAGTGCAAATTTCATAGCAGGCAAATACACCAACTAGCTCAAACATTACAAACGATACCTTTGTCTTGGCCTTTTGCGACCTGGGCTCTCGATATCCTAGGACCGTTCCCCAAAGCTCCAGGAGGTTTCGAGTTCCTTTTTGTGGCTATTGATACGTTCACAAAATGGATCGAAGCGAACTCAGAATCGATAACAACGAAGCAAAGAAAGCGGTTCATGATGAGATGCGTAATTACTCGATTTGGAGTACCGAGTCAAATAATTACAGATAATGGTAAACAATTTTCGGCGCAAAATTTCAGAATTTTGCGATTTAATTGGGTACCAAGTTATGTTATGCTTCGTGGCCCATCCCCAAAGCAATGGGGCAATCGAGCGTCGAACGGCCAAATAATGCGAGGAATTAAAACCGAATCTTGACCGGCTCATTAAGCTCGGGGCTTGGGTACAAGAATTACCCTCCGCTTTATGGGCGATTAGACGACTACTAGTCAGACTCTGGTGAAACACCCTTTTTACGGTCTTGAGCGAAGCCATGCTTCCTCTGGAACTAAAGATACGGTCAACACGAAGTGAAACTTTCAATGACTCCAACCAAGAACAACTTCGAGCGGATGACATTAACCTACTCAAGAAAGGAGAAACCAGCCTTAACTGCTCAAATAGTCTACCAACAAGCCCCACGCAGATACTACGATCGAAGGTCCAACCACGCAGACCTTCTTTGTCAGAGGTGACTTGGTATTGAGGCTCGCCAATCCAAGTCTAATCGAACAAACTTTCTCCCAAGTGGGAAGGTCGTTACACGTGGTCGGGTTACGGCCGAGGTCGAAGACGATTGGCAATGGAAAACGGCCAGGTTCTCTCGAATTCTTGAAACATCGACCAATTACGCAAGTTTTATGTGTAACCAACCATTCAGACAATAAAGACTCATGTTCTTTCTACCTCTATTGTCTTACTTATGAGTAGTGCTTTCATAATCTTTCGACTACATTCCAAACACCCAGTTTTCTTTACACTGGTCGAAAGGCAGGTAACATCACCTAGTCGAAGCCTCTCCTCTCTGCACGTGGTCCTACCCACTAGAAGGAGCTTTCTAATGCGACTCGTTACTCACTTTTGCCATCAATACAAAGAGCTCGGGTTCTATTTGGTCGAAATATTTTTAAAGCCAGCTCTTTTCACCTTAGTTTATTTCTTCAGTTATTTTGAAAAATACTCTAAGTAGAGTGCACTTTCTTAGATTTATTCAACCGCCTTTGGTGTACTCGATCCGTCTCAACTGGTCGGGGGAAGAAACACATCTAGTCGAAGTCTTTCCTCTCTGCACGTCGTCCTGCCCACTAGAAGGAACTTCCTAGTATTGTTCAGTTTCCTACTTTTGCTACCAGAACAGACTTATCGAATCCACCAAGGAAGGGCGAACGAATTTTTTAAAGTCCTCTAGACGTTTGCTTAACTCAAGTTGCCGTTCTCGATTTGATTAAACTGGTCGGAGATGGTAACATCACCTAGTCGAAACCTTTCCTCTCTGCACGTGGTCCTACCCACTAGAAGGAACTTCCTAGTGTCGATTCGTTCTCACTTTTTCGACCAGTGCATGACAATCGTGACAAAAAAACTACAAGTTAACAAAACCTCTCTGTTTTCAGAAACCCTTTTTAACACTATTTACTTAGTTTGTCTAAACAAACTAAGCAAACAGTCGGGGGCTAGGATAAAGTTATTAATTTGACTTCAATTCTTAGTCTTTGTTTCGTTAATTATCTTTTGAGTTACTAACTACTCGACAAGATGGTTTGCAGAAAACAAGATGGATTATATAATACATCAACAAAAGCTTGTTTTTCATGTGTTTTTTACAAACTACTCAAGAGGGAGAGCTCATCAGATCTCCTCCGAGACCTTCCTCGCTAACTGGTTGCATTTCTTTTATCAGACGACTTGCTTCTGTCTCAGGCCAGTCGAAGTCGACTTCAATTGGTTGTACATTAAGGCTGGGGTCATGAGCTTTAAGTTTTGCCAATGCATAACTTACTGCACCTTCGACCGCCTCCTTGATTGACTCAGCTTGGTTGGCCTTCAGAGTGGTCACCAGTTCTTGCAAAGTCCCGACTTGTTCCCCAATAGCACTTATGTGAGCAGCTATCGTATCATCTTGAGGAGTTTTTCCCTTACTACATAGCTCACCGAGTATATTGTTCAGGAGCATGATGTTGCCTTGAAGATTAATCTTCATCGACTTCATCTCCTGTTGGTTACGAGTCGAAACCTCGCGGAGTTGTTTATTTTCGACCACTTACTCTGAAAAGAATAAGACTGGTCAAGCAAAAATAAACTCCTAGAGGAGGAAAAAACAAAAATAATCACAGGTAAAAGAATTCCTTACCTACTAGTCGAGAATCTAACTTCTTGATTTCTTCATTATGGGAAGCAATGGTTTCAGCATGTCACTTCTCCCATAATTTGATGTCCTTTGCATTTTCCTTGGCAATGCGGACAGTCTCGTTAAGGATCATGGTTTTTTCCTGATCCCTAGTTTCGAGCCTTCCCAGTTCGAGCTCAATTTCTAAAAAAGAAATGGGAGTTAGAAAAAGGAAAAGAACTTGCAAAAGACTACAGGTAGAGAATTGCTTACCTGCTCGTTGAGATCTCAGCCTCTCAATTTCTTGATCTTTATCTTTGGCGATACGAGAAATCTCGTGCACGACCAAAGTTTTATCTTTAACTTCAATTTGAAGCCTTCTCATTTCGTCCTCTTTTTCTGAAAAGAAGAAAGAGTTAAAAAGGTAAAGATCAATGACATAAGCAGTCTTAAGTTCAAGACTTCATCGCTTATCTCTCCTGCAATTTTTCGATTGCAAAGTTACCTCTGAAGCTTCTTCAAGAGGTCTTCGTTTTCTTCCTTAGCTTTTCGACTCCTCTTTTTCATAATCGAGCGAGTCGGCTAGGGTCTTTTCGTCGCTATTTAACCTGTAAAGGTTAAAGGTAGACATGAGCACTATCTAACTAGTCGTAGGTTTTGCTACGACTAGAACCTAGTCGTGAGTTTTTCCACGACAAACCTCACAAGCACTGTATAAGTAGTCAAACCCTAAAACGACTACGAATAACAGTGACTTACCACCTCTCTACTTGTTCGCAGAGTTCCGCTTTTTCCTGTCGTAGCTCTATAAGTTGTCGGTGATATTCACCAATAGTGGCAATTTGTTCCAGAGCTTTCTGCAAAAAGAAAGACGGTAAGAAGCAAGGGAAGGCCACACATATAAGTATCCTTAAATACTTACATTCATGGTCGTCCGCGCAAACATCGAGAAAACCATCTCTGGACTCTTCAGCTTGTCTATCTTCACGACTTGATCCCACCAAACCTTTTCAAGGCGTTCGTTGTCAAAAGTTTCCCCTCTGTTGGGAATATCTTTGGGATGAGGGACTCGATTGCGAGATCTAAAAGCAGAAGACCCCACGATGGTAGCAGGCCCAAAGAAACCAGCACAGAAGTTGAAATACTCCTCGTCTTCTGATTCTGTAACTGCAGCTTCTCTTTGGATACCGGGAGCAACGTCTGCAACGACTTCCTTCCCGACACGGTGATCAGGAACATCACCACCTTGGCCAGAGACTTCTACCGCTGCCTCTGCTATCTCCACGACCATCTCAGTGGTCGTAGCTACTACCTCAGTGGTTGTGGTAACCACTTCAGGAGTCACGACTTCCTCCACCACCCGGGCTGTGGATGATCCTTCGACCACTTCCGCAATCATCTCTCCATCAGCTGGAAAGGTGGCAATGGGCTTCTCAATAGAAGCGTCCTCGGGGGCTGAAGGAGTCGGGCTAAAATCAACAAAAGGAAAGCAAGTCAGGTTGTAAAAAGCGAAAGGTAAATGTTGTTCTTACACTTTAGTTTGTTTCATATTTCTCTGCACCCTGGACCTAACCAGGAACTTAGGAGTCATCTTCCCAACGGAAGGTTTCTTCGACTTCTTTTCTACGATCACGTCTGGTCGGAGTTTAAGTTAAAGAATGGGCTCGGCCACGACCATGTCTGGTCGTGGATTTTGAACAGGAGCCATCTCTCTGGTCTTCTGACTTTTCGGACGGCCGAGATCAGTCTCGACCACTCCAAGAGCAGCGCTACCCTCAACCGTAGGCTTTGCTGGATCAGCATTGTCCTTCACAAAAGACATAAAGTCCTTCCAGTTCTGCTTTTCTAGTTGCTTGACAAAACTAGGAGAGGCAGAAACTGCAAAAGTTTTCTTGTCATAATAGAAGGGTATCTTGGCCTTGCGGGTTTTGCATTTAAGAGGTTACCGCTTGCTTGACCTCCTCGGCCAATGACTTGACCTCCTAGTCTCTGCTGCAGCCATATCTGCCGCAGACTTTGTAGAGGATCTGGTCGAAATAAAAGAACTTGAGCTTGCTCCTCCCTTGTCGGCGACTTTCGCGAGTCGACGCTTCTTAGATAGAGGAGCTGGACTTTTTTCCGCTGTCATCCCTGCGCCGATGGTTATCAGTTCAACCTCTTGGTCGTCTTGACGGTTTTTCATGCCTACCTTCTGTGATAAAAACAGAAAAGTATTATCGACTAGTCGTAAGATTTTCTACGACTAGTATTAAGTTGTAAGTTTTTCTACGACATTTCCTTGATCGTAAGGTTTTCTACGATCACTACCTAGTCGTAAGTTTTTCTACAACAAACAACCAGTCGTAAGTTTTTCTACGACTCTAAAGTCCTAAGGATAAAATCAACCCTTGATTACCTTTAGACGCTCCATCTTCTCTTCTGCGGATAAAACCGCAAGGATTTGAGGAACTGCCACTCCAGGTGGTGGAGATCTCTCACAAACAAGTTTGACCCGAACATCAACCTCTGCTTGTGAAAGATCTGTGCAAACAGGAATAACATTTATTAGACCTCTTTAAAGAAAGACCAAACCGAGGGTTTAGTCGAAGATTCACTTACTCGTCTCGTAGTCCCTGGTCGGATCTTTTGGCCCTGTACACCTCTACATAGGAGGTACTCGTTTTTTTAAAGGGCTAATTCGACGTGTGATGAAATCCTTCACCACATGCCATCCGGTCAGTCCCTCCTCTTTCAAGTCCTTGATGGATTGAATATAGGGAGCAATCCGACCGATATCCCCGAGTCGAATCCCGGGAAGAATTTTTTCAATGACCTTCCCCACGAAAGAAAGGCTGTCATCTTGAGTGATTTTCCAGTAAAACCACCTCTTCCTCTATCCCGGCCACGAAGACCGAGTAAACATCTGAATATACTCCTTCGACTTCCCGTCATGGAGCTTCAGACCACAACTCCCAGCAATCCCAGTTTCGGGAACCGCTCCAACGGACACGCTTGTGAGAGACGATTGCGATTCCCTAACTTGTCCGTTCAAGAAAATCAGGTTCGTTTTTTACACCTCAAGCAAAATTACTTTCTTGGTCAGATCTTTTTGACCAAATGAAATATCAATCGGAAAGGATTTTCTTCCGATCACCATACTACGACCACTTCGTGATCGTAGGAGTTCTCTATGGCTATTTGATAGTCATAAGCAACTTTTTTGACCAAGCATATTTCTGGTCAAAGTAGTACACAAATGTCGAAGAGTTTTTTCCTTCGACCACCTTTCTACGACCCTCTCGTGGTCGTAGGACCATCTACGACTCCTTAACCAGGCAAGTTGCTTTCACTTGAAGCTGGGGGGCTAGATGACGAGGATCTAATAATCCTCATTTTATTTGTTATCCATAATTCTCATTATGGGAAAATATGATGTCATGTGGTCCCTAGGTATACCCCTTACACTTACAAGGGAGAAGCCTACTAGGTGGTCGTAAGTTCTTCTACGACCACCCCTATAGTCGTAAGTCTTGCTACGACTACCTTATAGTCGTAAGTTCTTCTACGATCACTACCCAGTCGTAAGTTATTCTACGACTACCCTATAGTCATAAGTCTTGCTACGACTACCTTATGGTCGTAAGTTCTTCTACGACCAGGTCAGCTACGACCACCTTATGATCAATAAAACCTACAGACGAGTGGGCCCAATTGATTAAGGAATCCAAGTAGTCAACATACGTTGTTATTATACGAAATAATAGTACGTAATACCCCATTATCTCTGACAAGTAACTGCCAGGCGGCGTGAAGGAGTTACCATTCCGATGATTACTACAAACGTGCGCCCGTTACTGGATTCGATGAGGTGCCTCTTCACAGGAGAAAACGGCTATTCCTTCACGACTATATAAAGGCAGCAATCAGAGAGGGAAAGGGAGATGGGAGGGGACAACAAGCAATCAGGAAGACAGTCAGATACTATCTTCTGTAATAGCCTTAGTCTTTTCTCCTGATTGTACGAAACACACTCAATACCATACACACACAGGAGTAGGGTTATTATTCTCTCCGGAGAAGGCCTGAACCTGTATAAAAATACCCGTGTCAATTTTTATGCGTGATTCCATTCTAGGAGACCCCCCCGAATCAAACAATCTTTACGTAAGATCGGTTCTAAAACACCGACACTCGTCTTAGTGAGCAGTTCCTTATGTCGAATCTTGGTCCTCTTCGTTACTTCCTTGGGATTGAGGTTACTTCCACTCCAGATGGTTTCTTTATGTCCCAAGAGAAGTATATTCAGGATCTTCTTGATCGTGCCTCTCTCACCGATCAACGGTCTTGTTGAGACTCCCATGGAGCTCAATGTTCACCTCCGACCCTCTGATGGCGAGCCTCTTTCTGATCCGACTCGCTATCGTCATCTTGTTGGGAGTCTTATCTACCTTGCTGTTACTTGTCCGGATATCACTTATCTAGTCCACATTCTGAGTCAGTTCGTCTCTTCTCCCACTCAGGTCCACTACAGGTACCTTCTTCGAGTTCTGCGATACCTTCGTGGGACTATCTCTCGCCGTCTCTTCTTTCCACACTCCGGCTCGTTCTGATTTGAGCTTATTCGGATGCTACTTGGGCGGCGATCCCCTCGATTGCGGTCTATCTTTGCTTACTGTGTTTTTCTTTGTGGTTCTCTCATTGCTTGGAAGACGAAAAAACAGACTGCAGTGTCCCGTTCGAGTGCAGAGGTTGAGTTGCGAGCTATGGCTCTCTTGACAGCAGAGATTACTTGGCTACGGTGATTACTTGAGGATTTTGGTGTTTCTGTCACTACACCGACTCCTCTCTTGTCAGACAGTACATGTGTTATCAGTATTGCCCGTGACCCTGTGAAGCATGAGCTCACCAAACATATTGGTGTTGATGCTTCCTTCATGAGGTCTTGTGTGCATGATCAGGTGATTGCTTTTCAGTATGTGCCTTCAGAGCTTCAGATAGCGGATTTCTTCACGAAGGCCCAGACTCGAGCACAGCACAACTTCTACCTCTCCAAACTCAGTGTTGTTGATCCACCATGAGTTTGAAGGGGGTGTTAGAGATATATGTATAGTGTGTTATTCCCTATTGTTATGAGGGGTTATTTGTATACTCACCTCCTGTACTTTGTGTATACATATTGGCCTATTGACCTTATGGTGAATACAAGTTGCTATTCATAATAAGTTTCACAAACTATGCATGTTTTGTGCCCCTGAACTCTTTACGTTTTATCATGCGAGAGCTGGGAGAGCTTTTTCATCCGTTATATGATTTTTATTTTATTCTTTTAGGGATGCCATCCATTATATTTTTCTGAAATTTAGATGAGAATCTTGTTAATTGTGAAGAAGAACAGCTTCGTATCGCATCATCCTTTACCCCTTGCTCTGTCTACAAGATTTACAATGCTGCTCATACAAATGTCCATTTGCAGTTTTGCATAGTTGACGAAAGGAAGGAAACTTACCAGAATCGAATAGTGACTTGCCACAGAACACAGTCCAAACGCCATCAACGGCGAGCACAAAGCCACAAATTGCAGCGTTTGACATAGATGCTCCCAGAACTTGAAAGTGATTTACCCATCAGCATGCATTCTCCTGGACGAAGATACAATACAACGGCTAGGTAAACAGAGACTAGCAATCCACAGCCACTTGATCTGTATGATCGGTAACCAGCAATCGATCTACAATGGCTGCAAATCTCCTTAGATTCAGATTATTCTTACATTACAGCTCGAAAATGTGGGGAACAGGGAAGACATGCCAGTGCGCATTATTTTCACGGACGGAACGCAAATACAACACTCGTCAGTTTCTGAAAGTGCACTACATCAACTGGCGATGCCATGGGGCTATGGGAGGGAAGAGCTATATCTCAGTGCAGCACTGGCTGTGGCACGATCCACGCCTAAGTAGTCGGCCACAACATCTTCGAATGGAGTGCTGGCTGACCGTAATGTCATCACGCCAAGGTTTCTTTCTGCAACCATAGTTATGAGAAATCCATCAGATCATAATATGTTTGAAATAAGATTAGAATGAGCAACCATCGAGTACTTTGATCATTAGCGCATATCAAGAACCTCTGCCAAAAGTTCAGTTGTCAGCATAATGACTAATCAGTGATCATGAAAAAGGCAATCACAGCGGCATCGAAATATTAGCTGTGTGAACCTTGGATATCCTGGACCATGTTTGTCAACTATGGAACTCTTGACACCCTGATGACCTGACAAGATTTATGTTCTTGGAAAAAACATTAAAAATACATAACTAATTCAACGTAACTCCAAATCAAGTAAAACTAATTTTGATAATTTTCTTATTAAGTAAATTTTAATTTGGAATAGATTTCAAACTTATTTCTATCCTAAAAATTATAGTTTTTGGAAATTAATCCAAAAGACCGAGTTTGAAAACAAACCCAACAACTTTGACCGGGTGAGATAAAATAGCAAATAAATTTATAAAAATCTGAAATTTTTCCGAGGGTTCCTGGGCTAACCTAGAACACATATTAAATTTTAAACCTCATGTTTCATGTTTTGTTTGCTTAGTTTAAATTCTGCCAAAGCAAGGGCTTTCGAAATGAGTTTGAAATATTTGGGAAAAATTATATTTATTCACGATAAATATTATAGTATTTAAATAAATTATTTTATGGAGGTCTTTGTAAGGACTTTTTTTTTGAGGAGTTGATTTATAGGTTATAGTTTAATCTTTGATATAGATTTTCCAAGTACAATAATTAATGCAATGCATGTTTTGAGGCATCTTGAAATGCACCAAGCAGTGAGCGCACGCAGCGAAGATGAACCGCGTGGTTCGCTCATTTTCTTCGAACGAGATGGTACCACATCTCCATGAAATATTCGCTTGAGTGGAACGCGTTGGTCCCGAATTGATCGGTTCGCTTCAGCTAACCAAACACGTGAACGTTCCTAATTCCCTAACCATCTTGTACCAGAACAGTCCATTCAGTGATCCAAACACTACCTTAGTGGACAGTAGGAAAACAAACAAGTTCCAGCCATGACGAAACTGAGCAGCCTTCGATGGCCCTCATGTCTGACCAATCTTCCTTCGGATCCATTTCCTCCGCCATCCTCCTCACCCATGCCGCCCTCTCTTCTGTCACCTGCTTCTTCTTCCTTGCCTCGTCGCTGTCCCGTCACCGCTCTACTTCAAATGGATACGGAGAAAATATCGGACCCTCCCCGGAACCGATTACTGGTTTAAAATCAGTCAAAATTTCGTCAAACGAATATTTAAATTCTCCGCTGGTCACCAGCCGAAATTGACCAGTTACCGGTGAACAAGAAAACAACTCCCTTTAACACAAATTTTCTTGTTAGCAATCAATACAGTATTACAACACGACAAAGTTCAACTACCATAAGTTCCGTTCTTTCTTAAAATGCTGCAAGTGCTGCTCGTTCTCGTCTAAATAGATGTCAATTTCGTAACCCCTAGGAATGGCCACTCATGTACCTAGCTCAAATACATTAACATTTTTTGCTACAATCATACAGTACCACTTTTTGCTGCAATTTTAAATGTAAACATTTTCGTACGGGTATTTTTTTACCGGTCCTGACCGGCTAACTGATCCTGATTACTGCAGCGGAACGCAAGCTAAAAAAAATGCGTTGGAAAAAAATTACGTGAACAATATGTAATTTTTTTTTACAGATGTAACATTTTTTTTCTCTATAAATACAATATTTGTAACATCTTTGGATAACGGTTGTAACATTCTCGGACAACGCATCCTAAGACAATGGTTGCAACATTCCCAGACAATGGTTGCAACATCTTTGAACAACGGTTGCAGCATCTCCGGACAATGATTGCAACATCTTTGGATAACGGTTGCAACATCTCCGGACAATGGTTTCAACATCCTCGGATAACTGTTGTAACATCCCGGGACAACGGTTGTAACGACCCGCACGGCTACTTGGGCAACACGTTTGTGATCGACGACGTGCTGACGGAGGGCCCGACCGCGTCATCAGTCGTCGTGGGGCACGCGCAGGGGCAGTACATCTGTGCGTTAGTGGCGAACCTGGAGCTGCTGGCGACCATGAACGTGGTGCTCACGTCTAGGCCGTACGCCAACAACTCGGTGACGGTGGTGGGGCGCAACGACACCGGCGCACCGGTGTGGGAGCTCTCGGTGGTCGGCGGCACGGGGCAGTTCCGGATAGCGTGTGGGTACGTGCTTTGGAAGACGGTCCGATCCAACCTGATCAAGCTCGACGTCTTCATGGACGCGTGAGTCATTCGCCGAGTCAGCATGCATGCATGCGTGCGTGATTATCAATGCAACCCCTTGTTAAGTCTGCACATGGGAATTAACAATGGTAATGCACTCTATTATGTTTTATTATCCACGTCTGCAAGATTTTCTTTCATAGTTTACCTGCTTTTGATCTTGCTCAGATCAAGAATGGCTGCAATAGTTCCCACCGGCACCCCAGTCCAAACCTGCAGTTGACAACAAACAGGGGAAAAACGGTAAAAAGGAAAGATTGCAAACTAGATGCGCGCAAAATCAAGAGTAAGACCCTTTTTGGAACGGAGGAATTGCACACCTGCCGTAGCTGCAACAACCTTCTACCTTTGTTGCCAGTTATAAGTCAACTAGAAACTTGGGACTAGCGTACGGACCGAATGGTTATATCGGAGGTACTCACAGCATCATTACCCATGAAAAAATCATACTACAGAATGCAAATGACAGAGAGGTGATTTATTAAAAAAAATGGTATTAGCCTTTATTTTTCCTTCTGTCTGTCTGGTCCATTGAACTTGAGGGGTGATCTATCGGTTCATTCAGGTTTTAGCCAAACTGAACTGCACATTCAAGTTTTTACTCACACCACCAATCAGCCACGTACATTTTGATTGCCCTAGACACTGGCCATGTGGGATACTCCATCCAGGCAGTCCACACATTCACAATCTACAATCTTGTCAGCAAAACGAACTACGGTTCTTGCTAACGGCCAGCTATATTACCAGACTGAGCATTAGGATTCTGAAGCATGGGGAAAACACCAAACCTTGGCAAAGAAAACATGGCACAAATTCCCCCCTTGCCGTTTTATTGAGGTCTGACGATTTCCATTTCATTACCAACTGGCAGTAACTTGACAAATGCTATCAACCATCATTATCACCAGATAACACACACGACGTCCTCATAAGCAACATATCCAATGTGATGTGCAAGTTAAAAAGGAACAAAGAGCTTAATCAACCTTAACATACTCCCTTCACTTACAACGAAATAAATCTTGGTTGTAGAAAGAAAAGAAACCGAGGAAACTCATGGCACCACCTATTCACCTATGGCTTCAGACAATGTCAGCGAATCCATTGCACTCCAATGCGGTAGATGAAACAATGGCTATTCTTGATAATGTCCAGAAATGAGCAATGTGTTGGTTTTTTCATGGCTATTCCTGATATGCCCAGAAATAAACAACATTTCATCTTTTGGAACTTGAGAGATCAGTTACCGCACGATGATAGCGACATTACACGATATCAGCTTATTTCGAGACTAACAGAAACCTTTACCTTTGCTTCCTGTAACCACCATTAAAATCAACTCGTTTAGCTAAGCTGAATAGCTGATGCAGTATGAGCAGGCCAGCTGATGCAGTATAAGCAGGCCATCCGTGGGTTACCTATACAGTAAGCCCACTGTGGGAACTTGGAACTCTAGGCAGGTAATTTTGATCAAATGAGCGGGTAATAAAACACTTAGGCATTCATGCTAGTTTTAACCACGAATGCTTGCAGTCAACTATCTTTATGGAAAGATAAACAGAGTTCAGACCTTTAAACAGTAATAATATGTCGGATAAGATAGCATGCTCCATTATACATCATAATTAACACCAGGACAAAATTCAGTCTCTCAGAAAATTGCAACCCAAAGGATGATGAAACATGGCGGACAAAGGATGATGAAACATGGCGGACAGATACGACACTTTTGGACCCTCCCAAGACGGTTTTACTACTGGCTACATGGGGAATGGAGCTCACTGTTCCTCGGTGATGGCGCCCTTGTCACTCACGTAGATGCCATCCAAGAACTTCCTGATATCCTTCTTCTTCACATGGCATTTCTGTTCAACAAAAAAGGCAACTTGCTTCAGTAATATGGATCAGAGAACACAAGAATCAACAACACCAGCAAACACATGATGCATGCCTCAATTATTCAAAGCATGTAAACTTAAATGGCATGGAACACAGAAATACTATGAGAACTAAAATGGAAGACATTTTTCATCTTGCATCATTGAGGTCCTTGGACCATCACGAAACAAGCAACCAGATTCATATGCTACACAGCAACAATAGGCCCTCCTGTAATGGTCAAATACATCATACATGTTACATCTAGTAAGTCTATTTCCACCCAAGTTTATACTAAAACTAAACACAAGTACTTGTGACTGCAGATTTTGATGCGCTATTAAAAAAAGTTGATCGTACATATAGATGCTACACTTATATCAGAAAATGGATTTGAACAGAGGGAACACTTGTTAACACATGTATCTGCACATCACAGATGTGTCATTGTCAATACCTTAGTTTCTACTTCACGTCACTAAGGTCACATGCACTTTAACAAAGAATGTGATTTGACTACTTGATCACACTAGAACATCCTCAAATTGACCACTATAAATCAATATTCAGCAAACAGCGGTAAGTAGGCATGTATGAATCATTATGAACAAAGAGTGTGATCTCACAAAGAATACTCAGTACACTACATCTGAACATTGAAATCAACAACATTGGTTCCAACAACTGTGGCCACTGAAGCACAACTAACATACTAGCTTCATCGAAGAGTATAAGCAGGCATGGACGCAACATCGTGATCTACAGCATCACATCAAACTAATTAATCAGATAGTACCCTATACACAAGTAACAAGATCCTATCATTCACCTGGTTGATGAGAGCGGCTGAGCGAGAGACGAGTTCAACGTCGTTGCCGTCGAGGATGAGCTCATCCTTCACCTTCTCGGACCGCAAGATGTTTACTCCCTCGAGCATGTCCACTTTCCTCACCTGGAACACAAGGGATCACACAAAGAAAACGTCGAAATGCATCCCCTCGCAAGAAGATCTGGCCAAATCTAGGGGTGCAAGTGGGGCGGGTTTGTCCGCTAAGCCGCTAGCCCGCCCCACAAAAATAGCCCACTAAACTATCCACACTGAAGTACAGTGAGGAATTGAGGATGCTCATCTTGTTGGATGGGTAACAAAAATCTGAAACCTGAACCATGATGCTCATCACATCTTTTACTCTAGTATTCAGTATTGGTTCTACACACTGTAGTTTAAGTACAATGTTGGGAGTGTTCCCTTAGAAACCATGAAGGGTATGTATGTTTTGGCTGAAACATGTTATCATTTTGCAGAATTTAAGGGGGAATTTATATGATCATTGCAGCAGTGAGTCCAACGTCTGTTGTGTTGATTGTGTGATACCAAGCTTGGCAATTTTTGGAATGGGCCTTTTGTTGCTATTAACTTTCATGTATCCAAGAGGGTGTAATGTTGCTATGAACTTTCAGTATCCAGGCTGCAGGCTGCATACTCAGCAAAGAATTGGGAGTTGGGATGAGGTCATTGGGTCAAAATCAAGTGAATTCCTGAACATGATGTAATCTATTCTATATTGTTTTGAGTATTCATCGATGCAAACAGAATTAGTTGGTAAATTAATTTCTGAATACGAATACCTTCTTTAGGTTCTATTGATTTTTTTTAAAAAAAATTCCCAAAGCATTACTCAACCGTTAGGTATTAGTATTGTTATGTAGTGGGCACTTTGGCAGCAACGTTAACTTGCGGCTTAATTAGTGGGTTGCCGCAAAGCCCACCAACTTGACTAGCGGACAACTTTGCAGGTTGTGGACAGCCGCATTTTAGAAAGCGGATCGTGTGGGTGGTCATGGGCTGTTCACAGCCCGCCCCACTTGCACCCCTAACCAAATCTACCATGATCCGCGCATTCGAACCGTAAAAACAATAGGTCTAGGGCTAGGTTACCTTCTTCTCGCCCAAGAAGTTCCTGATCTCGATGGCGGTGTTGGCGTTGGTGATGGAGGCGTTGATGGGAAAGTGGGCGTATACGAAGCGCATCTTGTAGCGGTATCCCTTGGTTACCCCAGTGATGAGGTTCTGCACGTGGGAGATGGCGGTGCGGATGGCAGCCATGGTGCGGCGAGTGCCGAACCAGGCGTCCACCTTGAGCTTCCGGCCGCCCTCCTGCAGCTGGAAGTCGAGGTTGAGGTGCTTGAAGTTGCGGGTCAGCTTCCCACGGGGCCCCTCCACCGTCACCACCTTCGCGGCGACCTTCACCGTCACCCCCTCCGGGATATCCATGGTCTCGGACGCGAGGATGGTCTTCATCTTCGCCGGCTTCCTCCTTCTCCTTCCTCGGCGGCGGCAGGGAGGGTTTGTGCGTGTGTGTTTGTGCGAATGGTGGCGGCGCAGAGAGGGGTGGTGTTTTATATAGGAGGCGGCGTTGAGGGGGTGAAGCGGTAGGGTTTCCTGCAGTTTGCTTCGGAAGAGGTGAAGGGCTGAAGGCTGGGCTGGGCTGGGCTTTTTCTGGGCCAATGAGTGGAGGCAGGAGAATGTGAGCGCTCAGCCACATGAGAAGTAACCTCGCATCAACCACGGAGCATTCTACGGGCTAGAGAAACAAACGAGCAGAGACGGGAGGAGGAGAGGAGGGGGCGTACGGATCCGGGCGACGTTGGGGTCCTCGTCCTCGATGTCGTCTGCGGCCTGCAGGATCTGCTCGATGTTGGTGGTCCTGCCGAGCGAGGGGGGCACGGCGGCGGCCAGGCCAACCCCCGCGGCGGACGCCGCCGTTGACGGCCCGGCTCCGCCGGCGCGACGGTGGTCGCGGTCGCGCTTGAGCGCCCGCCGCCCGCACGAGGCGCTCCCAGTTCTCCGTGACCCTGTCCGGGCCGCCCCCGCGGGCGCCGCCCCTCCGCCTGGACGACGCCATCGCCGGCTCCACGGCGAGGCCAGGAGCCCTAGGTTGCGGTGACACGCTAGTGCTAGGCGCGGCCGCGCGATCTGAGCCTGGGAAGCGAGCTAGTGGAAGCGTGCGTTGCGGTGTGCGGATTCGAAAGCCACGGGAGGGGTGGTCTCAGACTCTTGGTAGGTAGGGGTGGAAATTGGTAAAGGATAATCCGTTTTATCCGATATTCGTATCCGGGAAAACATAAATGTGGTAAGTAAAATCCGCATTCGAATAGTATTCGTATCCGTATTCGGTGTTATTCGTATTCGTATTCGTATTCGGTGTTATTCGTATCCGGAAAAAAATGGATAGTATTCGTATCCGTATTCGGTGTTATTCGTATCCGGAAAAAACCGGATAGTATCAGGAAAAACAAATACTATCCGGAAAACGAATCTGAATACTATACATTTTTTGTCCCGGATACAAATCTGAATACTATTTATTCTACCGAGATTTGTCGCAAAAGTTGTAGGATATTCGCATTCGACCGAATTGAGTACATATTCGATTCGAATTCGTATTCGTTACGACATTCGATTCGTATTCGTATTCGAGAATATTCGAATTCGAATTCGTATTCGTTTTAAAAATAGGGATTCGTATTCGTATCCGTTTTAAAAATAGGGATCCGTATTCGTATTCGGGACTATTCGATTCGTATTCGATCCGTTTCCATCCCTAGGTAGGTTAGAATTTAGAAGAAATAAATCGGGGAGGGATACTTTTCGGTTTGGGATTTTGTTTTTTTTTTCCAACGGGACGGCGCGGTGCGTTTGGGCTGGGCTAGGCTTAGAGCTGGGATATGGGCCGTGCTTTTTTGGACCGACTCAAAGTACGGTTGGTACGGCACAACATGGTACGTGGTGGGTCGGGCTGGCATGGTACGAACAACGGGCCGGGTTGGGCCTAAGAATATGGCCCGTTGGGTGGCATGGTATGACACGGTCAGTTGGATCGTGCTTGGACCGGCCCAGTATGAAATATGCTCAATTTTCCTATTCTAGCATAATCCCTCCCTCTCTCGGCCTGGCCCAATCATTCCCCAACCCTGACCTGGCCCAACCAATAACCCCTCTGCCACCCAGCTTGGCCTAACATCACTCTCGGCCTCTCCCAACCCTCATCCCTAACCCCTTATCCCAAGCTTGGCTCCTAAATTCCCAATCCCTAATCGCATTCCTCGATTCCTCCTCCCCACGCTGCCGATCGCTCCTCCTCCTCCTCTCCTCCCCACGTGGCCGCCTCCTCCGCTCTCCTAAAGCCACCTCCCTCTCTCTCTCTCCTCTCTCTCCCTTCCCACGCGTTGTCGCCCATTGCCCTCCCTCCTACCACCTCCTCGTCGCTATCCTTCTCACCCCCTTCGCAAGCGTGCGACGCGGCTGAGGTAGGCGGAGTTCTTCATCGACGTCTAGGAGGAGGAGGAGGCTATGGCGAGAGGGAGTGGGTGTGGATGGCGCATGAGTGCCTTTGTCTTCTTAGGTGGCAGCGGTTGTTGTCTTTCCAGGTGTCTATAGTTACTTAGGGCTGGACTTGGACTGGTATGACACGACAGACTTTGGGCGTGTTCGGCTTGGCCGAGGCGAAGTGGACCAAAGACGCAAGACGCAAGACGCAGCAGATAAGCGAGCCAAGCCAAAGACAAAGACGACGCGACCCAAAGCATGGTAGGCTCGGACCGTGCCGGCACGGCACAGCCCAATGTCCAGCTCTAGCTAGGCTAGCTGCTTACACAGGCGACCTGACTTGGTAAAGTTTACTGGTTTCTAGTACGAGCTTGGATCTCTCTCACGTGTCAGTGCCCGGTGATGTCGCTGGTAAATCTAGTGTACACAGCAATTAAGATGGGAGGAAAGCTACATTGACAAAGACGGGTTATCAGGAATTTGTAAAGTTTCCTTCTTTTCACACCAGACACCATCACCGAATTTTAGTTACTAGAGCCCGGCGCATGCTCTAATGCGTGTAGTAAACATCATGTATATAGAATCTGTCTTGGCTTACGTTGGACTACGAAGACAGTTGGCAATACACAGTCTGATATATGATGCATGGACCAAAGTAAGATAGAGCAAGATGTGCTTAATATGATTATACTAAGCTAGGTTTATATGGAGTAATAAACGTATATATAGTTTTTTCGGTTTGCAGCTGAAGCTTCATCTAAGATATAAGGCAAGATAAGCGCGATGGAATCTAGGAAAAGCCGTACGAAAGAAGCATAGCGAACTAAGATATTGGAGAATCCATTAGTACATATAGAGAGTTTTACAGGACAAACATAGAGTAAAACATATGTTTGAAAAATATGACTACATAAGCTACAGAGCAGTGGGTGATGGAGCACAAGTACAAAACATGGATTCCTAGAGTCGAAGCAAAATGTAGGATATGCTGTGGTAGGTTGATTTATCGGAGTTGTTGAAAGATAGATATGTTTTAGATTAGTGTGTAGATCTTTTAAGAGTATATAGAAGTCAATGGAGATGTTTACAGAGGATGCTATAGATAACATACCAAAAGATAGTTGCCCATTTTTTTTTCCTGGAAAATTGTAGCGAAGGATGTGAGTACTTTTTTTGGGGGTATTTTCAGGTAGTTAAGCGTCAACTTGTATAGCAGCAATCACATGAAAATGAGTAGGAATAAAAGTTAACAACAATTCAGCTTTTTATCTTTTAGGTTTTTACCCAGGTAGGCAAGGGAAACACCTTATGCCTATCGTACAAAACCCTTACCGAGCTGGAATAAGGCCGGGATTTTAGCAAACAAGCAGCATAGAAAATTGTTTGTGTTTGTGACAATCTGAAAGATAACCAAGAAAGGAAATACATTTCTTGTTATTTTCGAATCTGTTTTACCAACATCTCCTGATTTCTGATAAGATTGTTATTAATCTAGAAAAAAAAAACAAAGTAATTATGAGTACATATGTTAACAAAGTCAATGACTACAATAATTCTTGAGATTTAATATGCAGATTTATCTTTAACAAATAGTCAAGTGCTTACATCAGCAAGAAATCATTTCTCTTCTATGTGCTTATGATGTTTTAGCTGGAACTTTTGTTGTTTTATACTAACATATTTCTCAGTAGCACCAGAAGTTTGCTTCTCATTATCCTTTTTAACTTGTAGCATACGTGACCTGTAGTACTACATTATTGAGTAAAAAAAATCATAACCTAACTTAATGACCTTCTCAAACATCATATGGAAATGATTTAATACATGGAGATCTTATAAATATAGAGGACTAACAACGAGTGGTACATCATCATCTAGGCATTAATAAATATCAGACAAGCACAAGAATGTACAGACTAATGTTTCCTTTTAAAAAAAGCTGACATGTGAGGAGAACATTATACTCTTCAACAATCTAAAAGAAAGGAAAGTATAGAGATTTTAGAAAGAGTCATACAAATCTATCGGGATGGTATAGCTAATAACTTGCACGAATTTAATTTACCTAAGTATGTAGTGAGCATGTGCATGCTATAATTGAGAACTACAGCACTTTGCAAGCAAATGGAGGACAAGTTTATTCGTATTATCAAGACCATAAAAAACATAGAACAAACTCAATTTGAAAAATACCTCGGCACGACCTGTTCTGGTATAAGATGTTTTTGGATGTTCAAGCCGATTTCTAGTTGTGAATGTTTTGGCTGGATTATTTTTGAGAGTCCTTAGGATGTTTGATGTCTTTGTTATGATGGCTTTACTGGTAACCTCGTCCTCAACATGGCTGCTATCAATAGATAAATCTTTGACACTTTGAGTAGTTGTATATTCTTTGATGCTCCGAGTAGAGCTAATAGAATTCCGCTCAGGAGATGGTTTGCTAAATGTTACGATCCCCTCATCTCCCAAAGTGTTTCTGCTGGCCATTCTTCTGCGCACAGAATCAGCATTTAGTGAATATTTACATATGAGAAAACAAATTTACATTGACATAAATAATAATAGATTAGTAAAGACTCAAGAGAGTATTGAGGAAATACACTTGGTCTGTGCTCTGGACTTTTTCGTAGCATGCTCTGTGCTCTAGACTTTTTCGTAGCATGCTCTTAATAAGTTCCCTACTGCATGAAGGAAGTAACACTTACAGAAGCATGCTCCATTTAGGTAAGATGACAGGCAAAATGGAGTGAACAACATAACATAACACGCTAACAAAGTTACAAGGCACAAGAATATTTTGTGGGCAATGGTGATATTATTGACTTTGTGATCTTGTTAATCAGAGCTTGCATGTCCTACCAAGAAATGATGAAACTGGACCCTCATAATTTTCATGGAGATTACATGATTATTAGGACAGAGATAGTAGTCTAAGTATTATACTTAAATAGACTTGGCTACATTATATATGTAACACAATGAGCATTTAGTAATAGGTGGTAACAATCCCAACTTTACTAATGCAATAATAGTAAATAAACATCGAAGACATGTCAAATAAATATCTAACTATAAAAGCAGAAAGGCACACACGATGTTATTTTGTAGTTTTTAAGTTTTTGACCATCAAGCTGAAACAATGTATAAACCAATTGCATGCATGGGCATCTAAAGAAAAGGCAAGGTAGGGACTTGCAAAAGCTTTAAATGCAGGCTTGAGAGCAGTCATTTCGTATATACAACATCCTAAAACAAAGAAATTTAGGTATTGAATAGCAAGTTTGTTATCTTGGTCCAGGGAAGTGATTTCTCACATAGAAGTGATACATACCTAGAGACCAAATATCAGACTTGGTGCCATATGGTATATCAGCGAAAAGTTCTGGGCACATATAACCTGGTGTTCCTACCACCTGTGTTGAGGACAATATACTACTAAGAACACCATCGAATATGTACAAGAAAACTTGAAAATATTTTAAGTACTTACGAAAGATGCCAGATCATTAGAAGTCAATATCAGCCGCAATTCCCTTCCCTTCATCTCCTCCAGCAAAGCAATCACCTCCCCTTTCCGCCCTATGCGGAACAATTTCCTTACCAGGGTTGCATACAAGGGCGAATCTAGCTCAAGTTTTGTATTCTCCGCCATCTCCTCCTTGAGCCTCACCACAGCATCCACCTTCCCCCTCTCACAGAGCCGCTTCATCAGACTCGCATACACATGAGCATTTGGCCTGACATTGTACTGCCTAGCCATAATTTCCTTCACCTCAAATGCTTCCTCGAGCTGGCCACAGTCGCACAGCGCGGCGACGAGGGTGGCAAACGTGACGACAGTAGGGGCTATACCCTGCTGCAGCATTTCATCGAACAGGTGACGCGCGTGGTCAACGGAGCTAGTTGGGGCCGCTGCACACATAAGGATGTTGTAGGAGCACGCGTTCGGAGGAATGGCGGCCTCCCGGCAGATGGAGAGGAGGTCGTGGAGGGGCGTGGGGCAGGCGAGGAGGGCGTGGAGGAGTGCGTTAAGGGCGTGGGCGATGTGGGGCGCGGGGAAGGCAGGGTGGACGAAGGCACGGCGGGTGGCGGCTGGTAGGCGGGCGCGGCCGTAGGCGGCGATGACGCGGCAGAGGAGCTGCTCCCCCGGGTGGGGGGAAGGCGTGGGGAGCTGGGAGTGGAGGGACTCCATGGCGTGGAAGATGCGCGCGGCCGCGAGCTTGGAGATGATGAGGTCATAGTAGCGAAGGAAGTAGCGGAGCGGGGTGGGGCGATGGGGGTGGTGCCCGTTGGCGGGCTGAGGAAGAGGCAGAGGGCGGCCGCGGGTTCCGGTTTGCGGCGTAGGGAAAAACGATGGCCACAGCGCCGCGCGGGAGGACCGGGCACAGGGGCATGGGCGGCCGGGCGCGGGACGTCGGCCGGAGGAGCTGGGCCGAGCCAGAGGGAGGCGGCGCTAGCCAAGAACCAAGAAGAAGAAAGAATGGGGTGAGGAAGTGAAGAGGAATGGGGAAGAAGAGGAAGAAAAGAAGAGGGGAGAGTGCATCACGCGAGAAGGAGATAGCAGCGAGGACGAGAAGCATCGACTGCACGCAAAGCAAAAAAAAATCGGACGCGAGAGAAGCAAGAGCGTGGGGATCCGACGGCAAAAATCAAAACGGGCGACGTGGCCGCCCTCTCCGGCCGAGAAAACTGCGCCCATTTACCTCTTGAGATTAGTGCACAAACAATTCCACATGTATATGCCTACAACGATTCCAATCTTTAGGGAAAACAAAAGGTCCATTAACTGTTCAAACTTCTTTAACTTTAAAATACTATTTAGATTGCTCTTATGAAAATGGTATCATTAGATTATTCATGAAAAATATTTTCATAATATAATAATTTTCTATTTTTATGATCATATTCATATAAAAATAATAGTCAAAATTGCATAGAGACCGTATTAATGTCATATATTCTTAAGAGCTAGTAAGTAGCTTAGTGTTCACAGCTAGGGATGGCAATGGCGCCCATTCCCCGTTCCTCGACGGGGAATTCACCCATTAGGGGCTGGGGTTGGGGCTATTTCTTCCCCCACGAGGATGCTAATATGAAAAAAATAATTCCCCATCGGGTGAAGCGGGTCCGGGGCTATTCCCCTACTCCTCATCCCCGTTACCTGCATGGGCCCCCGATAACCCAATGACATATGGTCGTATGGGCCACTAGCCCACTAGCTTGAAATCAAATCAGAATGGCCAAAGAAAACCCCACCCCAAGAAGAAATCCCCCCAAACCCTCCCCTCCTATTTCCGTTCCCCAATTTCGCATGGTCATGCTCCCCACCGCAACGACGCACTAGCAAGCCCTCAGATGGCCACGCTGGCGGTGCCAGGGCCACGACGATCCCAGCGTGGGCGGTGGCCCGTAGAGAGGTGGCTGCGGGCGAGGTGGTGTGGCGCGTGCAGCCCACGGAGGCCTCAGAGCGGCGCCGCGCGAGGGTCATCGACTACGCGCGGAGGCTTATCGGGCTACGCTTAGATGCGAGGTGTGTGCGTCCCTTAGTCCTCTCGCCCCGTCCGTACGCGAAACGCTCGTGCGTGGAGCAACAGTTTCAAGAATGTGCATACCATTGATAGCTCCTATACAGTCTTTGAAATGTGGCCACATTCTTCGATCATTTCTAATTCTCCTGTGAACCGTAGAGAAGTTTGGATCCTTTGTCCTCACAAAATCTTTAGACATTCTAACCACACACTGCAAAACCTCATCAAACTTCCTGCTAATTGTCTCACCAGAATGCTTGAATCGATTCTATGCTCTTCGGTTAGATTCACAGCCACCACATATGTATAGGAAGAGAGCTAGTGCTTCAATTGAACTTGTATGCGTAGTTGATTTCAAGTCATATGTACTCACCAAAAGATCATGTAGACTGTGAAAGATCGTAGCATTCATACGAAACATGTAGTAGCTTTCTCCCAAAGTGGTCAAAGTTTCTCTCACCCAACCCATTCCACTAAGCCGTGAAGTCCTTGGCTCATCCTTGGCTCTCCACGATAATTGCAGTAGCAGCGAGGTGACTTGACATGTCTTGCCATAGACGCATCATCTGCACGTCACACACATGTTCCTCATCTGATATATTACTCTCTTCACTATCGCTTTCACAAGACAACATCTGTACATGAACATACAAAAACACAACAACATAAATGGCATTTTAAACATACATGAGTACACATTAGGTCCAAATGACAATATATATCTAGTGAACAAAATATCTTATAATCCAAAAAAGGTCTTACAGCCAAAAGAGAAATAATGAATAATAAAGGTGAATACAAGACAAACTACTTGTAGGAATATCTCCATAATCATCCTAACATTACAATCAAAATTCTATTTGCCATACTTGGCATCGTACTTCCTTTTGAGCCATTCGAATCATGCTTCACTATTGCGCAAGGTCATAAACATTTCCCTTTGCTCCTTCTTTAAGAAAATTTCAGATACGATGAAGTGCTCATTACTCCCATTAATAGCACCACACTCTTCAACCGATTCCATTACATCCTTGATGCTACACACCGAGTTTTCCTCTCTTTTCTCTGCAAATGCTTCAAAAGATGCATGCAACTTCTCATTCAACTCAAGAATTCTTCTCAGTTGATCTTGCATGACCACAGACCTACTCTTTGGTTTCTTCCCCTTATCATTGCTAGAGCCGCAAGGTCTCTTCCCTTTCCTACCAATTAGTGATTCATCTTCACGATCACTATTATATGTGTCATCATTGTCATCTTCAAGCTCTTCAATATCAATTGCTGTCGAAGCATGCACATGACTTTCAGGCAATGTTCCCATTGCAGGAGACCAATAGTCTTCACCGATGTTGCGAATGTCATCAAACATCTTGGACAACAACTCCTCATTTTGAAGTCCAGCTTTCTCAAACTTAGAACATCCTTTATATTCCTGTCAATACCAAATGTTACACGTTAAACCTTCACTAATAATAGAGCTAGGAATGTACATTAATCCTAATGAGTAATGACTTACTTTTTTAATTTCTTCCACCGTTCGGGGGTGGCCTTTATTGTCTTCTTTTCATGATCCCATCCTAAGCCTGTCTCCTTTGTCCTCAATTTTCTCCAAATGTTGTAACCGTTCTTTAATTTATCCTATTTGTTCTTCATTTGCATCTTTTTGTATTGCAGCCTAGTCTTCTCTACAAATTTTGCAATCACTATAGTATACCTTGGGTTGTTCAAATGGGTATTCGGATGACTGCCGGCCTCTACTTGTTCAACGAACAATTGACACACTATCCTAGTGTTCTCGTCATTCCACTCAACGTTATCAGCCATCTGAAATCTCACAAGATAAATAAAAAGATCAAAAAACGGTGCATACTTCAATGTTGTAGAACACTTCTAAATTATCATCCAAACAAATCATCAATCACAGAAGCATTGAAACCAAACAAAACATTCAGAAATAAAGTATCATCATGGTTCATGAGTGTCAGAGCACTTTGAATGCCATTTGAAGTCTACCTATATTGCAAACTGGAGTTAGCAATCAATGCCATTTGAAGTCTACCTATATTACAATTCAGTATGTACATTTACATTTGACATTAAAAAATAATGAACAACAACTTCTTTACATAGCAATGCTCTATTACTATGTAGCAAAATTTACATTATACATTTGACATCTAGAAAGTAGCAACATTATGGCAAGCAATAATGCACATATATGTAACACAGAAGCTTTAGTTCTGTACATAGCAATGTTCTATTACAACTCAAAGGACAAAGCCTTAAGCCTCACTGGAAGTCATCTCAGAAAATTCAGTTCTGTACATTAGCTTTAGATACTACTATGTGTACAGGGGAAAAAAATCATTCACAGATACTTCAGTTCACAGATGCTTTAGTTCACAGATGCTTCAGTTCACAGATGCATTCATTTCACAGATAGTTCAGTTCCCAAAGACATTTAGATACTTCACTTCTGTACATTAGCTTCATAGATCATTCACATATGCATGAAAAAAAGCATTCACAGATGCATGAAAAAAATCATTTGAGCCTACTACTCTTTTCATGACAAACCATTCACAGATGCATGACAAAAATCATGAATCACTGAGAAAGAATTCCATTCACATATTCATGAAAAAATACATTTGTGCCTACTACTCGTTTCATGGCAAATCATTCACATATGCAAGACAAAAATCATCAATCACGATTTGATGAAACTACATTCACATATTGACAGATATAATTGATGGTGACTGACGAACAAGAAGAAGACGAAGGGAGGAGTAGGGAGGGCAAGGGGGATGGCCGGATCTAGAGCTCTACCTTCACAGGAGCCGACCGGTGGTGCTCGGGAACTGCGGCAGTGAAAAAGGTGGGGAACGACGACGGCCTCTAGGGTTTCCTGGGTCGGCGGTTGTCGTCTTCTCGAGGCGGTGCACTCCAGGTCTGGCAGTGGCACAGTGGAGGGCCGGCGGGGAGCACACGGGGGCCAGAGGTGGCACGCTCGAGGCTCGACGCCGAAATCGCCTCGGTCGTGAGAGAGGAGGGAGATAGAACAAGAAGGGAAGGAAACGCGAAGGGTCGGGGGTTCTCGCGATGGGATGTCTGGGGGTAAGTGGATGGCATTTGCGGGTAAATAAACTCAACTTCAGTGGGTATTTTTGCTTCTACCAAGTTGGCTTCCTACGAGAATCTACAGAAAGACTACTTCTCCTCGCTAGTTTATTTTTGAGACAGCTCCTCGCGAGAAGCAGAATCGGTTGGTTTGGGAAGCTGGGTGTTTGGTACAGCTCCACCAAATCCAAACAAGAAGCTGGGAGTAGAAGTTGTACCAAACAGGACCTTAACTACTATAATTCGCAGTTTACCCCCGCAGGGGCATCGTCCCACCTGAGATAGTTCACCCCTCCACTCTGAAAACCAACGCTGACAGGTGGGCCTACTACTCTACTGAAACTGTTGTTCCCAGAACCGTGCTTGGCCCCCCTCACGCAAAATTCAACGTGAGTCGCGAAACCGTTAGAGCTTTACCCCCCACGACCACGAGCCACAAGCCCACCTGTCCCACTCACTCCTCCACCCCCGATCTGGATTCACGCCGCCACGCCCCACCCCTGCTGACGTCGCTTCGCCGCGCCTCGCCCCTACCGTCGTCATGTTTTGTCTCTCTCTTGCACGCATCCCTCACCCGCTTCCCCAAACAGGCCACGCGAAACCCTCGCCCCTCCCCACTCTGACTCCTCCCCTTCCCTCACATCCCAATCTGCGCCCTCCTCCAGTACGCGCCCTCCATTTCCCCTCTTATCCCCTTTCTTTTAATGATTTTTTGCCTTGCACGTGGTGGCACCAGATTGGGGTCACGCAATGGAGATCAGATCTCTGGTGGCGACAGGCAGCAGAACAGGGCAGCCGCACGAGGACGAGATGTGGCTGGCAAAGCTGAGGATTTCGTTAGAGATTGTCCTAGATTCTTAAGTCTAATATTGGATGCCACCATTACTTCATTATCATTTTTCCTTATACAAGATAAACTTTCGGTCCATGTTTCACCACTAATTTTCTAATCATCCTGGACCATCGCCCTCAAGTTTGGCGGGATTTCGATAGCTCTGACTTGGATATGGCCGTGCGTCTTTGATGGCGAAGAAGGCGATGGGTAAATAGTACTACGTAGAGCACCATGGGTGGCCAGCAGTGGTGGCTCGAGGTTTAGCGTCCAGGGCAGCGGCGAACATGTAGATGGAGAAGACGGGGCCGCACTATTTTAGTTTTCCTTGTGAGTATAGATGTTTTGGTTTGCTGCCTTGCCTTGTTCACTTCATTGTTTGCACATGACTGCTGATTATTTGATTTGTTGTTTTAATTGCAAACATTTTACACACTGTTGAGATCATTCTTCTACGCAGAGATATCACATTTTTGAGCTATTCATGGTAAGTTTCTGAACATTTTTGGATGTTCGATTACTACAGTTATCATTGATGCAAGTTGCTAGCTTATATGATGATGCAAATCTTACTCTTGGAGTTGGAAGGCATATTACTTTAATGGCACTAATTTTGTTTTTCTTTCCAGTTTTGGTTGTGTTTTGTGCAGCGCTCGGATGATATTTGTGCCTCTTGGGACATTGCTACCTAATACACGTCGTAAACGTATGTAGCCTACATCTTAGTATATCAAGTTTGTTACTTCTCGAAAAATTCAGTCTTGATGCGTAATATCATGTGTCATGATACATACTGCCTTATGTGGTTACACTTTAGATATATCTTATTTTTCGCATATATGATTTAGCTATATCTGTGGTTCTAATTTCAGTGGTTGCTCTGCTTTTCTTAACTACTATAATTCGAAGTTTACCCCATAGGGGACGATCGTCCCACCCCTTCATCCGTGCCCGTGCTTGCACGCGAACTGCTCCACCTCACTGCCTCGCACAAAAATACGGTAACCACCTCACCCACCACGTTTTCGTTTTCCCCTTCCCCATCCCCTTCGGCTCCTGCACGTTCCTCTTCCCTACCTCCCCTCTTCCCAACTGTCGCCGCCCTACTGTGGCTGCTCTCCGACCTGGCTGCCCGGCTCACCTCCCTAAACCTCCCCAACGACTCCTTCGTCTACCACACCAACCCACCCAACGCGCGCTCCTCCCAGCTGCCGCCGTCACCCAAGGGTCTCTCCCCGGCCGGTTCCTTCAGCAAGAAGATGAGCATGGACGAGCTCATTGCGCACCAGATCCGCGTCACCCACCAGGTCCCTTCCATGTCCTCCTCTCCCTTCTCACTACGCTCTCTCTCTCTCTCTCTCTCTCTCTCTCTCTTTCTGCTCTTCTTGCCTAGGGTTTCTGAGTTTTGGTGCGAGATCTTTGCTCTTCTGCCCCCAAGATTGACTTCTACCCTTGATTTTTCTGTGATTTTTAGGGTTTCCTATTGTACGATCTCGGTTTTTGGGAGATTCTTGGTCGTTGGTGGGGAGGATTAGGCCATGCGTTCGTGCGAAACTTAGGCTTCGATGCCCGGTACTCAAAGCTCGACCTCCTCCTCCATCGCTACGGTAGCATTGACCACTTCGATATGGAGTCAAGTTTTTGTTCCTTTCGCATATGTTCAATGCACATGCTCCCCCCCCCCTTATATTCATCTCTGCAAGCAACGATTCCTTGATTTCAAGTGATCTTTGCCTATGGCTGGAGCAAAATGGCTACATAAAATCACCTAATTGTTTTACTGTAATACAGATAGATGGAATGGTAGTTGCAGGCTTACAGTCGTAATCTCATTTGGATACTCATCCTACTGAGGTAATTAACAGTTTTATCTTGAACTTAGTTCAATTCAGGTAAATGATTTAACCAATTTTATCCATGTTAATATCAAGAGCTCATTATCATCCTTTGTTTATTATGCTTTTATGCTTCTTTGCATAGGTTTCACATTTTCATGTTGCCTCTAGAGATGGTCCACTGATCATATTGTTTGTTGGTGTGCTGGTGAAGACATATTCAGGTGCTATATGTTTCTTTGAATTTGCTTGTGTTGCTGTGCTTTCCTACGGTATTATTCTGGTGGATGAGAGGCTTATACCTATAGTATTATTTAGGTGGATGAGAGGCTTATACCTTAATAAAACTGATGGGTAGCTTTATTTGCTCCACAGAGCAGCTCTCATAGGCACTACTTGTAGATGATAACTGTATTCTACTTTGGGTGATCTTTCAATTTGACATAAGATAGCAAATTGAGATTGATGGCTCATGATTATTACTCTGTATTGCAGTGTTTTGCTGGCTGGTAGTCCATCGAGAGGACCAACGATCTTAACCCCTTAACCCCACGGTTCGATTCTGTCACAGTTTCTCACAATTTTAGTTCCTGTTTGGATGTTGGACTGTTTGGGAAGTGGGAATGGAGGAGTAGCGATGGTGTTGCAGATTTGGGAATTAGGTGTATGCGCTAAAGACCGTATGGTACCTTTTGGTAGTCTGGTTGTCCACAATTAGTTGTGGTGCACTGGTGCTTCCTAGGGTATTATATATGTCGACAATTAGAGGAACACTTGGTTGTTGCAATGTGGAAATTTTGGATGTTTTGTTTGCCGTCGTTTGTTTTTGCTAACAATTAAGAGCTTCAACTGGTTCTGGAATGCGGGAATTAAATCTTGTTCCATAGTCCATGTTTGCTACCCAAACTTATTTCTCATCTTGGTATGTGTTAATTTAGATATGGTTTCATGCGTTTGGAGAATAGGCAAAGGGAGTGAGCTTCCTGATGTATCAAATCAGGTGTTCCCGATTTGGTCATTTGTTCTTCTTAGTTGTCAGCAATGGAGAAACCTGCCAATTCAACTTTAGAATCAGGCAACTTGAAAGGTATTCATGTTGTTATCATCGATTAGTACTTATGTGTGCCCGTGGAAATTCCTTGGTTTTCGTACTTATGTATGCTTGATTTAAAACCATACCCCGTTAAGCATTTAAGAGTGTTTTGTTTGTCCTTTTGGTTATTGCCAGTTTGCCACAATGTGTGGTATCTTTTGGTCAAAATATGATATTTCCTAATGAATTATGCAGGCTGATCAAAGAATGTGCGGGAATCGCCACCATGATGTCTCATGTTCTCTTTCACATCGTAGATGGGGGATGTGCGGAAGCGGCCTCTTATGCAATATGTTGTTTGCCTTGCCATGACTGAAGCCATCAAAGAACTGTGCTATGCTAAGGTGAGGATTTAGTGAAGTATCATCATGTTTCCTGTTTGTTATTCACATGTGTTGTCCATTGATTGCATTATGATTATTTCCCTGACGCCGACTACTTGGTTATGGCATCATATATTATCTATGTGATCAAATGCAGGGACTGCCAGAGCTTGATGTAAGGATAAAATGGCCCAATGATCTCTATTTGAAAGGGCTAAAAGTTAGCAGTATTCTTTGTACCTCATCATATCAACCAAAAATCTACAAATATCTGTACTGGTAAGCATGCATTTTGAATGCTGTTGATACTTGATACTAAAAATTGAGGATAAAATAATATCAGGTAAGGCGGTTTTCATGACATTCGGTATGATAAACTTGATTTCCTTTTATTCTTTTCAGGTATTGGTTTAAATGTCGATAATGAAAAGCCTACAACATGTTTGAATGCTGCACTTCAAGAAGTAAAGTCTAATTCAACCAGACTAAAACGAGAAGACATATTGGCATCCTTCTTCAACAAATTTGAAGTTCTTTTTGAGATTTTCTCAAATCAAGGTAACTTCGGTGTCATTATTTCCCCTCCTTTACTTTAGTATTGGAGCATATGTTCATTAGCACAGTGGTACTTGATGTGTGTGCATAGAGGATTTTTTTTTGCTGCTCATAATTTTACCTTATGAGATACATTTCCTTTGCCTTAGTGAGTGATGAATTCATGAATCCTTATTTCTTATATGTAAGATGAATTCATGATACATTTCCTTTGCCTTAGTGAGTGCTGAATTTCCCAACTTTTGGTGGTAAAATTGAATACCATAATATTCTCGATTTTCCATTGCAGGATTTCAGGCTCTTGGGGAGCAATACTACAACTCATGGCTTCATAGGTACGGAGTAGTATATCAATATTGGTTCATTAGACCTCCATTACCGATTTTTTTACTGAACTGTAGTCTGTACCCACTACCACTTGACTTTAATTGTTAATCATATGGTACTTCTGTGCCGGAATAACCAAAGCAAGTGGTTGGAAGTCAATATGCTTTAACTTCTAGGAATCATGTTGCTTTTCATATGTTTTGGTATTCATCATTTCATATGAAAGAGCTTTGCAATCTTCACTGTTATGTAGTGGCCAAAGAGTCATCACACAAGATGTGCATGAAGGCCAGTCTGTAGACAGTGTGGTCACTTTTCAGGTTAGCACAGAACTTAAGTACCATAATTGAGTAGATATTTCCACTTTTCTAACCAGACTAAACTTTTCCAGGGACTGACACCAACTAGGTATTTGTATGCTATTGGTGAGGACGACAAAAGCTATGAGCTGCACCTTGATGGCAATAGGTGCTTGCGTGCTGCCCATTTGTTATCCATCGCTAAGATTTTTCTCATACATCACCCTGATGCTTCTATCCCGACATGTGTTTATCAAGACTGTAATGGTCTATCACATATCATTTTAGTCGAGAAATCTAACACATTTTTCCTGGACTGCAGCTTTGATTTCTTCAAAGGATTGGTGAGGAGGAAGATGGAAGCATAGTACGTCAGTACAGAGATAGGTAGTGGAATAGTAGAACACATTGTATAAGGGGATGGAAGGTAGTTAAGAATTCCGGAACAAATTATGAATGGCATGAAAAGATGCTTAAAACATCAGCACCATCACCTGCATTCCAGTGTATGCTTAAAAACATAAGGAATGTTCTTCAAAGAAATCGAATCTTCTCACGATAGGTTTGGATAACTTGTTTGAGATGTTGGAGTATTAACTCATTATATACTGACAATATCAGAAGCTGGTTCCGCTTCTGGTTTGCAACTGCTATTTGGATTCTAGGGAAGATCAACCAGGAGTCCAAGCCCAAAGGCTGAAACACCGGAATGAGTTGAAATGTCGAGTAGAATCTCAAGGACCAAAAGGAGCTACTTGAATGAATAGTAGAAAAAGGGTAGGAAATTATAAAATGGTTATGTAGTTTCTGTTGTTATTTGTAACTCCCTTGAAATTGTTACCCGCATGGTGTTGTCTGTGCATACTTTTATTTTGCAACAAGTGTTGCTGTAATATTTATTTAGCCCGCTGATTTTGTAAACTAATTGTAATCTTCAGTACAGTTCATTTCGAAGTTCAAATAAGAGTAAGAACTAAACTTTCCATACTACTGAGCTAATCCTCGTGATGTAAGTAGTACTAATCTTCAGTACAGTTCATTTGTAACTCTTTCGGTTTCCTCTGGTCGAAAACAAGATTCAGGTATTTAAAAGTCCATCAGACTGATCCATGTTTTATGACAAATGTGGTGCCTTTCAATTTGCATGCATCATGATTAAGAATCGAGAGAGAGAGAGAGAGAGAGAGAGAGAGAGAGAGAGAGAGAGAGAGAGAGATACATCACAATCACAATTGGTCGGCTTCATCTCGCTGTATGATGTAGGAAGCTCATCAAACTAGATTCTTGTGTCAAAAGTGTCATGGATGACGTTCCTCGTAATCAATCGGCAGTGTGCGTTTTCTCTTTGGATCGAGAATACTGTGTGGTAGACAGTGTTTTGAGACTGTGTGGACAACACTCTACAGTAGTACGCAAAACATTGTAGAAACAATGTATTTCTACTGTGCTCTTGATACTGTGACGCTCGATCTAGACCGTTCATTTGTTATCCGGTGATAGATCTACATGGCATGACAAGGTTGCTTCTTTGAAGATAATTGAGTAAATAATTGATTCTTTTGTTAGATATCTAACTTTTGTGTTTCCTTCATGCTTTTTTATTCACTCATTTGGGATTTCGTGATGCAGTAACAGAGCTAATAGAAGGAAATGTCTTAATTTTTCCCGTCGCCACTGCGAGGTCAGGCGAGGTGCGCTTGATAGCAAGGAATTACTCCATGATGGTGGTGAACTGAAGAGGTGTCGAGGTTGTTTTATGTAACTGGCTCAATTGATCGCTTGATGGCTATTTTTCCTTGCTGTAAACTGTTATGTCATCTATGATTGGAACTTGAAATGTGCTGCCTTTTTTTTTTCCGATCATGCTGCTAATGTCATGTAAAAAAAGGACTTTGTTGGCTCCTATAAATAAGGTATAGTTTTTTTATTTTTGCTGGGGCTATATATACCAGCTCATATTTTTTTCTCTAAGTTAATAACAGTTATTTTTTATTCAACGGCTCATAAATAAGGTATTGTTTTTTCTTTTTGCTGGGGCTATATATAACACTTCATTTGTTATTCTTGTTCTATCGTGTTACACTAATGTGATGCTTATATGTATCACCATCTTTTAATTGATTGATTTACTTCATGTGTTAAAGATAAATATTATTTCTATAAGATTTGGAGTTCCGTTGCAACGCACGGGCACCCTACTAGTTTTAAAAGAAATTTGTCTCGCTTTTTTTGAGTTTTTTTTTTTGCTTTTGATAGGAACATGCACAATAGAGCAATTTAAATATGTGAAAAATCCTAATGTAATTCGACTAGTAGATTAGGAAAGACTATATATAATGTTTATTTATTCTTTTTTCAAGTGATAGATGTTACTGATATGCCTAAGAGGCAATCATAGATGTATATGATTGTATCGTTTCTATGTTTATAAACTTTTGAATAATATATTATTTTGTACCTCGAATGAAATATCATTTATATTAATTAGAAAGTATGTGCCTTGTTCGTGAAACTTTCTATTTATGTTTATGAAGTCTTTTTAAACACTTCTGATCTTATATCATTATGTGAGACACTTACGATTTATAGATCAACACATTTATTGATTGATGATCACGTTTCACGAATCATGGATATGACATATCAAATCAATAATGTGGGCATATGTTGGAGAACATAGTGTTAGATTGACCCGCCTTGAGGCACTACAAGAATTGTTATATTCTTAAGTGCCATCAGTTTGTCTCCTACATAGTGTATGTGGGATTCTTAGACCTAGGGTCGTCATGATTTTCTACATGTGTAATAGTTTACTTAGGGGTTGCCAAATGCTACTCCGTGAATTGGTAGTCATAAATGTACCTTTTGGGTTTACTATAAAACATGTGGAGCAATGTGAGCGATCAAGATATAATTTTTCCCTCCTCTTTGATGGGAGAGATATCTCTGGGCCCTTGTAACATCCCCATTTTTGGGAGTTTTTGAAATTTTCAAAATAAAAATAACTGTTTGATTTTTCCTGAATTGTTAAAGCTTAATTTGAAATTTTAGAGATTAATAACAAATTTAATGTGAGTAAATCAAACTTCAATTAAATAAAAATCATCTTATTTGATTTTCTGGTTTTATCTTGGAATTCCTTTTTCCAAGACCCAGTTGTTTTTCCGTGGAGTTCTTTTTATTTCTTTTTAGCTTATCCATATTTCAGAGTCTTTTTAAAGCTTTATAAATAAAACAAACCATTTGCATTCCATTGAATAAATGTGAAACTTAAATTGAAATTCCAAAGTGAAAAACATTTAAATAATTAAATCAAACTTTAATTAAAATATAAAATGAGTTTAGTGGATTTTCTGGGTTTTCTTGGATTTTATTCAAGTTGGTGCTGTTTCTTGTAACCCGGTCTGTTTTATTTCTTTTCTGTCTTCCCAAAAATTATTTTATTTGTTGTAAAATTTAATTTAAATTGGTGGTCTATTTTTAAGCTTTAAAAATAAAAATAATCGTTTGGATTTTATCGATTTAATTTAAAGCTTAAATTAAATTTCGAAGAAAAAATATTATAATTGGCTAAAATAAACTTTTTTAAAAAAAATCCAAAACTATTTTATTTGATCTATTCAAGTTCCAAAGTATTTTATAAAATTTTCTCGGATTTTCAGATTTTTTCAGATTTCTTTCTTTTTTTTCTCTCTCTTTTCCTTTTCTCTCTCCTCCTTTTTTCTCCTGCTGATCTTCTTCCCATGGACAGCTTGGTGGCGCTGTTTTCTTTGCAACCCCTGGATTCCCGGCTATCCCATGCCTGCATACTGGATTCCTCTGACCCTCCCATGCCTGGCCTCTCTCCTTCCTTGCGACGCCACCTCCCCATGCCCTCGCTTTCTTCTTTGCCATCTTGCCGTCCTCCCCTTGCTACCAGCAGCACCCTTCCTTCCCCTCTCTATAAAACCAGCACTGCCCAGCAGCTCCCTTCCTCCCTTATCTTCCTCCCCAAACCGAAGCAAGCCCCAGTAGCCCTACTCCCTTCTCCTTCCTCCCCTCTCTCTTCTTCTCTCCTCCTAGCCAAACTGAAGCACCACCAGAAGCTTCCCAACCGGAGCTCTCCCACCAGCAGCTTCCCTCTTCCTCTCCCCCACTGCCGAGCTCCCCATTTCTTCTTTCTTCTCCTTTAAAACCAGCTAGCCTCCTCCTGTGCACGTCGCAAGCCATGCTGTTGCCTCCCCGTGACCTGGACTCCACCATGCCGAGCAGCCAGCTGCTCCACCCGAGCCCAACTCCATGCTACCGCCCCTTGTGCTGCTCGCTCCCCATATCCTGCTACCGCCCCTTGTGCTGCTACTGCTGCCGCTCCATCCTCCCCCTTGTGCTGCTCCCTCCTTCCCCTCTCTACAAAACCAGCAGCGCTAGCTTCCTCCCCTCCTCCCTTTCTTCTCTCTTCATCTCCACCATTTCTCCAACCACTACTACACACAGCCTCATCACAGATGATTCGGAACCGTCATCACAAACAGTTTTCCAAACCGTCTGAAAAAGTTCGTCTGTGATAACAGGCGTTATCACAGACGGTTCGGAAGTAGAACCGTCTGTGATAGTAGTTATCACAGACGGTTCTACTTCCGAACCGTCTATGATAGTATATTTTCACAGATGGTTCTCAACAAGAACCGTCTGTGATAGTAATTATCACAGACGGTTCTTCTTAAGAACCGCCTGTGATAGTTTTTTCAACTGTAAAAAAAATACTAAATGTATAGCTAGCAGGTGGCCACGGTGGCCTTCCCCTTGGTCGTTCGCCTCTCTGCCTCTTCGTTGCCTCCGCTGCCTTGGCCGAGCTCCCGGCATTGCGCTCCTCAATGTAGGAGATGGTGGAGTTGATGAGGAGGAGCACGATGATGCCGACGAAGTCCTGCCAGTTCGGCGGGCGGTGGTCGCCGTTGGCCATCACGATGGCCTTGACGGATGCCACCTCCATCACCCACGACAGAGGGTTCCACATGAACCCCAAGAACTTGAGGATCTCGCTCTCCTATGCACGCACGCAAGAACCATGCCACCATTGTTACAACATTACGCAAAAGCAAAGCTCACAGCTAATCTAATTAGTCAACACACACGTAGATTAAAAGATCAAAACCCAACGAAATTAAAGATGACAGAATCGGAAACTACTACCTTCTTTTCTTCGAGCTTGTTGGGGCGGAAGATAGTAATGCGCGCCTCGGAGGACCAGCTATAATATATAAGGACTCCTGCTACTCCTGCACACGCATTCAAAATTTTCGAACCCCCGCGTTGTGAATCACATATCACAGACGGCTCGTATCACCAACCGTCTGTGATGAGGTACTTATCACAGACGGTTCGTGATACGAACCGTCTGTAATAGTATCGGAGACGGTTCTATTAAAGAACCAAATGCGTGATCTTGGAGATTATCACAAGCGGTTTTTAATAGAACAAATGCGTGATACTATCACAGACGGTTCTATGATACTAGAGATTATCACAGACAGTTTTTTAATAGAACCGTATGTGATACTATCACAGACGGTTCTTTAATAGAACCGTCTGTGATACTGAGTATCACAGACGGTTTGTAATTCAAACCGTCTGTGATAGGCCCGACAGACCCAACACAGACGGTTCCATTTTAACCGTCTATGATGAGGCGTCTACTATTGCCTGTTTTGTAGTAGTGAACCAAAGTGTTAGACAGCTCAACGTCTCAACCAACATGCAGTGTGTGCCGATCTTGTTATCTAGCTTGCTACTGTTGGTTTTGGTTATCTTGTATTCACACAGCGCATGTATTATATATCGATCAATCAATGGAATGCATGCAACTGCAAGCTTCATGCACGCACTAGACAAAAGTGCATACTCTAGTGCTTACTGCTTAGTAATGCATCTTCAAGCAGTAGCAAACACAGCATGCACATGTACATGTCAAGATTAATTCATTACACTCCACCTCGGTTCTCCATCTCCGATCATCCATTCTCCGCACCAACTACGTCACGACGAGCCCCTCGGCTTCCTCTTCCTATCCCTAGAATTCGCCCCACTGTCTCGTCTTCTTTTCTCCGCAGTCGAGATTTTTCCGTCGCGGGCTGAAACTCTTTCTTCCTCGCGTTCCGCCATCATCATCGATCCCCCGGCAACATCGTCACTGCTGTTAGCTTCGCCCCCGCGACATTCTACGTCGTGTTCCCTTCCTTTTGTCCGAAGCATCGCCGGTTCACTGACGCCACTATTCCCCCGTGCGCTTTTTTTGCGCGCCGCCGCCGCATCGGACCTCCGCCGGCGACGCGACCACCACCATTGGGTCCGTCTCGCTCTCGGGATTCTATTTTGCTAGTTCACCGGCTGCCCCTCCCTTTCCCTCGCCGGCCCCATCATTTTTGCCCGAGCTTGCACTATTCATGTATGATGTTTTTCTATATTTCATGTGAAGTCAAACTTCCAGATATTCGTTCTCCCTCATACGAACTCCGATTCTGTCGATTCTTTTTTTTCTAAATTCAGCCTCTTCCTATCGCTACTAATTTCGTAATTTTTGGATTTTATTTGGATTTGGGGTATTTATTTGGCTCTTTTCACACGTGTAGATTCCGGTTTCTCTGAAGAATTCCTGGAATCGTCTGCCGAAGCATCTCAAGCCTTAAACGGAGGCAAGTCGTAGACCTTTGATCATGTCGTACCCATTTTATAAAACTATATTGATTTATATCAACATGCATTGCTAAGTTTATAATAAATGCTTTTGGGAATAGTTAAATGCCTAATTGTCATTATGCCACCTTGTATACTTGCTATTGACATGTACCCTTGAATGACATAAATCTTTGGACACCATAAGATGGTTAATTATTAGTTGGACATTATTATACTATCAACATGGGCCGTAATGTTTAGTCATGCTTAGTCGCGATGGGATTCATGATCACATACTCAAAGAAAGAATGAATGAATATGACTTAATGAATTATGGAATTATGGTAGAGCCACTGTTATCAAAAGATGTTGTGCCATGGCAAGAGTTGTCACTTGACCGGGTTGAACGAAAATGATTTGTGCTCGGGCAAGTGGGTGGTGGCAAAGGTGGGTGCGGGAAGCATATTGTAATGAGAAAGTCTCGCCTGAGCAACCACTAAGGACTTAACTTTGTGCGCCATTGATCTGGGTCATACTGTACAACCACAAGTCTATTTACGGGGTGGACCTGACTAACTAATTAGCAATATTTTGGGTTGGTTCTGTCATGGTGGTGTGATCTCCGAGTTTACAGAGAGATTCACATGGCGCAAAAGGGGGTCCAGAATGGCGAAACCTTAGCGGGCAGAAGCAAGTCAAAACAGAGCTTTGTAAAGGCTTTGCGATAATATCTTAGGTGCATACCTCGAAAGTGTGTGGGCGGACAGTATAAGATGATTATCTCTTGTGTGTTAAGCTGTACAACCTCTGCAGAGTGTTAAAAATTATTCGAATAGCAGTGTCCCCGGTTATAGACAATGCCTAGTGATTTCACACAAGGGGTAGATTTTCTCAAAAGTGTTGGATGGTTTGGTTGGAATGGTTGAGAAGTGAATGGGTATTCACTGCTTGTTGGTTGGGAAGTGAACGGGGTGTTCACTAGTTGCTTTAAAGAAACTTGTTTATTTATGTATTAATCTTTTAAATTATGCTTTTCAATCTAATCACTGTATTTACCGTCAATATTGCTTTATGCAAAATAGCTATAAAGTTATCCTTGTCAAGCCTTGCATGAATACTATTTGCATATATTCCCCTACGACTTGTTGAGTACTTTAAAGTCCTCACGGCTTTGCGCCATTATTGAACAGTCACAGAGGAAGAACCAGGGAATACAGAGATTTTTGATGAATACCTTGAAGACTATACGAACTAGGATGCATTCTCCACTCGATTGCCTGTGGGCATGTCGGATGGCTACCACAAGTTTGTTTATTCTCCGCTGCAAGTTTACCCTATTATCGTTAAGCTCTGCGTGGCAAACTCTACAAAACTTAACCATAAGGTACTTTGCTACTAAGTAATATTAATTTGTCTGCTTCATTAGCTATCTTGTTGTATGGATATGATTTCATCGATGTTGCAACTGTGTGAGCTAGCCACTGATCATAGGACTAGTTCAGAATGCATAGAGGGTCCCAGAGTTGTATATCCGGGGTCCCGACAGCCCCTCGATATGGTTGGATTAAGGAAGTGCATGATCATGTCGAATATGGCTAAGGAGTCAACTGCATCTAAGTAATCCACTACAAGATCGAGTGAGCGATCGAGCTATCATAGGATGACACGCATCTCGTCTTGAGTTCGATTTAGTATTGTGAGGCAAAGGGATCAGCACGTGAGCTTTATAAATGTTCATCCGGTATGATCTTTATGTGTACTCAAAAGAACAATTTTATTGATAATTATTAGAGTTTTACAAGAACGGCTTACAAGCTAGTAAATAAAGAACACAGCGGAAGACAAAATAGTAATAGGGCCCAGCAAATCTACGACAAGCAATCAACTGGGGTAGTGGCATAGTCATCGAAATCCTCATCAGTGGAAAATTTCTTCTCCTCTAAACAACATTTTATTAAGCAAGGGTGAGTACAAAAATGTACTCCACAAGTTACACCCATAAAATAATGTTAATGCATGTAGGGATAATATCAAAGGAAGGCTTATAGGGTTATTTGTGCAAAAGCAGTGTTTGTCATTTTAATTACATTAAGTAAGTTCAAAAGCTCATGTTATACAATATTCTAAAATTTAATTTTAATGAAATGATAAAGCTAGTGTATGCTCCAATCCTAACACCAACTTAAACATGGGCACCCACCAGGGTTTCAACCCATATTTTTCCCATGTACACCCATCCATATCATAAAATATTTTATAAAGTATTTTGAAAACAAAACCAAAGTCTAATCCACGACAGGCTTTGCTCAGCATGCCCCTGAGGCCATGACCGTCGACACGGCTATTCGAATAGATTTACACTCTATAGAGGTTGTATAGCTTTACCCACAAGAGATAATCTACTTATAATGTCAGCCAAGACACACTTTCGTAGAAGTGTGACTAAGTGATTATCACAAGACCTTTACAATGCCCCGCTCTAACACCAGCCCACCCGATGAGCTTAACCCCAAGTCATGGACGTCATTTACCATCGACCCGGAGCTCACCATTTTGGGGGATAACCTACCCATGCATGGATGTTAATTGCCATCATCCGGTGCAAGCCCCAACAGACATGGACATCATTTACCATAGTCTGTACAATCCAGAAACAACTACAGCCCGTGGGCTTAATGTTAAAACACAGTAAATTAGTTGGCCAGGTCTGTCCCATGCCAGAATTTTGGTAGTACGGAGGGGCTTTACAATCCACAACTTGTAAATCGGTCCTTTACTGACTTGGGCAATTTCTAATAAAACCCTGGTCTCGACCATTAACTGAGTCGATACCATGCATCAACTTGCACCATCCTTACAACCATTTCGTCCAATTCTAAACCAATTTTTATTCTATTCTATTTTTCAAATCATTTGTAAACTTCTATGGCATACCAATGCCATAGATACATTTTTAAACCATAGTTGATCGTTGGCTGTAAATTCCTAAATCAAATATTTTAAGTCTAAGCATGACTAAGCCTATTTTTTCCCAAAATGTTCTAGTTCATACTATTAACTAGATTTTATCTAGGGTGGCAAGGTATGGATATTTCAATGTCAAAAGTTGGATATACACGAGAATTGGGATTAGCTACAATTTTAAGATAGACATTTAAATTACATTGAATAAAAGTAAGCATGCAATAATAATTTTAAAATAGAATATAGATATTTTGAAATATTGGGATCAAACATGATCGAAGGATGCAACTTACCATGCTCAAATAATTATTGTTCTAGGTTGACGAAGTAATATGGCTTTCCGGAGTCGTTGAAATCTATACACGAAATAAAGCCAAATTCAAATAAAATTCAAATGAACTCTAAAATTTATAATTTTAGTATAAACAGATATATTATGATTTTGCCTGAATTTAGAAATTTGAATCGATTGAATCAGAGTTCGAACGAAGGAGAATGGACTGTCGAAAGATTTAAATCAACGAAAAAGAGAGAGAACACTATTCAAGGATTTTTAGGATTTATTGGAATTTTCTTTGAAAAGGAAATTCTAGATTATTGCGCAATGATGACATTAGCGAGGAAATTGATTTTCGGCTAGATTTATTTTCCTAAGGGAAAAGAAAAACAACCCCTAACATGTGGGCCTTGAGTCTATGGACTGGATTCATGATATTGCCTTGGTCCACGGTGGACGAGGCACATGGCACTAGGCTTCTTGCCATGCAAGCATGACACAAAAAGTGCTGACCAGGCTCGGGCGACTGTGGTGGCGGCGTGGTGATGTGGCGTGGCAATGAGGTGGTAGCCACGTGACACGTCAGCGAGGTGATGCACGAAAACCCATGGTCACTGGCAAATGGTGGCAGGCGATGACAGCGCAAAAGAGAGAGAGAGAGAAGGAGGAGGAGGAGGAGGAGGAGGTTGGGGATGCTTCTCACCTCGTGCGAGTCACTAGGGGTGGACGGAGCCGGTCGGTGGCAAGGAAGAAGGCAGCGACATGGCTTGGGTCATGGCAGCGACGGTGCTCCGGTGGTGTTCCGGTGACGACGATGCGCGCATGGTGTAGAACGTGGAGCGATGAAGCTTTTGGTGTGGACGAAGTTGCCGAAGACGCATGGTCAGCGACAAAATCATGATGATCGGTTGTCGATGAGGAAGAAGATGAAATGCAGGGGAGAGAAGCGGAGCTTCGTGGGGGAGGGTTGAGTGAGGAGAGGGGCTTCTAGTGCTCCCTTTTATAGGGGAGAAGGAGCACGGGGGAGGGAGATCATGGAGCGCTCGTTACATGCTGGCACGGGCGGCGGTGGAAATGTGGCGTTATCAAAAGAAGGACATGGGCTAGGGAGAAGGAAATTGGCTCAAGAGGGAAAAGGGATTTAAAATAGATTTCGAGATTTGGAAAATGCAAGAAATCCAAAAGGCTTTTAGGAAATAGAAAATAGAGTTAAAAAATTCTGGAAAAAATTCATAGAAATTTCCTGAATCATTTTGAACTTAGAAAAAATATTTAAAACTTAAAGTTGGTTTTTATTTTTGCACATAAATTAGTTCTATTTTCAGGAAAATAGGGAAAACCTTTTTAAAATCCAAAAAAACCAAGATTTATCTTTTAAATTTTAGAAAATACAAGAAAATAATTATTTTATTTTAGTAATAGAACTTTGGGATGTTAAATGCTAGGAACCCCTACCGACTTATAGATCGGAAAGGAGTTTTCGGGTCACGATCGATTACACATGAACATACAGGGTCACACACTTCATGGGTCAGAACAAACTAGTTTAGATTGGATCTGATAGAGGCTCAAATTGGAATCTGTACATGGTTAAGAGTCCTAATGGGTTTCTAACGTAGGGATCCATTAGGGGCTCTTTGTAAAGGGAGGCGTGTGGGGGCTTTTGGAATAAGGTTGCACCACCCACCGAAACCCTAGCCGCCACCTCCCTAAAGGCCCTGCCATGCGCGCTAGTGCTAGCACATCGGCGCATGGCATTCCACCCCTGGACGTGTGGATACCATAGAAGCGTTGTTGCAACCACTATACAACACAGATACAGATTCTAGGGCGTTTAACTAAACCCGGTGTTTAGCTTAAGTGCCACCGAATAACAATTCCATGGCATTTATCTTAATTTATGGGCGTTTACTAGGATGGCACATAAATATGCCGGAGTAGGATGCACCACGGCACAAATAAGCGTCGACATATTCTTAATTAACACGGGCATATATTAATGCCGACTTAGACCATAGACCGACACTTAATATATGTCGGCCAATGAAGTAAGAAGGGCACATAGTATTCGTCGAGTTAGATCAAGCACGACGTTTATAAGTGCCGGAGATTTGCAAACGCCAGCTTAGACCGTATCTGTACAGAAACTGAGATTTTAGGCGGGAGAGCAAAGTCGGGCGCGGGAGGACACGAAACCTACCGAAAACTAAAGCTCAAAATTAACAATCTATCCCCAAATCACTGCCGATCCCTCAAATCTGTCCCCTGCCTCCCTGCCTTCCCCCTCCCCCTCGTGCCGCCTCCCCTTCCCCCTCCCCCTCACCCGACCAGCTCCACCCACCGGCCACCGCCTCCACCACCTCCACCTGCTCCAGCCTCTACCCGCCGCCTCCCCCTCGGCCCCCTCGCCCAGCTCCAGCCTCTACCCGCCGCCTCCCCCTCGGCCCCCTCGCCCAGCTCCAGCCTCTACCGCCGCCTCCTCCTCGCCCAGCTCCACCCGCCACCTCCACCTCCTCCACCGCCCCTCCCTCTCGCTTGACCTCCACCTTGCCTCCACCTCCCACCAGCCACCTCCCCCTCGCCCCCTAGCCCAGCTCCACCCGCTGCCTCCACCTCCTCTACCCGTCGCCTCCACCTCCACCCGCTGTCCTCCTCAGCTGCCCGGCCGTCCCCAAAGCCACCGGCGACTTCACGGCGACCCTCAGCACCACCTCCAGCTGCGAGTTCTCCATCTGGGGCTCCTACTCGCTCTGCTACCAGCCCTCCATCACTGGCCGCGTCGTCATCGACCGCCTCAGCAACCTCGAAGGCGTCGCCATCAAGATCCTCCTCTTCTAGCTCAACCATCAAGATCCCGCATGGTGATGAATTAGGCAGGTTAACAAGCTTGTTCAAAGATTGAAGATGTTTCTTGAATCCTATGTATGAATGATGTGCTAATAGAGGTATTCTAGTTTGGAGTTAGCAGTAGATGTGCTTGCAATGTTAGGTTTTGTCTTAGGAGTCCTCTAGCTTGGAACTTGCATCAGATGTATTTTGCCGCTGATTTAGTGCTTTGGAAGGGTTCTGGGTCTGTTTTGTTGCTTAGTCATTATTAGCTTAACTGGTAACCCCAGTGGATTGTGGATGTGGTTTGGTTGTAAGAACATTAGCTTTCTATAAAAGCTGGTTTATCCTTTCCAAAAAAAAAATGATGTGCTAACAACCTGGTCTGGTAATCAAGGTGTCTTACAAATAGTTGTGTATAGTAGCTTGTGATGAGAGTTGCTTTGTTTTTGGGCTGCATCTGAGCTAATGTCATTGTTACTTTTGTTGTTTAGATGTAGTGATTGACACAAGGAGTAAACTGAGGAGGAGGCTTTAGTGAAGGTGGTTGCGTCAAGTTGCAACTGTCCCGTTGTTGGTGTTATCCTGGTGAGTTATGATTTGATATTCTTTACACAGATTAGCTAAGTAATTTCTATTGTCATAAGTTTGACATTGTAATATGCAATAATATCTATTTACCAGCAGCACAAAAAATGGACAAGAAATGGATGCACTTACCTAGGCTCACAGTCGAGTACCAAAACGGCATCAAGAAATTTATGGAGTTTGCATTTTCCAAGTCAGCAAGAGCCGACACAATCCGTTGCCCCTGCAACAGTTGTGCAAATTTGTATTGGTTAGATAAGAGTACAGTGTATGATCACCTGATTTGCAATGGCTTTTTGGTAGGATATAGTGAATGGATGTTTCATGGTGAGGATTCGTTTTCTCAGCCTTTTGATAGCCCAAATCCACAAGTGCAAACTGATATGGATGATGAAATAGATGCTATGCTTAGGGAAGGACTTGTTTTTTTTAATGATAGTACTACAAATGTAAATTGTAGCAATGACAAGAGAGAGCAAGATGTAGACATGGAAACATACTATAGGTTGGCCAATGAAGCCAGCCAACAGTTGTACCTAGGTTGTTAGAGGTTCTCAAAGCTACAATTCATTGTTAGACTTCTGAACATAAAAAATTTATGGGGAGTAACTAATGCTTGTTTTGATGGACTTCTTGCACTTCTGAAGGAAGCACTTCCTAAAGGTGAAAGTTTGCCCAAAAGCTATCATGAGGTTAGAAAATTTATCAAAGACGTAGGTGTTGGATATGTCAATATTGATGCTTGCATAAATGATTGCATATTATATAGGAAAGAGTATGCCAATGCCTCTTCATGCCCAACTTGTGGCACTTCTAGGTGGAAATCTGAAAAGGTTGGTCAAGATGGAAAGCATGTGCATAGAGTTCCTATAAAAGTTGTTCGCCATTTTCCACTTAAAAGAAGGCTACAAAGAATATTTATGTCTCCAAAGACAGCATCTGATGCGAGATGGCATAGCGAATGTCGTATGAAGGATGGCTTCCTGAGGCATCTAGCAGATTCTACTACATGGAGGGACTTTGACTTTAGACATCTAGAGTTTGGTTCTGAATGTCGCAATATTAGGCTTGGTTTGGCAACAGATGGTTTCAATCCATTTGGAACTTGTAGTGTGTCCCATAGCACATGGCCTGTAATTTTGATTCCATACAATTTTCCACCATGGATATGCATGAAGCCATCAAATTTCATTCTCTCTTTACTAATCTCTGGCCCAAAATCCCCTGGAAATAATATGGATGTTTATCTCTAGCTAGTAATTGAAGAACTTCATTACTTGTTTTGTAAAGGTGTAGGATCTGTTGGTGCTAATAATGGAGCCGGATATGTTGGTGCTGATAAAGATGCAAGATTTGTTGGTGCTGATAATGAAGCAGGATCTGCTGCTGCTGATAATGGAACACAATCTGCTGGTGCTGATAATGGAGCAAGAGTTGTTGGTGTTGACAAAGGAGTATAATCTATTGGTAGTGATAAGGGACTAGCATCCTCTATTGCTAATAAAACATGCCAATTTGTTGGTATTGATAAAAGAGTTGTTGTTGCTAACAGACATAAACAAGGAGCACTCATCCGTCAGAATGTGCAGGTGATGTACTTTCAATGATTACAATTATTGCTTACCCTTTTTGTTGTATGGTTCGGGATTTATTTTTTGATGTATTAATGTTGGTGACCTCCTACAACTTTTAGAATAAGGCTATAGCAAATGCAGTTACCTTCATCATCTTCTGACAATGGGTTGCATGTGAGTGACAATGGGCTACATGTGAATGACAATGGGCTGCATGTGAATGAGGTGACCACAACAAGGATGAGGAAGCTTGGACAAAAACAAAACGATGGGGTATAAAACTGTTGTAAATTTTTACTTATATAAAGGATGAGGAAGCTTGGACAAAAACAAAACGATGGGGTATAAAACTGTTGTAAATTTTTACTTATATAAACTGAAATATGGGGATAGAGACTATCTTTTACAAATATATATTGGTGTTCATTTTGTAGGATGGTAAGGAAGTTGCTTTGCGTTCACTAACGGGCTCCAAGATTGTGGCATACGGAAGACTTAGATGCACCAACAAAAAAGCTAAAGGCTTGGATGGACTGCACTTAGGAGAATACTATGAGGTCTTAGTTGATATTGTGCTTGATAGTAATGTCTTACTACCTCGAGTCCAAGGGCAGGCTACCAAGTTGGGCGTTGCTTTTGGCCGTTGCATCGCTTGGCCATTTCAGAATGTATGGAATGCTAATGCACAACCAATTATACTACATGTGTATAATTCTTGACTACATACGATCTTGTTTTTATTTGTAGGTTGTTTAAAAGAGATGGATCATATCTAAATATGTCCAAGCGTGCAACAGGTAATAATTATTTGAGATTGTACCTAATTTAGAGTGATTAGAAATTTACAAAAATGTCACTTAGTTTTTCTACTCTTTTCTTTTCTTATCCAGATTTTCGCAAGTGATCAGATGATGGATGCAGTTAGTCTCTTTTGCCGGAGGAAGCATAGTAGTGGTGCAAGTCTAGATTATTTTGTGATAGGTAATATGTGATGGATGGATGTTGACTTTATTTTGTGGGCCTGATGATGCCAAATTGATTCAGTAGTAAGTTTTTACTATTAAACACTTGACTACATATGTTTCGGAAACCAAACTATGGAACTCTAGTAAGAAGGCACAAATAAATAATTTGTGGCTTTTGCTACCTAGACTTTTTTTATTTTGGAGGAAACATAAGTATCCATATGTATGAAAGTAGTGTGACATGTAATATCACTTAGGCATGTCTTATTGACCATCTATGAAGTGCGAATTTACTATGCTTGAGGTGTACATGTGTATACTCATTTTACTTCCGCTATGTATTATTTGATATTTGAGATGAATGTTATGTATGTAGTGTGTAGACCAGGATGAATGCAAGAATGAAAAAATGGCAGCAAAAGTTTTGTAGGTATGCATATTGTATTGTGCTGTCAAATATGACTGATGGTATGAACATATGATGCGTAAGGCTAGTGTGGCGTTCGCCAAATGCCGGGGATGATCAAACATGGCGTTTAGGTTTTGCCAGGGAAGTTATGAATCAACCACGACATTTCCTGTATGCCGGACTTGATCAACCATAGCATTTAATATATGCCGAACTTGAGAAACCAAGACATTTCCTGTATGCCAGACTTGATCAACCATGGCGTTTAATATATGCCGGACTTGATCAACCATGGCGTTTATTATATGCCGGACTTTATCAACCATGGTGTTTAACATATGCCAGTGATTCCCAAATAGGGGTGTCTTGATCAAAGATGGCGTATGTAATCGCCCCAGTTGGTTAAATGCCGGGAAATACTTTTCCCTGACGGCGTTTTCTTTGACGGCCAATAAGCGCCCCAGAAAAGTATTTCCCGGCATTTAGGCACATATGCTGGCATATATAAATGCCGCCACAAACCTACCTTGTTGTAGTCATGCGTTGATCGTGGACGATCCGCGACGTACATAGGAAACACGAGAGGTTGTTGGAGGAGGCAATCGGCGGCCAAGGACGTTGAACAGTCAACTATACTTTCACTACATTAACGTGCGTGACGTTGGACCGTCTGCTCCAACTCTTCTTCTGCTACACTAAGCGTCTAGTGGTAATGATATATGATTTCTTACTCGCATGTATTCTTGGTTTATAAGGTAGAAATTTTTATTGCGTGCTAGTGTAGGCTAACTGTATCCGAACAATAGATACATAGTGTTTGTGACTTTATAGCGTTAACATTGGAAAGCTTAGAGTTGCCATTGTCTAGCTGAAAAATGAGGAGACAAGCAAAGGTGGCTCAAAGAGTAGTAGTATTGTTACTTAGATCCCTGCCTATTCTATACCTCAAGGGTCTACACCACTATACGTTCATTGGATATGGAATTATGGAGTAGTCAACCAAGGCTACAACACTGCCATGTCTAATCAGGATACCGAGAAGAGAAGAGGAACAACGGAATGCTTGCCTTTTAGAGATGGAAAAGATGGCCTAATTGGAGCATTAATGCTGCCCAGTCGATCGAGATGAGTAGTGCTAGTTACTATTGATCATGCATGATGGATCATCATGTGGTTTTGATCACTTACCTGCCAGGGAGAGGAGAGGATATCTTGATCCTCCTCTGGTCGCTCTCACGGATCTGATGTGATATAATGCACCGTTGGACCCTAGGAGAATGAAAGAATACGTTCATGTCCTTGGATTGGAGAGAACTCCTAGCTTTGATTTGGAGAAGTAAGCACCTCTCAGTTGTATCAAGTGTCTTTTGAGTGCTTTGGAGATCGAACGACGTTTCAGTGTGGTTGGTGAAGGGCAAGTTTCAGATCCTCAAAGTGTGAAATTAATCATCGGATTGTTTCTTGGTTCAGACTTTTAGTCTGGTATCACACACAAATACATTTCAGTTGTTTCACCTTCAGAATTCAGAAGAACACAAACAGAGTGAAAGGCTGTGAAGGGGAAGAAACTATTAAACTAGGATCATGAATAATAAAATAAATCAAAGTTACTTAGCTTGAATCAAATGGTACTGCAAAGATATCAATATTAGCCCCATCATATCCTTGAGTACGTACTATGATCATAGATGCACTGCTATAGACCAAAGACGTCGTTTCGGTGAAACTTCAGTGCTAATTCCTTTTCTTTTCTTGCAATCGCACCTAAAGAGTAGCATCAGATCCATGCTGTCTCTCTCTTTTCATCATGTCAACAGATGAGAGAGCTAGCAAAGCAATGCAGAACAGCGAGACAGTGCATTACATGCATGCATCTAGTTGTTACTGGGAGAAAGAAAAGAAACGGTTCGAGTGACTGATTCAAGAAAAGAAACGGTTCGAGTGACTGATTCTTTCATGCACTAGGGAAAAGTGCAATGCCCAATTCCCTCTGCTAGGTTTTCATTTCATGTCATCTCAGACACAAAGTGATCGATAGGCGATGATGGCTTTTCCTCTCCCCTGCCATTCTTTTCTCACCTCTCATCTGAACCAACAGTTGAGAGGACAATTACCCCTCTTGGCTAGCTCTTGCCTTAGAACAAATTTCTTCTTTCTTTGGCAGACATTGCGACGCCGGACGGATCAAATAAAGTCGCTCCCCGCGCAAATGTAAGGTAATTTCATCAGGTTAATTACTCTTGATGCATGAGCAATTGAGTGCAACGGAAAAAAAATCCATTCTCTTTCACTTTAATTTACCGCTATGCTGGAAGTACAGATGCTTCAGAACCTGGATCAAAGCGCGCATCACTGCAAGGGGATATTACATATCTAACACAGTTAGAGCTTTTCCGCGCGCCTTCGAGAAAGATAGATTGGTCGCCACATACATTTCCCGCTGTGCCAAATGGTTGCTGCATCATTGCCCACACCACCAAAAAGATTGTGTTATACTTTGATACCCTTTTTATGTGCAACAGTTTCCAGATCGAATCAGAGTTATGAGATACGATATGAGCGGACACGATATCAATAACGAATTAGTTGAATCCCGTAGATAGAACCTAATAACAGCGATGAAATAATTACGACAAGAAAGAAAGATTTGGCGAAACCGACCGCAAATTCATTAAGCACAACCTCAAAAAAGTACAAAAGATCGTCGCTCTCTCACAACCCTCTCGAATATTTTAGAACTAGTGGATCATTGCCCTATACAAGAATTTAGTGCTAAAAAATAACCTAGCTTCTAATCCTTTCGTGTCTCTTGCTTTGGATGAATTGGTTTGTGGTTTGTATTCTCCATGACTACTCCTTATGGCTTTATATAGTGCTCCCTAGTTCTACTCCAAAGAGAAGTATGAATCATAATCCTAATAGGATTAGGATATAAATCCTTGTAGAACACCTCTCAAAGTTCTAGTAGGTTAGGATATGAGTCACCCATACTTAACAATTTTCACCTTGACTCTTATCCGTTGAAGTCACTAGGCTCCTCCAAGAACTTATTACAAATCGATTCTGCTATTTTTGTTTTTCCATTTTTTCCTCCCACCTGTGGGAGTCCCACAACCACCACAGGAGCTCATGCACATCACCGCAATATGTGTGTCGGTATCAGGGCTTGCCTGCCCGAACACTCCACCTGAGAGTTCCTTAGACCTTAGCTGTGTAGTTTGTTTAACCACACCTATTCCTATAGCCCTTATGCCATAGGTTTATACCTCCTCCGATCTCCATCTGCTCGACGATACCGCGTGGTTGGTTCTACCACATCTTCTTTCTTCCAACTGCTAGCACCTTCGCCTTTGCGCCTACTATATTTTGCAACCATCTTTGCATTTCCGCACATACATGCAGATGAGATCTAAGTACTTACCGCTGACGACACAGTTTCCTTCTCCTTATCAGGATTTTTATCAAACATCCTATTGGTTGCTCTTCCCTGATGATTACCCATCAATTGGTATCCTCCATTACTCCAGATACTTTTCATGATTAATTACCTACCCTTTGTAAGTAACTCGCATGACTCCACCTTGAAGTGATACCTCACGACCTTCGAGTTCAAGAAACCTCACATATATTAGATTCTTCTTTAAGCCGGGAGCAAACTGAACTCCTGCCAATGTGTGATGTGCTCCATCATATATATCTAATGTAACTGTTTCCACCTCAGTAATTGCATACTCCTTGCAATTCGCTAAGTGAACAGTTCCATGCACTGGGCGTAGAGATACTTGAAGGGATACAGGTAGGCTACACTAGCTAGCAATTCTAAAAATTCTACCACATAAACCTGAAAGCCATGCAAGCAAGATATCATAGATCGTTACCGCTAGACGCGTGGTGCAGCAGAAGAAGAGTTGGAGCAGCTTGATCCAATGTCGAGCGCGTCGATGTAGTGGTCGTAGTCGATCGTCCAACGTCCACACTGATCGTCTCCTCTAGCAACCTATGGTGTTCCTTGTGTAGGTCGTGGATCGTCCTCGATCAACACAGCAACAACCGCAACAGTGCCTCTATGGTATCCACACGTCCATAGGTGGAACATCGTACATCGGTGTGCTAACACTAACGAGCACGACAGGGCCTTCAAGAAGATGGTGGCTAGGGTTTCGATGGAGCAACTCTTACATACCAACAGCCCCATGTATCCCCTTATAAAGAGCCCATAACGAATCATATCTGAACTCATTTGTTCCAACCCGTTAAGTGTGTGACCCTGTAGGCTCATACGTAATCAGCTGCGATTCGGAAACTCCTTTCCGACCACGAGTCGTTAGCAGTTCCTAGCAGGACATAACGATTCCCGAACACACATAAATATTATACCGGACGAACCTTATGCAATATGATCTGCGATCAGGTCCTTATCACTTACGACCAGCTCGTATCTCTATACAACTAGTTCATATTTAGTCACAACCAGTTTGTAACTCCTTACGACCAGTTAGTAATCATGTTTGACCAGTATACGACTAGTTTGTATCTCCATACGACCAATTCGTATCTGATCGGATTGAACGACCTGCTTGCGTATTCTCCCCCTGCCTCACGATATCTGGTTGAACTGTAGGTGAGATAATTTGACATCCATGGAATGTTTAATACTTTCTTGATCAAGTAACAGATAACTTCATGTGGTCGACTCTTCGACCACTAGTGGCACGATCATGCACTTTCTTTATCCGACCACATTGAGGACTCTAGAGATATTTCTCATGTTATGTTAGGAGGGTCAAATCTCATATCAAACCATTCACATCCCTCCGCATGTTTCAGCATACCCGAAAGCTTCCTTTATAACTACCTAGTTACAGAGTAGCATTTTGTAACCCCTAAGTGTACTATTACAAATATAGGAAACCATGATGATCTTAGGTCTAAGGATTATGCATCATCATTGCTTGAGACTAACTGATGACATATAAAATCATAACAATCTCAATAGCGTCTCAAAGTGGGTAAATCCAACACCATGTTCTATAACATGTGTTCACATTATTAATTCGATATCCCCATATCTATAACTGGTGAAACATGGTCATCAATCAATACATGTGATGGTCGATAAGTCACTAGTGTTCCGACCAACATTCAATCAGGAATACATTTAGAATGACATCATATAAGTTAAAGAGTTTCACCAACAAGTCACATATTTGTTAATCTTTATAAATTATAATTCATCCAAGGAACATAATAACATTTATTCTATAACTCATAAATATAGACGTGATACAATCATCTCTATGATTGCCTCTAGGGTATATCACCAACAATACTTCGTCAAACATCTCCCTTGCCACGAATGTAAATTTAAGCAAAACCTAAATCTAATATCCATCCATGAAAAATACATGATTGACTAACGACTAGTATGTTTGAATCATCCTTCGGTACCGCCACTGAGTATGCATCCCTCATTTACTTCAAACTTGGATAATTCTTTATCATATGAACTTCCTCGTTACATAGATAGCATACATGTGTGCTCTTGCTCTTGCCCTTGTTCTTCCTATGACTTTTGCTTTTGTTTGCAGCACCTATAATAGCCAATGCTTGATCACCCGACGATGAAGAATCCGATGACTTTTTCAAGGACTCCACCTCCAATAGATATGTCACTGCCTCGTTAAAGTTGATAGTTCTTTTCCTGACGAGAATATTCATCATCAATTGCTCACATGATGGTGGTAGAGATGACACCAATATGACAACCTTGTCATTATCCTCAAATTTCTCATCCACACTTGTCAGCTGTGTGATAAGCTTGTTGAAGACAATGAGATGGTTAACGAACCATGTGCCTTCCTCCATGCGCAAACTGTACAGTTGTCACTTCAACAACCATCAGTTTGTCAGCGATTTTGCCATATACAATTGTCAAACCCCGGGCGTGAAATACCCGAAGCTCTCGTGTGTATACCGTACTAGTCCCATGATTAGTAGCTAGTACACACATTCACAACGTTGGCATACACATCCATACACAATATACATACAACATGAAACAAATATGATACTTAACTTGGACGATTACATCACAAGTGTAGGATACACGGCTGACTGGCCAAATAAATGACAAGTATTAGAAGTAGTGAATTAAACAACAAAAGCATAATATGTATAAAGTCCAAAAGTCCAGCGGTGTGCCTATCCAAACCCTCAGGCAACCGACAAGGAATAAGACGTAGAAAGACCTGTCACCGAACCCTCCGGTACTGGGTGCAAAGAACGCGTCGTCCAGCATAGGCTTATCTCTATCTCTGAACAACAATTTAAACAAGATTGAGTACATTGCGTACTCAGCAAGACTTGTAATGCATCGCAAAATTTATATATATGCATGACTAACAAAGGATGAGGCTCTATGCTACAAGTTATTTTCAGCATTAAGTAAGTTTTATTTGCCATACCAATACATAGTAATTTGCAATGAAATTTAAAGAGTAGTTAAGTAATTGAAGAATCAACAAGTAAGTACTTGATAAATAACAAATCGCAACCCTCCTCGGTTGCGATCAACACCTTACTTTCAGCCACAAACATGGCACTCGACTCAAATATCAATAACAAAACCATTCCCTCATTTTTCCAACAAGAATCGTTTTTGCAGAAAACAAGACTATACCCGATGTGACTGCACTAAGAAAGCTCATGACCACAAGCACAACTATTTAAATATATTTACACTCTAAAGAAGTGTACCACTTTACCCATAACATACGAATTCTCTAGTTTGTTTTGCATCCATCGATACCACCGCTCACTATCCTTTGGTAAGCAATCTAGAGCATGTATCGAAGCATTTACATCACCTAGTTCTAACCTTGCACTAGTGGGGCGAATGAACACCATCACTTCACCTGGGTACACCCCCGTCTCAGTGAGGCAATCACCGTTGTGTCAGCAAGCTTTGTTCCCGACACCATGGTGAAGGGAGCCCCTTCGATCATGCTTACACCGGTCATGCTCGCACTACCACAGCCTACCAACGCACAAATCTAGTTTTTGATGACTTAATTAGCTAATGTTGTCCCATACCGGCACATGTGGTTGTACGCTTAGGCTTATATTGATGGCACCGGCGTTCGGTCCTTAACTGACCCGAGCGATGATCTCCCCCTATCTACTTATGAGATACACCTATCATAGTTCTCAAAATATAATATAACTCGCCCGCGTCACAAACTAAGTTTTTTATTTTTATTTTTATATAAAACAACATAGGTAAACTCCTCTGGATCATCATTTCAAAATCTCCCTAATCCAATCCAAATTTCATCCATTGTTTAATTTTTGTGAAACTAGAGCCCGACTAAGCATTTGTGCGATATTCGCACTCGAAATACCCAAATCGACATCATCCATTGCCTAAACCATAACCTATTGGCTACAATATTAGGGATACCAAAATTTCAAGGAGGATCATGCATGGCATAGGAATATAACTACCGTTATCCCCAAATATAACAATTTTAAACAAACATAGACGCATGCATAATAGATTTTGTAAAAAGAATTACAATAATTGAAATAGTAGGATCAACATGGCCAAAGGAGGTGCTTTTGTTGCTCTGGTTGCTCTGAATAAGAGTATGAAGGATCGTTGTAAATCTCGCTCGAGGTATCAACATCTATTCAAAAAAGAGCCGATAGCAAATTAAATATAGAAAAATAATTTAAATAACAACAAAATCCAAATATTTTTGCATATTCAGGCATGTCATGATTTTAGATGAATTTAAAAAAACATTCATTCAATTCAGAGTTCGTATTCAAAAGTTATTAACATTTTAATTTGCTTCAATTTGAAAATTCCAGAAATTAAGAAAATGGTGACGTTGAAAGCGCATTCTCTAAGGTTTACGTTTTCCAACAGAGAAAGCGTATTTTCCACTGAGTCCCTCTAAGGTTTACATTTTGCAACGGAGAAAGTATATTTTCCTCTGAGCTAAAAGCGACTTTCTCATTTTTCTGAATTTCATTAACTTACATGTGGAGCCTACTTATCAGCGACTCATAGTTTAATTTTTTGGATTTTTATTTATAAAACAGAGGCGGTCCCACATGTAATTGACTCACTTGTTATTAACTAAATGATTAAATCTATTTTGATGTTAACCTGCTGACAACTGGGGTCCACAAGTCAGCCTATCAGGTTTTAATCATGTTTTTAAAACCGAGAATAGCGCATGGTCCCACATGCCAATGACTCATTTACTAAAAAAATTTGAAATTAGGTTTCTGTTAATCTTTTCGGTTGGTCCCACCTGCCAGTGACTCAGTATGCTTAACTACTGATATTTAGTGTTAATTAACACTTAATGGCGTGGGCCCTACTGGCAGAGAGAGAGAGAGAGAGAGAGAGAGAGAGCTAAGCGTCTTGGCGAAAGGAAGCTTCATGCGCGGCGGTAAGGCGTGACTACTTAGCTCGGGGGTGGGCAAAATGGGTTCCCCCTCTCGACAGCAATCCCACGGGGTGGTGGTGGAGGCCAGAGAGATGGGCAGAGGCGGTGCTATGTAGGCGATAAGTAGCGGAGCTCCTCGGGTCCAAAACTGTTTTTGCGATTGGAGTCAATCGGCGGTGAAAGATGGTGCGTACTGGCTCTAGGGGCGACTATGAAGTTACAAGCAATGGCTTGGGGACCAATGGTCACCAGAGCAGTGATGATACCCTTTCCTATGGCGGCACCACTGGCAGCCACGGTGAAGTCTATGCTACACTAGCTATATAATCTACTGATTCAACGGGCGTAGAAGCACTAGGGGACTATCAGGAGCTCACCAAGGGTGTGGATGACGTCGGGGGGTGGACGGAGAAGCATGTCAACGTTGAACAGCGGTGGTGTAGATGTGGCTCACGGTGCCGGCGCGTTATGACGATGGATATGCTTCAAGAAGCAGCGCATTAGATCTGTGGGGTCCTAACTCCTAAGGATGATGTAGGAGTAAGGAATCGAACGGGGACTCACCGGAGTGACGACGAACAGGAAAGGAATCGGCGGCGACCAGTTTTGGGGAAAAACTTATTTCTGGTGATTCCCTGAGCTTTCCACATTGAGCAAGGAAGGAGCATTAGTGGAGCAATTAATTGGACTTGTTATTTGGTTAAACATTGACATGAGTTAATTTTGAATGAAATTGGATTTTACTCTGGCTCAGCTCGGCTCGGCTCGTTAGCTCGGTTCTAAAAATATTTCGAAACTATAAATAAAATGATATTAAATTAAACTTTATCAATTTCGTGGAAAGCTCGGTAAGACGACTACGTGGCTTGATATCCATCCCTACAAGCAGGCAGCGAGGGCAAGGAAGCTCACAAGAGGAAATGGTGGCGTGAGGCTTGCTCACCGGCATCGAGGACGACGCTCTCATTCCTGATGAAGCAAAGCACAAGATGCTCTGATTCTGTACGAGAAGCGAGAATGGTGAGCTGAGGAGCTCATGACACGATGAAGGGCTTAAATGTTACCAAGAATGGTGCGAGAGAAGCGGTGAGAAAACAACGCGGGTTACGGGTTTCTCGCGCTGAGCTTCAGTCTCGTCGTCTATGCGGGATAACAGTGTGTCAACGGGGCAGCTAGCATGGGCAACGGCATGCGGAGGTGACGGGGGCAGGTGTGGTGCTAGGCGCGTTTGCGCGGGGGCGTGGGAGCGAGGCGGACAATGGGCCCTGACATGTGGGCCCAGTGTGTCAGTGAGCACAGGAGCGAGGAGCTGGCCTGGGCTAGAGTGGGGGCACGAGCAAGATGGGCCATGGCAGTTACGGCTCAATGACAAGAGGGAATTTCAAAAATGGCTTTTAAATTATTTAAACTGGCTGAATGTTTTTCAAATTGTTGTGCGTAGCAAATAGAGTCCAAAATTTATGATTTTTTTGTGAGGGCTCCAGAGACACAGTATGGTTTCTCGTGTAAAGTTTTTAGGATTTTATCTATTCTGTGATTTTCTCGAAAATTCTTACAAGTTGTTGTTTGCATGTGATTTCACTATTTGATTTATGCAAAAAGCTAAAAAACAATGATAAAATAGTTTTCCATACAAAACATGTTCAACATTATTCTCCCACTTATTTTCATTATACTTTCCTAAAATTGGGATTTTTTGGATGTTACAACAATTGTTCTAAGTCAATTCAAAATTTCTTCACCGAATTCTCCTTAATCACCGAGTATTTTACCTCATCGGAGAGACATAGACGGATTGTACTGACAAATTTCTGCTCTATCACCTTCCAGTCTTGAACGAACGTCTTTTTCGGTTTGTCCCATTCAAGAACATTGATTAACTCTTGCTGGATAAGGATATCCTTCACCACATGTTGAAATTTCCTCCATTGTCAAATTTCTCTACTTGATTCCACATCGTCGACATTAGTCTTGATTTTGTGTCCCCTAACGTTTTTCCGACCTTCTCGCAAATTAGATTAATCTGGCATTGACTCTGGTACCACTTGTTATACTATGATACCTCTTCTTATGCGTAGCAACCCCTAGATCAGATCAGAGTTGCGAAATACGTTACGAGCGTGTACGATATCAAGAACAAGTAGATAAATCCCGTAGAGAGAATCTAATAACAACAACAAAATAATCACAACGAGATAGAAATATTTGGTGAAGCTGACCGCAAATTCCTTAAGCACGACTATAAAAGAATACAAGGGATTGTCGCTCTCTTACAACCCTCTCAAACATTTTAGGACTCTCGGATCATTACTCTATACAAGAATCTTATGCCATAGAACAACCTAACCTCTAATCCTCTCGTTCGCCTCTTGCTTTGAATGAGTTAGTTCGTGGTTTGTGTTCTTCTTGATCAGCCCCATGGTTTTATATAGTTTCTCCTAGTTCTTCTCCAAATAAAAGTAAGAATCATAATCTTAACAGGATTATGATATGAATTCTTGTAGAATATAACTTTTCAAGTCTAGTAGGTTAGGATACCATTCTCAATAACATGCTGACTAGGCGGCTTGCTGTAACTACTAATCTGAGACATATTTTTCTACAGAAAAAGGCGTACCTGAAATTATTCTTTCCTCGCTTAGCATCCCATGCCTTCATACATCACCTTCGGCACAGTGATTCTTCGCCGAGAGGGCCGTCGATCGAGTCGTACGCATCTCGAAAACACTATAAATCCACGTGAAACCGACGTTGTTGTTCGAAGAGCGCAGCTGGGCAGAGCAAGCTAGAGCAACATCAATGGGGTGGCTTGGTGATGGCTTGCCGGTTGCAGTGATGCTCTCCCTCAACGTCTTGGCGGCGGCGTTGGTATCGCTGGTGAAGGTGGCCATGGACGGCGGCATGAACCCGCTTGTCCTTGTCACCCTGCAGCAGCTCACAGCCTCCATGTTCCTCGGCCCGATTGCCTACTTCAAAGAGAGGTGACTGAAACTGACCTGACCCCAGCAAGAACAGATAACATAATATAGATAGCTCAATGAATTGCATTCCAGCTTTAATATCTAAGTGTTGATAGGCTCTGTTTGTGTTTTCAGACAAAGTTTAGCATCTATTAATTACATGTTCTTTGATAATTTAGGAAGTCCAGGCCAAAGCTCACACTGGAAATCTTTGCCTATCTCTTCGTCAGTGCCGCACTCGGGTACTGAATATAACTGCATAGTTTCTTCTTCTTCTTTTTTCAAACAATACCTGATATATCCCCCTGTGATGGCTCTTTTTTTTGTGGTAGAATGTAACATACTATGTTTGGTTTTCTTAATGAAAATTGGGTCTTGGCCCTTTGTACATATTCAAAAAAGCAAACCCTGAAATTAAAAGCCCATGTGAAATTGCTGTTGCTTCTTTCCCCATGTGCTTGCAGGGCAGCTCTAAGGCAGTACATGGTCTTCGTCGGTTTGAGGTACACCACGGCGACCTTTGTCACCGCCTTCTCCAACATTTCTCCTGTCTTGACCTTCTTGCTCGCTATCGTGACACGGTAAAGTATAGATTTTGGATACAATACATATTCCCATAAATTATTGCGCGTAAATGACAAGAGAATCTCGTTAATTTTCTCCATCAACAGATCAGAATCACTGAACCTGAAGACCAAGGATGGCATGGCAAAGCTTGTGGGCACACTGATCTCCCTGGGAGGAGCCATGGTGCTCGCCCTCTACAAGGGTGTGCCTCTCACCCACACCCCACCCCAGCACCTCCACTCCCACCAGCATGGGGGAGGTGCAGCAGCAGCAGCAGCTGCTGCAGGCTCCATCAGAAGCAGGAGGTGGACGCTTGGCACGGTCGCGATCCTCGGCAACTGTGTCTGCCTCTCATGCTGGTTCCTGCTTCACAGTAGGCTCACCAAGAAGTACCCTCATGTCTACTCATGCAATGCTTTCATGTCCATGCTCAGTTTCCTCCAGGTTGCAGTGGTTGGCCTCTGCACCCAGAGGAGCATCTCGGTGTGGATAGTGAAGAGCAAGTTTCAGATCCTCACTGTCCTCTATGCTGTAATTAAGCCCGAACTTGGCCTGTTTCTTGTTTCAGTCTGGTTGCATCTGCTGGGTTTTGCAACTTCTCACTAAGCTTGCCTGTGCTTGTGATTTCAGGGTGTGGTCGGGTGCGGCGTATCGTTCGTGTTGCTGACATGGTGCATCGAGAAGCGGGGACCTGTGTTCGTCGCCGCCTTCATTCCGGTAGTGCAGATCGTTGTTGCAGTTATTGACTTCTCCATCCTGCACGAACAACTCTACCTTGGAAGGTACAATTACAGCAGAACATATGTTACCCCATACATTCAGAATCCAGGCACTGAAAACATTTAGCCATAACACCGAAACATTTAGCCATAACACCTCAAATTTGTGCTGTACAATTACAGCAGAACATATGTTACCCCATACATTCAGAATCCAGGCACTGAAAACATTTAGCCATAACACCTCAAATTTGTGCTGTGCAGTGTGCTAGGATCTGTACTCGTGATAGGTGGCCTGTATCTTCTTCTGTGGGGCAAGAGACAGGAGGCCATGCGCCGCCCTCCAAAAGTTGCTGAAGATGACAACGAGCAGCAGCAGCAAGTACAGCTCTGAATACTGAAGACTGAAGACAGAAGACAGACTCCGTTGGGTATTGGCAACTGCAGAAATAAGTTCTCCACCTCTTTTTTGTGCATCAGGGCAGCCATGTTCTTGTAAAATCATCCTGGTGTAAAGCTTCAGAAACTATCATGAAGCTGTTTAGTTAGGTTCTAATCCAAACAACAGTAGAATGATCTAAACCAAAACTAATAGCTGTTATGAATATTGTGTGTATATTCATAAGGCCCAATGAATAATATATATAGGGAGTACAAGGGGATATGTCATATACAGATAAGGAAATACAAAAAGATTCATATTCTAACACCCCCTCTCCTCTCAAACTCATGGTGGATCACACACACATTGAGTTTAGAAAAAAAATATAAATGTTGTACCCTAGTCTGTGGGTTTGTGAAGAAGTTAGCAATCTGTAATTCTGAGGGTATAAACTGTAAAAGAAGTACTCCCTCTTGCACCTGTGAGCGAGTGTATGAAGCATTCACACCAATGTGCTGGGTGAGCTCAAGCTTTATTGGGTCACGGGCAATACTGATAGCACATGTACCGTCAGACAACAAAGTCGTAGGTCACATCACAGGCACTCCAAAATCTGCAATGAGCCACCTCAACCAAGTAACCTCTGCTGTCACTGTTGCCATAGCTCTCAACTCAACCTCTGCACTCGAACGGAAACTGCAGTCTGCTTCCTTGTCTTCCAGGCAAGCAGGGAGGGGCCAATAAAAACATAGTAAGCAGAAAGAGAACGACGATCAAAAGGATCACTAGCCCAGGATACATCCGAGTACGCCTGAAGCTGTAGTGAGGTGGAGCTAGGGAAAAAAACAAATGACGAGAGATAGTCCCACGCAAGTAGCGAAGAACACGAAGAAGGTGACTGTAGTAAAGATGGGTCGGATGAGCCATGAACTGATTCAAGATATGAACAACATAACCAATATCATGACGAGTGCTCATAAGATACACCAGACTCCCAACAAGGTGTCGATATCGAGTAGGATCCTCAAAAAGATCATCATCAGTGGCACGAAGCTGTAGAGATAGCTCCATGGGAGTCTCAGCAGTGCGAGTGTTAGTCAGACCAGACCAATCAAGAAGATCCTGGATATACTTCTGCTGGGAGAGGTAGTAGCCCTTAGGCATGGAAGAGACCTCAATCCCAAGGAAGTACATAAGAGAACCAAGATCAGTCATCAAAAACTGCTCATTGAGATGCTTCTTCACATACGTGATGAATGAGGAATCATCACCAGTGATGAGCATATCATCAACGTACAGAAGACACAATGTCCTACCCCGAGATGAGACATAAACAAAAAGAGCAGGATCGTGAAAACTGACAGTGAAACCGACAGTAGTAATCACTGTAGTAAAACACGCAAATCAGGTACGAGGAGCCTGTTTGAGGCCATAAAGAGCACGACAAAGACGACAGACATTCCCATCGGGTACATAATACCCAGGTGGTGGCTGCATGTAGACCTCCTCATGTAAAACACCATTAAGAAAGGCATTCTTAACATCCAACTAAGAGATAGACCACTGGTGAATATAAGCAACCGCAACAAGAGTGCGAACAGTGGTTATATAGGCAACAGAGGCAAAAGTCTCATCGTAGTCATGACCGAACTCCCGCTAAAAGCCGCGAACCACAAGACGAGCCTTGTAGCACTCGATAGTACCATCAGACCAGGTCTTCATCTTGTACACCCACTTGCACGTGATAGGACGAGTATGCACAGGTGTCGGTATAATATCCCAAGTCTCCATACGTCGAAGAACATCAAGCTCCTCTGCCATAGCGAGCTGCCACTCAGAATGAGGAGCAACCTCAAGATAAGAACTAGACTCAATGATAGAGAGAGCATGAGCTATCAGAGCAAATCCAAGACGATCAGGAGGTCGAAGGGATGTTCTGTCACGAAGGACGTAACGAGGAGTGTCATTAGGAGGATCAGATGTGGGTGTCGGCAAGATACTAGGAGAGAAGAATGGTGAAGGACGAGGACACCTGGAGTAGTGAATACCAGAGAAACGAGATGGTAATGCTGCAGGAGGCAGCACCGGAGGCAGAGGTACAGAAGGAACCATTAGAGACGACCAGGGGAAGACTGTGATAGTGGATAAATAGGTGAAGAGTCGGAAAGAGACAACCATGAAACCGACTCAATAGTGGAAACAGGAGAAGGAGCCGAATCTCGATAGAAGAAAGGTCGAGATTTGTCAAAGACAGCATCTCGTGAAATCCTAATCCATCGAGCAGAAGGATCATAGCAGCGATAACCCTTATGCTCAGAACTATAACCAAGAAACACACACTCAACTGACTGAGCCGATAGTTTGGTGCTCTCAGGAGGCTACAGCAGAACAAAACAAGTACAACAAAAAACACGAAGGTGAGTGTACTGGGGGGCTCAAGAGTAGAGATGCTCTATAGGACTGACACCCTTAAGAGCAGCAAAAGGTTGCATATTGATGAGATAAGCAGCCGTAGAAACAGCCTCTGCCCAGAACTGTGGTGGAACGTGAGAGGCAATGAGAAGAGTGCAGGCAGTCTCAATCAAATGATGATGTTTGTGCTCAGCAACCCCATCCTGAGCATGGGTACCAGGACAAGAAGACTAGTAAAGAGTACCCTAGTTAGAAAAAACTGTCTAAAAGCGCCAGAAAAGTACTCGCCAGCAGAATCACAGCGAAAAGTACGGATAAAAGAATCAAACTGAGTATGAACCATCGTTGCAAAGCTATAATATATCGCAAGAAACTGACCACAATTAGACATAGAGAAAATCAATGTAAAACGGGAATAATCATCAATGAAGATCACATAAAATTTATATCCGCCTTTAGAGATAATAGGTGTAGGTCCCTATACATCTGAATGAACTATGTCAAAAGGACGAGAAGACAATGACTCGCTAGAATGATAAGGAAGTTGTAGCTGCTTGCCTAGTTTACAACCCTCATAAAACATGGTCGTGTCAATAGTAACACGTCCAAGAACACCCTGACGAACTAATGAAGAAAGACGATACCCACACAAGTGACCTAGACGATGATGCCACTACGCAAAAACTCCAGGGATGGTGGCAGCAGTGGCGGTGGAGGTAGACGTAGAGGTGATAGGAGCAACTGAAGTGGACGGAAGGTGGAGGCGGTCAATGATGTAGATACCCTAACGATCCCTACGGCGTCGGCCAGTCCCAAGTACCATCCCTATCTGTCGATCCTAAGCGAAACAAGAGTGAGAGTCAAAACCAACCCTACAACCGAGATCAGTAAGCTAACCCACCGAAAGAAGTTGCATGGTAAGCTGGGGAACATGGGAAGCAATTTGGAACAAAAAAATCGATGGACAAAGAGTGCCTGACGGTGACAGACAGAGCAAGATGCCGTCGGTATCGAGGCTGAAATGAGAGATGTGGAGTCCGGTGTCATGTGGAAAGATGCATCAAAATCCAGAACCCAAGAAGTACCTGGAGGAGACGTCTGAGCTAGACTAGTAGAATCTGTGAAATTTGTGAGAGAGGCTCTTGAAGTAGAACCCGAAGCTATCTGAACAGAGTCACCTCATTGAGAAGATCTTGACATCTTTGGTCTGTCCCCCCCAGAGAGAAAGGGCCTCCCTAGCCCCTCTTTGATCGTTGTAACACCCTGATTTTCAGAGTCTTTTTGAAAATTTCAAAATAAAAAAGAACCATTTTGTTTTGATGAGAATTCAAAGCTTAACTTGAGAATTTCAGAATAGATTTCAATTGACTAACTCAAACTTCAACTAAAACTCCGGGATGGTTTGTTGGGTTTGTTGGAGCTTTGGTGATCTCTCCCTTTTCTGGCTTGATTTGTTCCTTGTTGAACCAGACCTCCTTAGGTCTAGACCTCCCAAGTGCTTGGACCTCCCCTGGTCCAAACCTCCCTCTTTGGTTCTGTTCGGGCCTAAACCTCCCCCAGGCCTAATCTTTCCCCGGGTTCATTTGAGTTCCTTCTACACTCTCTCGAACCCCTCTGTGTTCACGTGAACTTCCTCTTTGCTTTGATCCATGTAACACTCTCTGGAAGTTCCCTTCTCTGCCAACCCGGTATTACCGCCCCCAACTCGCGGTATCCCCGTTGACGAGGATATAACAATCCTCATTTAATCATTTATCCGTAATTCATATTATGAGGTAATAATGACGTCACATAACTCCTGAGTATACCCTTTAAATATTAATAAGGGAGAAATTGGAGGTCGTAAGTTCTTCTACGACCACCCTGTAGTCTTGAGTCTTCCTACGACTACCCCATAGTCGTAAGTCCTTTTACAACTATCCCATGATCGTAAGCTCTACTATGATCAGTATGCAATCGTAAGCTTTCCTACGACCATCCCCTTGTCGTAAGACCTTCTACGACCAGGCTCTAGTCGACAAGGCTCACAGACATGTGGGCCTAGGCGATAAAGGAATCTTCCGCACCGTATTCAAAATACAGGCAGTAAAACTACGCCATTATTTCCTAATATAATGGCACGATTTTAACTCCCTTTTATGATGATAATTGTCTAGCGATGTAGGAACGTTTTAACTCCTGCAGTAACCTCCAGTAACGGCGCCACGATCTGGATGATTAAGTGACCTTTTATTAGAGGTCCAACAGCGTACGATGCAGGGGCGGTATAAAGACAAGGATCATCAGAGCAATGGGGAGAGCCCGAATTCTGAGAAGCACAATACTTTAGTTTTCTGGCTTGATCTTGTAATCTAGTATACTCAATACATACACACAGGAGTAAGGTTGTTATTCTCCCAAGAGAAGGCCTGAACCTGTATAAAATTCCCGTGTCTCCATCTTTGTGTGATTTTGAGCCTAGAGGAACCCCCGAATCAAACAATCTTTATGTAAGTTCGGTCCTAAAACACCAACAGTTGGCGCCGACCAGTGGGGATCTTGAGTCATCGGCTTTTCCCTCCGTCCTTCCAATTCTTATGCTCTCATGGCGGGAGAGTGGAGCGAGGAGAACTGGTTTGACTTGGCGATTATCTGAACATTGACATGGATGCGGTTTAAACTCTGAGCCAAGTGATGCATCCTCCGATGGTGATGTTGCCCCTGGAGATCTTTCTCCAGGAGACTTTGCCACCGATGGAGTTGAGAAGGGATCCATATCCCCCACAACTATACGCCCAGACGGGGAACCAGCTTCCTCAGAGGACAAGGGTCAATCCGACCTCAATGAGGACTATCCCAAGGCAGACTCAAGGCATGGCGAGGGTTCCCTCTCCAAATGTCCAAGTCCACCTAAGACAGTCCAACCTGGCGTGACAACTCTTGGAAGCCGTAATTCTGGATCTTCATCAGCATCTGGTGATTCTTTCTCTCCGGCTAGCCCAACCAAGGATACGATCGAACATGCTCTTCCTGCATGTCCGACCATCCCAACGCAGGATTCACTTGCCGACGGAGACGGTTATAACCCGGAATTCCCCTTCTTGGAGGGGTTTGCTCCAAGTCGCCAGATGGTGTCATTCGACGACTCCTCAAGCGAGGAGGCCTCTAGCGCAAGTGGAGATCATCAGCGGAGGTCTTAAATCCCGCCTCGGTAGTAATAACTCTCTTAGGCGGGTGAGGATGCTCCCGAAGATCACACCCTACGACCGCTCGTGGCGATGACGAGGATGCCTCCAGCGACGAACAGAGTCAACACTCTAATGAACGTGCGGGAAATTCTTGAGATCATCACACTCCGCTAAAGCAAGGTCAAAGGTCGGTATGGATGATTACAAGCAGTCCGAGCGGAAGCAGTCGCAACTCGAGAAAATTGCCTGGGCGTGCTCAATACCAGACAGAGGAAGCTCAGGAACTTCAGCACATCAACGACCTGCTCGAGAACCCTTCTCGAGAACTTGCTGGCGCCGACTCACGACCTCTTCGCTGAAGAGATTGCACAAAGGCTGCGGAATACGATGAGCAAGCTCGAACGACCCCGCCGACATCATTCTGGAAGTCGTGGTAGTACGACTCCATCAGCTTCCAGTTGTTTGAATAATTCACCTCATGGAGATCACCGCAAGGTACATCGCTCCCCAATCCGGAAAAGAGTTCCTCGAACGTCTGAAGAACATAAAGCTCCTAGGAGAGGTGATCATTCATCGCTCCGACCCAAAGGTATGTAACAGCAGACAAGATACGAGGAGTATTACCCTTGTAGGATCGAGACTTACCATAAGTCAGATTCACTAATGGCTACGTATCATCGAGTACGATCACCTGGCGACGTCAACCCCTCTTTTATGCAAAGGAGGCGTTACGACGTAATTACCGGATGTCGGGCATTCTCGCTGACCTCAAAGCGATTCAGCGGCGTCGCGGTTTCGACCGAGGGAACATGGAGAAATTGATGGGTCTCAAAATCCCGCCGAATTCCTTCAAATCTACACAACCATTGTTCGAAAGCGAGAGGAGGAGGAGAGCACGTCATGGCGAATTACCTTCCAACTGTGCTCAAAGGGTCTGCTCGATCATGGTTATTAAACCAACCAGTCGAGTCGATCTACTCGTGGAAACATGTCTGCGATCTATTGTTGGCCAATTTCCAGGGCACCTACCATCGCCTCGGAAAGGAAGATGACCTACATCGGATGCGACAAAACGACGACTAAACACTACGTCAATTCATCAGGCATTTCAGTCAGGTTCGCAATTCGATTCTTGAAGTTTCTGACTCATCTGTTATCAGAGCCGTCAAGCAGGGAGTCCGCAGCAGAAGGATCATGGAGGACATCGCTTTAAACCCTCCCGCTACTGTAGCCGAACTCTTCGAGATGGCTGATGATGACTGATATTGGATGCGCCCAAGCAAATTCTTTTGGGCTGCAATCTTCTTTTGTCGAATAGCCTCGAGACCTTCCATGTCGGACTCTTGGGACTGCCTCAATGGAGTACGAGTATGTCGAGGATTTCCTCGCGTTCATGAAGGTGTTGGTCATGTCCGCCATCGGTGGTGCCCTTGCCCGCCACGAGGGGCGCGATCGTGATCTTGGGAGGGTCCCTAGCTCGATCTCTAGGAGAGTGATCTTGATCCGAGGAAGGGCGAAGACCTCCGTTGATGATTCTCACTTGTGCTCGAGGCCTCCCCGCTTGAGTAGTAGTCGAGAGACACCATCTGGTGACTTGGAGTAATCCCCTCGGTGGGGAACTCGGGTTATCTTAGTCTCCGTCCATGAGTGTGACTGCGGAGAGATGGTCGAATTGCAGGAAAAGCATGCTTGATCCGCTCTCTCGGCGTCATCAGGAGAGAGAGGATCACCAGAATCTTTGGTGGAGTCCTGGAATTGTGACTTCCAGAACTTGCCTCACCAAGTCGGACCGCCTTAGGGGGACTCGGACACTTAGAGGAAAAACTCTCGTCGTGTTGTGAGTCCACCTGGGTGTAGTCCTGGTCAGATTGACCCTTATCCTTTGAGAGGGTAGATTCCTCCCTTGGACGTACTGTTGTGGGGGATAAGCATCCCTCCTCAACTCCATTAGCAGCATTGTCTTCTGGATCTGCGGGAAGATCCCGGAGGCGGCAATACCATTGGATGAGTCAATACTCGGCTCATAATCGAAGCAAGCATCCATGTCGGCGTCTGCGTGTCGCCAAGTCGAACCAGTTCTCCTCGTTCCATTCTCCTGCCATGAGTGCATGAGATTTTGGAAAAAGAGAATATGTTGACAATAGATTACCAGAAGATCCCCACGGTCGGTGCCAACTGTCGGTGTTTTAGAACCGATCTTACGTAAAGATTGTTTGATTCGGGGTCTCCTAGAATGGAATCACGCAGAGATTGACACGGGAATTTTTATCTGAGTTCGAGGCCTTCTCCGGAGAGAATAACAACCCTACTCCTATGTGTGTATGGTATTCTGAACAATCAGGAGAAAAACTAAGACTATTACAGATGATAGTGCTTGTCTTCCTGATAGCCCTTGATTGGCGTGTGTCTACGCCTTGATCCGATCGTCCTTTCCTTCTCTGATTGCCGCCTTTATATAGTCCGTGAAGGAGTGGCCGTTTCTCCGGGTGAAATGGCGCCTCATCACATCCTGTAACGGGCGTATGTTGGCAGTAATCACCGGCGTATTAACTCCTCCCGCCACCGACGACTATATATCGAGATAATGGAGCATTACATGCTATTACATGAGAATAACGATTGTATGATATTTGCTTGAATTCCTTAATCAATTGGACCCACAAATGCGTAGGTTTAATTGATCATAAGGTGGTCGTGGCTGATCCGGTCATAGAAGAACTTACGACCATAAGGTAGTCGTAGCAAGGCCAGCGACTATAGGGTAGTTGTAGCATGACTTACGACTATGGGGGTGATCGTAGAATAACTTACGACTACCTAGTAGGCTCCTCCTTATAAAATTAAGGGGTATACTCGGGGACCATATGGCGTCACATTTACTTATAATAAGAATTATAGATAAAAGATAAAATGAGGATTATTAGATCCTCGTCATCTAACCCCGACTTCAAGTGAAAGCAACTTACTTGGTAAAGGAGTTATAAATGGTCTTACTGCCACGAGAGGTAAAGAGAGGCGATCGAAGGAAAAACTCTTGATATTTGTGTACTACTTTGACCGAAATATGCTTGGTCAAGAAGATTGCTTACGACTATCAAATAGTCGTAGAACACTCCTACGATCACAAGGTGGTCGTAGTATAGTGATCGGAAGAAAAACCTTTCCGATTAACATTTTCTTTAGTCAAAAGATCGACCAAGGAAGTAATTTCGCGAGGTGTAAAAGCGAACTGATTTTCTGAATCGACAAATTAGGGAATTTCAAAGCGACTCAGTTAGTCTGTCAGTTGGAGCGGTTCGAGGTGGTGGCAACCTTTGGAATGCCGCCCCCGCCCAAAATCTGTGATTATAAATACTTAGGAGGTAAGACTTAGATTTATACTTTTCCCCAAATCGTTCCTTTGTTCGTCGAGTTCTTGTCTTCTCCGCCACCAACTCAAACAAAAATCTCCCTTTTCTGAGAGAAATGGCCGGGAGTGTCTCCGAGTGGGCGAGTCGGAGATGGATGCGGTGAAGATTCAAGCCACAGTTGTGGGAAGATTCGAGAAGATCCTCGTGAAGTGGTTCGGCGTATAGCGACATTGGCGTCGGGGAGGATGAGCAAATCCCCGTCTTCCAAGCGTATTGTGAGTGTGGCCTTTGATTGCCTGCTCACCCCTTTCTCACACTTATACTCGAGTGCTTTGGGGTGGAATTGGTGAATCTTGGTCCCAATTCCATCACAATACTAAGTGTATTCGTGTATTTGTGTGAGGCATACACAGGAATTCAGCGGACCTTGAGCTCTTTCAATACTTCTATGGAATGGCTCGACAAAGCTGGGATTCTTTGGAAGTTGTGGTCTCAAGCTCCATGACGGAAGTCAAAGGAATATATTCAGATGTTTACTCGGTCTTCGTGGCGGGATGGAGAAAGAGGTGGTTTCTTGGAAAGTCACCTCGGAAGACTGACCTTACTTTCGAGGGATGGTCATTAGAAAAAGAAGCCTTCGTGGGATTCGACTCCCAGGATATCAGCCGAATTGCCCCATACATTCAAGCCATCAAGGATTTGAAAGAGTGGGGTTTAACTGGATGGCATGTGGTGAAGGATTTCATCACACGTCGAATTAGCCCTTTGAAGAAACGAGTACCTCCTATGTGGAGGTACACGAGCCAAAGGACCCGACCAGGGACTATGAGGAGGGTAAGTAGTTTCGACTTAACTCTCGGTTTGGTCTTCTTCAAAAATTGTCTAATGAATATCTTTATTTGTTTACCTAGATCTTTCGCAGCAGAGATTGATGTTGAGTCAAACTCATTTGTGAGAGGTCTCCGCCACTTGAGTGCGGTTCCTCAAATTCTTGCGGTTTTATCCGAGAGGAAAAGATGGGCGCCTAAAGGTAATCGAAAGTTGATTTTTCCTTAGGACTTCATAGTCGTAGAAAAAACTTACGACTAGGTAGTGGTCGAGAAAATCTTACAATCAAGGAGATGTCGTAGAAAAGCTTACTTTGGATCTTGGTCGAGAAAATCTTCTGATGAGTCGGTGATTCTTCTTCTTCTTACTTTTTCTTCTGAAGGTAGGTATGGAAAACCGTCGAGACTGACGAAGAGGTGAATCGATAACCATCGGCCGAGGATGACAAAGGACAAGGGCTCATCTCCTCCGACTAAAAAGCGTCGACTTACAAAAGTCGCCGACAAGGGAGGACCAAGCTCAAGTTCCTTCATTTCGACCAGGTCCTCGGCAAAGTCTGCGGCACGCACGGTTGCAACAGAAGCCGAGGTTGAAACAACTGAAGTTGAGGAGGCTAAAGAACCTCTGAGGCGCAAGGCCCGCAAGGCCAAGGACACGGCTACAGCAGAAGCCGAGGCTGAAGCAGCTGCAGCTGAGGAGGCCGAGGAGGTCGAAGAACCTCTTAGGCGTAAAGCCCACAAGGCCGGGGTACCTTTTTATTATGACAAGAAAACTTTCACAGTTTCTGCCACTCCTATTTTTGTCAAGCAACTAGAAAAGAAGATCTGGAAGGAGTTTATGTCTTTTGTGAAGGACAACGCTGATCCAGTCGAGCCTACCCTTGAGGGTAGCGCTGCTCTTGGAGTGGTCGAGACTGATCTCGGCCCTCCGGAAAGTTATGAGACCAGAGAGATGGTCCCTGTTCAAGATCCACGACCAGACGTGGTCATGGCCGAGCCTATTCTCCCACTTGAGCTATGACCAGACGTGATCGTAGAAAAGAAGTCGAAGAAATCTTCCGTCGGGAAGATAGCTCCTAAGTTTCTGATCAAGTCCAGGATGCAGAGGTATGTGAAACGAGCTAAAGTGTAAGAACAACATTTACCTTTTGCTTTTCACAATTTGACTTGCTTTCCTTTTTGTTGGTTTTAGCCTGACTCCTTCAGCCCCCGAGGAGAGGTGTCAGCAGAAGTGGTCGAAGGATCGTCCACAACTCGGGTTGTGGAAGAAGTCGTGGCTCCTGAAGTGGTTACCACAACCGCTGAGGTCGTAGCTACGGCCACTAAGGTAGCGGCTATAACCACTGAGGTAGCAGCCACTACACCGAGGTTCTGACTCGACTCTTGAAATGGTCGTGGAACCGGCGAGAAGCGATCGCGAAGCCTCGCCCAAGGTGGTGATGTACGGCGACCGTGCGGGAAAGAAATCGTTCTGAGACCTCCTTCACGGTATCCAAGAGAAACTACAATTTGAGAATCAGAAGATGGGGAATACTTCAACTTCTGTTCTGATTTCTTTGGCCCTGCTTCCATAGTGGGGTCTTTTGCTTTTAGATCTCGCCATCGAGTCCTTCATCCCAAATACATTCCCAATAGAGGACACTTTTGACAACGGCGTCTTGAGAAGGTTTGGTGGGATCGGTCGAGAGAGTGGACAAGTGAAGAATCGAGAGCTGGTTTACTCGATATTTGCTCGATCAACCATGAGTGTAAGTATTTAATGATACTTATACATGTGGTCTTCCCTTATTTCTTTATGTCTTTCTTTTTGCGCGAAAGCACTAGAACAAATTGCCGTTGTTGGTGAATATCACCGACAACTTCTAAACTTCTGACGGGAAAAAGAGGAACTCGCAAAGCAGCGAGAGAGGTGGTAAGTCACTATTTTTTCGTAGTTGTTTTCGACTTGACTACTTATATAGTGCTTACGGGGTTTGTCGTGGAAAAACTCACGACTAGGTACTAGTCGTAAAAGGCTTACGACCAGATGCTTTGTCGTAGGAGAACTTACGACTAGATCCATGGTCGTAAAAGAACTTACGACTAGATCAATGGTTGTAGAAGAACTTACGACCAATTTAATAATGTTCATGTCCACTTTTAACCTTTACAGGTTAAATAGCGACGAAAAGACCCTGGCCGACTCGCTCGATTATGAAAAAGAGGAGTCGAGAAAGCTATGGGAAAAAGTAGAATTCCTCTTGAGGAAGCTTAAAGAAGCCAACTCTGCAACTGAAAAAGTGCAGGAAAGGATAAACAGTAAGTGCTGAACTTAAGACTGCTTATGTTGTTGATCTTTACTTGATTGTTGCTTTTTTTTAGAAAAAGAAGATGATATGAGAAAACTCCAGAATGAAGTCAAAGATAAAACTATGGTTATTCACAAGATTTCTCGTATCTCCAAAGATAAAGATCAAGAAATTACGAGGTTAAGATCCCGAATATCAGGTAAGCAATTCTTTACCTGCAGTCCTTTACGAATTCTTTCCCTTTTCTAACTCCCATTTCTTTTCTAGAAATGGACCTTGAACTAGGAAGGCTCGAAACTGAAGTCAGGGATAAAACTTTGATCTCTGGTGGCTATGCGCATTGCTAAGGCAAATGCAGAGGACATCAAATCATGGGAGAAGAGGCATCTTTGAGACCATTGCTTCCCATGATGAAGAAATCAAGAAGTTGGATTCTCGACTAGTGGGTAAGAAATTCTTTTACCTGTGATTATTTTTGTTTTCTCTTCTAGGAGTTTATTTTTACTTGACCAGTCTTATTATTTTCAGAGCAAGTGGTCGAAAACAAACAACTCCGCGAGGCTTCGACTCGTACCCAACAGGAGATGGAGGCTATGAAGATTAATCTTCAAGACAGTATCACGCTCCTGAACAATGTACTTGGTGAGCTACGTACTGAAGGAAAAGCTCCTCAAGATGATACGATAGCTGCTCACATAAGTACTATTGGGGAACAAGTTGGGACTTTGCAAGAATTGGTGACCACTCTGAAGACCAACCAAGCTGAGTCGATAAAGGAGGCGGTCGAATCTGCAGTAAGTTATGCATTGGCAAAACTTAAAGCTCATGACCCCAGCCTTAATGTGCAACCCATCGAAGCCGACTTTGACTGCCCTGAGGCAGAAGCAAGTCGTTTGATGGAAGAAATGCAATCGATTGGCGGAAGGTTTGGAGGAGATCTTGTTGGGCTCTCCTCTTGAGTAGTTTGTAACAAACACGTGAAAAATAAGCTTTTGTTGATGTATTATATAATCCATCTTGTTTCACGCAAATCATCTTGTCGAGTAGTTAGTAACTCAAAAGATAATTAACGAATGAAAGACTAAGAATTGAAGTCAAATTAATAACTTTATCCTAGCCCCCGACTATTTGCTTAGTTTGTTTAGACAAACTAAGTAAATAGTATTAAAAAGGGTTTCTGAAAACAGAGAGGTTTATTTAACTTATAGTTTTTGGTCACAATTGTCATGCACTGGTTGAAAGAGTGGTAACGAATTGACACTAGGAAGTTCCTTCTAGTGAGCAGGACCACGTGCAGAGAGGATAGGCTTCGACTAGGTAATGTTAACATCTCCGACCAGTTTAATCGAATTGAGAACGGCAACTTGAGTTAAGCAAACATCTAGAGGACTTTAAAAATTCGTTCGCCCTTCCTTGGTGGACTCGATAAGTCTGTCCTGGTAGCAAAAGTAGGAGACTGAACAATGCTAGGAAGTTCCTTCTAGTGGGCAGGACCACATGCAGAGAGGAAAGACTTCGACTAGATGGGCCTCTTCCTCCGACCAGTTGAGACGAATCGAATACACCAATGGCAGTTGAATAAATCTAAAAAAGTACACTCTGCTTAGAATACTTTTCAAAAGAACTGAAGAAATAATCTAAGGTGAAAAAAAAGTTGGCTTTTAAAAATATTTCGGCAAATAGAACCCGAGCTCTTCGTATTGATGGCAAAAGTGAGTAACGAGTCAACACTAGGAAGCTCCTTCTAGTGGGCAAGACCACGTGCAGAGAGGAGAGACTTCGACTAGATGATGTTACCTTCCTTTCGACCAGTGTAAAGGCAACTGGGTGTTTGGAATGTAGTCGAAAGATTATGAAAGCACTACTCAAAATTAAGACAATAGAGGTAGAAAGAACCTGAGCCTTTATTGTTTGAACGGTTAGTTACACATAAAACTTGCGTGGGGTCGATGTTCCAAGAATTGAGAGAACTCGCCGTCTTCCATTGCCAATCGTGAGACCACTCGGCGAGTAACCCGACCACTGTAAGGACCTTCCCACTTGGGAGAAAGTTTGTTCAGTTAGACTTGTATTGGTAGAGCCTCAATACCAAGTCACCTCAAAGAAGCTGCGAGGTTGGACCTTACGATAGTAGTATTCTTGAGGTTTGTTGGTAGGCCGCTTTGAGCAATTAAGGCCTAGTTTCTCTTTTCTTGAGTAGATTAATATCATTCGCTCGAAGTTGTTCCTGGTTGGAGTCTTTGAAAGTTTCGACTCGTGTTGATCGTATCTTCAGTTCCAGAGGAAGCATGGCTTCAAAGACGAAGACCGAGAAAAATGGTGTTTCACCAGAGTTGACCGGTAGTCATCTGAACCGCCCATATCTTGAGGGTAACTCTTGTACCCAAGCCCCCGGGCGTTTGATGAGCTGGTCGAAGACTCGGGTCTTAATTCCTCTCATTATTTGGCCGTTTGCATATTCGACTGCCCCATTACTTTGGGGATGGGCCACAGAAGCATAACACAACTTGGTGCCCAACTCGTCGCAAAATTTCTGAAATTTTGCGCTCGAAAATTGCTTACCATTATCTGTAATTATTCGACTCGGTACTCCAAATCGAGTAATTACGCATCTCATCATAAACCGCTTTTGCCGCTTCGTTGTTATCGATCCACAAGTTCGGCTTCAATCCATTTTGTGAATGTATCAATAGCCACAAAAGGAACTCAAAACCTCCCGGAGCTTTGGGGAACGGTCCTAGGATATCGAGACCCTGTGTTGCAAAAGGCCAAGATAGAGGTATCGTTTGTAATGCCTGAGCTGGTTGGTGTATTTGCCTGCTATGAAATTGGCATTGGACACACTTTTAACCAACTCTTTAGCATCGTAAAGGGCTGTTGGCCAGTAAAAACCTTGTCGAAAGGCCTTACCGACCAGAGTTCTGTAGGAAGCATGATTTCCACAAATGCCACCATGTATGTCGTGAAGGAGTGTTAATCCTTCGCTCTGCGGAATGCATCGCATGAGCACCCCTTGAGTACCTCGTTTATAGAAGACTCCTTCAACCAAAGTATACATTTTGGCTTTTCGGGATAAGCGATCTGCCTCAAGATCATCTTTGGGTACAGAACCCTTCTGAAGATACTCATAGATGGGCGCCATCCATGTATCCTCATATTCTAGAGAGGCCGTCTCAATAGGAGGTGTCTCTGGTTCGTCGACCAGTGACGGCTTCTGTAGTTGTTCCAAGAAGACTCCTTTTGGTACTACAGATCGGAAAGAAGCTATTTGAGCAAGCTGGTCTGCGAGGAAATTATCCTTTCGAGGGATGAATTGTGCCTCAAAACCTAAAAAATGCTTTTCTAGCTTACGCACTTCCGATAAATACCGAGACATTGTCGGGTTAGAACACTGGTACTCTTTCCCGACTTGATTCACGACTAGTTGAGAGTCTCCTCTCACGAGTAGTCGGCGAATCGAGAGTGCTTTCGCGCCAGTATGCCGCCTAGCAAACCTTCAGATTCTCGCCACGTTGTTAGTGGCCCGAAAGTTTAATTGTATAGTATACTTTAAGGTCTCTCCGGTAGGAGATACCAGACCACCCGATCCCGAGCCACTTAAAGTGGCGACCGTCAAAGTACATCGATCCATCGATCGTGGGAATCGTCTTGGGGATCTGAGCGAGTTCAGATTGTCCATTCGGCGACAAAGTCTCGCCAAGATCTGGGATTTAACGCCATTCGGGACACGAAATGGATGTCGAACTCCCCAAGTTCGATTGACTATTTTGCCATGCGTCCATTGTTTCCCTATACGGTGGATCGCTCCCAAAGGAAACTCGGGCAACCTGACTATTTTGTGCGCTGAAAATAATGCCGATTTCCTCGAAGACATGAGGAGGGCATATAGAAGCTTTTGGACTCGAGGGTAACGCTCCTTAGGCCGTGTAAAACTTCACTTACGTAGTAAACCGTCGTTCGTTATGCGTTTTCACGTTCTACGACTAGTATTGCGTTCTTGCACGTGGCGTGGCGGCTAGGTAAATTAAGAGCGTTTCTTCTGGCCTTGGAGAGACCAGAATAGGAGCACTCGTAAGGTACCTCTTGACATCCTCAATGGCAGCGTTTGCCTTTTTCGACCACTCAAAACCTTCGTGTTTCCTTAGAAGTTTAAAGAAAGGAAGTCCCTTTTCTCCTAGTCGTGCGATGAAACGACTTAAAACCGCCATGCACCCCGTCAGTTTCTGGACTTCTTTCCTTGTGGTTGGAGGGCGCATTTGGAGAATGGCCTTTATCTTTTCGGGATTTGCTTCGATTCCTCGTATAGATACTAGGAAACCAAGCAATTTTCCTGAAGAGATTCCAAACACACACTTCTCAGGATTAAGTTTTAAGTGATGTTTTCTAAGGTTGTCGAATGTTTCTTGTAGGTCAGTAATATGATTAAGTCTCTTCATGCTTTTTACGACTAGATCATCAACATAGGCCTCTAGATTTCGACCTAGTTGAGATGAAAAAGTCGCTTGCATCAAGCGTTGAAAAGAAGCGCCGGTATTTTTTAGACCAAATGGCATTTTGACATAGCAAAATATACCAAATGGTGTAATAAATATGGTCTTTTCTTTATCGTCTAGACACATATTGATCTGGTGGTATCCAGAATATGCATCTAAAAAATTTAACATTTCACAACCTGCAGTAGAATCAACCAACTGATCGATGCGAGGTAAAGAAAAATCGTCTTTTGGACAAGCTTTATTAAGATCGATAAAGTCTCTTTTATCGCCATTTGCCGTTTGACTTTCTAACCATTACAGATTAGCCAACCATTACGGGTGGTTGACCTCTCTTATAAAGCCCGCTTTTAGTAGCTTATCAATTTCGATTTGATAGCATCTAAATCGATCGAGGGCAAATTTCCGTAATTTTTGTTTTCTGGTACTTTGTCGCCGTAAAGCTAGTGCTCGATCACCTCCACTCGGGACTCGGGCATGTCGGATGCTTGCCCGCGAAGACATCTGCGTTAGCTCGGAGGAAGGTGATGAGGCGTCTTCCTACTTGGGGTCGGAAGTATCCCGATGCGAGCGATCTTTGAGGGCTCCCTGCGTCGGAGGAACCTCTTTGACCTTGTCGTTCGGCTTTGGTATAGCTTTGAAGCCGACTTGCTAGTCGAAGGTGACTTTCTTCTCGAGTTGGTATTTGTCCAACCATCTCGAGGGATCGACGGTCGCAGGTATGTGCCATCTTCTTGTCACAATGAATTGTGATTACTCCTTTGGGACCTGGCATGTTAATACATTGATATCCATAATGAATAGCCATTAGGAATTTTGCCAAAGTTGGTCGTCCGAGTATGGCGTTATATGCCGTATCGAAATCGACCACATCAAAGGAGATTTTCTCTGTCCTGAAATTACTTGGTGAACCAAATGTTAAAGGAAGAGAAACTTGGCCAATTGGTTTGGCCAAAGATCCTAGTACGATCCCATGGAAAGAGTATCGTACTGGTCTTACCTTAGTCCTGGGTACTTGCATCTCGTCCAGGGCACTCGTAAATAAAATATTTAACGAGCTGCCACCATCAACCAAAACTCGATTGACCCGACAATTGTTGATGGTGGGTTCGACCACGATCGGATACCGACCTGGTCGAGTCGAAGGAATCGGGCAGTCACCCTTCTCAAAGGAGATGGTGACTTCCGACCACTTCGGTAATTTATTGACAAGAGGAGGATCTATGGAGTTTACCTCACGTTCGTGACCTTAAGTCGTCGCTTTGATTCATATGCCGATGATCCCGTAGATGTGCTTGGCGATTGTGTTGCGGATCACGAAGCGGCATCTCCTCCTCGTCATCGAGGACTTATGAACACTCGTTTGTCCTACCTTTCGAGAGTGGGAAGTGGTCCTTTTGGTTGTAGTAGTCTTCAAGCTTTTCGTTGAAAGACCGGCGATTCTTGAAGGTCATGTCCTTCCTTTTATGGAAAGGACACCACCTAGGCTTATCATTTTTTTTCGATCGGGCGCTTACCTTTGCCTCGGTCGGAGTGCGGCTTGGAGGTGCGTGGCTCTTTATCATTCATACCAAAACCTCCTTGGAACCAGCTGGCTTGAGTTTTGACCCTTCGCCTTGTTCTTGGACTTTTTGCTTTCTTATCTTTCTTCTTACCAATGTCGCTTTGGCTCTCGAGAGTATTGTCTTCTCGATCGATTGTGTTGTTCCACTCGACCGCCTCGAGAGGCCGTCGCATATCGATCACCATCTCAAAGAGTTCAATAGCGGTGATAGGCGGATTTAAAGCAATATCTTCGTTATCCTTCTACTACGGACTCTTGCTTGAAAAATACGATGTGAGATGAGTCGAAACTTCCGGAATTGAATTACGAACCTGACTAAAGCGTTTGATGAATTGGCGCAAAGTCTCGTTGTCGTTCTGTCTCATCCGGTGCAAGTCGTCCTCCTTCCCAAGGCAATTGTAAGTGCCTTGGAAATTCGCCAGTAGAAGGTCGCAGAGGTGTTGCCAAGAATAGATCGACTCGAGTGGTTGGTTCAATAACCACGATCGAGCAGACCCTTCGAGCACAGTTGGAAGGTAATTTGCCATCACATGTTCTCATCCTCCTGCCGCTCGGACAGCTGTTGTATAGATTTGAAGGAATTCGATGGGATTTTGGGAGCCATCGAACTTTTCCATGTTCACTGGTCGAAAACGAGGTGGCCAGCGAATAGCTCGAAGATCAGGCGAGAATGCCCGACATCCAGTAATAACTTATTGACGCCTCCTTTGCAGAAAAGAATGGTTGATTTCATCAGGTGGTCGTACTCGACGATACCCGAATAATGAGTTGACTCGACTGTAATAGGTCTCGACCCACGAGGGAATACTCCTCGTAGTTCATCTGCTGTTGATTTCCATGCCGGAATGGTGAGCGATCACCTCTCCGAGGAGTTTGTTGATCATCAGTCGTTCAAAAAACATTTCTCCGAGTAGGGGATTGATGCGACTTACTGTTGCGTCGATTCCTCCATGGTGATATGTTCGATCGACTGGTAGCTGAAGAAATTGTATTACTACGACTTCCTGAATAATGTCGGTGAGGTGCTTCCAGTCTTGCCATTGTGGACCGAAACCTTTGTGCGATCTCCTCGACGAAGAGATCATATCCTGGCGCTCGGGCGAGCTCTCGAGTTGGATTCTCGAGCAAGTCATTGATGTACTAGAGTTCTTGAGCTTCCTCTGACTGATATTGGATGTGCCCAGGCAAATTCTTCTGGGCTGCAATCTTCTTTTGTCGAATAGCCTCGAGACCTTCCATGTGAGACTCTTGAGACTGCCTCAATGGAGTGCGAGTATGTCGAGGATTTCCCTCGCATTCATGAAGGTGTTGGTCGTGTCCGCCATCGGTGGTGCCCTTGCCATTGCCACGAGGGGGTGCAGTGCGTGATCTTTGGGGAGGGTCCCTAGCTCGGTCTCTAGGAGAGTGATCTTGATCCGAGGGAAGGACGAAGACCTCCCGTTGATGATTCTCACTTGCGCTCGAGGCCTCCCCGCTTGAGTAGTAGTCGAGAGACACCATCTGGCGACTTGGAGTAATCCTCGGGTAGGGGAACTCGGGTTACTCTTGTCTCCGTCCGCAGTGTGACTGCGAGAGATGGTCGAATTCTGCAGAAAAGCATGCTTGATCCCGCTCTCTCGGCGTCATCAGGAGAGAGGATCACCAGATTTGGTGGAGTCTCGAATTGTGACTTCGAACTTGCCTCACCAAGTCGGATCGCCTTAGGGGACTCGGACACTTAGAGGAAAAACTCTCGTCGTGTTGTGAGTCCACCTGGGTGTAGTCCTGGTCAGATTGACCCTTATCCTTTGAGAGGGTAGATTCCTCCCTTGGACGTACTGTTGTGGGGGATAAGCATCCCTCCTCAACTCCATTAGCAGCATTGTCTTCTGGATCTGCGGGAAGATCCCCGGAGGCAGCAATACCATTGGATGAGTCAATACTCGGCTCATAATCGAAACCGGCATCCATGTCGACGTCTGCGTAATCTGCCAAGTCGAACCAGTTCTCCTCGTTCCATTCTCCTGCCATGAGTGCATGAGATTTTGGAAAAAGAGAATATGTTGACAATAGATTACCAGAAGATCCCCACGGTCGGTGCCAACTGTCGGTGTTTTAGAACCGATCTTACGTAAAGATTGTTTGATTCGGGGGGTCTCCTAGAATGGAATCACGCAGAGAGATTGACACGGGAATTTTTATGCAGGTTCAGGCCTTCTCCGGAGAGAATAACAACCCTACTCCTATGTGTGTATGGTATTCTAAACAATCAGGAGAAAAACTAAGACTATTACAGATGATAGTGCTTGTCTTCCTGATGGCCCTTGATTGGCGTGTGTCTACGCCTTGATCCGATCGTCCTTTCCTTCTCTGATTGCCGCCTTTATATAGTCCGTGAAGTAGTGGCCGTTTCTCTGGGTGAAATGGCGCCTCATCACATCCTGTAACGGGCGCATGTTGGCAGTAATCACCAGCGTATTAACTCCTCCACGCCGTCTAACAGCTATATATCAGAGATAATGGAGCATTACATGCTATTACTTGCAGAATAACGAGGTATAATATTTGCTTGAATTCTTAATCAATTGGACCCACAAATCATAGGTTTAATTGATCATAAGGTGGTCGTATGACCTGGTCGAGAAGAACTTACGACCATAAGGTAGTCGTAGCAAGACTTACGACTATGGGGTAGTCATAGCATGACTTACGACTATGGGGGTGGTCGTAGAATAACTTACGACCACCTAGTAGGCTCCTCCCTTATAAAATTAAGGGGTATACTCAGGGACCATATGACGTCACATTTACTTATAATAAGAATTATAGATAAAAGATAAAATGAGGATTATTAGATCCTCGTGAATGCGATCTGGCGATGAAGCGGTCGAGTGGACCAAAATCATTGATCGAGATGACCAGCACCCTCAGGAGACGGGCGAAGGTAATAAAAAGAGGGATAAAAAGACCAAGAAATCTAGGAACAAGGCACAGGGCCAAAAGCCTCAAGCCAATGCTTCTAAGGAGGACTTGGCCGTAAGTGATAAGGAGCCATGAACTACCAAACAATACCCCGATCGAGGCAAAGGTAAGCGCCCCGAACGAAAGAACAACAAGCCTAGGTGGTGCCCTTTCCATAAAAAGGAAGGGCATGACCTCCGCAATTGCCGAGTTTTCCAGCGAAAACTCAAGACTACTACTAGCGACAAAGGGCCCTCCTACCTTCAAAGAATTAGGGCAAGCCGGTGGTCGTCTGTGATGGACGACAACGAGGACATGCCGTTTCAGGATCCCGAGCACACCATCGAGTACATCTTTGGGGGATCATCGGCGTACGAATCAAGGCGACAGCTTAAGGCAGTCGAACGTGAGGTAAACTCCATTTACTCCCCTCTTGTCAATAAAGTACCGAAGTAGTCGAAAGTCACCATCTCTTTTGAGAAGGGTGATTGCCCGATCCCTTCGATCCGACTAGGTTGTTACCCGATCGTGGTCGAACCCACCATCAACAACTGTCGAGTGAATCGAGTGTTGATTGATGGTGGTAGTTCGTTAAATATTTTATTGACGAACACCCTGGACGAGATGCAAGTACCCAGGATCAAGGTAAGACCGGTAAGATATTCATTTCATGGTATTATACCGGGATCTTCGGCCAAACCTATTGGTCAAGTTTTCCTTCCTATTACATTTGGTTCACCAAGTAATTTCAGGACGGAGAAGATCTCCTTTGATGTGGTCGATTTCGATACGATATATAACGCCATACTCGGACGACCAGCTTTGGCAAAATCTTAATGGCAACTCATTATGGGTATCAATGTCTTAAGATGTCAGGTCCCAAAGGAGTAATCACAATTCATTGTAATAAGAAGATGGTGCACACGTGTGACCGTCGATCCCTCAAGATGGTAGGTCGATACCATTTCTCGGACGAGAAAAAGGCGGACTTGACTAAGTGCTCGAAGCCTAAAGTCATGCTTAAGCCGAACGACCAAGTCAAAGAGGTTCCCTGGATCGGGGAGGAACCTTCAAGGCTGCTCAGCATCGAGGATACTTCCGACCCTTAGTAGGAAGACGCCCTCATCACTTTCCTCCGAGCAAATGCAGATATCTTCGCGTGGCAAGCATCCGACATGCCCGGAGTCCCCAGGAAAGTGATTGAGCGCAGGCTAGCTTTACGGCCTAACAAAGTACCCGTAAAACAAAAATTACAGAGATTTTTCCCTGATCGACGAGTCGCTATAAGGTCAGAATTGGACAAGCTACTTAAAGCAAGTTTTATAAGAGAAGTCGACCACCCAGAGTGGTTGGCCAACCCTGTAATGGTTAGGAAGTCTAACGGCAAGTGGCGAATGTGCGTTGACTTCACTGATCTTAATAAAGCCTGTCCAAACTATGATTTCCCTTTACCTCGTATCGATCAGTTGGTTGACTCAACTGCTGGTTGCGAAACAATAAGTTTTCTAGATGCATATTCTGGCTACCATCAGATTAGTATGTGTCTAGAAGATGAAGAAAAGACCGCATTTGTTACTACATTTGGTATATTTTGCTATGTCAAAATGCCATTTGGTCTAAAAAATGCTGGCGCTTCTTTTCAGCGTTTGATGCAATTGACTTTTTCACCTCAGCTAGGCCGAAAATTGGAAGCCTATGTTGACGATCTAATCGTAAAAAGCATCAAACGGCTTGATCATGTTTCAGACTTGCAGGAGACGTTCGACAACCTTAGAAAGCACCGCTTGAAACTCAATCCTGAGAAGTGTGTGTTTGGAGTCTCTTCGGGAAAGTTGCTTGGATTCCTGGTTTCTAGACGAGGGATCGAAGAAAATCCCGAAAAGATAAAAGCCATTGTCCAATTGTGCTCTCCAACCACAAAGAAAGAAGTCCAAAAACTCACAGGGTGTATGGCGGTTTTAAGTCGTTTCATAGCACGACTGGGAGAAAAAGGACTACCTTTCTTCAAACTTCTAAGGAAGCACGAGGGTTTCGAGTGGTCGGAAGAACAAGCGCCGCCGAGGATGTCAAGAGATATCTTACGTGTGCTCTTGCGGTTTCCTCGAAACCGAAGAACTCTCTTGATTTATCTAGCTGCCATGCCACAAGCAGTGAGCGCAGTACTAGTCGTAGAAAGTGAACACGTTCAACGGCCAGTGTACTACGTAAGTGAAGTTTTGCACGGACCTAAGAAGCATTACCCTCAGGTCCGAAAGCTTCTCTATGCCCTCCTCATGTCTTCGAGGAAACTGCGGCATTATTTTCAAGCGCACAAGATAATTGTCCCGTCTGAGTTTCCCTTGGGAGTAATCCTCCAGAATAGGGAAGCAGCGGGACGCATGTTTAAATGGTCAGTAGAACTTGGGGAGTTTGACCTCCATTTCGTGTCCCGAACGGCCATTAAATCTCAGATCTTGGTAGACTTTGTCGCTTAATGGACAAATCCTGAACCTGTTCAGGATCCCCAGTACGATACCCGCGACAAGTGGACGATGTACTTTGACGGGTCATTTACTTTAAATGGCTTGGGGGCTGGGGTGGTCCTGGAATATCCTAACAGAGAGACCTTAAAGTATGCCATACAGCTAAACTTTCAGGCCACTAACAACGTGGCAGAGTACAAAGGTTTACTAGCTGGCATACGAGCTGTGAAAGCGCTCGCGGTTCGACGACTACTCGTGAGAGGAGACTCTCAACTAGTCGTGAATCAGGTCGGAAAAAAGTACGGTCTCTAACCCGACCATGTCTCGATTACATTTATCGGAAGTTCGAAAGCTTGAAAAGCATTTTTCGGTTTCGAGGTACAATTCATCCTCGAAAGGATAATTTCCTCGCGAGACCGACTTGCTCGAATATCTTCTTCCCGATCACCAGTACCAAAAGGAGTCTTCTTGGAGCAACTCCAGAAGCCGTCTCTAGTGGAAACACCAGAGACATCTCCTATTGAGACAGCCTCTCTAGAATACAAGGATACTTGGATGTATCCCATTTACAAGTATCTTCAGACGGGTTCCGTGCCCGATGACGATCTCGAAGCAGATCGTTTATCCCGAAAGGCCAAAATGTATACTTTGGTCGAAGGAGTCCTCTATAAAAGAGGTACTCAAGGGGTACTCATGCAATTCATATCGCATGAGAGAAGGACTAAACCTCCTTCATGACATACATGGGAGCATCTGTGGAACTCATGCTTCCTACAGAACGTTGGTTGGTAAAGCCTTTCGACAAGGATTTTATTGGCCAACAGCCCTCTATGATGCCAAAGAGATGGTTAAGAAATGTGTACAATACCAGTTTCATAACAGGCAAATACATCAACCAACTCAGGCATTACAAACAATTCCTCTATCATGGACTTTTGTGACTTTTGTGATCTGGGGTCTCGATATCCTAGGACCGTTCCCAAGGGCTCCAAGAGGTTTCGAGTTCCTTTTTGTGGCCATTGATATGTTCACAAAATGGATCGAAGCCGAACCTGTGGCTGGGATAACAACGGAAGCCACAAAACAGTTCATGATGAGAAGCGTGATTACTCGATTTGGAGTCCCCAGTCGAACAATCACAGACAATGGTAAATAATTTTCAAGCGCAAAATTTCAGGAATTTTGCGATGAGTTGGGTACCAAGCTCTGTTATGCCTCTATCGCCCATCCCTAAAGCAATGGCGCAGTCGAACGAGCGAATGACCAAATAATGCAGGAAATTAAAACTCGAGTCTTCGACCAGCTTGTTAAGCGCTGGGGGGCTTGGATACAAGAATTACCCTTAGTATTATAGGCAGTTCGCACAATTGCTAGTCGGGCAACAGGCGAACACCTTTTTTCCTAGTCTTTGGTACCGAAGCCACGCTTCCGCCAGAACTAAAGATCAGGTCTACAAGGTTCGAGAGTTTCAATCACTCAGCCCAAGAACAACTTCGAGCGAATGACATTAACCTGCTCGAAGAGAAAAGAAATCAGGCCTTAATCCGTTCAGTAGTATACCAACAAACCCTGCGCAAACACTACGATCGTAAGGTCCAACCTCGCAGCCTTGCTGTAGGTGACTTGGTATTGAAGAAGATTCAATCCCAGTCGAATCGGAACAAACTTTCTCCTAAGTGGGAAGATCTTTACACAGTGGTCGAAGTTATGCGTCCAGGCTCGGTACGACTGGCAATGGAAGACGGCCGGGTTCTCTCTAATTCTTGGAATATCGATCAGTTACGCAAATTCTACGTGTAAACGACCAACCATTCAATAAAGCATCAGGTTCTTTCTATCTTTATTGTTTTACTTTGAGTAGCGCTTTGATAATTCTTTCAACCATAACTCGGTCGAAGGTCCGCCTCGACCGGTTCTAATCGTGAGCTTTCTCACGACAACACACTAGTCGTAAGACATCCTACGACCAGTACCCAGTTCATCTTTACACTGGTCAAAAGGATGGTAATGCCACCTAGTCGAAGCTTTTCCTCTCTGCACGTGGTCCCGCCCACTAGAAGGAACTTCCTAGAGTTGACTCGTTCCTCCCTTTTTTACCAACACAAAGAGCTTGGGTTCAAAACATGGTCGAAATAATAACAAGCCAACTCTTAGTACCTTAGTTTATTTCTTCGTTCATCTTTTTTGGAAAATAAACTAAGCAGAGTACACTTTCAAATTTGCTCAACTGCTCTCGATAAACTCGGTTTGTTTTAACTGGTCGGAGGAAGTTGCAACACCTAGTCGAAGACTTTCCTCTCTGCACGTGGTCTTGCCCACTAGAAGGAACTTTCTAGCGTCGTTCTGTTTCTAACTCTTGCTACCATAGTGAACATATTGAGTGCATTGAAATAAGTTGGACAAATTTTATAAAGGAACTCTAGAAGTTTATCTAACTCAAGTTGACCGTTCTTGATTTGATTAATCTGATCGGAGATGGTAACATCACCTAGTCGAAGCCTTTCCTCTCTGCATGTGGTCCTGCCCACTAGAAGGAACTTCCTAGTGTCGACCTGTTCCTACTCTTTCGACCAGTGCGAGATAATCGTGATCGCAAAACTACAAGTTAACTAAACCGCTCTCTTTTTCAGAAAACCCATTTAGTACTATTTACTCGGTTTATCTAAATAAACCAAGCAAATAGTTGGGGGCTAGGATAAAGTTATTAACTTGACTTCAATTCTTAGTCTTACTCTTTTTTCCCATCCATTATCTTATGAGTTACTAACTACTCGACAAGATGGTTTTTCAGGAAAAAGGAAGGATTATATATCAACATCAACAAAAAGCTTGTCTTTACAGGACTCCGGTACAAACTACTCCGGCGACGGGGGTTTTATTTCCATACCCCGCGTGACTAACTCGGCGATCGGATGCATTGACGCTATCAACTGCTCTGCTTCTGCTTCAGGACAGGTAAAGTCGTCTATGACAGGCTGTAGACTCAGATTGGGATCATGATATTTAAGTTTTGCTAAAGCAAATCTTATTCCCTCCTGAGTCACATCCTTTATCGAGTCGAATTGGTTAGTCCTCAGAGTAGTTACCAGCTCTTGCAAAGTCTCGACTTGTTCACCAATAGTACTCGAGTGGGCACGCAAGGTGTCGTCATGAGGAGTAATCTCCTCAGCATGAAGCCCACCGAGTACTTTGTTCAGAAGAGAAACGTTGTCTTAAAGATTGATCTTCAAAGCCTTCATTTCCTCGATTGACAGAGAAGCCTCATGAGTCGTTTTACTTGCACTACTTGCTCGAAAAGAATAAAGCCGATCAAATAAAACAATCTCGAGAAGAAAACACAACCTATTACAGTAAAGATTTGCTTACCAACAAGTTGAGAATCTAACTTAACTTCTTCTTGAGATGGGATGCACGGTGTCCTTAAGGTAACGCTGCTCCACTTCTCAACTCTTGGTCTTTCTCGAAGGAAATAAAATTCGAAAAAGAAGAAGCGGTCGAAGCGGTCTTAAGTTCAAGACTTATCGCTTAGTTGTCCCTACAACTTTTGGTTTTGTGAGTCGCCTCTGAAGCTTTTTTCAGAGGTCTTCTTTCTCCTCCCTTAGCTTTTTCGTCTTGGCTTTCTCATAGTCGAGAGAATCGGCTAGGGACTTCTCATTACTCTTAAGCCTACAAAGGAAAAGGGTAGTTGTAAGTATAAAACCTGGTCGTAAGTTTCTTCTACGATCAGTTCCTAGTCGTAAGTTCTTCTACGACAAAAACCCTGGTCGTAAGTTTTTCTACGATTAGTACTTGGTCGTAAGATCTTCTACGACAAACTTTACAAGTACTGTGAAAGTGGTCGGAACATATAAAGACTACGAGAAGCAGTTACTTACAACCTCTCTGCCTATTCGCAGAGTAGCGCTTTGTCTTGTCGCAGTTGGACAAGTTGCTTGTGATATTCGGCAATAGTGACAATTTGCTCCAACGTATTCTGCATAGAGAAAGGCAGTAAGGAGCGCGAAAAGACATATATGTAAAATGCCAAGCTTAGGATACTTACATTCATGGCGGACCGAGCAAATGAAGATACCACCTTCGTGGGGTCCCTCAGTTCATCGATCTCATCGACTCGTTTCCACCATCCCTTTTGAGACGCTCGTCATCGAAAACATCCCCTCTGTTGGGAATGTCATTAGGGTGAGGAACGCGATCACGAGATCTGAACGCGCGGGAGCCCACAACGGTGGCAGGGTCGAAGAACCCTAAGGAGTGATCGAAGAGCTTGAACCCTTCTCCTCCTTCAGAGATAACGGCATCGGTAGCTTGACCTTGGAGGCTGGGAGGATCATCCACAACAACTTCCTTCCCGGAGCACTGGATGGATGTTTCACCCCTATGGCCGAGTGTCTCCACCGCTACCATCTCCACCCCTGGTTCTACGACCACTCCCATGGTCGTAGCCACTTCTGACCCTACGACCGCTCCGCTGGTCATAGCCACATCGGCTACAATGGCATCGTCCACCATTTGGACAGTGGTCGACCCTTCGATCACCGCCGCTGTTGTTCCTTTGCCTGCCGAAGAAACTACAGTAGGTTCCTTAGAAGGAACGTCCTTGATGATGAGGGGAGTTGCGCTAAGACCATGAAAAGGAAAACACGATCAGGTGATAAAAAGCAAAAGATAAATGTTGTCCTTACAATTTTGTCTCTTTTACATACCTCCGAGTGCCGAACGAGATCTTAAGTTTGGAAACAACCCTCCCTATGAGAGGTTTCTTCGACTTTTTCTCAACCACGTCTGGTTGAGACTTAAGTTGAGGATCAGCCACGACCACGTCTAGTCGTGGGTCTTGATCGAGCACCATCGCTTCTGGGCCCCTTGGCTCTGCAGGCGATCAAGATCGGCCTCAACCACCTCAAGGGCAACATCACCCTCAACCACGCAGCCTTCTTGGTGCGGCGATCTCCTTCACAAAAGACATGAAACTCTTCCAGTTTTCCTTCTCAAGTCGCTTAATAAAACCAGGGAAGGCAGAAACTGCGAAGGTTTTATTGTCATAATAGAAGGGTACCTTGGCCTTGAGGGCTTTAGGTTTGAACACTTCAGCTATTCCTACCACAATTGTTTCCTCTGCAACGATTATTTCCGTGGCAAGATTACCCGAAGGTGTAGACGGAGTAGCGGAACTCGAGCTCGCATCGCCCTTGTCAACAACTTGCGTGGGCTTCCTCTTCCTGGTCTAAGGAGCATCTGCTTGCTCAACATGGCAGACTCGAGCTCGAGCATCCCTTGTCTGCAACTTTAACGAGCCGACGCCTCTTGGAAGGGGAGAAACAAGCTGCTTACTACGGCCACCTCCAACGACCATCGCTTCTACCTCCTCGTCGTCCGACGTTTTCCTTGCCTACTTTCTGCGAAGTCGGAAGAGAGACATTATAAAGTGATCGTAAGTTCTTCTACGACCAATTACCATGTCGTAGCTTTTTCTCGACAAACCTCGGTCGTAAGTTCTTCTCGACCATAACCCGATCGTAAGCTTTTTACGATCGGACTCGACCATAAGTTCTCCTATGACTATAAAGTCCTAAAGACGAAATCGACTATCGACACCTTTAGGCGCCAAGCTTGTCCTCTAGAAGCAGGTCAACTAGGATTGGAGGCGCCACGACATGGGCAGGGGGCTTCTTGTAGATAAGCTTGACTTGGGCGTCAATCTCCTCTTGCGAGAGGTCTGCAGATACAAGAGAACCTTAAATAAAGCCAATTCAAATCAATGTAAAGAAGGCTAAAGCTTAAGGTTTACTTACCTCCGCATAGTCCTCGTGGTCCGATGAACCCAGTACCTCCACATCTGGTGAGCCCTCTTCTTGAGAGGATGATGATTGGCGTGATGAAATCCTTCACCACGTGCCATCCGAGAAGCCCTCTTCCTTCAAGTCTGCGATGGCTTGGATGAAGGGGCAATCCGGCAAGGTCCTTAGGAATCACATCCCATGAAGGAACCTTCTCTGCCGGCTTTCCAATGAAGGAGAGACTGTCCTCATTGGTGATCTCCCAATAGAACCACCTCTTCTTCCACCCCGGCCACGACGACCGGGTAAACATCTAAATATACTCCCTCGACTTCCCGTCATGGAGCTTCAGACTCTGACCATGAGACAATTTAACCTAACAAGTCATTCAGTAGTATCCGAACAACTCAGTCATTTGGGATCCCCAAGTAGGCTTCGCAAAGGTACACGAATACTCCCAACATGGTGATAGAATTGGGAACGAGGTTCACCAACTCTATTTGGAAGTATTCAAGTACTAATGTAAGAAAAGGATGAGCAGGTAATCGGAGGCCGCACTCACAGAATGCTTGGAAGACGGGGATTTGCCCCATCTCCCCCGACGGCCAATACTGCCCAACGGCTTCGATCCATCTCATGAATTCAGCCTTCGAGATCTTCTCGGAGTCGACCAAAGCTTGAATCTTGGCCGCGTCCATCTCCGATTCAGCCCACTGGGAAGTGGCTCTGGCCATTTCTCCCGAAAGCTAAGAGATTGGATGTGGAAGGGTTGGTGAAGGAAGCTCGATTTGGTCGGCGACGGAGAACTCGAAAGTTTTGAACAGCAAGAACAAATTGGGGGAAGGTAAAAGACCTTACCCTCACCCGCGGTGAAACTTTATAACCGCACACCCGAAGATGAAAAGACGTGGCTACCCAACGGTTGCCAACGCTTCGAGAACTGCTCCAGCAGACAACGGCAAGGGAGTCGATTGAGATTCTTAAAATTTGTCTGCTCGAGGAAGTCAGGTCTGTTTTTACACCTCAAGAGAAATTACCTTCTTGACCAAGTCTTTTCTGGTCAAAAGTAACAACGGTTGGAAAGTTTCTACTTCCAACCACAGTACTACGACCACTTGGGGACCGTTAGATCTTCTACGATCACCTTGTGAGCCGCAAGGTTATCCTGCAACTTTCTTGACTAAGTAAATTTCTAGTCAAATGAAACATTAGTCGAAGAGTTTTTCCTTCGACCACATTTTCCACGACCATCTACTAGTCGTAAGATCATCTACTGCTCCTTTCTCAAGCAAGTTATTTTTCGCTTAAGCTGGGGGGCTAGATGACGAGGATATAACAATCCTCATTTAATCATTTATCCATAATTCACATTATGAGGTAATAATAACGTCACATAACTCCTGAGTATACCCCTTAAATATTAATAAGGGAGAAACTGGAGGTCGTAAGTTCTTCTACAACCACCATGTAGTCGTGAGTCTTCCTACGACTACCCCATAGTTGTAAGTCCTTATACGACTATCCCATGATCATAAGCCCTACTACGATCAGTATGCAGTCGTAAGCTTTCCTACGACCATCCCCTGGTCGTAAGACCTTCTACGACCAGGCCCTAGTCGACAAGGCTCACAGACATGTGGGCCTAGGCGATAAAGGAATCTTCCGCACTGTATTCAAAATACGGGTAGTAAAACTACACCATTATTTCCTAAGATAATGGCACGATTTTAACTCCCTTTTATGATGATAATTGCCTGGCGACGTGAGAACGTTTTAACTCCTGCAGTAACCTCCGATGCTTGGCACCACGATCTGGATGATTAAGTGACCTTTATTAGAGGTCCAACGACGTACATTCTGGGGACGGTATAAAAGGCATGGATCATCAGAGCAATGGGGAGAGCCCGAATTCTGAGAAGCACAATACTCTAGTTTTTTGGCTTGATCTTGTAATCCAGTATACTCAATACATACACACAGGAGTAGGGTTGTTATTCTCCCAGGAGAAGGCCCGAACCTGTATAAAATTCTCGTGTCTCCATCTCTGTGTGATTTTAAGCCTAGAGGAACCCCCGAATCAAACAATCTTTACGTAAGTTCGGTCCTAAAATACCGACACCCGTGTCCTTCAGGACCTCCCTGTGTCCTTTAGGACTTTCCTCTCGTTCATTTGGACCTCCCCATGTCCTCTAGGACCTCCTTTTGTCCATTTGGACCTCCCTGTGTCCTTCAGGACCTCCCCGTGTCCTTTAGGATCTCCCCCTCATTCATGTGGACCTCCCTTATGTTCGTTTGGAACTCCCTTGTACCCGACCGGAGCTCCCGCTCGATTTTGACCTTCATCGCTTTTGAACCGTTCGATTTGTGTTGGACGGTTTGATCTTGTCGGCACGTTCGGATGGTCCGAACATTCAAATCCTTTTGGACCCTTTGATTTCTTTTGGGCGGCCTTGATCTGATGTAGCATGCGCCTGGTCCGAACGACCCAATTTGTTTGACCCGTTCGATTGTGATCCAACAGCTCCCGCTTCTTTGTGCCTTATCTCTTAACCGTCCAGACCTCCCCCCTGTTAGATCTGGCCGTTAAGACCTCCCCTTTGGAGATCTTAACCGTCCTGCATTCTCCCTTGTTAGATCGGCCGTTAAGACCTCCCTTTGGAGATCTTAACAGTCGAGACCTCCCGCGTGTTAGATCGGCCATTAAGACCTCCCTTTGGAGATCTTAACCGTCGAGACCTCCCCCTTGTTAGATCGGCCGTTAAGACCTCCCTTTGGAGATCTTAACCGTCAAACCTCCCCTGGAGATCTTAACTGTTCGAGACCTCCCCATGATTGATCTGACCGTCAAGACCTCCCCCTTGTTGTGTCCTTTGGACCTCCTGTCCGCAGGACCTCCCCTTATGCTTTGACTGGCCCTATTTGGCAGTCACACTCCTCTTTCTTTATCCTTTGACCGTGTCCTTTGCGCATGGGAGTTAGACATGGTTTTGTTAGACTTGGTTTTGTTTTCAAAAGACTTTGATAAACTGGTTTTGGGATTTCTATCCCATGGTTCATGGGCGGGAAGCCTTGTGACAGGAGGGTATCCTTCACACTTTGTGATGAATGTTATCCAAACTGTAAAATTGAACTTTAAAAATGAATTTTAGTTATTGTACGTGCTTTGAAACTTATTACTTGTAATTGGAAATAAACTTGGCTTCACGCAAATCAACCCTATAAGCTCTCCCTTTGATATCCATTATGCATGTCATTCTGTTATTTGACGGGTGTAACTTGCGAGCACGGTGGTTGTGCCCATTCTTACTTGATTGATGAATTGAGCAGGAGAGGACTTCTTTGATGATGATGAGGACCAGATTAACTAGGCCGCGCCCTCCAGCCAATTACCTGTGGTGTATTGGATGGACTTGACTTTTGCTTCTGTTGTGTATTTTTTTTTTTGCTCTTGTTGGTTTGTAAACAAACTTTGTAATCAACGCTTTTGCTGTTATGAAGTCTCGTGTGGATGTATGTTATCACTTGTAATTGCTGTGAGAACTAGCCATTGATCTTTGGGACTAGTTCGGATCACAGGAGGGTTAGGACTTCTCCAAGTCCCATGACCTCCTCGGGTTGGTCTCTGGACCTCCCCGTGTTTGGTCTGGCTCTTGGGAGGTCTGAGCCTCAAGACCTCCTGGTCGGTTCCACTGGACCTCCGGGAGGTCATTTGGACCTCTTGGGAGGCTGGGAGGGCCCGAGAGGTCCTTAGGACCTTTCGGTGAAGCCTGGCCGAGTCGCCACTGTCGTCGATCCCGCATCTTGTTCCGCTTTTTTCGCACCGCACAACTCTAGTAGTCGTGCCTGAAGTTCTTGCAATAATTGCATTGAACCCCAGTTGGTGCAAAAACAGGAACATAAACAAACACCTGAGGAGGGACTGTAGTTGGACTGTAATCGAAGCAGAAGTCGTCAGTGTAGTTGAAGAAGCAGGGGTAGCAAGCACAGCTGGAACAAACAATGCTGCTAACCCACGGCGAAGCTCCTTAGCACGAAGCGTCGAAAGAGCCTCGGTGACTGTCGGTCGTGGTGAACGGCTTAGCAGTTGAGCCCTGATAGGCTCAAAATCTGGGTGAAGATGGTAGATGAAGTCATAAAGGCAAAGGTGATCACGATCCGCCTTCTACACCTTATGACACTCCTGGCAGAGCAGAGAAGCCAGCTCGTCCAACTGACGCTAGAAACTGACCAAGGCTCGAAAGAAGTCGTCAATGGAGGAGTTCTCCTAGCGAAGCATCTCCAACTCACACTGAAGCGAAAAAAACTGAGCATCAGTGCTCTGCTAGAATCGCTCACGCTAGTACTCCCAGACCTGGCGAGTAGAACATAGACCAACAATGTTTGGCTGGATGGAGTTATCGACGCTAACCACCAGGATGGCGCGAACACAAGCCTCATCAGCATACTAGAGCTCAAAAACATCTATGGCATACTGAAAGGCCTCATCAGCAGTAATAGTGGCCTCTACCTCCTTCTTGGTGGCCTCATCTTCTGAAGGAGGTGCAGAAGTAGGCTGAACCAGCGACGGCGGACAAGTCGAGCACTAGTGATATGTCCCCAGAGGCGAAGACCATTGAGCATGATCTACATGAATGAAGACCACAACCTGTAGTTTGGCCCATGAAGTTTTGTTCCCGAGAATGGGATCGTAGCTGATGGAACGGAAGCCATGGGTAGGCGCCATTTGACAACAATGGCGACTAAATTAACGAAGTCTAACGGTCTTTGGGCGACGCGGCGTTTAGAGTGACATTCTTTTTGGGCGATCATTTTAAGAGAAGCGAAGGTTTCCTTATCAAACTCATCGATCAAGTCATCTTGTAGTAGTGAGCGGAGTGGACGGGTTGGGGGTTGACGACAGCGTTATGGTTACGGCCGGCGGAGGGCGTGACTTCGATCGGGCGGTGGCGTCACAATCTGGCGTCGGTCGGTGGCTTCCAATCCCTCCTCGGCGTCTGGTGGCGGTCTTGCCGCCGCGGCGAGGAGCCAGACGCTAGCGGCCAGCCGCTAAGCGGCGTCGGAGCGACCACGAAGCGGCGATGTCGATGTCCGGCGCGTCGAGTGGCGAGCTTGGGCACGCTCGTCGTGGAGGGCATCAAGAGCGGTGGCGATCGACGGCGACGGAGGTGAGTGGCGGCCTTGGTGCCTCGGTGCGGCAGCGACTCGATCCGAGCGACGGCGGCGGCCTTTGACGATGGCGGCAGCGGTGGTGGGATGGCAACGGAAGAAACTGGATTAGTGCCCTAGCTCTGATATCATGTTATGAATATTGTGTATATATTCATGAAGCCTAATGGGCAATATATATAGGAATACATGGAGGATATGCCATATACAGATAAGGAAATATAAAATGATTCATATTCTAACAATAGCAACATCAGGAACGGAAATACTACCATGTTTTGCAGTCTATTTGAGAAGTATATCATACATGCAATATTTTAACTGCAATTCTACATGACATTTAGTCTTCAAAAAAAATACATGACATTTATGGGGGAAAGTGTATATATGCAATGTTTTAACTGCACGAGTGTTTGTAGCGAACTGTATAGTATTACTCTTGAATAAAAATTGAGCAGAAATAAAGTAGTGTATATATGAAACTTGAAATAAACCAACATGAGAAAAATAGTGTAAATACAGCTATCTACATTATATACGTACAGCGCATGCTTGATCACAATCACAGGCGTGCGCACATATACACAGAAAAAAGATGAGAAGAAAAATGCAAGAATTAGTAGACTTCGACGTTCCACTGCTCGCTCTTCTTCAGTTGCTTCTTGTATTCCGCCCAGTCAATTCCTAACATTGCAAACCATGCAAAATTCAGAACCACTTGCAATAGCAAAAACTGCAGAAATTCCTGAATCAACCATGCACAAAAGAGTAAGAAGCATATATGTACCGTCTTTTGCAGCCAATGACACCATAATGTCATCAATACCCTTCTCCATGCCTTTCAGTCCGCACATGTATACGTAGGTGTTGTCCTTCTTCAGAAGATCCCACAGCTCTTCCTTGTACTCAGCCATCCTAGTCTGAATGTACATCTTCTCTCCTTGAGCATTGGTCTGCTCTCTGCTTATAGCGTAGTCGACCCGGAAGTTATCTGGCACATTCTTATTCATCTTGTCAAACTCCTGATGTTTACAAATGCAGTGCAACAAAAAAGGTTTAAGTACCACACAGAAATAAGGAAGTCAACTTGCGAAGAATTCATGTAAACAACAGAGATGATGTTTTGACCTCCTTGTAGAGCAAAGAACTGCTTGTTGGAACTCCCAAGAAGAGCCATGCTAGACCATTGAACTGCACAAGAAATCACACATTGATTGTTGATTCAGGTTTTGAATAAATCCATTTGGAGACATAAGGTTTTGCACTACTGGGACAACAACATCATTATACCTTGTAGTCGTCATGCTTCTCAAAGAACATTTTCCACGCGAAGGAGCGGAACGGGGCAATACCAGTACCTGTCGCAAGCTGCAAGGAATTGACATGATGGTGAAATTTCTAGTTATCTTCAGTTTGTAATGATGGATCACTTCATCGTGGCATTTAAGCTTACCATTATAACAGTAGCATTGGGGTCTTTAGGCATGAGCATTTCTTTACCTACTGGTCCTGTTATTTGGACATCAGCACCAGGCTTCAGGTCACCTACATTAGCACAGTAAAGAACACATGGGACATCAACTTGTAAAATGGCAATGGTTATATTCATGGCAGTGATCACCTACATGCATGGTGATCCAGACATAATTTGTGGGGTCCAATTAAAAATAGCATTAGCACAATGAGATGATTAAAAAAAAACTGAATACTCTGAAGTCTCTAAGAGACTGTGTTCTTCAGAACTGCAGAATGCAATGCCCATCTTGAGAAGAAGAAAAGAATAGGAACTCACATAAGAAATTTGAGCAGACTCCTTTCACAATCTCTCCCTGATCATTGGTGTAAACAAGCCTCTTGACGCACAATGAAACCTGCAGAATAAGCACAAAGCACAAGTCACGATCCATTTCTGTATTTCCACCATGAGTACGTATATATGCAACAAAATTAGCAGGGCTGAAAACTGACGGTCTTGGAGTCGCCAAAGTCACCGAGTGCGCTGCTGGCGATGGAGTAGAGTCTCAGCTTGTGCGGCTTGCCGTTCTTGTCGACGCCGTCGGCGATCACACCAATGGACTGCCCCTCTCTGTAGGGGACCTCACCTGCAAAAGATTTCACAAAGGTCAGAGAGTAGAGTCGAAGGACATATATAGTGCTCAAATCATCAATAATTAATTCGCAGTAGTCACTCGTCGAGCTGATCAAAACTAATAGCATGCAGTCAAAGAGAGTTTGAAACCATGCAAGAAGTGATACCGTACCCTCTGTGCTGAAGACCATGTGCCAGGTCTCCCCGGGCGCGTCGTCGGCGGTGATCTTGGTATTGAGGAGGCACTTGCCGACGTATGGCTCCTTGGGCTTGTACTTGTTGGTGACGACCCCCTCGTCCTGCTTCTTGGAGATCTTCTCCTTCTTGGGCGGCGCGGCGACGGCGGCGTCAGTGGTGGAGACCTGCGCCCGCAGATTCAGGGCCCGGGCATTGCGGGGGGTCGTACTTGTTCTTGGGTAGAGGAGGAAGCTGCAGTGGGAAGTGAGGGAATAAGGGGACGGCGAGGCCTTGGCGGCAGAGGAGGAGGAGGAGGAGGGGAGGGAGACGGCCGCGGCGGTGACGGCGGCCATGGCGCAAGGGTGAGCGGCGTACGTGCAGCTAGGCTAGGCTAGGGTGCAGGTGTGTGGGGAGGGAGGAAGAGGAAGTAGAAAGGAGGCAGGGAGAGGCCGGATTGTGTGGGAAAGAGAGGAGAGAAGAAAAAAAAACTAAAAAGATGAGATAGACGATGAGTGGAAGGCAGAGGAGGTGACGAGCATGTGGTGGTGGTTACGTGTTTTTGGAGGGAAGACGACGAGACAAGACGTCGCTGGGAGAGGACGAGGGGTGGTCGCGAGTAGCCGCCGCCGCCGCCGCCGCCGCCGCCGCCGCCACAACTTGCTCATTTTTGCCGCTACGACTGCGAGAGATTCAGATATTCCGGCAAAGGCGGTTGATTTCGCGGCGTCTAATGGTCGAATCACAATTTTACTCGTTCTGTTCAAGAATATACTACGTTCTCGACATCGTTATCGTCTTCGATCACTACTACAAAAAGATTAATACTGGACGTCTCATCACAGATGATTGACTAAAACCGTCTGTATTACGTGCAATCACAGACGATTTTGGTTTAGAGACCGTCTGTGTTACTGGCTGCGCTAAAAACCGTCTGTGAAGAGATAATATCATAGACGGTTCATGTTAATAACCGTCGTGATAATTTATATATCACGAGCGGTTTTTAACAAAGAACCGTCAGTGAAACATCACGAGCGGTTCTTAACTAATAACCGCTCGTAGTAATATCGCTACGACTCAATGCGTTTTCTTCTTAAATCGCCATCCGCCGGCTCCCGTCGTCTCTTCGTCGTATCGATCCGCTTCGGCTCCCAGATGCGTCTCTTCGTCTCACGCTCCGAATTTATACCTTGTTTTATAAAAAGATCATCTACCATCGAAGATGATCATCCCCACATACTTATAAAAAAACAGAAATGGCTGCCTCTTCCTTGTCGCTGGCATTGATGGCCTACCTAGCCGTCTTGCATAAGCACCTCTCTCGCTGTCGTTGAGCCGTCTTTGCAGAAGAACCTTGTTTCAACAAAGTGTCTTCACTCCTACTTACCGAGAATTTGCGAAGCGGTGACGACCACCTTCCGCCGTCTTGACATCCTCTTCCGCCGTGTTTTCGGGTGATCTCCCACTTCGATGAGTTTAGTGTCATCGGCGTGGTCCTCTAAAACGACGTTGCGTCTCGGAAGTTGCCATCACTTGGATCTGCGAATCGAGGCGTGACGGCCAAAGTCGACCGTGCCGAGACCCTCAAGCAAGGAAAGAGCCTATGGACTCAATTCTTCTTGGTTCAACGATCTGAGGGCTTCGGAGACACTTTCGAGCAAGCGTCGTGAGTGGAAGCATTCGAGCCGTTCGTGATGATCGATCGCCGTCCGATCTTATGCCGACAATCACCTATGAAGTATTGAAGGCGGAGATAGCGACCTACCTCTGCCACTAGAAAAACTTTGTTTAATTATAGGTTTCTACTTTTTTTTAATATTTTTGTAGCGGCGCCACTATTTGTTTGGCCATATGAAAATTCCAAAATGAAAAAAAAAGTTTGGAGTGAAGTTAATTACTATATTAATTATATGTTGAAAATTTGCTTTAACTATATATATATATATATATATATATATATATATATATATATATATATATATATATATATATATATATATATATAACATAAAGCAAATTTTATTGATATTTAAATAACAAAATTGACATATAAACAAGTAATTTCTTCATGTCATGTAAGTGTATATACAAGATAAATATACTTGAGAAAAAACCATTTCACAGATGGTTCCATAATGGAACAAATCTGTGATAATTATCACCGGTTCCATAATAGAACCGCTCGTGATAAATCTCTATATTAGTAGGAACCCGTAGCTAGGGTTTGCGCTCACCCTAACTCGTCACTCCCTAGCGCTACTAGGGTTTGCGCTCGCCCTAACTCGTCACTCCCCAACGCATTTACTCTCATCCGTTCCTCCCACCTTTCGGCCGCTTCGCCAACCCGTCGCGTCGTCGTGAGGTTGTGACACCGCTCTGTCTTGCACAAGATAAATGCGATAGTCGTAGTGTCTTGTGCAGTGTCAGGGTCGTGCCACAACTATGGTGACGCCACCACCCCGCGTGTCGCTTGCGCCGCCATGGCTTGGCTCTCTTGCTCGGCCTCCTGCGCTCGGGCCCTGGCGGGGCTTTGCTTTCCCCATCCCCCCTCTATTCTCCTCTAGATCTGTTAGCTTAATGTCTTTTGTTGAGTTTGATTTTTATGCTTGAGCCTTAAGTTCTGTCCTGATGTTTGTGTGATTTATGCAAGGTGAAGGAGACGGATGAGGGTTGTGCTGGTGGTGGGTTCGCCGCTGTGGTTGCACTGTACTAAGGTATCACCCTACCTTACTCTCTCTCTGTCTCTACCCCGCTTGCTCTGTGATAAAAATGGCTAGTGCTCTGCGATGGATGCCGAGGGCTACTACTGGTGTGGTGGGTTTGGACACCCTTAGTGTTGTTGTCTTGCTGATGAACTGCTCAATGATGTCAATAGTCTTATGCTGAAATTGAATTGATAATTAGTTCATATTAATAGTCCGCTTGCTCTGTGATGTAATGATATCAATAGTCTTATGCTGAAATTGAATTGATAATTAGTTCATATTAATAGTCCCCTTGCTCTGTGATGTAATGATGTCAATAGTCTTATCTTTGTCTCTCGCCATTCATTTCACCTTTATGCGTATGCTTGTGTTCATCGGTCAAGTTCTCCTACCTCTTGCGTCCTAGGTACGTCCTACCATTCCATTTATAATATCTTCTCTATAAAGTCTCCAGCGGTGGTGCTTGTGCCATTAAAACCGGCATCATATATATATTATATATATATATTGTTAAATAGTCAGCCACTTTAGGAAGGTCGTCCGCATGACATGAGAAGGATGAGGCGGTATCCACGAGCAACCTCATTGAGCCCCTACAAGTTTAAAAAGTATGGATGCAAGGAGAGTATCAGGACATCCAATTACCTGGATGTTGTCGATAGGTAATTGGACGTCGCTATGTTCAGAAAGTGATGTTGATCTTGTGAGTACTCGTAAGAATTGGCATCATCTATCAGCAACCAACAATTCTTGAGCATGTAATTGTCTTTAAACCCAACAAGAACACCAAGCAACAAATTGAGAATTCTTTTGAAGTATGAGAATGGCTGCTTGGTGTTCTTGTTAGGTTTAAAGACGATTACATGCTCAAGAATGGTTAGTTGCTGATATATGATGTCACTTCCCAATCGGAATACCTGCGCGTCCACATCACTTTCTGAACCTAGGTCCAATTACCTATCGACAACATCCAGGTAATTGGATTTCCTGACGCTCTCATTGCATCCATACTTTTTAAACTTGTAGGGGCTCAATGAGGTTGCCCGTGGCAACTGTCTCATCCTTCTCATGCTGCGTGGACGATCCCCCCAAAGTAGCTGAGAGACTACGAACAATATATATATATGATGCTGGATTTAATGGCACAAGCAGCCACTGCTTAGGGCTTTATAGAGGAAAGTCATCACAGACGGTTTCAGCCACAAACCGTCTATAATAAGTACATATCACAGACGGTTGGTGAATGAAACTGCTCGTGATACTCTATCACGAGCGGTTCTCGATTAATAACCGCAGCAAAGTATGCATCACGAGCGGTTGAAAATGCTCGTGATGACCTCATGTCATCACTGACCCATAAACTCAGACGACTCACGAAACCGTCTATTATGACGTTTTTGAACCGTCTGTGAATACCTTTTTTGTAGTAGTGAATGACCAATTCTGACCATTACTTTTTATCTAAAAATAGTCATAAAATAATAATAAATTATTATATTATAAAAATATTTTCATGATTAATCTAAATATAACATTTTTACATTACCAATACAATGTTTTTTTTATAACCAATACAATATATATATATATATATATATATATATATATATATATATATATATTAGTAATCAAAATTAAGAAAGTTTAATTACACATTAAGCGGACGGAGGAGTAACGAATATTTCGACAGATAAAAAGAAGCTTGATCCATCGTGTCTTGGATCACGGGCCTGATCTCGTAATCCATGCGTGGTTTGATCTCGGAAATAATAAATTGATGGGCCTCCACGGTGTAAGAGGGCGTACGTCGGTCGGACTCTAATTTTCTCCGCCGGCCGGCCAGATCAACAATTGCATTGGATTACATTTTCTTTGGTATATGCTTTTGAGAAGAGAAGAAATTTTTCATAGCTCTTTGTTCAATCTACTATTTATTCTTTTGTTCTTGTGTGCGATTCTACGCTTGTCTACGAGGTGATCGTTCGGACTAGACTCGCCAGCGATAGTTCCTCAACATGTTATCAGCATGATCGACTCCGGCCTACCTCTAGGCCTACTGTACTCAGATCGAAAGGTAACCTCCGTAGCACGACGCTCGTAGATCGAATCACATTTTCTAGACCACTTTCAATTCCGCAAATTTGGCTTTGTAGATTACTTCCTACGATGCGAATCCGCTCTAATCTAAAGCGAGGCGACTTGAAGTCGTCGGCCAAGCCGATCAGTGGGTTGCATAAAAGAGAAAATGACTATTGCACTGTAGTTTGTACAATGCATGAACAGTAAAGGAAAAAAAACCGACTGACGCAGCCCCGTACGACCACGTTGTTGTCGGTCTGCCGTCGGCCACCAAAGACGTGGCGTGCAACCACCGCTAGCAGATGCGCTATCACTGCTTGAGCCGCACCACCACCGCTCAGATGCCAGCAGCGCCCGAAAGCGCTTAGCTGGAGCCGAACCGCCGCCGAAGCGCCGCCCCACACCCTGGTCGCCCAAGACGGCCATCACCTCCACCGATCCTCAAAGCCGTCGCCGCCGCTGCCCCCGCAGACGTGCCGCCCAGCACTGTGTTGCACGCGCTTGAAGCCGCCACCTCACTGAGCGCGTCACACCGCGCCGGTCGCACCTCCGTGCCCACTCGTCGTCGGACGTCTGCGCCATCGCTCCGACCGCCAAGATCGGTGCCGCTTCGCCATAAGCGCCACCGCACGCACCGCCGCCTCCGAAGCTCCCACACCGCCAAGACAGAGCCACGAAGGCTTGTGCGGCTAGGGTTTTTAACCCTAGCCACCACCTCTTGCATTGGTCGACCGACATTTTGGGCCCGGGAGAGACCTGCATGGGTCATGAGGGACATGGCCCAAAAACCAGGCTGGAAAAGGGGTGGCTCGGATGGAAAAAATTCCGAAAAAAGAGGAGGAAAAAGAAAAAAAAATCCCAAAAATTTGCAATAATACCTTTGGAGTTCTAAAAATTACGAAGAAATTTCGTGGATAAGAAAATTTTGCAGAAACCCCCTGAAAATTGGAAAATTACGCGAAAAATTTCTCAGAATTGAAATTTAGTGGTATAGCCCCTAGAAATTGCAAAATTTACTAAAAATTCACATTCCAGTAGAAAAGGGCCTCTAGAATTTAGTTTTTGAATAATTTTAAACTTTTGAAGCATGTTTAACTCTGTTATTATTATTCCTATGCAATTTATATATTGTATTTACTGTTTTGATTTTATGTGATTGTTTATATTGCTTTTAATCACTGAAAATAGTAGTAAATCAAGAAAAATACATGGAAAAAATACGGGAACATTGTGAGAATTTTTGCAACCATTTTATGCAAATTACCAGCAGTAATCTTATGAACTCTTTGCACAAATATGCAGATAACTGGCATTACGAACCGAAAGTTCGAAGAGCTGGCCCAACATGGCTAGAATTACTTGACTTGGGCATCAGACATTGAGATCGTACTTAGGGCCAAGAAGCTCCGTGATGCTATCGAATTTGGCACCTCGAAGGATGCCACTCCAACTGCCGAGGAAAATGATCAGGCACCATCTCTACCTAACGCTCAAGAATGAGTATATGGCAGAGAAGAACGCACTAGCTTTATGGACCGGACTGAAGAAGTGGTTCAAGAAGCTGAAGTACACTATTCTTCCTCGGGCAAAGCAGGAATGGAACTGACTACGTTTTGCTGACTACAAGACCGTGGGGGAGTACAATTCTGCATTGCACAGAATTTGTACCAATCTTCAACTCTGTAGTAAGGTAACCATAGATGAATAGAAGATCGAGAAAACTCTCTCTACCTTTCACCCAAATGCGGTGCAATCCGCACGCAACTATCGTCAAGACATCTACAAGGAGTATGTCGAACTGATTGACATCATACAAGTTGTGGAAGCTCAAGTGATGTTCTAAGGAAGAACTACATCTCACAGCCACCTAGTAGCAATGTTGGCCATGAAGCCAATGCTAGCAGCTACAAGGTAAGGAAGCCTCACTCAAAGAAAAGAGGTAGGAAGGGTAAGGTCATGGGTCGCAAGGCCAAGCCAAATGCTTAAACCAAGAAGGACGGACAAAAGAAGCGCGATGACAAGCCCAATGGCCAGCAGGACCAAGGATGCTGCAAATGTGGCACGTGGGGATATTGGTCACGGGTTTGCTGTGAGTCGCAGCACGTCATTGATGCATTCTAGTCTAAGAAGAAGGGCAAAGGGCAACATGAGGCACACCTTGCCATTGCAGGCACGAAGGATCCACAACCATTGGTTGTACTCATGGATGTGGACAGCTCAGTAGCAGCCCCCATCACCCCCTCTTTGCACATTGCAACGGCCGCAGCCGTAGTTGCCGAAGAGGAGAAGATGGATATGGAACAGATTCAGGCAAAAGTTTCTTCGTACTTCGCTGATTTGATCTAGTGCACGCATGGCGCTTAGTTTTTTTATAGTCATTTGCATTTTATGGTTGTGATGGAACATTGAATTGTTGAATAAATGGTTGTAAGTTCTAGGAGAGCACACCATTAAATTCTTATGATGAGTCCAGCAAGGCTTATTTTCCCGTATTAATAATATCAAATTATGTTCTGTTTTTGGAGTATTTTATTTTATGTGTATATTGTTTCCTACCTCATATTAATAAATACTTTATATCAGAACACGTGTGGCGCCCTATGGAGAAAGTGTGCTTAGCAGATAGCAGCACAACGAATACCATCTTGAGAGAGACGAAATTTTTTCAGTCGATCAGCAAGAATGTTGGTAGTATTACGACAATCGCAGGCAGCGATACTTGTATAATAGGCTCAGGAAGAGCCACAATTATACTCCCGATGGGCATGACTTTGGTCATTGAAGAAGCCTTGTTGTACCCAGAATTGACTAGAACTCTCATAAGTTTTAAGGACATTCGCCCTAACGGTTTCCACGTAGAGACTGAAAAAGAGTATGATAAGGAATACCTGCTCATTACAAAGCGTGAAGAAAGTGGAAAAAGGGTATTAGAACGACTTTCTTCATATGAAACTGGGCTATACTACACTAATATTAAGGTACCTCAGCCTATACTGTCCTGAAAACCACATTTAGAAGTTCTGAACTTTTCTGTCTCTGGCATGATAGATTAGGCCACCCCGGTCTTAGAATGATGAGAAATATAATTAACAATTCTCAGGGACATAATATCAATGTAAAGAATTTTCTGAATCAGGAAGATTTTATGTGCCCCGCATGTGCCACCAGAAAATTAATTACTAGACTTTTTGCTCTGAAAGTGAAGGATGAAATCCCTACAATCCTAGACCGTATCCAGTGAGACATTTGTGGTCCTATACAGCCCCTGTTAGGGCCATTTTGGTACTTTATGGTGCTCATCGATGCTTCCGCGAAATGGTCGCATGTATGTTTATTGTCTACGAGAAACCACGCTTTTGCAAAGCTGATCTCGTAGATAATTAAAATTAAGAATAATTTCCCTGATCATCATATGAAGTCCATCAGAATGGACAATGTTGGAGAATTTACTTCAAAGGCATTTAATGATTATTGCATGACAATGGGAATTACCGTTGAGCATTCCATACCGCATGTCCACACCCAGAATGGACAAGAAGAGACATTAATTAAAATAATTAAATCTATTGCCCGACCGCTTTTGTAGAATTGTAATTTACCAACTATATGTTGGGGAGACGCAGTCCTGCACGCAGCAACTCTCATCAATTTTAGACCGTCGTCATATAACATCGATTCACCTATGCAACTAGCGCAAGGGTCAGCACCGAAAATTTCTCATCTTCGAATATTTGGTTGGAAAGTTTATGTACCTGTACCACCACCGCAGCGAACTGCAATGGGCCTTCTTCGAAAGTCTGGGATATACGTTGGTTATGAGACAACATCCATAATTAGGTATTTGGACCCCATGACTGCATATTTGCATACAACCCGCTTCGCTGATAGTATATTTGATGAGGATAGTTCACATCATTACGGGGAGGAAATCAACCCCTTGATGAAAAATATTGGAAAATAACGTGGCAAGCCACGAGAATCCATGCACATGACCCGCGCACTAGTGAAGCAGATAGAGAAGTCCAGAAGATAATTGATTTGCAAGCATTATCGAATCAACTGCCTGACCACTTTAGTGATTTGAAGAGTGTGACCAAGTCGCATGTGCCTACACGCGATGCACCGGAGAGGGTTGAAATACCAAAGAAAATTGAAGGTATCCCTAATTCTGTCCAGAGGTTTTAGAATAAAAGGACGAGAACTCCGGCCCCTCGAATCCCAAGTAACCCGGTAGGCTTGGCGAAAAAGGATAAGAAAGACTTGACACAAAGCGATCACTTGAAGTTCCCTGTAACCGGAAGGGGAGCAGATTAAGACTGCACCAAGATGGAACCTTCAGTAAAAGGCATACCGGATTTAAACATCCCCATGGAGGGAGACATTAGCATGGATGTGTGCGCAACATCGAAGCTGAAAAACTAAAAGGACTTGCCTTGTAATTGGAAGCAACGGTGAGCAAGTAGAAGCATTAGAAGAATCGCCCTATAAAAATAGCTATAAATTATGTGACCACGAGAGAATATATGAATATGATAGCAACCAATGTCGACATTTATTTTGCAAAGAAATTTGCCACAATCATCGATCTTGATCCAGAGCCTGCATCGCTCACTGAATGTAAGAATAGATCAGATTGGGAAGATTGGAAGAAGACAATAGCGACTGAATTATTATCTCTGAATAAAAGAGAGGTGTTTGGGCCTGTAAGCCACACGCCTCCTTATGTGCATCTCGTAGAGCATAAGTGGGTATTTGTTCGAAAGAGAAATGAAAATAATAAAGTTGTAAGACATAAAGCAAGGCACGTTGCACAAGGTTTCACTCAACGACCAAAAGTTGATTCTGAAGAAACCTATTCTCCGGGTCATGGGCGGAACTACCTTTAGATATTTAATCTCAATGGCAATAAACTTGAATTTAGAAATGAAATTGATGGATGTGGTACATTTATGGAAACTTGGATTCAGACATTTGCATGAAGGTACTTGAAGGTATCCCTGCTCCGAACCAAGACAGAGCAAATAGAAATCTGTACAGTGTGTAACTCAAAAAGTCATTGTACGGGCTTAAGCAATTAAGCAGGATATGGTATAATCGCCTAAGCAACTTTCTATGCAAGAAAGGCTACACGAACAATGAGGATTGTCCCTGTGTATTTATACGATGATCTCATGATGGATTTAATATAATCTCAGATCCTGGAAGATATTAAGAAAGTAAGCTCTTACTTGGAGTCGGAGTTCGAAATAAAAGATTTGAGTAAAACTAAATTTTGCCTAGGCTTGCAACTTGAGCATACCCCTGAAGGGATATTAGTGCATCAGTAAAACTACACTCAAAAGGTGTTAGAAAGGTTCGGCTTTGAAAAGGCATACCCTTCGAAAATGTCGATGGTCGGAAGATCCTTGCAGCAAGACAAGGATCCGTACAGACCTAGAGAAGAGGAGGAGGAAGTCCTAAGACCAAAATTCCCATACTTGAGTGCAGTAGGAGTACTCATGTATTTAGCAAACTGTACTAAACTGGACATTACATTTGCCGTGAACATATTAGCAAGGTATAGTGCAGAATCTATCAAAAAGCATTAGTAGGGAATAAAAGACATCTTCCAATACCTCCAAGAAAGCAAGGACCTTAGTCTGTTCTACAGAAAGAACTAAGATCTAACCATGACTGGCTATGCAGATGCCGAGTACCTGTCGGACCTGCATAAAGCCAAGTCGCAAACAGGCTATGTATTCCTATGTGGTGGAACTACAATTTTATGAAAATCTTCTAAGCAAAGTCTTGTATCAACTTCAATGAACCACTTAGAAATCATAGCACTGTACGAGGCCTCGCGAGAATGTTCTTGGCTTCAGCAGATGATTCACCACATCCAGTAGTCGTGTGGATTTAATACCGCACAAACTCCCACTATTATCTATAAAGATAATGCAGCTTGTGTTGCACAAGTGCAGATGGATTATGTGAAGAGTCAACTCACAAAGCATATCAACCCTAAGTTCTCCTATGCTCATGAATTGCAAAAGATGAACGAAATTAAAGTATTGCATACTAAGTCATGGGAAAATCTTGCAAATTTATTCACTAAATCACTTCCGGCATCTAGCTTTGAAAGGTGCGTACGTGGGATTAGAATGATAAGACTTAGAGAAGTGCAGAATTCAAGGGAGAATCTTCATGAACTCATTATTAAAACTTGATCACGAAGATCGAGTACCCAAAGAATAAATCCTGGAGATTAAATGAAATTGGGTGGATTGTACTCTTTTTCCATTGACGAGTTTTTCTGAAGTTTCTCGGCTAGGGTTTTTAATGAGGCAATTCGTGCAGCACAGCAGAACGTGTTTCATGTACTCTTTCTCCAAAATTTTCTCACTGGGTTTTTATAGAGTTTTATGAGACATGAACATGTCGGATGAGTGCCTAAGGGGGAGTGTTAAGATACCTAGGCCCAGACTTTGCAGGCCTGGCCCATGATGGGCTTCTCATCCATCTGTAGACTATATATAGAGGGGGACCTCAACCATTGTACGTGATTTTGAGAAGAGAAATAAAGAGAAGAGAAGAAGTCCCCCATATCTCTGTGTTCAATCTACTATTTGTTCTTGTGTTCTTGTGTGCAGTTCTACGCTTGTCTACGAGGTGATCGCTCAGACTGGACTCGCCAGTGGCGGTTCCTCAACAATATTATCTCGGTTGCATGGGCTACTGCACTAGCTTCACCTCATCTAGAACAGGAAAGCTCTTCTCTTCTCTTTTGTGCATGTTAGCCAGTAAACGGGGCCTAATTAGCCACCAAACACTTGAGTACTACCTAATTAGAATGCATTCCACTAAAAATAACTAATTAGAATACATGGGGCCAGCCGAATACATGGAGCTAGCACCAATATATTTGCAATTCTAGAAAGCATGCATGCGTGCTTGGAGATTTTATATATCCAGAAAACAAAAAAAGGGACGAGAATTGATTAACCATCGATCACGTATATATGGAAGAGAAGGCTTGCAGGGTCATTCTGCAAAATAAATGAGGGAGCGTGATGGTTCAAAAAGGTGACAAGAGGAGGTGAATAAGAGCACCTACTCATTTTCACTACTCGGCATTGAACTTCTTCTTCACTCCAATAGCTATGCAAGCTATGAAGATCAAAGACACAAAACACAGTGAAAGTCTTGTGTTGAAACTAGAAAACCCCGAGGCAAAATCCTCCTAGCCACTCTGACCGCCAAGCACAAGCCAGTCTGACTGCCGGTGGCCAGTCTAACCACTGGCTGCAGGGTCAACAGCCCGAAATGTTATCAAATCGACCTAACTTTTGATTCAAAGATCCAAGTCCCTTGAGATTTCAAACATAGCTCATCAAGAAGTTCAGAAACCTATTCCAATCAACGATCGAGACAATCTAAGCCAAGGTTCCACGAATTTCTTGGATGAGGTCAAGAAGGTAAAAAAATCGGGAAAAATCAAACTTTAATCTAAAAGCTTGCTCGTGGGTGGAAGATGGCCAAGATGACCCTAGATCAATTTCCACAAGTCCTAGCATGCTAAATTACAGCAAAAGGCCCAATCAAAACCCTATGAACACAAAAATCCCGAAGACATCAAAGAGATAGCAAGAATAAGATAGAACTCATCTGGTAGCAAACTTTACTTGGATTGATTCAAAAGATTGTTGGTTTACAATCACTCCACCATGGAAGACAAAAGTCTAACACTTAAGCACTCAATCAATCCATCTCCCTCAAAGCATAGCCTCCTCTACCTCCACTTTCCCCCAAATCATAAATTATGGTTTCCTAGACTTGAGAGGATTGAGTGCAAATCTTGCACTTTTTCCTTTTATAATGGAGGCTAGGTCTAGAGAGAAAACCTTATCGGACATCCATTAATCATACACACAAATGAGTCTACATTCACGCATGCTTATCAAACCAGATGACGAACTGGGTCTCCTAAATTCGTCTTTTCGTGATCTTCATCTTTTCTGGACCTAAACCGCCACTCCTTGCGTCGTCTTACGGCGCGGTTTCTCCAGGTCACCAACACAGTATTTTGGCGAAGATACCAAAATATTCCTTCTTGATCCTTCTCCAAAGGTCGAGTCCAATCATCGGGAAGCAACCCTATGCTTCGTCATGTGTAGGTTCATCAATGGCTCTCTTCGTGTTGGTAAGTCTCTCCCATCTGGCTCCCACCGAACCCACCATAGCACTTGCACCAACCCCCAAGCCACTTGATGCAACCCGTTGCACCGAACCTCCTGTTTAGTCATTCTTGTCCATCTTGCACTGCGCTTGAGTCCAACCACTTCATCCGACTTCCTTGATCATTCTTGACCTTAGCTCTCCTAGCCTATTATACTCGTCATTGACTCCAAGCCATCTACACAACAATAGACCAAGCACTCTTTCTCGGGCACAAGTTCTTCGCAACTTGACCCACGTTAGCCAAAACATGCATCATGCAACACCTATGCACTGAATCCCATGACTTTGGCCAAACCCACGAAATTCATTGCCTTCCCGACACATGACAACCTTCTGGTCAGTTATACCGTCACCCTCGACCAGTCAGATCGCCAGCTAGTTGGTTTGACTGCCGCCTACCCGGTCAGACCTCCCACCGGTCTGACCATCGCTCAGGAATTTTTCCTAAGGCTCACTGCACTCTCTCTGAAAATTTCAAACTATATCTAGTTTTTCCTCGAAACATTATTTCAATGATACCTAGTGCAAGCGCATCACCTAACCTTCCTACACCAGTGATTTTTGGCAAAATTCAAAAAATCCACTTTCTAACTTTCAGCCGCTCAGACCACAACTTTTGATCGGTTTGACCGTCGAGCCCCAGCCAATTTGAACGCCACCCCAAGGCTGATCAGACCACCCACAGGGCCAGTCAAACCGCTTGACTCCTGACAGCCCGCGTCACTTTGCTAAAATGAGGGTTTCTCCAAACACCTCGACACCACTGTCAATTGTTCAACACACTAAAATTAAGATCATCTACCCATGATCTCCACGGAGCAACTACCACCAGGATGTTCCCATCGTACGCTTCCCCCACTGTTAGATCTAACTTGGATGCATTCCGGTCGTTCGATTTGGCGCAACAGAGAAGCTCGCCTCTGCTCAATCTCTGACTGTCGCTGCCTCACCGGAGCTCCAGCTTGCTGGAGGAGGAGGAGGCTGTGGTGGACGGCCTCCCTCGAGCACGAGTAGCGGCGACCTTGGATCAACAACTAGCGTTGGAGTTCGAGACGCTGGTGGTCATAGTCTACTTCCACAGATCTTCAGCCGTCGCTTGTTCGTCAGAGCAGGAGGGAGGAGGGATCCTAATAGTTGCAAAAAATTTACAAAGAGACACAACATCGATCCGATGAAACATTCAACAAAAATCTCCACAGTTGCAACAACCAATCACAAACAAATAATGGTTTCCTTCTTTTTTGTGCGCCGGGGGGGGGGCGAAGCCTCGCGCCGTCCCCCATACTTTTTTTAGATAGGGCTCCGGGGAGCCCTAACTTTTTTGCAAGGGGGAGGCGAAGCCTCGGGTCATCCCCCATACTTTTTTAGATAGGGCTGCAGTGAGCCCTAACTTTTTTGCGAGGGGAGGGGGTGTAGCCTTGTGCCGTCCCCCATTCATAGGGCTCCGGGAGCCCTAACTTTTTTGGGAGGGGAGGCGAAGCCTCGCGCCGTCTCCCTAACTTTTTTAGGGGGGGGGGTGCGAAGCATCGCACCGTCCCCTATACTTTTTTAGATAGGGCTTCAAGGCGCCCTAACTTTTTTGCGGGGGGGAGGTGAAGCCTCGCGCCGCACCCATACTTTTTCGATAGGGCTCTGAGGAGCCCTAACTTTTTATGGAAGGAGGGGGGCGAAGCCTCACGCCGTCCCCCTTACTTTTTTTTAGATAGGGCTTCAGGGAGGCGAAGCCTCGTGCCGTCCTCCATACTTTTTTAGATAGGACTCCAGAGAGCTCTAACTTTTTTGAGAGGGGGGTGCGAAGCATCGCGCCATCTCCCATACTTTTTTAGATAGGGCGCCGGGGTGCTCTAACTTTTTTACGAGGACGAGGCAAAATCTCATGCCGTCCCCCATACTTTTTATATAGGACTCCGGGAAGCCCTAACTTTTTTGGGAGTGGGAGGCGAAGCCTCATTCCGCCCCCTTACTTGTTTTAGATAGGGCTCCTGGGAGCCCTAACATTTTTGCGATGGGGGGTGCGAAGCATCGCACTGTCCCCTACTTTTTAGGTAGGGCTCCGGGGAGCCCTAACTTCTTTGCGAGGGGGTGCGAAGCATCACGCCGTCCCCCGTACTTTGTTAGATAGGGCTCCAGAGAGCCCTAACTTTTTGTGAGGGGGAGGCGAAGCCTCGCGCTGTCTCCCATACTTTTTAGATAGGGCTCCGGGGAGCCCTAACTTTTTTGGGAGGGAGGGGGCGAAGCCTCGCGCCGTCCCCCTTACTCTTTTTTTAGATAGGGCTTCGGGGAGCCCTTACTTTTTTTGTGATGGGGGTGCGAAGCATCGCACCGTCCCCCACTTTTTTAGATATGGCTCCGGGGAGCCCTAACTTTTTTGCGAGGGGGAGGCGAAGCATCGCGTCGTCCTCCATACTTTTTTAGATAGGGCTCCGGGGAGCCCTAAATTTTTCGCGAGGGGGGAGGCGAAGATCGACGCCATCCCCCCTGGAGCGCTTTGGTTCTAGGGCCAAGTGTTGTGCCGGGGTTAGCCTTGCATGGTGTCTTTGTATACACCCATGCCCGCGGAGAGCATTGGTGTGCACCGGGGCTGAAGGCCATGCACGGTGTCTATGTTTATACACTCATGTCTGCAGAGGGTATCGGTGTGCACCGGAGTTGAAGGCCATGCACAGTGTCTTTGCTTATACACTCATGCCTGCGGAGGGCATCGGTTTGCACCAGGGCCGAAGGCCATGCGCGGTGTCTTTGTTTATACACTCATGATTGTGGAGGGCATCGGTGTGCACCGGGACCGAAGGCCATGTGCGGTGTCTTCGTTGTGGCCCGCTGTTGCTTTTTCATTGAATGGGGGCAAAATGTCACAAGGTACATGTGTTTTTGTACATGCCCACGCCGTATAAGGGCGACCGGGCGATTTCCCAGGCGCAACCGGTTTTTACATAGGCCCTAAGGATAGAACTCCCAGAGGCTCTTTGCATTCCATGTGTGGTCGAACTGTTGTCCCTCCGGTGTCGAGATGTAGAAGGAACCAGCCTGCGTGCTGTGGGTGATGATGTACGACCCCTCCCATTTGGACTATAGCTTGCCCATGGTCGCAAGATTTGCGGCTCACTTGAGAACCATGTCGTCTGGTGCCAGGGGGCGGATCTTGACTTTTCTGTTGTATGCCCGCGTAACTCCTTCGTTGTACCTGGCCATGGTTGAGATGGCCTGCATGCGTTGTTCTTCGAGGAGGTCTAGGGAGACCTCCCATCCTACCGAGTCTGCCTGTGCTATTGCCTGGTGGGACTTGGCCGCGAACTCTCCTGGGGTCATGGCTTTGTTGCTGAAGAAGAGCTTGAATGGAGAGAAGCACGTAGTCCTTGTTGGTGATGTTCGGAGTGCCCATAGAGCTTTCTGGAGTTCTTCAGGCCAAAGTCCCTTATGAAGGCCCACGAGGCGTTTCTTCAACCCTTCTAGCAGGTTGCCATTGGCCTGCTTAACTGCCCTGTTGGACTCGGAGTGTCCGACGGACGTGAAGCATATTGCTATGCCCAGGTCCTTGCAAAATACTCGGAACACCGCAGAGTCAAACTGGGTGCCGTTGTCGGTGACGATGTCGCGTGACACCCCGTACCAACAGATGATGTTCTTCCATGTGAACCGTTGCGCAGCTGTGGTGGTGATTTTGGCAACTGACTCAACTTCGGCCCATCTAGAGAATTACTCGATGGCGACGAACGTGAAGCGAAGGTTGCCCTTGGCCGTCGGTATGGTCCGATGATGTCCAGCCCCCATCGTGCGAAGGGCCAGATGGGGGGCAGGGGTTGCAGTGGGAGTGTGGGTGCTTTTGAGTTGTGGCTGGCCCACTGGCACCCCTGGCATCACTGGATGAGGTCTTGGGCATCCCGAAGCGCTATTGGCCAGTAAAATCTTTGGCGGAAGGTTCTTGCCACAAGGCCCCGGGGCGCTTGGTGCACATCGTAGAGGCCCTCGTGGACGTTCTTTAGGAGGGGTTGACCCTCCTTTTGGGATACGCAGCGCAGGAAGGGGGTGCAGACGTCTCCCTTTTAGAGCTCTCCGGCGATCATGTGCTAATTTCTGGCCTGATGACGAAGGCGCTTTTCTTCGACCGCATCTTTGGGATTTTGGCCTGTGAGGTACATGATGATAATGTCTCGCCAATCCGCCCCGGCAATAGGGAGCACTAGGCGCGCAACCCCTTGTGCTTCGGTTGGAGTCGAGGGTTTTCTTACGTCTCGTAGAAGACTTCCGGTGGGGGATCTTCGCCGGAACTGGCCATTTTTTGCCAACTTGTCCGCTGCCTCGTTGCTACCCCTGGGGATTACTTGGACGGTGATGCTGAGGAAGTGATTGGTAGCTTCTCGCACCGTGGCTAGGTACTGGGCCATTTCGGGACCCCTCGCCAGGAATGACTTGTCGAAGTGGCCTGCCACAAGGTGGGAGTCGCTCTTGATGATGACGCGCTTTGCTTCCAGCGCTTTTGCTTTGCGGAGGCCTGGTAATAATGCTTCATACTCCGAGGCATTGTTCATCGTCGGGAAGTCCAGGCGAGCGGTGTGAGACACGCTTCGTTCGTCTGGGGTGACCAAGATGGCTGCGGCGCCGGCGCCGGCTCTGGCGGTGTACCACGATTTGTCGGTGTACATTACCCACGGCGCCTCGATTGCGGTGGGTGGCGGTTCTTCACTAGGTGGGGTCCATTCGGCCACGAAATCTGCAAGGGCCTATGATTTGATGGCCGTTCGCGCCGTGAAGGTGATGTCGAAGGGTGCTAGCTCGGCTGCCCACTTGCCTGTTTGGCCTAAGGCTTCTTTGTTCTGTAGCATTAATGCTAGTGGGTAAGACATCGGGACCATGATGGAGTGCGCCAAGAAATAGTGCCCAAGCTTGCGAGGCCATGAGTAGGGCATACGCTAGCTTTTTGAGTTCCATGTATCGGATTTTGGCCCGTAGAGGGCCTCCGAGATATAGTATACTAGGCATTGGCCGTTGCTCTCTTGGACGAGGACTGCACTCACCACCGAGGTGGAGGCGGTGAGGTACAGTAGGAGGTCTACCCTTTGCTTCGGATTGGTCAGGCTTGGTAATTGGGCGAGATATTGTTTGAGCTCTTGGAACGCTTTCTGACAGTCATACGTCCAGTGGAACGGCTCCGACCCTCGAAGAGTCTTGAAGAAGGGCAAGGCCTGCTCCGTGGAGTGGGATTGGAAATGATTAAGGGTTGCGAGTCGCCCCGTTAGCCTTTGTACCTCCCGGGCGCTACGGGGGGGGGGGGTTCCATCTCCTGGATGGCCCTGATTTTCTCGAGGTTGGCTTCAATGCCCCTCTCGGATATGAGGAATCCCAAGAGCTTACCCGCCTTGACCCTAAAAACTCATTTTTTTGGGTTTAGCTTGATCCCCTTCGCCTGGAGGTTGGTGAAGGTTTCTTGTAAGTCCTCTGTATGGGAGCTTGCAAACTTTCTTTTCACCACTATGTCATCGACGTAAGCTTCGACATTGCGGTCGAGCTAGTCTACCAGCACCTTCGTGATGAGCTGGGTGAAAGTGGCACCTGTATTCTTCAGTCCGAAGGGCATGCGGGTGAAACAATAGGTGCCAACGGGGGTGACGAAGGCGGTCTTCAGCTCGTCCTCCTTGGCCATGAATATCTGATGATACCCATAGTAGGTGTCTAGGAAACTCATTGGTTCGCAGCCCGAGGTGGCGTCCACCAGCTGGTCGATGCGGGGCAACAAAAAGTCATCCTTCGGGGATGCCTTGTTGAGGTCTGTGAAGTTGACGCACATGCACCATTTGCTGGTGCTTTTTTGTACCATGACGGGGTTGGCCAGCCATTCGAAGTGTTTGATCTCCTGGATGACCCCCGCCCTGAGTAACTTGGCAATCTCTTTCTTCGCTGCTTCCAGTCGCTCCGTTGACATGCGCCGCAACTTCTGTTTCTTCGGGGGTGCATTGGTTTGGACTGCTAGGTGATGTTCGATGGTCCCCTGAGCTACCCCAGGGATGTCTTCTGGTCCCCACGCGAAGATGTCTACATTGCTGCGGAGTACTTTGAGGATGGCTTCTCAAGCTTTCGCTGGGAGCTCTGCTCCGAAGGCCACTATTTGCTTTGGGGAGGCCTTATGCAGGGGGTCTCTCTCCGCAGTTGTCCCTCTAGTTTGGGCTTCAATGCCCATTTTGCTGAGAGTGGGCTTATTTGATCCCTCGTGTCTGCCCCGATGGTGTAGACGTGTCGGGCCGACGAGAGTGCCTCTAGCTCTGTCTGCCTTGCGAGGTCCTGGTCCCCTTGCACCATGACTATGCCCTCTGGTGCGGGAATCTTCATGCACAAGTAATTGTGGTGGGCCGAAGGTGTTGAGCATGGCCCGACCGATAATGGCATTGTATTGGTAGGTCATTTGAACAACGTCAAACGTGATGACCTCGGTTCGGGATATGAAGTCATCACTGAATGTGACGGCCAGGTCAATCTGGCCTACGCCCTTCATAGGCCTTCCCCAGAAGCCTATCAGGGGTATGTCTAGGGGTGACATGCGATCTCGAGGGATCATCATCTTATCGAAGGCGTCTGTGAACAGGAGGTCCGCCGAGCTCCCTCCGTGGATGAGGACGCGCCTGACATCGAAATCCGCGATGTTGGCAGAGATGACAAGGGGATCTTGGTGTGGGAAATACACACCTTGGGCATCCGCGGGGCCGAATGAGATTGGTATCTTAACGTAGCGAGGTGGGCTGGATACAGGGTATGTTGCAAGGTGATGAATCTGTCCGGCGTAGGTCCGACGTTGTCTTTTTGAAGGCATGCCGAGCGAGGATCCTCTGGTGATCATATTTATTATCCTTTGCTGGCGCTCCCCGTGGCCCCCTTCTATGCGGGGTCTTGGTGGTGGGGCGGGCAGTTGGCTGTCGGCCCCTCCTCTGTCATCACACTCGACCAGCTGTCGGTCACGGTTCATGTAGGCCCGCATGGCCGCAACGGTGCGACACTCACTGGTCGTGTGTGACCCTTCGCTGTGGAGATCACAAAATGGCGAAGGGCTTTCGGCGCCGGTGCGGTTGTCAGGCTGACGACCACCGTTTCGCCCGCGTCCTAGGTCGCGGCCACGACCCCCGCGACCTCCACGCCTTCCCCCCTCGGGGGGTGGGCCACCGTCTACGTGATAGACATTCTGGCCCTTTTGCCAGTAGTTATTGGCCCGTGGCTTGGCGGGTGCCTCGGCCGTGGCGGCAGCGGGTCCTTCTTTCGTGAGTGGCGCACCCGGGGTGGATGTTGGGGCAGTGGGGGCTGCGCCTCTCTGAGTACTATCTTCCTCTGCCCGAGCGTACTCTTCCATCTTGTCGAAGAGCTCTATCACTGTGCAGACAGGCTTGCGAGCCAGTTTCTCCGACAGGGGGCCCTTCTGGAGCTCACATGCATGTTGCTGCATTTATAATGGTGGTTTCGTTGACACCCTTCACTTGAAATTTCACCTCCGCGAATTTCTTAAAGAAGCTGCGGAGGGATTTGCTGGGGGTCTGCTTTACTGCGAACAGGTGCCCCGTGTCCTTCGGCTCCGTGTAGTTTCTCTGAAAATTATTGCGAACGAGGTCCCGCAGCCGCTCCCACACATATATAGAGTTAGGGGATGGTGAAGAACCATGTTAGCGCCACGCCCTTGAGGGAAAGGTTAATGCTCTTTACCTTTGTAGTGTCGTCTCCTCCGGCCGCCTCGATAGTGGTCTCATACACCCGGAGGAATTCTGAAGGGTCCGTGCACCCCTCGAAGGGCGTGACCTCCGGTATCTTGAAGCCTTGTTGCCAGCGGGCCGTCTCTAGCCCGACACTCAACGGGGAGTTAGGGTCCCCCTAGAGCAGTGAGGCGGGAGGTTCGATTGCCAGAGTCGAAGGGGCGGCCTCTGCTCTGGTGGTTGGCAAGGGCCAGAGCGGGGCTACGAGGGCCATCTCCGGTGGATGTCGGAGGTCCGCCATCTCCTGACGAAGGTCCGCCAGTTCGCGTTGTAGGGATTTGTACGACCCTTGGCTTATGCCTACCGCCCCAGGCGGTGGGCCTGCTTGGTGGCTCCCAGAGAGGGAAGCCTCGACGAGTCGGGTGTCACTTCCGACGATATCCCCATGCGAGGAGTTATTCGCCTCCTCCTCCGTGGCCTGGGCGGGAGGCACCACTACCACAGAGGTCCTACTTCGCTTGGCCCTCAGGGTGCTGGGGGCCGCGGCTACTTTGGCTATTGAGACCTTGGACTTGGCCCTCTTTTGAGGGGCTATGCTGGTGCTTCGGAGCTTTCTTGCCGGTCCCCACGGACGGCGCCAACTGTCGTAGCAAGAAGGACTAGACAGTAGAAAAACAGGTACCCCTGGTGTCTAAGAGTGGCCGAGGGGTCCTCGGAGAAGGGACCAGTGCCAGGAGAAGTGTGTATGTATTGATAATGCCTCAAAAAAGTCTGTCTGTCTTACATGGGGGAGAGGGCTATTTATAGCCTTTTGGCGAGATACATGAGATTACTGATCTACCCCTAAGAAGGTACTACCCGCATAGGGACTGCAGAGTCTTTTCCTACTCCTACGCGTAGCCTCTGGCCCACGATGAGCTTTCTTGGACCTAGCTCATCCACCTGATGTGCTTGATCCATTTGTCTTCCTCCTTCGCTTCGCTTTCTTCTTCCCTACCGGTGAGGGGGCCGGATGCCCTTGGTATCTGTTGAACCAAGCCGAAGAAGACTAGCAAAAACACGTGAACATACCGGAGATCACACACACACGCATGTTATCACATGAACGCATGCATGCACACAACACCAGGAGAACGCAAAACAGGAGACAACAAGAAGATTTTTGCCGCTCAGATACTTTCAGTTTTTTTGGTTTTCTTTGTATTTAACAAGAAAGATTACATGCAACTATAGAAAGTAACGATTACATGCAGCCGTGATTCACAGCCAAGAAGGAAATAACAAGAAAGCAAAAAACTAATCAAATCAATCAGCATTCAATGCTTGATTTGTTTCCAAAACAAAATCACGTGAGTGAAGAAGTTTCGACCAACACACATATGCAAAGCTAACAGCACTAAAAAACTAAACATGTCAAGATTACGGCTAACAATTTCCCCCTAATCTTGACACACCAACTCTAATTTGTTGCGGTAGTCGGTCTCAACTACGACTTGCCCAACTGATACTCGACACAGGACGGTGAATGCATCTCCTCAACGTCCCAGACTCAACTCAACGGACTCAACTCAGGACGGCGAACACACCTCCTCAACGTCTCGGACTCAACTCAACGAACTCGACTCAGGACGGCGAACACACCTCCTCAACGTCCCGGACTCAACTTAGCATCAGAGTAACACCGACTGGTATTTAGCATCAGCCACAATTAAGTGCGCCTCCGCTTTCTCCTTTCTGGGATTACAGCATTCAGAAGCGAAGGGCCCCCAGTCCTGACAATTGTAGCAGTGAACCTTCGCCTTGTTAAACTTGCGATTCTTCATGCCAGAGTTGCTGGCGCCCTCTTTATTGGACCTGGATTCTCACTCGGCACGAGTAAGTAGTTGATGCTCACCTTCCTCGTCGCACCGCCGTCTGTTTGTGCATTCCTCATACGCCTTCAGTAGCCCAACCACCTCCACAATCATCATTGTCTTCATATCAGCAAATTGCTCAATGGTGGAGACGATCGACAAGAATTTGTCGGGGACGGCACGAAGAAACTTCTTCACGACGGTGCACTCCTCCATCTTGTCTCCGAGGACACGAATCTCGTTGACGATGATGGTCAGCTTCATGGCGAAGTCCTTGATGGACTCCGTCTCCTTCATGCACATCACATCGAACTCACTCATGAAAGTCTGCGCTCGTGCCTTCTTGATGCGGTCAGCGCCAACGTGCATCTCTTTCAGAGTGTCCTAAGCCTCCTTGGTCGTCTCATGTTCAGCTAAGACCATCATCATGGCCTCGGGCACGGCTTGGAATATGGCGGCGAGAGCCATCTCGTCCTTGCGCTCATCGACCGACTCTTTGCCTTCCACGCGCCCACACCCCTTGTGCGGCGATGAACACCTTCATCTTCATCGCCCAAGAGCCATAGTTGGTCTCAGTGAGCATTGGGTATTGGAGGGTTACTGAACCCTCCTTCGCCGGTGCCTTGGATGCCGCCGTGTTCGAGGTGTTGTCACTGCCCACGGACTTTTGCGGAGACAGCATCTGCTTCGACATGACGCGCTACACCTCGCTCTGATACTACTTGTTGGAACCAAGCCGAAGAAGACTAGCAAAAACATGTGAACATGCCAGAGATCACACATACACGCATGCTATCACATGAACGCATGCACGCACACAACACGAGGAGAACGCAAAACAGGAGACAACAAGAAGATTTTTGCCACTCGGATACTTCCAGCTTTTCGGTTTTCTTCGTATTTAACAAGAAAGATTACATGCAACTATAGAAAGTAACGATTACATGCAGCCGTGATTCACAACCAAGAAGGAAATAGCAAGAAAGGAAAAAACTAATCAAATCAATCCTAATAAAATCAATCAGCATTCAATGCTTGATTTGTTTCCAAAAGCAAAATCACATGAGTAAAGAAGTTTCGGCCAGCACACGTATGCAAAGCTAACAGTACTCAAAAACTAAACATATCAAGATTACGGCTAACAGTATCCACGAGGTGGCCTTTCGGGGTGCGGGTGGCCCCCCGGGGGGACCCTCTAGGGCCTCCGGGTCTCCTCCAAAGGCCCCTCTGCAGCCTCGGGCCCCTTCGGGGCTCTTCCTTTGGCCTTCGGGCCCTCTTCGTTGCCCGTCCTGTGGCCTTCAGCATGCACGTACAAAAAATGTTACACAGGCAAGTACATGTTTGCGATTTTCTTCAGAGCTGAGAGGTTGATACTTACCAATTGGCCTGGCAAGATGAAGCTCTTGGGAACGCTGATGTGCGTCGGCGGGACGATGATGGTGAGCTTGTTGAAACGCAGGGGTGCTGCATCTGTGGCCGACCCACCTGCTGAGATCCCACACCCATGGGCCATGGCCATGCAGCAGTAGCAAGCCCTGCCGCCGTTCACCACGACATGGTCTTCGGTACATTGTTCTTGTGCCCAAGCTGCCTGAGCTAAGCCCTTTAGTTCATAGTACAGGTGCCAATTCAATTCAATTATTCAGTCTAGCTTGGAATCTGCATGCTGTCATCAATTAATTATTCATGTTTAATCCATATGGGAAATCACTGCAAATGCAAATGAATGCAAGTACAGGTTAGGCTCGCCAAAGTACTGGGCGACAATGCTGACATGCCTGTCGGGAAGCCTGCAATCCTTTGTGCTTGGCATTTTTATCACCACCGATAAATCTGAATGGAAGCTCCACCGGGACCTCCAGATTCTGACGGTCGTCTACTCGGTAAGTGATCAATCATCGGTTTAACTTAATTATTTCTTAGCTGAGAATGAAATATATCGTGCTCCATGCATCATGCATGCAATGTCAGGCGTGTTCAACACCGGCCTCACCTTCGTGCTCATCTCGTGGGCGATCACTCGTCGCGGGCCGATCTACCCTTCCGTGTTCAACTTGTTGTTGCTGATCTTCACGACGGCCATGGACTCTCTGCTGCTTGGCACCAACATCTACCAGGGGAGGTCAGTACGTTCCATCTTGACCATTGATCAGTCAGCAATATAATTGGTCACCTTAGTTCTTCAGAAGTAGCAGTACTCTGTATATAATCCCGTACTAACAGTGATGATTGATACGTGTGCAGCGTACTGGGGATACTGCTGATCATCTTGGGGCTGTACGCGTGCCTGTGGGGGAAAGGCAAGGAGCTAGCAGCCGCGGCGGCGCAGAAGCAGGCCGCCACCGCCAACGGCGACCAGGAGTTGCAGGAGCAGCAGCGTGGAGTAGACATAGCCTAGCCAATATCCAAGCTAGAGAGATCAAGTGCGAATGATTTGATTAATTGCAGGGTAGCTAGCTATCTAGCTAGGCTAGTTGTCGATCAGTCGCCCATGAACAGATTAAGTAAGAGTGCTAGTAGCTATCTAGCTAGGATAGTTGACTGTGCTTAATTAATTTTTTGTGCATATTGATCGAGTTAAGCTAATGGAGGCCTAATTAACCGAACTATGTATATACGGATAGCAAATGTAACAATCAATCATGTTTCGACGAAATATGTTACAACCAATTGGAGATCAGAATCAGATTAAGGGTGGACAAGGCTAAACCAAAATTCACAATCCGTAAGTCGGATTCAATTGAATCTCTCCATAAAGCTAGCCATGCTATTCTGAACAAACTGATCGGCGGAGCGCTATAATTTCATTCTTTTCTTGCTTTGAAGTTCGAACTAATCAGAAATGCTATCAGAATCTGCTATACAATTCCACCTCATTTTATTCCGATAATATGGTGATCTTCATCTTCGCAAAGCTAGCTGCAAATCCAGCAACAGCGGCTCGGCGCGGAGCTCGAGGTCGACGCCGAACAGCCGGAGGCACCGGCCGCGCGCCTCGTCCGACTCGGTGGACGTCGGGACCAACCGCTGCACCGTGAAGGCCTGTGTCGACGACAGCGGCACGATGGGTGGCGCGGCCGGCGCTCCGCGCCTCCGGCAGTCGATGAAGAGGCGCGCGCCGGCCCGGCAGAAGGTGACGGTGTCGCCGGCGACGAGGCGCTTGTCGCGGACGAAGCGGCTCCACCCCTTGGTCATGACGTAGCTCTGGCTGCTGCTCCAGTAGGAGTAGCGGAAGCGCCACGTCTGCCCGGCGCCGGCGCCGGCGCCGTGCGCGTCCTGGAAGCACAGCACGGTGCCGGCCGGGTTGCCCCTCGCCGCCGGGCCCAGCGGGAAGTACTTCTCGGCGAAGTGCTTGGGCACCACCAGCCGGTTGAGCTTCCCCACGTCGCTCGGCGTCACCACCTTCTCGAACATGTGCTCCCGCCGCTCGCTGCCGCCGTTGCGCGCCTTGCCTACTAGGCTTCCTTCCTCTTGGTCTCTGCTCTCCCATGCAAGCGTCAACGCCATTTGCGACTCGATGTCTTACAATCTTGTTATGCCTGTGTTATGTATGTAGGCGTGCCCATGTGTGTGTATATATAGATCACGTACGTTACGTATAGGCGTGCCCTACAATCCGTAGGGTTGGTTACATATGGGGAGGCGGGTCGATCGATCGGGTCAAAGGGTGGAAACGCTCTTAATTTCATGTGTAGATGTGGACAACACTGTTAAGAGTAGTTTAACTCTTGTGCAAGTGTTACTATTTTACCGCGGTGCCAATTAATCAAATCAAGCTACTACGTAATATCGGTGCCTATCCATCTCCCATGGTGTGTGAATGTGCATCATTCTGTCCATTTAATTTGTATATATACGCGTATAGGAATATTACTTCAGAATAGCCATTAAGGATATATACAGGTAGCGCTATTCAACACTCGAGCACTGAATAGCATATTCTGCGTATGGGTCGTAGCCTAGGCCACGCTACGTGCGGTCAGACAGCCCACGCTTCCCCGTGCTACGCGCGGTACGCCAAAACTCGCGCCTCCCCACTCGAGATCGGCAGTAAAACCCTCACGCGCGCGTCAAAATAAGGCAGTAAAAACTCTCACACGCGTCAGCACCCACACCTCCCGCTCAAGTCGGCAGTAAAACCAGTGTCGAGCTTTCACTATCCCAAAACTCCAAATACTTCATTGCGAAGAAGACGCAATCGTTCTCTAGGACCTGCTTCGGCGTCCCCATGCTGTTCACCCTCCAGTTCACGACGATCAGGAATTTTCCACTGGTCACGTCCTGCAGGGTTGCGCAGAGACGAGGGATGATCCTCTTCCTCACTGGGTCATAGTGGTCCATTACTTTTGTGCCCTTCTGCTTGTAATCATTGGAGTACAACACTTCCACGTGCTTCTGTGCTATGTTGAAGTAGTAAACGGACTAGTACTGATTGTGCAAAATTGGGAGGAAAAGCTGCAAAGGGGATACAAACCCATAAAAATACTTACCAGCTTTACTGTAATGAAATATATAATTACATGATCATGAATGATATTTTACTAGATACGCGTCGGATAGACGTAAATTTCTTACCAACTTTACGCGCGTGATGTCAATCGCCGCCATATGCTCCTTCAGCATGTTCACAGCTTGTTCACTGTTGTATTGCTCGTTTTTAACGTACTCCTCTACGTTTAGCAGTTTCTGTCACGGGCAAAACACAGTAGTGTAAAACTTACCGAGGGCAACAATAGGATTTACTACTACGCGAGTGACTATTTACTTTAAAAAGAGGCTTTGCGAAAAAAAACATCTTACCGACAATTCGATAGGGGGGAACGTCTTGTACCCATTGCTTTGTGGCCTCAGGTCAGCGTTGTCTTCGCGCAAACACTCGATGACCTGAGAGATAAACATGTCTTCAGTCATCTGTTCGTCCTTGAATGACTCCGCCATGTCTTTTCCAGTGGCCACTGTGAATCCGTCGTCGGTAGGCGCCTTCACTGCCTCCTTTGCTAGGAGAGGCCCCTCAGGAGCATCCGTTGCTCCCTTTTTCACTGGTTCCTACGGTGGGAAAAAGAACAACATTTTACTGTCTTGTATCTAGGGATGGCAATTGTGCCCGATTACCTACGTGCCCACGGGCGAATACCCTAATGGAGGCGGGTATGGGTGTCTTTCTTTGCCCACAGGCATAAAAACGGGCACAATTTCTTGCCCATCGGGTAAATGGGCACGGGCATGGGTAAGCTCCACCCGTGCCCACTTCGCCCAATTACCCACCATCTTACACTGACAGGTGGGACCGTGGGACAAAGCCACTATGTAAAACCCTAGCACTCGCTCGGCTCGGTCAAGTCCCAGGTTCCCAACCTCCCAGTTGCCAGACCGCGCCTCCCCCAGTCCCTCTTCCTCCCCCAGTCCCACTAAATCTCCCGACCAACCGTGCCTCCCGTCCCTGATCCAGATCTTCCTCCTCCCGCTCGGCCTCCTCAACACCGGCTCGACTTCCTCCTCGTCCCGGCCAGCCGCCCGGCCACTGCCTTTCCCCATTTCCTCTCAAGTCTCAAACCCTAGCAAGTGAACGCACGATGGAGGCGGAGACCGGTGAGTGAGCCTCAGATTCGTCTCCTCGGGCCTCGACGACGTCGACGCCGACACATGTGTCGACTTTCCCTCTCACCGGCCCCCCTGCGACCTCCTCCCACGGCAGTGACCGCGCGAGTGAGCCTCAGATTCGTCTCCTCGGGCCTCGGCGACGTCGGCTCCGGCGCATGCGTCGACTTCCCCTCTCACTGGCCCCCCTGCGACCTCCTCCTACGGCGATTTCCTCCCCTTAGCGACCTCGTCCTCTCTTGAGACAGGCTTGGAGGTTAGCTCCCATGGCGATTTGTCTCTGCCCCCCTTCATTCTTTGGCAAATCTGTCAGTGTGATGATGGATGTATCCTTGAGATCTGTGTTGTTGGAGGTACAAATTGGTGGTAGAAATTTTTTGGAGTGTTCATGCTAGTGAAAATTGGATCGATGTTTGTAGGTCTGTGATGTCAGTTCTCCCCCAAGTAGCATTAGAAGTTGATGCAATAGAAGAAGTGAAAATTGGATGTTGATTCATATGAGCCATATACTTGCTTAGCATTCTTCATTTGTTGGATCTAGCGCTTTATGTGTAATTCTGCAATCTCTTTTACTTGTGGACAAGAATGCTAGCTATTGCATGCTATGGCTTCTATAGAATTGAGCAAATGTTACCAGATGAGTAGATGTCAGTAGCTTGTGTTTTAAACCAGATTTTTGTTAGTATCATACATTCATATATCATACATGCTAGCTGCTGTTTTCTCGTTTCTTTGTAGTGTATTCATGATTTTGTCTCAAATGAACAAATGTCAACCTTTTGTTCGGTTGATTGTAGTGTCGTCATTATTTTTGTTGTTTCAAAATTTCAAATGGAACATATTTTCTGTCTTTTGATACTTTGTTATTAGTTGTTCTTTCTGTTCTTAAATGGATGTGATGATTTTGCTGCCCCTTGGAGATCTTTAGCTTCTCCTAAGTTGGTTCCTCAGCTATCTGTTCAATAAGCTGTCAAACTAGGTGGCCTTGCTCCCTGGCAAGTTAACAGTTGCAGCTATTTGTTTGTTACTGTTATTACATCTTATTGGACATTGCACGTTGAGTCAACTTGAGTTCTACATGGTCCATTGTAACATTTTTTTTGTTTGTGTTAGCTGCTGCTACATTTTTTGATTTGTGTTAGTGATGTGTGAATTGAAATGAACTTGATGTGTGCATTGTTTATGGGTCATGAGTATGTTCACAGCGATAGGTACCCAGCGGCAAAGGCATTGTTCATGGGAACAAGCATACCATGAGCGACGGGTATGGACGAGTTTTTTCGTCCGTTGTCCTTCGCGGGTATGCCTATGGGGGGAAATCGAGGTCGCGGGCATGGGTATAGGCGAGCACTACCCGTACCCGCCGCGCCCGATTTCCATCCCTACTTGTGTCTAACAAATTACTGTATATGTCGTCGCATAATACTGTTAGTGGCCCCAGTATGTACCTTTGGCGTGCTGACACTAGCCACTTTAGCCTCCATGATTTTGCTCGCGGCGGTAGAGGCCTCCTCTACCTCCTTTACTTTGCACACAGTTACTGCCCACCATCCCGGAGCAAACCGAGGTACTAAATGCAGTAAAACACGTACGTATGGTCATGTAAGGTTGGTCGTTCTTACAGTAATTCATATATGATTCTTTTTTTTATCACAAGAGACGGTAAATAAGGGATCCATTGATGTTCCGTTAGAGCCTCTGACAGTAAAGAAGCACACGGAGGTAACAACATAGTAAAACATGAGGTTGAAATAATTAATTTTACTTACTTTTGACATTAACGTGGTCCATTTTTAAATTTTTTTTGAAGATGCCAGTAAAGGAGACCGAAACCACCCCGACAGTAAAGGAGGGAGAGGAGGCCCCTACCGACACTAGCCACCACTAGCAAAGACAAGGAGGTGCAAGTGGCTAGTGTCAGTATTACGCGATGTCATATGCAGTAATTTAGTGGACACATGATAATAAAATGTTGTTTGTTTCCCACCGCAGGAACAAGCGAAAGAGGTTACATCATGTAAAAGACTTGATTCGGAATGATTCTCCGATCCGGTTACATCATGTCTTGATCTTAAGTTGAATCAATCAGCATGGAATTGAGACTGCGTAGATGTGACGTGCCATGCCTCGATGTGTGATACGCACGAAACAAATGTGAAACCATGAGGCGCTGGGCAGTGACTAATTGCGCCTGGCGGTGGCGCTGGGCAGTGACTTATGGCGCCTGGCGGTAGAAAACAATGGACGACAGCTAGTAAAACCTGCGTGTACCTGACTGCAGACATGCAGGTAAGAAAAATCAATCAACGCGGTAAATTTGTGAAATTTTGCGAGAACAGGTCCTGGTCAAGCTAATTAAGCGGTGCATTAGTTTAATCCTGAATGCATGAGCATGGCTTGAGCTTCCGTGCCTGCATACAGATTCCGAGCTGCGCGCTTCCTTCAACAAATTAATATCATCTGATTAAACTAATGCACTGACGATCAACGCGTCGACGGATGTGCATAGATAGATAATTACCAGTTGGTATATATATATATATATATATATATATATATATATATATATATATATATATATATATATATATATATATATATATATATATATATATATATAGCCAATCATGCTATATACCCCTTGTACCTCGCTAATTGACAAACTCCGACGATATATATGATGCTGCACTAGTGAGAGTTGATTAAGGAAGGTCAACTACTAAATTTGTCGCATCGGTAGAAAAGTCTTTGTTGCGATACAATACTCCCTCCGTTTATTTTTTATTCGACGCACGTCCTGTAATCCATACCATCAAATTTTCTAAAGTTTAGCCACCAATATATTTAAAACCATCTAGATTAGCTATACAAAAACTATATCATTAGATTTTGTCAACCCGGGAGTGAAGGATTCCGGATTCTCTGTGTTTCATACACTAGTCCAGGAATAGCTAATGTACACGATCAACAAAAGTGGATAGCATAACCATAAAACGTCATTCATTGATCATAATTAAAGTTTGTTACAAAAGGGGCATAAAGCCAATAAGCAAAATAGAGCGAAACCAAAAGCAGTAAGGTAGACTATACGATTCGTTACAGGCAATCATCTAGGGCGTAGCCTAGTCGTCCAAGTTCTCATTCTCCTCATAGTACTCTTCTCCTAATCAACAATTTATTAAGCAAGGTGAGTACTAATGAATGTACTCCATAAGTTACTCCTAATAACAGATTATAATGCATGTAAGGATTTAACAAAGGGAGACTTATATAGCTCAATTTGCATAAAGCGACATTTTTTATTTAAATATTCATACTGAAAGCAGTTTACTCTATAACTAAAATTTATTTTCTAAATCTCAAGTGTTATAGTTAGATAGCATTCATCAACGAGTGGTGAAGGATACCTTCCTATCCCATGACTACCAGTCCAAATTCCCATTTGGATAAACCATCCAACAACAATTGATAAAGTCTTTTGAAAACAAAATCAAATTCTAACTTTGAGTGGCTTTGCTTAGCATGTCCTTGATCGTGGACACGGTCATTTGAATAGCTCTTAACACTCTGCAGAGGTTGTATAGCTTTACCCACAAGAGATAATCAATTATACTGTCCGCTCACACATTTCCGTAGATGTGCGACTAAGTAATTATCACAAAGCCTTTACAATATACTATTCCACAGTAGTTCCGCCTAGCTAAAGTTTCACTTCCTTTGGATAGAAACCCGCCGGACTTAAGCCCCCTCTTGCGACATGTGGGAATACATAAAAGTAGGTCATGAAGACACCCACGCAACCGGATGGCACAACCACGGTGAAATGATACAAAATATTTAGTCAGGTCCTGCCCATTCAGAACATGTGGTAGTACGATAGGGCTTAGCAAAATACGCTCGAAAATCAGTCCTTAATTGACTTGGGCGACTTTCCAAAATAACCCATGGGCCTCGATCATAGAGATGACTCGATCCCGTGCATCAACGTGCACCATCCAACATCCATCTCGCCCAAGTCCAAACTAATTTTTATTTTATTTACCAAGTTAAATCATTTTATAAACTTCTATGGTAAAGACAATACAATAGTATTATTTTAAATCATAGTTGAACTTTTAGCTAAATTCCCCAAATTAAACATTTTCAGTCTAAGCTTTGTCTAGGTATACTATTTTTCAACATGTTCTAGCTCATACTAATATATCAACTATATTTTCACTAAGGTATCAAGGATTGATTGATTTTATAGCAAAGTTTGGCTATACAAAGGAATATGGAATAACTATAAAGCTTAAAATAGAAATTTAAAGTACTTGAATTTAAATAGCATGCAATAATAATTTAAAATACTAGGAGTCAATATGATCAAAAGTGTAACTTGCCTTACTCAAAAGCTTGAGGATCTACTTCTTCGAAATATTCGGGTTCCTCGGAGTCGTCGAAATCTATACGTGAAAGCGAAGCAAATTCAAATAAAATTCAAATAAACTCCAAATTAAATAATTTCAGTATAGAAAGCTATATCTTGATTTTAGATAAATTTAGAAATTTGAATCACTTGAATCGGAGTTCAAACGAAGGAGAACGAGCTCTCAGAAGTTTGAAAATACATGAAATGATGAAAAAGGGATTTTTCGGATTTTGGAATTAATTTTCTAAAGGAAAATCAATTTATTGGGTCACGATGATGTCAGCGGCCGGATTTATGAATTTCGGTTGGAATTACTTTTTCTAAAAGAAAAGCTTGTGCGGCTGACGTGTGGGCCCCACGTTCGTGGATTGCGTCCATGGGAAGGCCTAGGTCCGCGGTGGACCGGGCTCACAGGAACAGGCCCTGCCACGCGGGCTTTGCCACACGGGCTGCCACGTAGGCGGGGAGGGTAAGGTGGCCATGACGTGGCGGCCACGTCGGTGCGGTGGACTCCAGCAGCTCGGGCGTGGAGGCTCGTCGGCATTCTACACCACGACAAGGGACGTGGGAGGTACCCAAAGGACGAGTGCGACGAGGGGGACCTGGTGTGCAGGGTTTCAAGGATGAGGCGAGAAAGGTTCGCCGACGGTGACGAGGAAGGCGGCAGAGATGACCGGTCGAAGGCGGCAACGATGTAGCCCACAACTGTGCGAAGCTGTCAGTAGGAACGGAGGCGGCAGAGGATCTTCAACGGTGGCACAATCTCCGGTGGTGTGAGCTCCGGCCGACGAGCTTCGACGGCGAATAGCAGGAAGGAGAAGGCGAGAGAGAGGGAGGAAGAAGGGGGAAAAGAGAGAGGAGGTCAAGGGGCGTCCAATGCTCGCCTTTATAGGCACCGAGGAGGAGCAGGAAAGGGAATCGATAGGGCATGGGGGACATGGCGCGGCGCGACAGTCGAAGGGGGGGTGGGTGGAGCGACATTTAATGGGTGTTGATGCGAGCGGCAAGGCGAGCGACAAAGCGACAGGGCGGGCGAGGCGCTAACACACAGGCGGCATGGGGGCGGCAATGGGAAGAATGGGGCGGGGAAGAAGCACAAGGGAAGCGCTGATAGGTGGGGCCCACCTGTTAGTGAGAGAGGGAGAGGAAGGCGCGGTGCGGGCTGGGTAAGGGAGCTAGGCCGAGCGCAAGCGGGCCACGGGGAAGAAAAGAAGTGGGCCGAGAGGAAGAAATCGTCTCGAATGGATTTTCGGATTTTTATTTGGTTTTTGATTTACCGAAAATACAACAATTCAAAAATGGTTTTGGAAAATAGTAAATAAAGTCCAAAAATGTAACACTTTAAATCCAATAAATTCAAATAAACCAAATTTTGATTTAATTGAAGTTTGCTTAACTCATATTAATTTTTTTCTCTCTAAAATTTCAAGTTTAAGCTTTATCAAACCAATAAAATCGAATGGTTAATTTTAATTTGAAAATTTTCAAAAAGCCTCAAAAATTGGGATGTTACAGATTTATCGTTAAAAATACTTTCATAACATTATAATTTTATTACTATATCTTAATGTTATGTTATAAAAAGTAACGATCAAAGCCGCATCTCGGAGACAAAAAAAAATCAAAATGGAGATCATAGATAGATGATCCTAATCTTGAGTTTTTGGCCTAAATGTCACTATTTGGAGTGGCATTAGCAAAAATAGTGCCCTCGCAACCGCAATCGCAAAAATAACGCTCTCCACCATTTCTGTGTGGCACGAATGGCTCTCGTGCTGCAACGTCACCCTTATCCGCACCACCACAGAATGAAAATCCCCTCATCCGCACCACCATGGTATAGACAAGGCGCGGGACGCCACGTGGCCCGTCGTCCGCACCACCCTAGGACGGACAAGGCGCCACGTGGTGTCCCATACCTTGTTCGTCCCATGGTGGTGCTGACGCAGGGCCATGTGACGTCCCACGCCTTGTCCGTCCCATGGTGGTACAGACGAGGGGCCACGTGGCTTATCCGTCCCATGGTGGTGCGGACGAGGCGATTCCGTCCCATAGTGGTGCGGACAAGGGTGATGTGGCAGCACGGGAGCCGTCCGTGCCACCTAGGAACGGTGGATAGCGTCATTTTTGCAATTACGGCTACGATGGTGCCATTTTTGCTAATTCAGCTCGAAATAGTGCCGTTTAGGCCAAAAATTCCTTAATATTAGTGTGCTAAACAATTATCAATAGTGTCGAGGTGTTTGGAGAAACCCTGATTTTTAGGAAATTCATATTGTTGTTAGGGCATAGGCGGTCAGATCGGTCTGGGGTACGGCGGTGGTCTGACCTACCAATTCTGTTTCATGCGCCGGGTAGGCGGTGATTTTCGTGGGATTGGCTAAAGTCATCAGTTTCTTTTCATAAGTGTTGCATTATCCATATTTTGCCTAACGTGGGTTAAGTTGCGAAGAACTTATGCTCGGAGTCGAATTCTTGGTCTATTATTGTGAAGGTAGCTTAAAGTCAAGGATGATCTAAGCTATGAGAGCTGAAATCCAGAACGGTCAAGGATGCCAGGTGAAGTAATTGAACTCAAGCATGTCGCAAGATGGACAAGAATGATTGAACGAGAGGTTCGGTGTGATAGGTTGCATCAAGTGGCGCGCGGGTCGGTGCAAATGTCATGATGGCTCTATTGGGAGTCGGATGGGTGAGACTTGCCGACATGAAGAGAGCCATTGATCAACCTACACATGGCAAAACATGGGATTGCTTTACGACGATTGCACGTAGTCTTCGGAGAAGGATCGAGAATAGGTATTTTGGTATCTTCGCCAAAATACTGGGTTGGTGACCTTTGCTGAAACCACGGCGCAAGACGGCACAAGAAGATGCGATTTAGGTCAAGAAAAGATGAAGATCACGAAGAGACGTATTCGGGAGACCTGATTCATCATCCGCTTTGAGAAGCGTGAGTGAGTGTAGACCCATTTGTGTATGGACTTAACGGGCGCCTGATAAGGTTTTCTCTCTAGACCTAGCCTCTACTATAAAGGAAGACGTGCAGAATTTGCACCTTCTTGACCCTTCCAAGAAGAAACCTTAATTTGTGATTTGGGAAAAGTGAAAATAGAGTAGGCTAGGGTTTGAGGGAGGTGGATTGATTGAGTGCTTAAGTGTTGAGCTTTTGTCCTCCATAGTGGAGTGGCTATAAACCAACAATATCTTGAATCAATTCAAGTAAGATTTGTCCCAAGATGAGTTCTATCTTGTTCTTACTCTCTTTGATGCCTTTGGAATTTTGTGTGTTCATTTGGTTTTCCTTGGGTCTTTTGGTCTGATCTAACTTGCTAGGGCATGTGGGAATCTATTTAGGGTCATCTTGATCATCATCCATCCACGAGCAAGTTTTTGGATCAAAAGTTGATTTTTCTCGGTTCTTGTGCCCTCTTGATCTCATCCAAGAAATTCGTGGAACTTTGGCTTCGATCATCCCGATTGTCAATTGGAATAGGTTCATGACCTTCTTGATGAGCTATGGTTGAAGTCTTAGAGGATTTGGATCACGGGATTGAAAGTTGGATCGATTTGTGGTCTTTTCGGGCTGCAATTCCTGTAGTTGGCGATCAGACCGCCAGTCACCAGCGATCAGACCACCAGTCACTAGCGATCAGACCAGCTTGCAATCAGATCAGCGCCGGTGGTCAGACCGACGAGCTAGGCGGTCAGACTAGCTGTGAGGGCTTGTTGCCTCGGGAATTCTCGGTTTCAACGCAAGATTTCACATCTGTTGTGCTTGTTCTCTGTTCTTCATAGCTTTCATAGCTACTGTAGTGAAAAAGAAGTTGAACACCATCGGGTTGAAAAAGAGTATATGCTCATATTTACCCCACTCTAGTTGTCGTTTCGGTCCAGCACAAAAAGTCAAATAAAAAAAGAACGGAGCAGTATACTAGCCTGAGTAGAAAATACTCACATACTAATGTGTTAGAGAGAGCATGACTCGATAGTGTTCCCCTAGGCGATAGGCGCTAGTCGGGCAACAGATCAGCGCCTAATCGTCGGGGCTAAACGGCCGTCTAGGCAGGATAAATCGGCTAGACGAGCTAAGCGGGAGGGATGCGTCTAGTGTCTAGGTGCCGCCTAGGGGAACACTGTGACTAGATGCCAGATATTAATCTGTGATATATATAGACCATGAAGGAAATGATGAATTGATTAGGCTTAGATTAGATGCAAGCAAGCTGGAGATCGAATTAACCAAATACTCCTACAAGTCTTATGGAGTATCAGTGTGCAACTTACTATTATTATTAAGGGCAATTAAAGCGTTGTACTCTATTTGGCAGGTGGCACTCTAGCAAGCTAGGATCCAGCTGAAACAAATTTAGTAGTACACTTAATTGGGACATGTCGACCGCGCTTAAACTGACGGCAGGTGAGCTAACTTGCAAACAGCGAAAAGTAGAGCTACTAGGAGTATTAATTAACTTGCATAATTGAATAACACGAAATATATATGGAAAATAAATATGCAATTTGTGCATGTGCCTTGTGGTGGTGAGCATGTCATCCTCCTGCCCCGGCCATTATTGTTTCCCTAATCAAGCAATTAATTAGGAGTAACTAAGCAGTTACTCCTAGCACTGTTGCTTTGTGATGTCACCCTTGAAAAGGTGGTTTATGTCATCCCCACCTTCACATGCATCCTGCACCTTATTTGGCCCTGGTCACAAGGACTACCCAAAGGTTAATTGTTCCCTAATCAAACACAATTGTTAATTTATGCCTAATGAAGTAAGCTTCTTGACCAGGAGATTATGTAGGACACCCTTACCCTATGTGATTAAAGCATCACCACTTGGTTGGTTCCCATTGACCCAATTGGCCATGCATCTCCCCAAGAACTTAGATTAATCATATAGACTATACTACTACTATTACTATAGTCTCAACTCTCATGGGCCAAATGGCCAGTTTAGAATAATTCAATTCTTTCACTCGATCGTAAGGGTGTTAGGTTTGTAGTGCACTGCACTTGCATTCAGGTGTAGTTATCATTCAGGTCCCCTGGCCCAAAACCACTTTTTATCAGGTGTGGAGCGCCGGATTTGGATTTGGGTCGGAGCAGCGTGTTGTTTTGGCAGTGGTTTGTGGTATTGCGCATGGTAATCCAAGTGTTTCAGTTCAGATTTCAGAGGTGATAGACGGACAGATCTTGGAATTTGCTGGAGGTACCTGAGTAAATCTTGTAAAGTATGAGTTCCAGATATAAATCAGTGGCGGAGCCAAGATATAGATACAGGGGGCGAGCTGAAAACATTAAGCTGTTATACGGGCTTGGAAGTTGGAACTCTATTAGGCTTGGACCTTTTCGAGTTGTCATAAGAAATTCCATTCAGGAGAGCCTAATGCATATGCGGGACACTTAATTGACTGGTTAACTACACCTTAAAGTAATGAGGACATACTAGGTCCTGCAGGTTTGCTCGATGGATGGGGTGACAGCCCCCTTCTCTCCGCCCCTGCAGATATTGACTCATTTCGTCGGATCATGAATGCTATGCAAGGTTAGACGATGTTCTGTAACAATCTGAAAATGCTGATGCTTGTATATATGTGAATTGCTCAGTTAGTTACTGCTTCCCTTGCAAACAGAATTGAACTTTCAGTCCTTGATTTTCATCGATCTGTTTCTGAAGAGTAAATCAAAATGCAGCTTGGAAGCTGCCTCGCAAACTCATTTTTTTTGGGGGACACGCAAAAGCTCTTGCGCGTCATTCGTTAAAAGAAAAGGCGACGAAAAGCCTTCCAGACTCATTGAAAGCTTCCAAGAGTGCACATTTTCTGCGCGAGTGAGAGTTCCAAGTTAAGATTCTACGCTTCGGGTGCCATGCGTGCCAAGACTGTATCAATCTTAACAGCAAAGCAACTCTTGGTTTTGTTCAAAAGTTTGCCGGCACCCTACCTGAACCTGAGTCATACTACTCCCTCCGTTTAGAAATACGCAACGTTTTAGAAAACATACAGACAAACTTCGTTAACACTGACCACTAGTATATAAAAAACATATTTGTATTGGTCATGTGAAAATGATATCATTAGATTAGTCATGGAAAATATTTTTATAACATAATAATTTTATATTATTTTATGAACATATTCATATAAAAAGTAACAAGTAATGATCCAAGTTGCACGTTAAAAACCGTGTCAATGTCTAAAACATCGTATATTCTTGAACATAAGGGGGTACTAAGCAATTAATTGAAAGTAAAGTCTACCCACCAAATAGAAAGGCTTCAAATTAATGTCATATATACAAGTTGCATACAGATACAGAAGACAGGGAATAAACAAGTTTAGGGGCAGCAGCATCGATCTCTTGAGCTTGTTGACTCCAATTCGATCGATTGGCTTTTCATTTCTACATAACATCTAGGTTTTCATCTGCAAGTTGGATCTTGGACGTACACGCAACCTCTGGCACCTTTAAGCTTCAGAAAAAGGCAAGACGTATAATTGTACACGCGTACGAACCACGCATTGTAATACTAGTATTTTAGTGTATACGAATGGTTGACCGTGAGAGAGGAGCTGCCTGACCGTGTCAGTAGAATACGACGCGATCCACTTCAGCTCGGCCCGTGGAGAAGTCGCCCTAGCTGTCCCCCCTGTTTCCCGGCAAAACACTTGAAAACTACCCCTTTTGCCCTGCCTCTGGAGCGCATCTGGAAACCGCCGCCACGACGTGGTGTTCAGAGCGCGTGACCCGTCCCTCAGCCGACTTCTGAACTCGTACGAGGTCCAGGGGCGCAGCCAGAAAGATAGAGAGAGGCTAATTACTAATTAGTAGCATCTTTATATCGAAGAAGATAAAATAAAACTTTACTGTTATCTTTAATTAGTATATACTATGTACACAGTAGAGTACATGGAGCATAATGGGAACAACGCCAAGTACAGCAAAGAAAACAAAAAGAACAGCGTGAAGTACAGCAAGCATGTCCTTACATGCAAATTTGTAGCGTATGACAGCAAGGAAAACAGTAAGTAGTTCAAATAACCACAACAGTTTACGGCCAGTCTGATCATATGTATAATCTCACTGATCTTTATGCATAAACTATATATAGACTAGCGCAACATCGTTGTGTACTAGACGCAACAAAATTCAGAACGTGCATAACATATCAAAGTTCATATGCATCATTTCAAAAAGAATATCACCGTGAACATACGCATTAATATCATCTCAAAGAACATCACTGTGAACATCATACAAGCTTAGAATCAAAACAAAGCATCTGGAAAAAAATGCTTTGAAATTTTTTGCAACATCACTGTGAACACCATGTAAGCTCAGAATCAAAACAAAGCATCTGGGGAAAAAAACGCGTTGAAATTTTTTGCAACATCACCGTGAACAGTATGCAACATTTTTTTTCAACGGGCCGCAACATCAACATCAGAACCGAAAACAAACAGAGGAACATCAAAAAATGAAGAACGTGAACAACATAGGAGGATAATGTTGCAGGCGCTGGCACGTCGTGGAGCCGAGGTTGCAGGCGTCGAGGCGACGGCCGGCAACAACACTGGCGCTATGGCGTGGGCAAGAACGGCCTGGCGGCAATGTCATCTGGCGTTGCCGGTACTCAAAGCGCCGTGATGAACGGATTCTGTGGCAGAGTCCGAGGCGGAGGGCTCAGCGGCGTGCCAGCTCGGTGAGGCACGGGAAGCCGACGTCAAGGTGGCGCGTCGGAGCGGTGGCCGGGAAGGCTAGCGGTGGTGGTGGCTGGATCCGGCTCGGCTTGAAGGAGAAGAGGGGAGCCAGAGAAGAGCTCTGGTGGGCTCCCAAGAAAGCAAGAAATAGAGAAGAAGAAAGTGAAATGAGGCCAGAGAGAGAGCGCAGTGGGAAAGTGAAATAAGCTGGGGGAAAGTGGAATGAATGGATAGGAGCGCTCACACATGGGAAAAAGTGAGGTGGATAGAAAATTTAGAGAATGGAAGAACAGTAGCATTATCGATACTACTTCCTTGTCAGAGAAAAATTAAGCAGTACGTGTAATCAAGAAAGAAAAGGTCACTAGCAAAGAGAGAGGAGAGGAACCTAGCTTGGCCTAGCCCAATGAAGAGTAGAGCCACCGGCCCAATTATACCAAATCGCGGACATGGCTAATGTCAACTGGAACACGGCCCACAAGGCCATCTTCACTAGTTGGCTGACTATACAGGAGAGTTTCAGAGTTCCAGACTGAAGATGCAGATTGGCTCTTTACTTTTGCATCTAGCAGTTTCATTCATGTGTGCTTCCTGAATCTATTACAGATGGACCGCAATACACACAGGTAATTTCTGACATGAGCATGCATGTTACATACCCCGATGATCCGATCGAGAAGGATTTGATTGATAGATTTAGGGAAGGAATTGAACTGGAATTTGTGGGAGCAGCAAGATGAGGAGGAGGAGGAGGGTTCAAGGAAGAAGGCAGAGAAGATCGGAGGAACAATTAACTAGCTGCTGGTTGAGAGAGTAGAGCCAAAGGGACCCTTTTTCTAGTATTGCTGCAACTTCTGAGCTGCATAGGCCAAATTGACTTTTCACCATGGGATTGGGCGTCGATCGTCAGCACAATGTCGTTTTCAAAGGAAATACGTAGCTTACGCCCAACCCGACTGCCTTCGCCTGGACTGGACGGAGCTTGCAAGAAAGACCGGTCGCTGTTTTGCCTGCCTACATTCCGCGCTCCGGCCGCGACTGATGTTACCTGCGTCGCCGCCGCCCCCAGTGTTTCTTCCAGTCGCCATCGAAGCTTTCTCTCTCCGTTTGCTCACCGTTTTGCTTTCTTGCTGTGCTCCCTCCTCCAGTCGGCGGCGATTGCGTGCGTCGTTGCCGCTACTGCGGTTGTTGTTTCGGTGAATGCCCTCGGCTTGGCCTGATTTCTTGGCAGCTTCATCGTCCGGGTATATGGGCATGTCGAATCATCTTGTTAGCGGCTTTCCTTGCTTCCTATTGCTGGCTTTGGTGAATTCGTTGCCCGTCATTGCTCTTTCTTGTACATATTGTGTGTGCTGCGGCCTACGGGGCACGGGCTAATGCCGTTTCTTGGATTAGGCAGCCCTACGTCTTCTGTGTGGCGGCGCCGGCGCCAGCAGATGGATCTCCGACTGTGCTCCGGCATGGTCGTCCCGTTGCGGATTGCCGTCTCCCCTGCTCATGCGGATTCGGTCTCTGTCTGTCTCCATCCCCTTCCTTTTGCTGGTAAGCAATTCCCCCCATTTGTTGTCGCCCTTCTTTGAGAAGTAATTAGTTGGAATATATCCAAAATAATGGCTTATGTCACTTGAGCTTGCTGTGCATGATGTGTCATCTTGCTCTCCAAATGACTTCATATCTATCTACATTGGTCAAAAAATTGAGCCGCACATGTAAGATTTTTTCTTTCTCTGAATTATCAAGTCCAAATATGCATATGCATACATTCTTGCCGCGACTCGTCCCTATAGATTCATTCTGCTAAATTGCTAATAAAGAACATTTGTCCTCTGTAAACTCACCATATCTTTTTTATTATTATTATATGACAATATCATTCTCGAATACGATAATGACAGTTGGCTGTGTCATACTGATCAGCGTTGTATTTTTCTATATTTTGGTTACGATTTTTGAATTCTGCACATATTTGGGTTATATAGTCGTAGGCAGGGAAAAAAATCGGTAACCGGAATTACCGGCCTCGGGAACGGAAAAACCGGCCGATTTTCCCGTTTTTGCTAATTCAAATTCCAAATTTCTAATTTCGGCTGGTTTTTAATCAAATTCAAGTGAATTTTAACCAGATTTTTTTCGGGAATTCCAGTAACCGACCGGTTACCGTTTCCAGCCAGCGACCGGAAATTGCCCGGTTCTGGTTCTTTTATCCCTGGTCGTAGGTATCTTTCTTTCCTATTTCACATAAAAATTATTTGTTTTCACGTCCACAGTTACTGTTGTGCTGTTAGGAGGCTTGGTACATGCATTGTTCATACCATTTTCGTTACTGTGGTGATAGACGTCAGATTTTGTGGTTCCAGATGTGCTTTCTGATACATTTCTTAAGGTTTGTGTGACTAATTAGGGTCCTTTGCTTGCACTGCATTTGATCTATACAACCATTTCTTCATCTTAATTTCCTGAACCATACCTGTTTCCTTTATGTATAGTTGTAATTTTGCTTCGCTTTATCATGTGGGGTCAGGAGCAGCTTCTGATTTGTATCTGTTCTCTTGGCTATGTTAATGTTCATCTTTGCCTTTAATATGGCCAATGGGTCAGGTATTGTGCTTTTTTCTCATTTAATTGTTATTTTTACACAAAAAATATTAAAGTGTTGTAAGCAATATGTATGCTTTGGTTTATGCCCTTCCCATTTGGAAGGGAAATACCTCATGTTTTTGGTACTTTCATGTTAACTTTGTGATGCCGATAACTTTACAATTGTTTCAGATTTAATTCACCATGCAGTATACTCATTACCTTTGGACAATGTCTACTCAGTTTTGGCTGCACAATCTTATAGTTAGTAATGGCATAAGAATGTAGTTTATTGAATATATAAAATAGCTAATAACTGCAATTTTTATGCTGAAAATTTTCCGGTGTAAATTGTTTGGGATAATTCCTCAAGGATGTTTCCAGTTTGTATTATATTTACAAAACAACTGGGGTAAAAAAGAGGCCCGTCCTTTGAACATAAATCTACAGCTAAGAACAAATGTTGGTCGCCGGGCAATGTGTAATATTCAAATTATAGGAAATGTTGGCATAAAAATAATGGTTTTCTTGAGTATCCATCATTATAGATTTGTTTTTGAAGATATTCTGCGTTTTTGCTGCGAAAAGTGTGTTGGTCACTTTTCTGTGTTGCCATAAAGTTATTTTGTTATATTTCTATTTGACATCTCATCAATTTGTTTGCTTGGTCACTGCTAACAGTTTTTTTTCCATCCGCCCAGATAGTAACAACAATTAGGGTTTTTGAGGAGTAAAATACATCAACTCAACCATCTCAGTCATTTCCCCACAATGACTACCCAAAACCACTTTCATGTTTTAAAAGATGATGATTGAGACATTTAATGTTCTGGTACTTAAGCAAGACTAGCATGTCGCCTAAGTATAACATATAACTAGTATTTACCATATAGTTACTAGGGTGATAAGGATTCATGGATTCGATTATCAAAGGATGACATAATAATTAATTAATCATCAAATGGGTATTTAACTACCTTAAGTTTTAACATACATTTGATTAAAGAATTAAAGCATGCAATTTTGGTAATTTAAATGAATATAATTTGTATAAAATGTAGGCTCAAAATGATCAAAGTATTGACTCGCCTTGGTTATAGGTAAGAGAATCTTGATATTCTTGTGATTGATCAACCTAGAGATCTCCCGCGTTTTCGAATCCTAATCGGACGAACGTACCGAAAAAAGGCACAAACAAACAAAGAGAGCAAATAAATACTAAAGGACTAACAAATGAGCTCCAATTTAAACAAGACCTATGCCATTAGCAAGATCTTGAATTTACAAAATTTTAGAAATAAGTTTCATAATTTTTGGAGTTACGACGAGGGAGAACGGAGCTTCCGAAATTTGGACTTGGAATTAAATCAAGAAAATAAAGGGAGGAGAGAGGAAAGCCGACCGTGGGGCCCATGGTGCAACCTCACATGCGCACGGGAATAGTCGTGGACCAAGGCCACGTGTGGGCGTGCGTGGTCCAAACAGTGGTCGGGCCCCACTTGGCAGCCAGAGAGGGGAGGGGTTAAGAGCAACCGACGGGTGGGCCCTTTGGCTATTGAAAGAAATGGGGAGCAGGGGAGCTAGGGGAGGATTCCCGGGCGACATTGAGGCGGCGCCAATGCCGGCAAGATGGGCGGGCGGCCGTGGGTGGGCGGAATAGGACCCGGTGGGGCGGGAAGGCGGCATGGCGGTCTTGAGAGAGCGAGTCTTGGCGGTGGTGAACCAGCGGCGGCGGCTCCATGGCCATGCAATGGTGCGAAGATCTTGCGGCGTGGCGGCGAAATTAGCACGTGCATGGGCGGCGCGGGAGCGTGGGGAAGCTAGAGGCGGGGTCCAGGCGGCTTGGAAGCGGCCGAGGCGATCCGGCGGTGGCGACCGGGGAGGGAGGAGAAGGGGCGGTGGTGGTGGCTTGTCTCGGTGGTGGGGAAGGCGAAGGGAGGAGGGGAACGGCATCCTCAGCTCCAGTGGCACCTTATGACACGGTCGGCCGGGCAAGACGCTCACCAGAGCGGCGGTGCGGCAGCGAGGCAGCGCGGCCAAGGTGGGAGTGGGAGCTTGGCTCGGCTTGCACTTGCTCGGTGGAGAAGGAGAGAGGGGCAAGGGCGCTGGGAGGGGAAGCAATGGAAGGCGGCCAGGGGCTTCTTATAGCCATGGGGGAGGTCAAGGAGCCGTTGAGGGCCAAGGACGGTGCACGGTCCCGAGGAGCGGCATGGGTGTCGCTGAGTGGATGATGGCAGCGGCGACTTGCACGGCCGAGGTGAAGCGATGAGGTGGGTGGTAGCTGGTGCGCGGGATGGGCAGCAAGCGGAGCAGGTGCGCGACACAGGCATGGGTGGTGCTAGCTGGGTGCTCATGGGCGTGGCAGAGGAGCAGGTGGGCGGCGTCACGGGCGCTCGTGTGGGGATGACAGGGCGGAGGCTATTCTCCTTTAAGATGGAGGATGCCTGATATTGATTGTCCTTGCCAACTTTATATGCGATGAGTCTCGCAGCGACTTGAAGACTTGTCCTTTGTAGCTCAATTGCCTTGGTCAGTAACGGGTGCAAGAAGCAGCCCTTGGGGCAGTAGTTTTGTCCTTCGCAGAGGAAGCACATAACTTTGAGCATCGGACATTCATCTGGCTGGTGGTTCTCATCGCAGTTGGGGCAGTTTACACAACATTGATCTGCCTGATGTCCTTTTTCTCCACAACGCGTGCATGCTACTTGGTTCACAGGGCAATCTTCGGATTGATGGTGTTCCTCACAGCAGGGACAGTAGGGAATTGGACACGTGTAGCAATAGTGCCCATATTGCTCACATGTGAAGCATGCTCCTCTTGCATCTTGTCGTATTGGAGGACATAATTGGGTGACATGTCCTGTCTTGCCACATTCATAGCATTTAGCATTTGGCGGAGCTTCTGGGTCAGATGGTAGAACGTTAGTAGGTTCATCTTGCTTCTTGCTGGGGCTCTTGATAAGTTCTTCGTTGCCAAGGTTGAGGCTGGTGGTGATGACATTCCTTGCTGGTTCTTCAAGATTCCGTTGGGGACATCTGTTCATATAATGTCCCATGGTGCTGCAATAGAAACAATTGACCTTCTGGCCTTGCTTCCTCCGGGGGCATCTGTTGGCGAAGTGCCCTTTTTCTCCACAGTGGAAACAGTAAAGGTTAGCTGCGGGGTTATTTGCTGCACGCTTTCTAGCGGAGCGAAGAGTGCGGAGACCATTTCCACTGGAACGCGGAGTTGGAGTTGGAGCTCTTGGTGGTTGGGCTGCTGGCTGATTGAATGATGAGCTGCTAAGAAATGCTGATTGCTGGGGGTAGCTGTCTTGTGGCCTTGGCGATGTCATCTTTTTGCGATTGGCACCACTTTCTTGGGCTGCTGCTCTCTTTGGTGCCATCTGAGGGAACAACTCAGCTTAGAACTATAGGGGATATATGAGGGTTCACTGGCCCTTTATAACACACACAGAAGAATTTCAAACCAACGAGGAGAAACGATCAGATACAATACAAAGTCTAGAATGTCTGCATTATATTAAGGGATTAGGTGTTACATGACTTCTGAAGCACAGCATATAGGCCATGCTAAGCCACGACACATGATACAAACACAACATCTACAAAAGAAGGAAACCGAAAGTGCTTGCAACAAAAGACTGCCTAGCAAGCACTGCTGGCTAACCTAGACTAATCCTGACTACTCCAACGGGGGTAGTGGCTACCACAAACGGTGTAGTTGCCCAGGGAGCGGGAGTGAGAACGACTCTAACTGAAGCTTCGCGAATGAGAACAGGAGCGGAAACGACTGAGACTGCGTCCACGGTTGGACTCTCTAAGGTCGATGACGGTCGGCGGACTAGGGCGTCACACGCTCTTGCGTGCAGTCATCCTGATGCGGGGTCCTCTGGATCGGAGTGGTCAAGCTGACGCCGGGTTGCTGGGGATGACGACGGGCGCAGCTGGAGCTGGGGCAGAGATCGCAGCGGTGGCTCTAAGGTGTGCCAATTCTGCGATGGCGTCATCTCTTTCCTACTTCACCTTAGAGAGGGCTGCATCCCATCTGAGTAGCCGGTTGCGGAGGGTGTTGGAGAGGTTGTAGTTGCTAGTGAGATGCATCCGAAGTTGTCCAATCTCGTACACGGCGCTGACGAGGGAAGCTATCATTACCTTCGTGAGCTGCACCTTGTGAGTCAGGTGGGGGTCGTCTGCTCTGATTTCGAAGATCTCGGGGTAGCACAATCCTTCCTGAAGAGACGAATAGAAGCGGAATGGAGATCCCAGCAGGTCGTCCTCGTGCATCTAGCACAGGCGAGCTGAGGCGAAACGAGCTACGTCCTGAACAGCATCAGAACAATGGCTCCTGGGGTATTCGGTTCTGAAGGTGTGGGTGATGAACTTGCCTTCCCTCGGGTAGAGGTACACCTCCATAGACCAAGATTCAAGGGCCATGATCTGAGTCTTCCGGGCCCTGAAGATAGGCAGGTGATGGTAGCCCAGGTACTGCATGAGTTGGCGGAGAATGTCCACGAACTCGCCTTCGTCTTCTCCGTGAGAGAAAAAGTCCCATGGGGCATCGGATGAAGCACTGGTCATCTACAAATTTTGAAACGAGAGCGAGAGTCAGAACTGAGAAAAACTCAAGTGAAGTCAAGGTAAGTGATGAACTAAGAGAGATGAGAAGGAGTAATAATTGCGCTATATTTTAACAAAACTTTTCTTAGTTTTTGAAAATAGGACTCAAGTCCTTAAGGCTCGACTAGTCTAACTAAGGCTCCTACAGTCGTATGTTCTGATACCAGGTCTGTCGGACCCGGATTCTGAGAATCCAAATCCTCTGTGGAAGACACTGTACTATTCCCTGGATCAGTAGATAGCACTCACAGATACATCACTGAATCAATTCATACCTGGCGTAGATTAAACCATACCATCCATTTATTAACACATCAGAGCTTTACATAGACCGCATTCGGTCAGGTTTTACAATAAGGGCCGAACAGGCCAAAGATTACATTACAAAAGTTACGGAAGCGACAACGGAAGCAAAAGGGGTGAGAGCACATCTCTCCACAGGCAGTGCGTCCGATATTACCCAAAAACTCAAGTAATATAGAATGCACGCAAGCACCGACGGAGTCAACTAGACTAGGACGAGACTAGAACAGCTAAAGACTAAACTATGCTTCATCAACTCCTGGGCCTCCAACCACGGATCCCGCTTCGAAGTTCGAGGGTTTTTTTGGGGCGAGAATGAGCACAACTTCCGTGTTCGCAAGCCAGTACACACAATGCAATAATATACATGCAAGGCTTAACAAGGATGGCTCGGGTTTTATTTGCTAAAGCGACATTTTCAATTATCATAATTACAAAGTCCTATCACTTAGTATTTTTAACCAAATTGCATTTTATTAAAGAGAGTAATTGTGCAATAATTATTTCAGTAGAGGTTCCCTCCGTCGGAACCTATACCGCATGCTTCTTTTGATTGGAGCTACCTCCACTCACAATCACTACTGAGTTTGAAACTCAGGAAAAATCCAATCTCAGGGTTAGATGAGCCCACCACATTTTCATTCCACCCACAAGGTTTTTGAAATAGAACTAACTCAAGTAAAGTTCCCATGCCCGTATTTGACCGTAGGCGCGGCTGTTTAAACAGTTTAGACTTTACAGATATTTTACACTGTACCTACAAGAGATAGTCATACTTGTTACCCCACACGATTCCTTAGTCATGTAGTTGAGCGACTGTCACAGTAACCTTTCGAAATGTCTTGCCCCTTCCATCATCTCACCCATATGGGCCGCGCTTGCAGTGGGTCCCATAAGTTGTGCGAGATGTCGCCCCCACGACTAGTATAGCAGGCACTTGTGACCCTCCCTTGGTGACCCATTCAAGCTGGATCGTATCCACACTTGCACAATCTCATCGCCTCTCTAGTGAAATGACTTTCAGGGTTCAATAAATTTATTAAGCTAAGTTGCAATTTGCAGACTTGTGATTGTACTTGTTTTACACAGGATGTCATAACAAGATTAAGTCCTTATGGTTATCTGGGCGGTTTATTTCATATACCAATATTCCTTGGGCTACATTAACACCCATCAACATATAATTCATTATACCATCCGCCCAGATAGTAACAACAATTAGGGTTTTTTAGGAGTAAAATACATCAACTCAACCATTTCAGTCATTTCCCCACAATGACTACCCAAAACCACTTTCATATTTTAAAAGATGATGATTGGAACATTTAATGTCCCGGTACTTAAGCAAGACTAGCATGTCGCCTAAGTACAACCTGTAACTAGTATTTACCATATAGTTACTAGGGTGACAAGGATTCATGGATTCGATTATCAAAGGATGACATAATAATTAATTAATCATCAAATAGGTATTTAACTACCTTAAGCTTTAACATATATTTGATTAAAGAATTAAAGTATGCATTTTGGTAATTTAAATGAATATAATTTGCATAAAATATAGGCTCAAAATGATCCAAGTATTGACTCGCCTTGGTTATAGGTAAGAGAATCTTGATATTCTTGTGCTCGATCAACTTGGAGATCTCCCGCGTTTTCGAATCCTAATCGGACGAACGTACCGGAAAAAGGCACAAACAAGCAAAGAGAGCAAATAAATACTAAAGGATTAACAAATCCAATTTAAACAAGACTTATGCCATTAGCAAGATCTTGAATTTATAAAATTTTGGAAACAAGTTTCATAATTTTTGGAGTTACGATAAGGGAGAACGGAGCTTCCGAAGTTCGGACTTAGAATTAAATCAAGAAAATAAAGGGAGAGAGGAAACCGACTGTGGGGCCCACGGTGCAGCCTCATAGGCGCACGGGAATAGTCATGGACAGAGTCCACGTCGGAACTGCGTGGTCCAAGCAAGTGGCTGAGCCCCACTTGGTAGCCGGGTGTGTGAAGCAACCAACCGGGTGGGCCCTTTGGCTATTGAAAGAAAGGGGAGTAGGGAGCAGGGGAGGATGCTCGGCGACATTAGAAGCGATGATGGCCGGCGTGGTGGCGTGGTGGCCGTGAGTGGTGAACAGACCCGGTAGAAGCGGGAGGTCATGAGCGGCGGCGGCGGTCGGAGAGAAATGGAACGCAGTGGTGGCGAGGCCAATGGCGAGAAGGGCTCCATGGCCAGCAAAGAATGGCAAAGATGCGGTGGCGTAAATTAGCGCACGAATGGGCGGCGTCTGGCGTGGGGAAGCTGGGAAGCTAGAGGAGGTCCAGCGGCTCGGAAGCGGCCGAGGCGGTCGGCGGCGGCGGCGAGAGGAGGAGGAGAAGGGCGGCGGCGGCTTGTCTCAGCGGTGGGGAAAGCGAAGGAGGAGGAACAACATCCTCGGCTCGGTGGCACCTTATGACATGGTCGGCCGGGTGAGAGCTCCATCGAGCAAAGAAGATCTGGCGGAATGGTGGCTTGACCAAGGTGGGAGCGGGAGCTCGGCTCGGCTTGCGCTTGCTCGGTGGAGAAGGAGAAAGGGGCAAGGGCGCTGGGAGGGGAAGCAATGGGAGACGGCCAGGGGCTTCTTATAGCCATGAGGGAGGTCAAGGAGCCGTTGAGGGTGAAGGATGGTGCACTGTCCCGAGGAGCGGCATGGGTGTCGCTGAGCGGATGACGGCAGCGGCGACTTGCGCGGCCGAGGTGAAGTGACGAGGTGGGGGATAGCTGGTGCGCGGCACAGGCATGGGGTGGTGCTGGCCGGGTGCTCATGGGCGTGGCAGAGGAGCAGGTGGGTGGCGTCACGGGCACTCGCGTGGGGATGACAGGGCGGAGGCAGGTGCAGAGGCGATGGAGTGGCAGGGGCGCTCGTGCACGGTGGCAAGGAGGTCGCAGGGGGAGCAGGTGACGGTGTGGTGGTGGCAGAGGTGACCCGGGCGCGTGGATGGCTTGACTAGCTCGGCCAGGGGAAGAAGAAAGCAGGGGGGGGGGGCTACTGGGCTGGCCTGGGCCGAAAAGGAGAAGGTGGGCCAGAGGAGCTAGGCCAGGAGGGGGGAAAAGATGGGCTGGGCCCAAGGCAAGCTCACGGGCTGAGCCCAGGAAAAGAAGAAATGCTAATTTGAGAAAAGGCGAAAAACCGAAAAGGAGAATTCAAACTTGAATTTTGAATTTGGGAAGTTCAAGGAGGTTTGAAACACAAACCCGAGCTTAGAGGAAGCTAGAAGATTTGAAAATATTTGATAATTTGACATACGGAAGGAAAACTGAAAAACCAAATATATTTTCTACTCCTGTTTGAAAACGGGACATTACAGTTTTGTTGATACAAAGGTAGACACCACTGATGGTCATGTCATGGTTGTATATACATACCTCGCGGATTCAAATAACTTCACATCCCTAGCAGCCAACACCCGATCAAACCCTCCTAAAGCCCACGGAATCATCAGAAGAAGTGCATCGGTAAGCAATGTAGCAGAAGCAAACAAGCTAGCTGTATCGCGAGTATGATACCCACATTTACCGCTCAAACCACATCAAACCTTATCAGTGGCAAAAAAGAAAAAACTTTTTGGTGCAGACTCTGCCACAACAATCTACAGATGGCAAAAAAAATCTAAGCGCGCAACTAAACAGGAAACGACTAAGCCTAACCATCTCAATTAATCCAGGAAACTCAGCACCCGCGCAAATCAAATCTAGGCGCAAGAATCCACCTAAACTAAGTGGAGCAACCAGTAGTAAACCGAACAGAGTAAAATCAAGAAACACTTACAAGCGCCATCTCCACGGGTCACTGGCTTCGCTCGATCTTAGATCTGCAAGAAATCAGTACCCAAAAAAAGAAGTAAGATTCATCCAACACAAACAGACGCACAGAAAAATCACAAAAGCTACACATCTACACATTTTTTTCAAGGAGAGATCTTACGTTCGTATATATCGGGCGAGAAGTGCAGGAGAGGCGGAGCAAAAACCCTAGCGAAAGCAGCAGCAGCGGCAGTAGCCGAGGAGGGCTTCGAGGCAGATCAACACAGATCTGGCAAAAAAATGACTGTGGTAGAGACAAATCGCCATGGGGGCTCACCTTCAAGCCGCGTGGTTAGGGGATGCCTAGGCTAGGTGCGCCGGTGAGGGAGAAGCTGAGGCCGCGTGCGTCGAGGAGGGAGAATCTGAGGTCAGGTGCACCGGGGATGAGGAAGCCAAGGCCGGGTGCGCCAAGGATGAGGAAGCCGAGGCCGGGCTGGGGAAGAAGAGGCCGCGAAGGACCGGGCAGGGAAGAAGTGGTCGCCGCCGGGGACTAGGGAGCCGCCGCCTCTCCTCTCCTCTAGGGTTCTGTGGGAAATTTTGGGGAGAGCGGTGCGGCGCGGGTGCGAACTACGAAGGGAGGGGGGCTGCGAAGGGATGCAGGTGGGAGGGTAGGTGAGGGGCATTTTACGAGTAATTTCTCTCAATTCCCTTGGGTGTTTTTCTTTGCTGGTCTCTAGCTCGTCACTTGGAGCAATGTTTCATCTACTCCCAAAATTGTACTTTTCAGCAGAAAGAAATAGATACTGTACTTGTACATAAGGGATCAAGTACATCATCAGATAAGATACTTTTTTATATATATAAAAGGAAAAGGTACATCAGAAAGATGAATTAGCAGCATAAGCATTGAGCTAGAAAGGAACCACATCCTATGTATCACAAAAAAAAATACAAAAAAAAAGTTGAGAAACCAAATAATCAAGATAGCATCAACACGTACAATTGACACGAAGGGACAAAAATAGAGAGTTGACATACACAATCGATGCGTGTATGTATGTGTGGTCGATCGTCGATCACTGGAAGTTGTTGGATCCCTGGTAGCAGAGTCCAGTGGTCCATCCTGCGCGTCGTCGACGATGATGGTCTGCTGCGGCGAGCTGTAGCTGGTCATCTGGACGGCGAGGCCCTGCGCGTTGCCCAGCGCGGCGAACACCTGGTACGTGATCCCCGAGTTGTGTGCCGCGGGGATCCAGTCGCCGCCGCCTGCCCTCTTGACGGCGAGGCTGTAGACGTCGCCGCTGCCGGCGACGTTCATGACGTGGTCATGGGCCGAAAGCCCAAAGCAAGCCCAGTCTGCAAGCTGCAAGCTAGGCCTTGGACGGGGCTAATCTGGACCAACCATCTTTGCAAGTTTTGAGCAAAAGCCCAGGCTAGCTACTGGCATGGATCTCCCAGTCTAGTCAGGACCTTATTGGCTCACGTCTAATTAATCCACTCATATTAATTTCACACTAAATAAATTTCATAAAAAATCTGTAGTTAATTAACAGGCCAGGTTAATTAGGCCTGCAATTAATACTATATATATTTTAGTATTTTTTAGAGGAAACAATCCATACTATATGCTTGCCTCTAGTAGCTCACGGTCTAAATTCAGGCCAGGCCAGGCCAAAGCTAAGCTAGGCCTACTGGTTCATGTACATGTATGGCCACATTTTCTAGATACGACTGATTATAAGTGGAAAGTGGGTGGTATCTATCCGAACTCACGCCTCACGCGTTTTATATATGCACATGTGCCAATACACATCTGGCACCGACGCTTTCACTTGACACACGTAACAAAAATATTAGGGAGTAAGGACATCCACAAATGCGGAGAAAAATTGGTGCTCGAAGAGGAGAGGGTTGAACCGTCCACTACTATAAAAAGGCTAATACTAGACGTTTTATTAAAGACGATTGATCAAAACTGTCTATATTAAATACAATCACAGACGGTTTTGGTTTAGCGACCGTCTGTGTTACTGGCTACGCTAAAAACTGTCTGTGAAGAAGTAATATCACAGACGGTTCATGTTGAAAACCGTCTGTGATACTACTAAATATCACAGACGGTTCTTATTCAGAACCGTCTGTGACTTCCCGTTCTCATCACAGACGGTTTGTATTAAAAACCGTCTGTGATAAGTATTTCTGGTTTTACCATAGCTTAAAATCACTAACTCTTTGATTTTATCATGGCTTGAAATCACTAACACTCTGATTTTACCATAGCTAGGAAAATTCCAAGTCACAGACGATTTTTAATAGATAAGATACATCTCACAGGCAGTTTTTAATATGAACCATCTGTGATAAGATACTTATCACAGACGCTTCGTATTAAGAACCGTCTATGATATATCGTCACAAATGGTTTTTGTATGAAACCGTATGTGATTCGCAGCGCGGGAGTTCAAAAATTTTTGAACGCATACGCGGGAGGCAAAATATTTTGGCGTTGTCTTTATGTATTATAGCCACCCCAGCCTTGTATTTTATCAGTCTCTCCCTCTCCCCTCCCCACACCGAGCTCCGCCACCACCCTTGATTCTCCGTCGCGGTTCGGCGAGGAGACATAATCGACGACGAGGAGGAGGAGGGATGCGGGGGAGCTTCTTGTCTGCCGCAGGAGGTAGACTGCCGGAAGGTACGTGTGTATCCCCAAAATATACACAATTTGTTGGCTGTTTGTTGTAAAGAAAATTATCTTAATTTTGTGTTACCTAAGGTCGGAGCGCCGCCGAAGGTTTTCAGTTGTCTCTCCTTGCCTACGAGCTTGAGTCGAACTCGACGATATGCAAGAACATCTTGTGATATGCTGGTGAGGTACAGAGAGGAGCTCACAAGACCAATCCAAGAAGCCGATGAGTTCTTCAGGAGCTTGGAGGCATAAATGGTTTCTAGCTAGTTTAACTTTGTAACTTTATTCTTTTTTTCCTATTCGGATGGGACATTATGAAACCTTTTGGTTTCCCTTTCCTATAATGTGTTTGCCATCAGAATTTTAATTGGATTTTAATTGTCTTGCTAAAGGTTGCATATGGAAACTATTGTCAAGCAATTGATTGGTTTGGCTCAAAATTTGTTTTTTTTTTGCAATAGAAAAAACTATCACTGACGATTCTTGTTCAGAACCGTCTGTGAAAATAGACTATCACAGACGATTCTGAACAAGAACCGTTTGTGATAAATAAAACCGTCTGTGATGACGTTTTTGAATCATCTGTGAAGACCTTTTCTGTAGTAGTGACCGATGCACACACTGCAAGGGGTGGTGCTACAAGAAATTTTTCTATAACTGGTGTGCACCACCTCAATAAAAAAATTAGTGTGGATGTACCCATCTGTCAAAGCATTGCTCTCGGTTCGCTGCTGCCGTCGCCACTTGGGTACTCATCGGCTGTAGGATCATGGATTACCGACTAGAGAGGAGTGAATAGGCGGGTTTTAAATCTTTTGATTAAAATCGACTTTTAGCAAATAATGAAATGAAATTTATTTCCAGAATTCAAAGTCTAAATATACTAAGTCTCTCTAGGAGCTCCAAACTCCTAAGTCTAAGCTAAACAAGCAAATCAAGTAGATGATATAATTGATATGAAAGTAAATTTACAAGGAAATGAGCAAGAAGGATAAACCACAAATTGAAGACAACCGATATTTTCCTGTGGTATCGGAGACTTGTCGGTCACCCATAATCCACGTTGAGGAAGCTTGAATGAATCAAGCCGGCTCCACACAAGCACACACCTCAATCACTAGTGGTAACTCTTCTCCTCTCTAGATAGGCGAGCTCCAATCTTCACAATCAACCGGGACTTCTCACTTCTTGAGAAGATCACCAATGCAACTCCTTCAAGTCGTCTAGGAGGTGGCAACCTCCCAGAGTAATAAATCGACAGCGATTCACTTGATAATGCTCAAGTTCCACAAAGATCAAACACAATTTCTTTGCACTTGAATACACTCAACAAATGAAATTTGAGCTCAAAGGGTGTAGGAGAAGAAGCAAGGGCTCAAGTGTATTAAATGAGGATTCCAGAGTCTATCCTTCTTCTTTGGTGGGATGTTATTTATAACCCCCCCCCCCAACCCAAACTAGCTGTTGGACACGCTTTCATGAAAAACTAGCAAGCCTGGACTGACTGCAGGTATATCGTCGGCCAGTCTGACCTACAGTTCCAACGGCCATTTTCTATAGCATTTAATGCACATAAACCGACCATTGAAAACACAGGCTGGTCAGACCATTCAGACAAGGTCTGGTCAGACCGGGCTTCTTATCAGTCCGCACTTACACAATCGGTCAGGCCGAGAGGCAAAAAGTCTAGAAACAACGGCTGAAAATGCTACTGGAAAAGATTGATCATTGCGATTAGACTAGGGTCCGGTCAATCCGCACGAACGATTGCGGTTAGTCTAGAATGCAAAGTACCAGAAGCAACCTCCAAAAAAATGGTTTTGGAAAAGATTGACTAGTGCGGTCAGGCCAGGGTCCGGTCAGACCGCTCAAGCAGCGATGGTCAGTCTGCAGAGCAAGGTTTCAAAACGGCGATCAGACAGCGACACACTGAGGCTCCAAAAATTATACTAGAAAAATATGGCCTATGCGGTTAGACCGCAGGATCGAGTCTGTCGGTGCAGGATGAAGTAGAGGCGAGTCCACGGAGCGTGCGTATAGCCGGCCCCGTGTACACCACCGACCTACCGCCCTTGGTCGACGGAGTCCTCGCCATGGATGGCAAACAAGAGGTACAAGCCGTGCAGGTGAACCTTCACACCACGCCGGCCCCAGCCGTTGCTTCCTGCGGGGCCACACACCATATCAAGGTAAGATCGATCTCTCCCGGCCGGCCACAGAAGATCCGTGATAGCCTGTCCTTGCAACCAAAGCAACCACCGTACGTACGCAGCATTACACCAGGAGTGGAAAGGAAAACAAATGCCTGGTGAGGATTAGCCCCCGGCCTGGGATCAAACGTGGGCGGATTAAGGCCTCTCGCTCAAACCCACCCACACGGCCGGCCCGATCTCTACGCATCCACACTCAGCGCTGCGACAACGACGCAGCTAATCCTCGTATTGATTCTCTAAATAAAACTAGTCTTCATATTGCATGCGCTGCATTGGCCGGTTCAATGCTTAGTTTTTGCATGTCTGGATAAAGAGCTAGCTAGATGATCCTTCCTCAACAGACTGATATGATTATCACTCTTAAGCTCAGTCGACCTTGAATTAATGCTAGCTGATCCTGAACTATATTGTTCAACGATTGACTGGTTGATTGATTGGGCTTGATGACTATATGTTACTCGATCGGCGCCTACTCAGAATCGGGAAACAAATACTCTGATGTGCCATTATCACCGTAGACCGTTGGATCGGAGATTCATCCTATACCGTAGGAAATACCATAGCAACACTGTAGAGAACTATGACAGTTCATCTAAACCGTTCTTCCCAAATAGGATGGCTCAAATTGTTCTAATGTCATGCTCCTCTGTCATTGGCAGAGGATGTATTTCCTCAGAATCTGTGTTGTGGTGTGTTGTACGATCTAGTTAGTTAGTTAGTTCCAAAGAATCTTTATCAATTCTAGTAATTATAGGTGTTTCTGGTGTTGCTCTAAAAGAGATTATATAAAACCAAAAGCTTATCATTCTTTAAAAAAACATAAACATCGTGCCTTTATGCCCTGGTGCTTGCCTTGTTCTGTCATATCTTTAGGAGTAGTACTCATGCATCAAACAACAGTATCAAGTGCGATAGATGGATTACCTGGGACCTAGCTACCTAGGAATAAGTGGCCTACAAATTAATATTCATGTGATCAGGCATGGTACAGAACAAAGTTACAAGGTTTCAGATAAGTTTGTTAATTGTTGAATCCATACAATTAAGGTCCATATCGTGGATGGTTGTACCCTAGCTGCAGCGACAGTGTGTATTAACCAACACATCTCCCGACCATGACATGTGTCACAGTATGTGCCGATTTGCCTAGTGTCATATGGGTGGCTCATCGGCCTCAGCGTCCTAACGAAGACACCGAGTCAGAGGTACTCCTCAACCCAGTCGAAGCGTATCAAGTATCCCTTCGCAAATAGCGAATGGTACAAAAAGATCGCCGTAAGCAGCCTTGATTGAAGAGCATAACACACGCTAAAGTGGAGGGGTCCAGAAAGCCCTCGCTCTAGGTCACCTTGCACTAGGGATGGCATCGGTAGCGGCGAATGCGGTAGTGCTTCGCCCATACCCATACCATGACCGATTTCCCATGGGCATGCTGCATGAAAGACGACGGCGAAAAACCTCGCCCATACCGCCGCCACTGCACGCCTGTACCCATGAACCTCGCCTATGCCAATGAAGTGACTGGGATCAATGGTCAACCAGGAGTAATTTTGCATAGGACCAAAAATTTCTAAAAGAAAGGTGAAGGATATGAGATGCAATCATAACATTCTTATCAGCCTAAACCAAGCAAACATATGCCCTGATATTGCAGATAAAGAGATTTTATTATACCACAACATCAAGGAAACAAAAGGTACAATTCCTTGCCATTAAACCAAAATCACAAACAGAAGCAAAATAGCATATAACAGCCTTGCTACTGACCAAATTATCGATGATACATTAAATTTGCGATATAAGAGATCAAGATTTCTGGGCTAAAATTACAAACAAAAGATAAGAATCCGATAAGAACAATCCAGCAAATGACAACTGCAATCATTTGTTATTTATTTATAGATATAGCATGAATTCAACAAACCAGAAACAGGGGTCATACTGATAGATATCAAGATTCAAGCATCATAGCATAATCACAATATAAAAAGATCAGAGGTGGTTATAGTCACGAGCAATACAAGTGACATGCTAGCAATAGTTAGTTAATTACAGAACAGTTTGAAACACCAGTTGCATCAACAGGGTCTATGACTGTGAGACTGACATGCAAGTTCAACAACTAATCGAGTTCATCAATCATCAGTTCATCACACATCAATCATCACACATCCCCAAAGGGGCTTCTCATCACGGCGAATTTCGAGCCTCCTTCTTTGTTTCTTGCCCATGCATTCGAGACAAAGCCGGAAGCATGCATCGATATCGCAACAAAAGATTCCCAAAGATTGAAACTTCGCCACCAAAAATGTTCTGGATCGCCGCCCATCCGCTCAAGCTGCGACATGACCTTGTCGTCGGCCCCTGTCATTGGAGCACACCCCGTTCTCAACCGTGTCGGAGAGTTGCAGTAGTGGCGATCCTCGAGCACACCCCACGACGCGACGCTCTCCTCCTCATCACCCTGAGTCCGCCATGCGAGAGACGGAGTGGCGATCGAGGTGGCCCGACCGCGCGCGGCCGATCCGACCGGGTAGGCTCTTCGGGAGAAGATTTGTTGCCGCACGCCGCCATGCTGTCATCGTGAGGCTCCACAAGGCCGCGATCTTCCCCACCAAAGGCCGCTCCGCGTGATGACTGTCGCGTCGCATGACAGTGAGAGGAAGCGTCCGTGCCATGAGAAAGGAGATTTAGATCTGGTATGAGGAGAGGCGTGAGGATTAAGGTGACCGAGTGAGGAGGCGACACGGGCGTGAGGAGGAGATCCGAGGCGGCACCAGCGCGTGAGGAGGCTACGGGCATGAGGAAGGCGGTAAGCATGCACGCATTTATGAAGGCGCGGCGGCGCGCGAAAGGATCTGGAATGGATTCGGAGGATAGGGATCGGGGAGAATAGGATTAGAGAGGGCGGGAGGATTCGGCGTGGTCGGGAGGAGTATGGGCTAGCTGGAGGAAGACGGCCGGACGGGAGGCGCCGGGCGCGATTGGTCGGGAGCCAGGAGAGATGGGAAGTTCTGGAGGTGGAGGTCAAGAATTTGGGGTTGGGGCTTGGGGTTGGGCGGTTAATTTGTGAACTTGACCGAGCGGAGCGACCAGCGAGGCTAGGGTTTTATGTACAGTGTGTGCGGTCCCACGTGTCAGTATAAGATAGCGGGTAATCAGACGAAGCGGGTACGGGTGGAGCTTACCCATGCCCGTGCCCGCTTACCCAATGGGTAAGGAACCCGTTTTTATACCCGTGGGCAAAGAAAGATGCCTATACCCGTCTCCATTAGGGTATTCGCCCGTGGGTACACGGGTAATCGAGCACAATTGCCATCCCTACCTTGCACGGAGCAAAGGAGGTTCAAAAAGCCTTTCCTCCGGATCCGTATTGCGTAGAACGAAAGAAGTTAAGACCACTTTACAGACGTGGTGGTGAACAAAATCCTTGAAGTTCCACCGTACCGTAATGTGACTCTTGGAACAGGTGCGTGTGTGTGAACACCCAATTTCGCCGCATGCCAAACCCTATTGGCAGGCAGGTCTTTTCAGCTGTACCAATCATAGTACAACCATGGGGCCATTGATGAGTGTATCCCAGCTCCAACTAACTTGTGGTCGTCTCCAATTGAGAATTATTCACTCGATCCAAGCACAAGGAGAAAACCTAGGGTGGTTATCCTTTCCAAGCACAAGTGTGCACGTGAAATTCACGTTGAACCTGATTACTGTATGAATACCTACGCAATTAATTAAATAGTCGGACTTAAAACTGAAAGACTGGAAAGAAAAAAAAACACACTATCCCTCTCTCTTAGTATGTGAAAATATGTGTTTCTCGATTCAACCTTGTCGATCAATCACTCTCTCACGCACACAAGCACCTTTTGTACAAGAAAGAAATTTGCTGGAGGAGAGCCTCACGTGAAACTCATTCCCATCAGTCGTTGATTCTTCTTCCATCAACAGAATTAACGGTTGATGGGATAGGACCCGTGCATCATTTGTTTCTCTCCTTTTGTACACATGCATATATAATCCCATCCGCCAACTAATAGGAAAAACTAACCGGGGCTTAAATAGATCGAAACTTAATTCCATTAAATTTGATAGCCATTTGACCTATTAAATTATTTGTTAGAGTTAATGGTGTACAATGAAATGCCAACTGGTTTCACTATTCCTTTTGGGCACAAATGCTGATGCTGACATGCTCGATATTTTGCCGCACATTTTCCATTGCTCTAGCGCTAGAATTGGTGGGGCCAGTGCGAGACTGTCTGGTGAATTCTTCTTCTCAGCTAATTCAACTAATGAGAGAGTATTAATGTATGCTTGAGGAAATGGCCGGGGAATAGGCTGTATTATTTTCAATGTTTCATTTTTTTTTGTCCATGCATGTGTGTTGTTTTACTTCTCCCAACGTGAACAAAGTAAGGCATACATGAAACATGCAATCGGCTAGTCTGGCTTGGGAGCAATCAGCAATCACCCGGCATCCACCATTCGATTTTGCATCAAGATTCGTGTTATTTCTCCTTCCTATCAACTTCGAAAGCTTTTAACTCAAAATTTCCCACTTCCACTTTGCAGGACAAATTTCCTGTCACGAGCTTACATAAAATTTTGACATTATTTCATTAGTGTTCAAAGTTCTTCCTTGTGTGGCCCATATATACATATATATCCTTTGGAATGACAATCAATCAAGAGAGAAAATTGGTGTCACACTCCAAGCTTGGACCACAAGAGGCAAGTGGCTGGAAGAGAACAGGAACACTGAGAGATTGATGTAGAAATCGGATAAATTCAGTGGAAAATATGTGTAATAGTACCACAAGCTTACTTTGCAATTTAATGTAAATCTTGGAAATGCCTCTTTTTTCTCCAAGATTTTTCTCGGTGCTTGAAGCTAGTCAGCTGATCTTTTCTGATTAACTGAAGGTCCTTCAAGATCTCTTCAAATTTCTTAGATGGATGGATGGACGGACGTACGTATGTATGTATGTGCGTGTGTGCGTGCGCATGTGTATGTATGTATGTATTAGATCTGTTCAAACCCCGGGCTGAGTTTGGAGAAGTCTGGTCTTGAATGGGTAGGCCCGAGCCCAGCCCGAAAATTGTTCTCCCAATAAAATAATATTGTTTTAAATTCTTTTTTGGAATAAAAATTAATTTTTAATTCATTTCAATAATAAAAAATAGGTTATTATTATTATTTTTATTGCCTGCGTCGGGCTTTTTTGGGCTCCGGGCCAAAAATCAAGACCCGAGCCTGGAAAATTTGGGCCGGGCCGGGGCGCCCATGAACAAGTCTAGTGTGTATGTATATATGTATGTATGTACATGAATGTTGCGGGGAGTGCTTCCACGATCTCACAAAAAAATTACTGTAAGAACCTTGCAATACGCTTCCAGTATGCAATTAATGGTAAGCTAGGCTTCCTTTCAAGTCATTGTTTTTCAGAGGTAATGTAAGGGCTTCATCTTTTGCAGTTGCTGTGCCTTTTTGTCCAACCAACCTTTTATTCTAAATTTAGCTTAGGATGTAGAAAATGTATCATATGCCATAACTGATTGCTTCTTACCCTGTTTGTATGCTAATCTGCCAGCATAGGTGTGTAAGTAGCATGTGTATCTTACGCAAGTAGATATGTATCATGTATGTATGAGTGTAGGTATCTATAAATTAGATATGGAGGTGTTTATTTAGCATGCATCATGGATGTATATAGACATGATGTCTGTCTTGCAGTGAACAATAGCGTGGCTGGTCAATAGTTGGAGGCTTGGAGCAACTAATCTCTTCCTGCTGCCTTCGTTATCCCCTTAATTACTCCACCTCATGATGGAGATTTGTTCTAGAGAGAGAGAGAGAGGAGAGGGACCACCATACCCTCTACCTCTCCATTACTTGCCGTCAGCCCATACTTTTCGGAGTATTTACTCTCTCTCTCTCTCTCTCTCTCTCTGCCTCCCTAGCCATTCTGAAAAGGAGCAGCAGTGACAACAACTAAACATGCCATGAGATCGAAGTAATAGGGATTTCTTGGCAAAGCTAGCAACAAGGAGTAGAAAGTAGGCCATTTCGTTTTGGAAAGAGAGAGAGAGAGAGCTAGCAGTGTACAGAGGCATGGATGGATGGATGGATGCATGATGATGATGATGTTGATGCATATCCATACCTAATCCTAGCCTAGGAGATCACACGATTTTTTTATTTGGCCCCCCGACGCCACGTTAATTGCTAAAATAGCCTCCGTGGCGTCGCATTTGCAAATTTAGCCCCCTCCCGAGCGTGGGAGCGCAAGAGCATGACACGTGCCGCATCCTGCGATCGGGGAGCACAGCAAGCGAGTGGCGACCGCGGGAACGTGTGCCAGCGCGGGAGCAAGGCGAGCAGCGAGGGAGGTGGCGGGGCCGGGTACTTACCACGGTTCTAGAGCGTAGGACATGGCCGCCAAGGTCCTACGATCTCGGAGCGCAGGAGGTTGGCGAAATCCTGCGGTTCCCGAGCGCAGGAACCGGCCGCCCACTCACCGGGCGTGCTCTTCATGATGGCCGAGCGCGTGAGGTTAATCGCTTTATTATTGTGGTTTCTCCGAAATTTTGTCGCACGTTCCAATTAGGTTTTCACCGATTAGGGTTTCAGCGATCAGGGATAAATATAGACATTGAGATTTGTAATAAAAAAACATTCATTTTGAAATATGGGCACCGAGGCTTGTAAATTAGGGTTTTGTTTTCTCCAAAATTAGGGTTTCGACACGGTTTCAGCATTGTTTGTAGTAATTTAAAATGTAGCAATTGAGTTCTGAAAATTCCAAAACTTTTTGTGGAGCCTCCCGACATAGTGTACTTGAATGTTTAATATTTTGACAAGTTTATATGTGTTCTGTAATTGACTCGGAGATTAAGCATTTATCTCTCGAAAATTTGGATTATATCTCTCCAAAATTATTTGGCGTCGAGTCCTTGAACTCTTTGAAGCACCCTGTTTAATTATTTATTATAAGTAGAATAACTCATCTTTTAGATGAGTTGAAAGTCAATAGTTCAAGCTTTTGGATGAGTTGATTGATGAATCAAACATGGTGTACGAGGACACAAGAAAGAACAATGAATGTTTTAAGTCTCACGACCAGTCCCTCCAAATATCACAATTAATGTTTTTCTCTTAGATGCAGACGTCTGAAGCTCCAAACCTCAATAGCTTAAGCATTTTGATTAGCCAAATTTGTATTGATTTTCTTTTGGTTCAGAAGAAATAAATCATTGCAATTTTTTCCTCAGCAATCAACCCAAAAGGACATTAACATTAAGGTTCTTGATCATATTAGCTTCTAAAGAATGCAATTGAAGGGGTTGAGAACGCTCCTTGTGATTATGAAGATGCCCTAAAACGTTAGCGGTCCAGAGGAGGATGTGGGATATTCCAAATATGCTATACTTTTCCCTACTTCTGGAAAACGATCTTCGGTCGATGAGATGGCCATTAGTAATTTTGATGGTGACATGTACCAGGTCTCAAGAAACCCAAAAGTCAGTTGACTACTAATCGACAGAAGGTAAAGTACGAGGCACGGAACCATAACTATGTTAGACTCCTCAGACAGAAGCCCGTTACACATAGTCACATGGCATGATTGTTCGGCTAATTGCTTTAGTCATCGCTGCTACTACGGTACGTTGCGACACATGCATTCGGATCATGTAAGTATACATGCCTTTAGGGGATAATAAAAAACAAGGCGGGTAGGTCGGGGGACTACTACAGAATGACATGACCTACTGCGTGGACCGGGGTCATTTGCCCTTCCTTGTGAGCTCGGCGTTGTACTCCTCGTCAGCCTCCTTGGCCTTGGCTGTCATTTCTCTCTTTTTCTCGCGCTCCCTATCGCAAGCCTCGCGCTCCTTGCGCCTGTACGCCTTGAGATGAGATTTCGTCTCCCGACAGATACGCTCATTTTGCTCTTCGTTGCGGCGCTCCTCCTCCTGGATCTCACAGGCCCTTTTGCCGTCCCACTCGTCATAGTCAATTTGCCACTGGTGTGGGTGGATCTCTTGGTCGATCCACTTGCGGTAGCCACATAGCGGATCTAGGACTACGGGTAGATGGAAGAGATTGTTAGTGCGTACTTTGAAAGTGAAAAGCTCGGGGAACATACTGTAAATGTCCTTACCGGTTACCGATAGTTGCGCGTTTCCCAACGACGGTCGGGATAGTCACAAGAGTAGTTGGCGGGCATAGAGAGGTGGACATCTTGCAGGAAGGGTACTGCTCGGTTAGGGCAGAAGTTACGATGTTTGTAATGCGTAGTCGTGTTGCAAAGTACGTACCTGCGGAGTCGGAAGTGCAAACGGTGATCCTTGGCCCTGCTGTCCGAATTGCTCACTCCAAACCTGCGAGTTTGGTAGGCAGCGTGAGTTTACAGTAGTGTGCAACTGCAAGATTGCAATAAGTACGTTACAGCGTACGTACCTGTGTATGTGGCTGTGTAGATGATGATGCTCTGGTGAAATCGGCTCCGAACTGCTGCCAAGTGCTTGGTCCGTATGACTCCCAGAACCACGGGTCACCCTCGTGCATGTTTGACTGAACGCCATGTGCGAACGTGGGCAACGCCTCATCTCGGTGCTGGGACGAGTATGGGTCACTGTCTGCGGTCGCACACCGTGGACCCTGCGAGGAAGTCCGTTCTTGTGTCTCCCTCCGTGATGACGACAGCTGTAGCAGAGTGCTATCACCTCGCAAGTGTTGAAAGAATAAACGGAAGTGAGATATATGTTACAAATGAGGGCACGTGTAAACAATTGGGACAAGAAATCGTAACTGACATACCGCTTTCCCGAGGCCCATGGAGGTAGACCGACCGTAGCTACGACGACTCCCAAAGTGCGAAGGACATGTGGAGGGAGGTGCCGAGGGTGGTGGGGGGAGGAGGCTGTCCTCGGTGTTCGCCTCGTCGCGCGCAACATCGCTGTGCCGACCACAAGTGATGGTCCTCATTGCCACCGCCGAGTCATCGTAGATGCTGCGCAGCATACCTAGGAACTGAGAGGAGGTGCCTGTCCTCCTACGCCGTAGACCGTCAGTAGCGTCGTTGTTGATATGCCGAAGGCGGCTGTACTACAAGCAAATCAAGAATAAGTTAGACATATGTTCCCGTGCAAAAAAAAGCTGTAAAGACTGTTTTACCATCTCGTCTTGGCGTGCCGCCCGATGAATGTCTGGGCCTCCTCGTATGGCGGCATCCTGCGTGTCCTCCACAGGACACTGTGGCACCGGACCAGTAAGGCTGCTCCTGGTGCGCGGAACACACCACCTCAAGTACGTAGTGTGTGTATCGATGTCGTACGGTCGTGCCTCGTGCACGACGTTGATTGCCGCCCTATCAGCCCACAACGCCGTCCACGGCAGCTGTGTGCCCCTCCAGTCGTCGCTCCTCCACCCTTGCCTCGTTTGCCTGCAGGTGAATTTGGATGTTAGACAATCGAAAAAAGAGATGCAGCTAACAGGTAAACCGATGAAAGCAAATAACAACATACCTGTGGGCCTTCACTATAAGAGGTCATCCCAGAGGTGGTGGCAACTACTGGTAAAGCCCAAACTGCCTCATGACCCGCTGCGGTGAGTACGGCTCGACCATATGGGAGAGCACTAGATGGCAGGTCGTCATCTAGTATGCGTGGTCCTGACTGCACTGAGAGGACAAACCGTAGGGGGTCGTGTCCGCAAGGAACCATGTAGACCATGCAAACTAGATGACCTCGGCCTTGTGCAGAGTCTCAAACTGGTTGTGGAACTCAGGGTACGCACGCCTTGGCCTCTCCCTAGCCCACCCTAGCCGAGCATGTGTCCAGCGAGTGCCCATTGTGGGGCCCTCAACGGGGTCCGTCCTATCACCATAAAACTCGAGGATACGCTGGAAAGGCTGCACGACCGTGCAGAAGTACGGCCGGCCAACGGGGAAGTGCTCCCAGGACCATAGTTGCAAGAGGACGTAGCATACTGCGAGGACTGGCTCCCCGGCCGTACTGCGTTGTGAGGCATCACATAAGCTTCAGTACGTAACGTAAAACACCGCGGAGCCCCAACTGTACCACGGCACCTCGTTGGCCCAGGCGTCCACCAACACCCCAGCAAGATGGATGTAGCTAGGGTGCACAATATCTCCTTGAGTCGTAGGAAACATGACCCACCCAAACAGGAACAACAGGTATGCAAGGAAGTGTGTCCGTACAATCTCCTCAGCCGCGTGCATGGGGCAGACCATGTACCGCCGTAGCCAGAAATGTGGCTCACCTGATATGTTCTCCGGGATCAGGTCACCGAACCTGTTAGCCATCCGTATCTTCCAGTTTGGTTGCCTGGGAGGTGGTACTACTATATGACCCTACAGCGGTAGATCTGTTAGCATAACGGCGTCCTCCAGAATAATGGTCATCTCCCCCCACGGGAAGTGGAAGGTGTGTATCTTCGGTCTCCAACGGTCCACGAGTGCGGACATCAGTGTCGCGTCAAACTAAAACGTGTGCTCCAAGTCCAACAGGCGGGCAATGTGAAGAAGCCCGGTGTCCCATAGTAGTAGGACGTACTGTTGGTCCAAAGGTTAGTGCTCTCTGGGACTCCTGAGGACGAAGCTCGGAGGCCTAACCCCGGATGACCACACGTGGCTTCGGTGTCCCCCATCCTACCATGGGTCCAGTAGCTCGTACGCGGCATCATCTCGATGCTGCGCCATCTCCTAAGGTACATAGAACAACAAGTTAGTGTGCAATGAAAATAGGAGGTACAACAAGCAAAACGAAAGCGAAACATCTCATAGGTACAACAAGCAAAACGAACACAAGACATACGATAGGTAGAACAACCAAAACGAACACGAGAAATAACGCAGAGTTCGAATCCAACACATACAACACGACACATTCCAACACATAAGACAACATAACGTCCAACGGGATTGAATATAAACGCATTACAACACAGTAATTGCGACACGAGAGATGAAACTCCATCGCTACGGTGCGTTGCTTGACCAAGGCCTGTTCGGGCAGGTGCTGAGGGAGTGGCCAATCATCTTGCAGAGTCTGCATCTCAGGCGCCTAACCCGTTGCCCACGCTGACTATCATCCATGTCATTACGGATGCGGCGGGACCGTCGTCTTCCACGCCCGACCTGCTTGAGTGCGTCGTTCGGCACCCACTTCACGTGCCCTAGCCAGATGTCCCTGTAATGCATGTCTAGCATGTACGAATTGAACTCGGCACTCCAAGTGGCATACAAGTGGTGCATGTCATAGTACTCCGAGACGAAATGCGCCGAGGCCTGGCGCCACGCTGCACATGCTGCGTACACATGGGAGCATGGCTTATGAAGAAGCTACAGCTTATTGCATGCGCATGACGCTTCACCATCAATCGAGCAGACTTGTTTGCGATCACCTCTAGCTTGACAAATGACATACTTCTGCCTCAGACAGATATCGAATTTCTTCCTGATGCCATCCATGGTCCTGGCAGTGTGCGAACGAGCCTTAGTGATCTTCTTGTCCATGTAGGCCTGCGCCACCTCCGAGAATTGCTTGCCTTCGTCCACATGCTTCTTCGCCATCATGGCTCTGTTGACAAAGTACCCTACGGTACGGTTCCAGCTCTCCTCGACGATTATGGTGATCAAGAGGGATCGGACACCCTTGAGGACACTGTTGTACACCTCGGACATGTTGGTCGTCATGATTGCATACTGTGCACCACCGGTGTCATGCAGCAGAGACCATTTCTCCAAGTCAGGTGTGTGCAAGTTTACCCACTACGTGAACTCCCCAACTCTAGCAGAGCCTCCTACCGCTACCCCTGCCTTAGCATCCTGGGAATTCCTGATATGCTTGCCGGTCTCCTCGTCCAGCTGTCTCCACACGGCGTCGAACTTCTGCCTTTGGTTTTGCATGCATAGATTCTTGAAGGTCTTCATCAGGTCCTTGCTTCGAAACCTTGTGTGGAAGTTCACTGCGAGATTCCTCATGCACCATCGATTCGTCAGGTCGTTCCACTGGAAAGGGGGCTCTGTCCCGTTTTGCATCGTCCTCAACGCGGAGAGCAACCCTACATTGCGGTCTGAGATGACGCACACACCTGTGCGGTCTTGAACCACCGTCTGTTTCACGTTTATAAGGAACCACCACCAACTATCCGTGTTCTCGCTCTCAACAATCGCAAAGGCCACGGGGAGTAATTGGTCGTTCACGTCAGCTACAACCGCGGTGAGGATGATTCCCTTGTACTTCCCAGTGAGGAAGGTGCCGTCCATCGATAGCACGGGACGACAGTACTTGAACCCTCCGCTCACCTGGGGAAGGCCCAGAGTAATCTATCAAGGACAAAACAATTAGGCCCCTTCGTAGGATGCACACGCTCCAGCTTGTTAATGTGTGTCCCGGGATTCGATTCTGCAATCTGATGGAGCATTCTTGGGACAAAGTCATAGGCCTCTTCGTATGTGCTGAACATATGCTCTAGGACCTTCCGTTTCACCCGCCACACCTTGTTGTAGCCAACTGGAAAGCCCACCATATTTATAACATCTGCCAAAAGAAGCTTCGACGAGACATGTACATCACCTACGATGAGGTGGCTTATCAGCTCTGCAACATTTGAAGAGGTCAGGTTGTGGTGGCCATGAAGTGTCTCTACAAGATCACATGTGTGATCCTTGAGCACAGTTATGCGGAAGTCCGTGGCAGCGCCCCTTAACCACTGCGCATGAACCTTGCCAGGGCAAGATCCATTCACACACTTAACGATGTACGTGTCAGGGTTAGACCTGTGCACCCGATACATCTGGCTACTATTGATGGTGTATCTGGAAATGGCATGCTGGGCAACGCTCTTGTTAGGGAAACGCTGCCCTAAGAGCAGAGTGTCTTCATTGAACCCCCACTCCGCCTCCTCTGCCTGTGGCAGAACCAGGGATGTCGCTGCGATGTCGTCCAATCTAGACGAGACATACGCAATGTCGGTGGTCACAACACCACCTAATACACTTCTCGTACTAGCTTCTCCATCAGGCTCCTCTCTAGAACTAGCTGTATCCACAGTCCCTTCCTCGCCTTCCACTGCATCCACCTGATCGACAAGGTATTCGTGGCAGTCAATACGGGCCGCCCACCACCTCTCCACGCCTTCGTTCGGCTCGAAAACCTCCGCATGCCTCCTCAAGTCTCTGTCACCCACTTCCTCGCCCAACTCTCCATAGACACCAACATTTGCATCAGCGCCAAAGACCAACCCAGGCAATTCATCTCTAGCAACTCCACCAGAACCACCCATGGTGGATGATTCTGTCCTCTCCACAAATTGGACATACACCATCGGCCTGGCATATACCACAACTGCAGGGTTGGCCACAATCTTCATGTAGTTGGTCCATGAAGCGTCACTGCTCACCTTTATAAGTTAACAAAAGGTCTCCCCTGCACCACCCGCCGCCGAGGCATACAATGCCTCGATGCATAGCTTCTTCCTTCCGGTGTCCCGTTCGAACGCGGAACGCACGCACCTCCTTAGCTCGCATAGGCTCATGTCTTTCAGGCCTGGTGCCCGAATCTAGGTCCGGTCACAATTTGACAGGTCCACCCCGTACGGCCCATCGCATACGAGACCATCACCGTAGAAATACATAAATTGAAATAAAATAAAAAAGTATGAAATAAATACTAGAAGGAAGATTAGGATTTTAGACGAATTTAGAAACTTGAATCACTGTATTCGGAGTTCGGACGATGGAGAACGAGCGATCAGTAGATCGATTGCAAATAAAATGCAGGAAATTGCAAAACATACGAACATAATAGGGAATTTTTTTTGGCTGGTTTTGCATTCCCTAATGTACAAGCCGAATAGAATAGTCTACGTACTTCTAGCTAATAGTGTTTTGGATTCCCGAAATTTCTGACTAATGGGGGTATGTAAAAATTAACACCCTATACATTGAGTAGTATTTTTTTCTAACACACTACTATTTCAATTTCGTAATGTATATGATGAATAGTCTATGTATGAGTGAAATAATGTTTTGGATTCTCGAAATTTCTGACTAATAGGGATATGTACAAATTAACACCCTACACCCTACACAGTGCGTACTATTCTTTTCCTGAACGCACTAAGTATTGTAATTTCGTAATGTACATGACGAATAGTTTGCGTACGAGATTTACATGGTTTCAAAATAAAGATTTCTACTGCATGAAGGATTACTATATTAATCCATACGTGCTAATTAACTAACAATGTTGTCCACATGAACCAATCATTTACGTCAACTAACCATAGTTACCTAACACGTTCTACACAATCAACACATCATTACGGTAATAACAAATTAATTACGCTACTTGTACGTATACGTACGTAATAATTACGTGACCACTAAGTTAATTACATGCTAATCAACTAGCTAAAAATAAGTCATATGTGGATGAAAATTACCTTTTCTTGACGCTCGGAAGCCAACCTACAACTTATGCAGTTGCAAAACCTCCGAGCTTGGATTGAAAACCACCAAAAATCCAACTGAAAACCACCTTCTCTTCCTCCCTCTCAGTCTCTCGTTGGCTCAGAACAAATGCAAATGGCTTCGGTAGGCAAGCGACGGTGTCTGATTGAAGACGACAGTCTGGCGCCGGAGGCGAGCGAAGCGCCACGCCGCAGAGAGAGTGGACGCCGGGCGGCTGCGTGGAGAGGCGGCCGGACGCTGGCGGCGAAGATGCTGGGGCAAAGGCCAGGGCTGGGGCAGGCGGGCGGCGGCGTGGCGGCGCTGTGTGCAAAGGGAGCCCGGTGGCCGCGTGACAAATTCGGCCGGTTCCTGTGCTCAGGAGCCGCAGGAACTTGCCAAACCTTCTGCGCTCTGCGACAGCAGGAACCTGCCAGCCATGTCCTGCTTTCCGGCACCGCATGAAGTACCCGGTCCCGCCACCTCCCACGATGCTCGCCTTGCTCCCGCGCTGGCACGCGCGTTCCCACGGTCGCCGCTCGCTTGCTGTGCTCCCCGACCGCAGGATGCGGCACGTGTCGTCTTCCCGTGCTCCCGCGCTTGGGAGAAGGCTAAATTTACAAATGCGACACCACAGGGGCCATTTTAACAATTAACGTGGCGTCAGGGGCAAATTAAAAAAAAATCAGATCACGCAAGTGCAGTGCAGCAGGCAGCATAAAGCAAAGGCCAGCTCCGGAAAGGGGGCGGCAAATAGCTAGCACTAGTACCAATATTCTAAGCCCCCACATATCCAATTAGCTAGCCAGCCTCCCCTCTCTCAAAATCAAAACCCTACCTTGGAATTCTTCTCGCTCTTTTCTTCTTGTTGCTGTTGTCTTGCATGCACACATACCATGCACGCATCTCGATCCTTTGAGCACTTTCACTCGCCACAAAAAAAAAGCTATGATGCGATATATACCTCCATCTTGCACCGCGCAAACATATATAATAGCATCTTTGCAAGTAGCTAGCTACTTCATTGGGAGGTGGTCGATCTACTAAAGCAAGGGGAAGAATATATATATATCTCTCTCAGCACTTTCACTAGTCTATTTACCCTGATATGATATGATGCACCTCTAGAGGGCAACAAATTGGTGAGAGCTAGCGCGTCGATGATGTCCCATCAGCCCCACCTCCTCGACTTCTCGTCGCCTCCGAACCCCGCGATGGCGATGGAGGCGCCCCCGCCCTTCGGCCACGGCCTCCTTGCCCTCCACGACGCCGTCACCGACATGCGAGGAGGAGGAGGCGTCCCCCACCGTTTCCTCGCCGACACCACGTCGTCGTGGCCGCAAGTCTCTCTCTCTCTGTACAACACGGAAGGAGGGTCGTTGGTAGGCCATCATCAGCAACCGTTCACGGCGCCTCCGTCGGTGGCGCATAACCTGCCGTCGACGACCATGGAGCCCTTCCAGCTAAGGAGCTCCAAGTACCTGGGCCCTGTGAAGGAGCTGCTCGGTGAGTTTTGCGGCCTTGAATGGGACTTGCACGCCATGAACAGCACCAAGAGAGCTCCGAAAGCCGGCAAGTGGGACGACGTGGAGGCTTCGTCTTCGTCTAGCCCACTGGACAATCCATCTCTAAGCTCCATGGATCTCCTGGAGCTTGAGAGGAGGAAGGCCAGGCTCTTGTCCATGGTTGAAGAGGTGTGCTGTTTTCTCGTACTTTTTCACTTGTTCTTCCAATTTCTTGGGTAATTAATTGTTACCACTCTATTACTAGTTTACCATAATTAGTTACCATCTACTCGATCTCAGTTTGCAACCTCTCCTTTTCATGAAACCTTCTCTCTTGCAACTTTTGAGTTAGACCTTTGTTAATTGTTACCATTTTGAGTTTCTCGTGAGAACTCTTGTGACGTTTCATGGAAGGAATCCGTACATGTCGACATTGGCAATAGTGGAGAGCTAGTGACACCACCATTATGTTCTTTCGGAAGCTTCTATTCTACCTTTTCACCCGAGCTAGGCATCTTGCTCTCTAGAGTTAGAAGCAACTTTTATATGCCTCATCTTAATTCCCTGGATTCCTGATTCCCCTCGCTTTTTTACTACTGTATTAGTACACTAACCTACGCAGATTTTGCAGTTTTTTTTTTATCTCTGTCTCTTGTGCTTACCTTTCATAAATAAATATAAAAAAATCTTTGTCTCTTGTGCCAAACACAGTACCCGTTTTTCTAGGCAAGTCCAATGATTATATACTCATGTATGCATGCAAGAAAGCTGCCATTTTCCCCTGGTTAGTGTGGTAAGAAAAGTACTTACGCATGTATTCACCGCGCGTTCCAAATTGATGTACAGATACAGTGATTATTGTGCGCTTGTATATGCTTAAATCAAAGGGATAATTGTGTATACGTATAACCGCGCCGCTCAAAATAAGAAAAAGAAAAATACTACTACTTATTATTAGAATTTAGAACTTAGTATTATTCTTCTCGTTGCCTAGCTTGATGCGCTTCAATTTAATCTTGTGCTGTGTATGGATGAAGGTGGATAGGCGTTACCGGCGATACCGCGAGCAAATGAGGGCGGTGGAGCTGTCGTTCGAGGCGGTGGCCGGCGCCGGGGCAGCGCAGGTGTACACGAAGCTGGCGCTGCGGGCCATGTCGCGGCACTTCCGGTGCCTGAGGGACGCGCTGGTGGAGCAGATACGCGCGCTGAGGAAGGCGATGGGGGAGAGGGACGGCGGCGGCGTGGCGGCGGCGCCTGGCGCGACCAAGGGGGACACGCCGAGGCTGAAGGTGCTGGACCGGTGCCTGAGGCAGCAGAGGGCGTTCCAGCAGTCCGGCGCCGTCGAGAGCTACCCGTGGCGGCCGCAGCGAGGCCTGCCGGAGCGCGCCGTCGCCATCCTCCGCGCCTGGCTCTTCGAGCACTTCCTCCACCCGTACGAACATCACCACTGATAAAAATTAATTATACATATGCATGTTCCAATCCCATATTTCCATGTTCTAGCGCTAATTACAATGAACAAATTAAGCAGTACGGCCGGGGCAAACAATTTTACACAAAATTGATGAAATTGGCAGGTATCCAAATGATGTAGACAAGCACATTTTGGCGCGCCAAACCGGTTTATCAAGAGGCCAGGTACGTATATAGTTTCAAATCCATGCATATGCGCGAGAAGCCATCAGCCATACATATTCACTTCCATAGTACTCCTTTTCTTGATCAGTTCGTTCGATCCAACACTGATCTTTATAGGGAATTGGTACTATACCTACGTCCGGACGGAGGACTAAAAATCGGACGGCTCACTCTTCTCAACTCCCACGCCCACCGGACGCGAAGCCACAATCCAATTTGCATCCACTCTCCTACCCACTCGCTCAGTTGCTCTTATCCCCGTCTCACCTTATCTCCATCGCTATCTTCTCGCCCGCGCCTCCACCACTTGCTCTCTCCATCTCCTCCTCTGCCATCATGCCCGCCTCCCTCCTCCCCTCGACCTTTCTCCCCTACCACCGCCACCGCCACCGCCTCCCACCCCGCAGGCCGCAGCTACTCCACCTCCTCCTCGTCCACCTTCACGAGCCGCTACGATTTCGAGCCACTGCTCACCTACCTCTCCCCCTCCACCGTCGCCTCTCTCACGTCGCCGCCTCGCCGCCTCAGGTTTGCGGCTTGTTGCCGCTTAGCGGCGCATATGTTCGCTGTCTCGCTGCTGCTCTCCGGCCTCGGCGCCAGCCGACGACGCTCGCCTTTTCGCTGCCCTTCCTCCACCGCCATCGCTCTCCTTCGCTGCTCCCTTCCTCCGACCCACGGCCACCTCGGCTCGCCATTGCATCCCTGCTTCTCGGCCTGCCCGCGGCTCGCACTTGGCCTTCGGCCCGGGGCTTGGCCCTCTCGCGGCGCCAGCAAGCCCCTCGGGCGCCTCCCCGCAGTGTTGCAACCGTAGAAAAAATTGTTGCACGCGAGGGGGGAATTTGTTGCATACAACGGAAAAAATGTTGGATACACAATTATGAGATGTTGCATTTTTTATATGTTTGGCATCTCCAGATGTGTTTGTGTGTCTGCTTTTCTGATAATAGTTGTGTTGTTTTGATTATGAGGATGTTTGTTTGCTTGATTCTAAGATTTTTGAGACAATGTTGCATACGGGTGTTTGATATGTTGCAACCAGAGGAAGAAAAATGTTGCACTGCTCTTTATCAGGTGTTGCATACATTGGACCCGGACCGTACGGTGGGAGGCCTCCCACCGTACGTTCGAGCCGTAGTTGCACCCATCTTTATATGTAACAGTGCAATAGTACAAACGTGAACCAAATATATCTAGTTATTATTCAACCACCACGTGCATCTTATTATCTGCCTTTTATCAATATGTACCGGCCGGCTACCTTGTTGTCTTTTAATGAAAATCAATTTTCTCCCAATATGCATGCATATTATACATACAAAGAACCTCTCCAATAAAAAATAAAAATAACTTCATACAAGATTTCTTTTTCCAGGTTTCCAATTGGTTTATCAATGCAAGGGTGAGGCTGTGGAAGCCAATGATAGAGGACATGTACACGGAAGAAACGAAGCAATCAGATGGCAACCAAAACCCTAGGGGCGGCGGAGGCAAGCCTGGTGAAAAGAACTTAACAGCATCGACAGCAACCCTAGGAGAAAGCCATCTTCGCACTGGAAACCCTAACTCCATGATTCCATCAATTGTGACCGACGGCGACGGCCATTTCCATAGTTATCCAAGCTTAGATGTCGGCGGCGGCGCGGTGTCGCTTACTCTAGGCCTCCAGCAGCAACCGTTTGCATCGTCGATGATGCAGCAGCAATCGTTCATGCTGGAAGGGCAGGAGGAAGATGCAGTGCTACCTTATAGGAACCTAATGGGATCTCAGTTGCTTCATGATTTGGCCGAGTAGGAGAGTGTATGTGTACGTAATTAAGGAGAGTTAAACATTATTTCATGACTAAAAGGTATGTAGATGAATAAAGACGTACGTACTAGTTGATTTGCTTATATTGTAAAACCATATTTAATTGATATGAATTGGTTTCAGAACCGTATCCCTAGTGTTTGTCATTTAAATACCTATGTTAAGTTACTTTCCCTCAATCCTTGATGCAATTGAAGGTGTTGCCAATATATATACGCTCTAACTTATCATGCATCCCACTGTGATGTTATCACTCAAATTGAGTTGATTTTTGGACGAGAAAGTACTAAAGGGGTGAAATTGTACTGCAAGCATTCACAAGCCACTTTTCAGATTAAGAATATATGAATTAACCTGGACGTAAATTCTATTTCTTGTATAGAATCTTGACTTTTGGCTATGTCTTGTGATATGCATTGATTTATATTCTTTTAGTTATGTTTTGTCATGTTTAGCTAATTGTATGTGTTTGAGTACATAACCTACCTAAGATTTTTAGTGTTCATTTGGTGATTAAGTCTTGAATGAATGGTGGGTCGGAGCTCAGGCGTGAAATACTCAAAGCCCTCGTGTGTACCGTACTAGCTAGTCACATGATCAGTAGTTAGTACACACATCCGAGGTTCAAGCAGCGGCGGTACAGTCCGCGAAGCAAGGTTTCAAAACGGCGATCAGACAGCGACACACCGAGGCTCCAAAAAATATACTAGAAAAATATGGTAGGTGCGGTTAGACCGCGAGATGGTCAGTCCAGCCTCTTACCAGCGATCAGCCCGGTCAGACTTTTAGCTCCTAGAAAGACATGAATCAAGATTTCAAGAGTTCAGATATTTGAGACTGCAACTAAGTTTGAGCAATGTGGCACGATATGCTATCAAGTTACTAGTTGAGGACCCTTCTTAATAGTACGACTACCTAAGCTAGCAATCCGATCTTTTATCCACCAAACACTGAGACCGGCGAAAGCTATGAAAACTAGTACGTACGTCTTTATTCACCCAAACCAATTTGGCAAAACATAACACTACTTATTATGTGACATAACCAAGTGATGTCTATAACAAGGGACACGGCTATTCGAATAGGTTTACACTCTACAAAGGTTGTACAACTTTTTCCACACGATGTGATCGACTTATACAATCGGCCATGACACGCTTCCTTAGGCGTGCGACGAAGTAGATTACAACAAGGCCTTTACCATACCTTACCCTAACACCAGTCCGCCCTATGAGCTGACTCCTAAAGATATGGATGTCAGTTACTATCATCAAGAGGGCTCATAGTTGTGTTGGTAACACTTGCATGGTCATGGACGTCATTTACCATCGTCTAATGCAAGTGACCTATAGACATTAATGTCGTTTACCATCGTCTGCACAACCCAGATAAAACCTACCAACTACAGTCTGTAGACTTAATGCTCGGACTTGGTAAATTACTTGGCCAGATCCTTCCCATAAAGGCACATGTGGTTGTACGAATTTACATGGGTCTATAGCACAATGGATCAATCCTTAACGACCTAGGCGAGACAACCACAAACCATAATCTCGTGTACCAGCATCGGTCTCAACATACACTCGCCCAAGACTAAAACAAGTTTGTAGTCTTCATTTGATAACCAAACTATCAGAGTTACCTCCTCTAGACATCTACACAAGTGTTTCCTGTAATTGGAGAATTTTATCAAGTTGTTCCACCCTAGCATAACTAGTATAGATATAAGCATGGCTAAGCATCTTCTACATATACCAACTAAATTCCGCTTAAGTTATCCTAAACTAGTGGTAAATATTCCTAAGGTGACAATGGCAGTAACATTCAAGTTCAAGGAATATTTCATTGCAATATAGGACATAACTAATTTCATAAGCGCGAGCATGTCAATTTATTCAAAGTAAGCATGCGTAAATAATTGTAATGAAAACAACATAGCATTTCAAATCATAAGATCAACGTGGTCAAGGGGGTTTGCTTTCCTTGATCGTTCAACATTGGTTCTTGCTCTAGATCAACTTCGTACGATTACGACACATCGGTATCTAATCGATTAAACCATGAAACACAAATAAATACCAAATAAATTCAAATATTTTTTGCATGTTATGAAAGCTCATGATTTTATAAAAAAATATAAATAAGTTTCACTTAATTTGGAGTACAAATTCAAAAGTTATTAGCATTTGAATTAGGTTCGACTCGAAAAATCTAGAAAAAGAAAAGAGAAAACATTGTGCATGGATTTTCTTTTTAATTTCCAATTTTCTTTCTAAAGGAAATATGATTTTATTGCGTCATTAGAGTGATAGGTGGGGCCGAGTCCACGACGCACCAGGTTCATGAACGTGTCTACTGGTCGGTGGGTCCCGTGTGTCAGTGACTCATATTTTAAATCTTTCTTAAATTAAGATTTTAATTAATTAATCGATCAGTCCCACTCGTCAGTGACTCAACAGTAAAATCCAGTTTTAATTAGCAATCTAATTAACTTAAGGTCTAGGGCCCACATGTTAGTGAATGCTTAACCTTAACTACGTGATTAACACTTAGGCCTTGTTTGGTTAGACCAAAATCCCTACTTATCCATATGGATGGGCCAGGATTTTAGTTCAAATTCTCAGCCCATCCACATGGATACTGGCTGAGAATGGGCTTTCCAAACAAGCCTTTAAACTAATCATCCCTCTGTGGGGCTCGAATGTCAATGAGGGAGAACAAGGGAGCGTGGTTGCGCCATGGCGCTCGAGTTGGCTGAGCTTGCTGGCGGCAAGAAGAGGGTGGTGTGGCCTCGGGGACTAGCAAAACGGAAAGGTGAGGTCACGACGAAGCTTTCGGTGGTGGCGACGGCACTCGAGGCTCACTGTAGCGCCAACGCGATGGCGAAGAGTGGCGTGGTGGCCTCGGCCTTGTCATGGTGTCAACACGTGTAACATCCCAAAATCCTAATTCTAGGAGTATGTATTATAAATGCATTAGAGAAATTACTATGATCATTTGCATATGAAATATGCCAAGTTGAATTTGGTTTTTGAATTTAAAAGCAAAACTTGAACTACAAACAAATAGGTGCTAAAAAGAAAATAGACGAATCAAAGTAAAAATAGTTAGTAAGAGAATTATTTCGAGAATATTATCCCAGGAACAATTCACCAAAACTTTTATTTGAAATTTTGTTAAGAAAAATTATTACAATTACATAAGAACAAAACAGTGTTCGAATTTGAGAGAAATTCATAGAAAGTATTAACCTCTGAAAATTTTACAAAAGAAACTACATTAGTTCAGAAGCCCACACAAAAAAATCATTAAATTCCGAAGTCTTTTTCTTAGTAAATAAAATCGGTCAAGAATTCAGCAGAAAAATCAAAAAATAAAAACCTAATCTACTCTTACCTCCCGCTGACCGGTGGGCCCCGCGTGTAGGGGTTGTCTTCTACCTCGCCCTCGCCATGCCAGCGCACGCCCACGAGAGCTCCACCGCGCGCCCACCATTTTTGACCATCTCGCCCCCGGTTTCCACCAGCCACACCTACCTAGTCGCATCACCATCACACCGCGCCCATTCCCCTGCCCAGCCACGCCTAATCCTGCCCGTACAATGCCGGAAGCTTCGCCGGTTGCCCGCACTTGCTTGAGCTCCTTCCTCGTTGATCTCCGCATCTCCGTCTACAAATAGCCATTCCCGAGCTGTGTCTCTTCTTTCCCAAGCCAGTGTGTACCTCCCCGCCTCTTCTTTCCTACTCAATCGAACTTTAGAGCTCAGAGAGCGCAAGCCCTAAAACGACCATGCGCCGCCACCTTCGTCCCCAACGCCGTGAAGGGTTTGGTGTCACTTCTATCGTGTCATATCACGTTCCAGAGACTCCTAAGTCATTCCCCTCACTTGATTTCACTTATGATCCACAGGAGCCCCCGATTCGACCCTTCTTCTTCACCTCTGGCCAGAACCGCCACCTCGAGCATCGCTGGAGCTACAAGACACCCCGAGCCAATTCATTTCACTAGGAGCATCGCAGGACCATCACCAATATTCCCCGGCCGTCAATTGAAGCTATCCTTCGGCCAAGCTTCTTCTCCACGTGCAACTCACCTCGTCGCCTCAGCTCACCATCAACCAGTCGTCTCCAACCACCTTAGCTCCTCTCCTCACTTCTGGTATGACCCTGATAGTCCATAGTAGTTCGTTGAGAGCGTTGCACATTCGAGATCTTGCTCTTTGCCGTACATTCTCCGCCGCTCAACACCGACGTGACGCCACGCCAGGCCATCTCCGTCCTCGCCTTTGGTGCCGGCAGGTGCGCAATAGCGTGGAGGTCCCATTTTGGGCACTCTCCGGCGTCGCCGAGCCTCACCGCGCCGGCGAGACACGCGGGCTTGAGCGCCACCGCGCAGCTCTTGCCGGACGGACACTGTAGCTCATTATCAACGTGTTAACCATGGTCATTAAGACTAAGTAATGTTTAGTTATCGATTTAGTGCTAATGAATCACTAATATGTGGGACCTGGCTGAAAGTTAATGAGAAATCTAAATCAAAATGTTTTCTTAAGTGAGTCTATGACAAGTGGCCCCCACAATCACTTAAGTGCACAGCGCATAGCTTGTGGACCACGTACTGTGCGTATAGACCTTCGGTCTACGCACTGTTCATGTGAACCGTGTCACTGACAGTGGACCCCACCTGTCAGTTTAAACGAAAATCAAATGAAAATAGAAAATATGTTTTCAGTTATGAGGAGAATACGCTTTCTCTTACTAGAAAGCATAAACCTCACTAGTTCACGCGTGGGATTATGCTTTCTCTGTTGGAAAGCGTATTTCTCAATTTTCTTTGAATTTCTAAACCGAACAAAAATAAAACCTTAATAACTATTGCTATAAAACTCCAAATTGAATGAAATTTATCTCTAAAATCATAAGTAAAATAATATGTAAAAATATTTAATTTTGGTCATTGTTAGATTTATTGATGTTATTTAATTCATCTTCGGCTCTTTTGATTTCACTACAACAAGCCCAATCTATTCTAACACATAGTTGCAACACATATAGCACGTGTTGTAGGAAAACTCAACTACAACACATATTCTCATGTTGCTATGACCCAAATGTAGGAAGTTCCAAACATACTCAGCCCCTAGTATGTTACCACACTTTGTAGTATAAGTTACAACACTTAATAGACGTGTTGCTAGGTCAATGAACAAATTTTATGACCCATTTAATTACCACCTAATGTTATAGTAGTAATAAAAATAAATTGGTAATTATAGTAGTAGGAACAATGGGCTATGATACTTTGTTGTTCTAATTCTACTAATCTGCTTATTTGTTTCTATAATAAAGGAATATGCATGACATCAGAATGTGGTTGTCAATTATCTCACCATGATAGTTGCATCCAATGTAGAGTGACTATATCATTTATTACATTGGAAGATATATTAATTTTTATAATATTACAGGCAAACTAGTTTAAGATCAACAACATCTGACAAACAATAATTCAATATTGAAGAAGCATATTATATGTACCGCTCATTTTTTTTATCTTGTGTTTTTCAATTTATTTTATTATTAATAATAAACTATAGTTTACCTGCGTAGTGGGGGCATCCTCCCGCCCCACACACGCATGAAAAAAACCATCGCCAATCGAACCCGTCACCACAGCAAGCCTCATCGTCCCACCTCCCCATCGCCTTCAACTCCCGATCGCCCTTGCCCCCCGCCGCAACGACCCTGATAAACAAAATTCCCCATCCTCTTGCGCTAACCTCCTCAAATCCATCGACGCCAGCCACTCCAGCTCCCGCTGCCGCCCTCCTCTCCAACACTCCCCGCCGCCACCCTCCCAACCCCCCGTGATCCCTCAGCCACCTTCCCCTACTCAAACCCTAACCCTCCGCGGCTCCCAGCCTCCCTCACGCCCAGTGCCACGCCCGCGCCCTCTGTCCCCGCCCGACACGGCGCAGGCACCTCCATAGATGCGCCCACACCACGGAGTCGGCGAAGTCACCGGATCGACTCGCCGATTTCGCCCGCTCCATCGCCGCGACCCCCACAGCCTCCCTTCGCCGACGGCTCCTTCGACCTCGTCTTCTCCGATGAACCGTGGGGATCTCCGGTAGCGCTCTTCCGTCCGCCGCCGCCGCCAAGGCCGAGCCTGTCCGCCATGGTGGCGCTTATCGCGCTTCGCCGTCGGCCAAGCACTCGACCCGCCGCCATCGCCGTGCTCTTCGAGAGGTCTGCGTCAGGATACGAGGATGTCACCTTGATGGTTCCCAAATTAGGATGCTAATCTTGCAGAGTAATGGCACCACCTCGAAAGTCGAAACCGCTTTGATTCATTTCATGTACTATCAAGTAATGTTCATGTTCATATGTTGTTGTGTTAAATCAAATATATTTTAGGGAAAAAAGATTTGTGCATAGAATTAAGCTATAATTATGTGTAGATAATGGGCAAGGAAAATGTAAGATTGTATAATGCTGGCCACTTTGCTCGATTGCAGCTATCATGTCTCTTCAGTCTTCACCTTTCAATTGTGCTGTTGTTGTGCTAACTATCAGCTGCCAACATTGCCTTTTTCATCAAACTTGTGCTGAAAGTTCTACAGAGGACAATAGAATGCTCTCAATCATGGCAGTCTGAAAGTTTCAATCTCCTTCTACTATACAGTACCATCTTTCTAGCTATGCACCAGTAGGAATTAGGATCAACATCTATCATCTACACTCCAGTCTCCAAGAATGAAGCTTCTTGGAGTTTGAACTATGCATATGATTCATAAGTGCTACTGATGGCTTGTTAAATGATTTTGTGCCTATAATAATGGTTGCTTGAGAGATGTTGGCAGATTAGTTTTGTAATGGTGGTAATCGCAGTTGGTTAAACATATCTAAATTAACTGTTCAAATTCAGATGCCACACTTTGTGGAAGGAGAAAAAGCATATACTATCACACTAAAAAGGGAAGAAAATGCATCACATATAATATATCCTAAGAACTTGTGCTAGCCTATAAGAATTTTCATGAGACAAACTATTGAGTGTACTTCATAATTGTATGGAACAATTGCTCAAGGAAAACTAAACTAAATAGAAAGCGTGGGTTTCCTTGTATGAAATAAGCGTGTAACTACTCTCTTTTTTTCAGTGACTAATCGTTAGCTAACCAACTGATCCCGCACCGCTAAGAGTTCTTCCGATCATGCTCTCGGTTCAAAATTGTGATGCCAAGAGGGTCTCCTTCCTCCAAACTTCATGAGGTCATCGGGACGATCTTCAAGCTACTGCTTAGGTGTATCGCACATATACCACTTGCACTTTCAGATGATTGTGAAGTTCAAGGAAGAAGCACATCTCAACACTTGCTTCAAGCACTTCACACTCTCCTCTCATCTCTTCACCAACCATGTTGCAGTCATCCTTCCACTATCCAAGCCACCGCCGAGCATAGGCTGGTGATTGTCATGTTGGACGCCACATCCTACAAGGAGCCCTGATCTAGTTAGCCGCTGCTTGTAGGTAGTTTGGTTGATCTTCTCCTCTTTATGAGAAACTAGTACCTAATTTTATTGCAGTTGTTCCTATCCTATTTGTTCATTCTTTTGGGGGTGTAATATCTGTTTTGGTAAGTTTCTAGAACATATATGCAAGCTATTGGTATTTGGAACACGTAGGTTTGTGATTAATCGCTTGAGAAATGGGAAGAGGTAGCTAATTAATCCTTTCACATTTGGGTGCGTGTTGAGTCCCTCAATTAGTTTTGGCCTAAGTTGGATGGACTGAGAGAAGGGGACTTAGAGTTTGTGTTATGTACTTCTATTATATGTGCCCCAAATGGACTTGGCCCAAATTTGGTTGTTCCATGAGGCTGAGATACTTTACAAGGTATTGCTAGCTTGCTAGAAAAATCTGATGGTGTTATGAGAAATACATGTCATTTTTTTGCAATCGAGGAAGGGAATTAGAGTTTGTGTTATATTATATTTATATGTGCCCAAGTTGGATGGGGTTGGCCCAAATTCAAGTGCCCCGAGATCTTTACATCAGATTGCTAAAATATTGATGCTTGGATATAGAATCGAGAAATATATGTTATTTCTTGCAGGATGTAAGTCTGTTGAGCTACTTCCTTGGCACCGAGTAGCTGAGAGCCGATTATTATGGTTATAGAAGGAATGATGTAGCTAAACTTATCTCCTCATTTAAATATCAAGGAAGTAACCCATCAAGAAGCATCATCATCATGTTTTGCTCATGATTTTCCACGTGAACAGGTATTTATTTTGTATTGAATCTCTATAATGCAGAATTTGCCATTCCATTTTCAATTGGATGTAATTAGATCATGTTACATATAAAACATTACTCAAAAGAATATCCGTCTTTCTGTAATGGAGGTACATAAGAATCATTGAAATGTTCCTTCTTAACTGCGATAGATCTAATTCAAGTATTTCTTTTAGTGACTGTTAAATTCCAATACAGTTTGGTATCGCCGTGCTACTCAAGTCTGCCAACAAATATCTAAACAAAAAGCCTGTGGCATATGCTACTTTCTTGAGTAGTGATCCAGATGCACGAGTTGGTGGTTTCAAACTTGGTAACCAATTTTGGAAAGTGCGTGTTAATTATCCTATTGAAGAACATGAGGTGCCGGTAAGGCCATGGGAGAACTACAAGACAATTGGTCAAACCAAAGGAAAAGCGATTGCCTAGCCTTCAATTTGTGTACGTTAATTTTATCTAGATTCAATTTACTTCAGATTCACTTGTCCTACATCATATTTACATCATTGCAATTTATTGTTATCCCTGTAGGTTGAAAAGATTAACAGTTGAATTACTATATTTGGATGTTTATCTCTTTGATCGACGGATCAAGAATCAAGGAACTTCATGAAGAAAAGAAAGTAGTAGTTAGATTTTATATTTTAGAACTCAAATTTTACTCTTGTTCAAAGCTATTGTGTTGACAACAAATCAGTTGTTTTTGTAATGTGGAATGATGTTAACAGTACCTATATTTATTTCTTTAATGAAATGCAATCTACTTTTTGAATATTGATCATGTTGAGTTGTGTTATACATTCTGCAATATGACATGGTTAATTAGCAAATAAATTTTTTTGTAGCAATTATAATTTCTACGTATGTAGCACACAAATGAATCGTATTTTTCCTGTGTACTAATTTGTGTTGCAATATATCAATTATATGTTGCTAACAGGTGTTAGCTATGTTTCGAAAACATATGTTGTTACAAATAAAAAATCATGTTGCAACGTTGCAACACCTTTTCTTTTGTATAACAACACCTAATTTGTATTGCGGTAGACCTATCTTATAGCAACACGACCAACAACATCACTTATCACATGTGTTGCTATCCATTCTAGCAACACATATTTGTAGATATAGCATCATATGCGTGTGTGCTATAACCTAGTCCTGTTGTAGCGTTTAGACGTCGACTGCTCGAGTTATTATTGCGACGACCAACAAATCATATTTTCAGAACAGTAAGAGCAAGGCAAGCACCTTCTTTGATCATGTTGATCCTAGTATTTTAACTATTGTACTTTGTGTTGTAAATTCTATTATGTATGTGTGTATGTTTCGTATAAAAATACTATTGTCGGGAAATTGGTAGTTGTAATCCTAATTGTTGCATATATCTCCTTGTAATATTGATTCCTTACTATTGTAGCCCTTAGAATATGGGTTAGGCAATATGTAATGTCATTTGGGGATTTTTGAGTGCGGTTATCACACAAATGCAACTAGAACAATAGATTTTCGAAAAAACTGATAAAAGGATAATATGATAATTTATGAATTTGGGATATTTTGACAAATGTCCAGAGAAGGTATCTCTGTTATTTTTTTTATGAAAATGAAATGAAAACTTTAATCTTTAGACACGGGCGAGTTATATTGTATTCTGAAAAAGTGAGGATTGTGACTCACTAGTAGCTAGGGTGGAGTTCTCGCCCGTAGTTGATTAAGGACCGAAGCCAACAACTCAGGGACTAAGACCTAATCGTACAATCGTATGTGCTAGTATGGGATAGTCGTAGCTAACTAAGTCGCTGAAAACCTAGCCTTGCATGAGAGGTAAGCAGTAGTTTGCGAGCATGACCGGTTAGGCATGTTGACATAACGGCGAATGTCTCACTTAACGGACAGTATTCGGGTAAGTGAGGATCTCTCACTTGACAGAGGGTATCCGGGCGAGTGAGGAACATTCGACGGGCTAAGTGCAAGGGTAGGTCTAGGTGATGTAAAGGCTGCGTCGCGAACTCTAGACTGCTTACCTTCGGTAGTGAGCAGTGATATAGAGACAACTGAAATACCGCGTGCTATCGGTAAAGTTGTACACCTCTGTAGAGTGAAAAATCTATTTAAATAGCCGCGCTCGCGGTCATGAGCATGCTTAGTGCGGCTGGTATGGCTGTAGTGTTGATTTTCTCAAAAACTATTTAGTCAGGAAATAGGGAATGACATGGGCTTTTTATATTTGTTGAGTTAACTGTCATGTCTATGTCTGGATTGTTATGTCTATAGCAGGACTGCATTGTCTTTGGCTGGATTGCTATGTCTATAGCAGGACTGCCATTTCTATGGCTGAACATGAATTTGTCAGTGCCATGTCTATGGCTGAATAAGATTATATTTTTGCTTGCCACTGAGTAGGGTTGCGGGTGTTGCTATTATTTTGTTCTATTCTTACTTACTGTCCTGTACTTATTTAAACTGCTCTTCCAAATGCCGTTGCAAATTACTACTTGTGAATACTACAAATAAAAGTGGCTTTCAGCAAAATAATTTGTAGAGTAGCGCCATCTCTTTTGATAGCCTTGCATTTAATATGATTTTTGCGATACACTGCAAGTCTTGCTGAGTACACAAGTACTCAATCTTACTAACGTTGTTGTTCAGAGATCGAAGATGAGCCAACGTCAGATGACATGTTCTTTGCTCCAGACACCGGAGGGTTCAGTGATGGGTCTTCCTAGGCCTTATTCCTTGTCAGTTGCCTACGGGATCAGATGGGCATGCCACTGGACTTTCGCTGCTATTTTGAAGTCTTCCGCTGCTATATGTTTACTCTGATGACTGATTTTATTTGGCCGGTCAGCCATTGTTGTAATAACTTGTAATAGCTTAAGTAGATTACCCATTTTTGCTTACATTTAGTTGTGATTGTATGGATGTGATTACCAAATGTTGTGAATGTGTGTGTTAGCCACTGTTCCAGGGACTAGTACAGTATACACATAGGGTCTTCGGGTATTCCACGCCCGAGGGTCCGACAACACGGGGGAGAAAAGGATCAAAACCGGGCCATGGACTAGGCAACAGGATGTAGTCACAAAACGAGAGGGCTTGGCACAGGGACAAATGGTTGCCTGTACAGTGGAATTAATGACGGCGAGCCGCGGCGCCATAGGTAGCTGCAGTGGTGACATGCCTGATGGCGACGATGAACAAAAATAGCTAGCACACTAGCACCAGGGGACTTCAGGAGCTCATCAAAGGTGAAAGCTTTGGCGAAGGACCTGAGCGACTAGGCGACGGTGAGTAGGGACGATGCCTATGGCTTCCACGACGGAAGAACTCCATGGAGGGAAAGAGTTACAATGGAGCACACGACAAGAATTAGGAGAATGTGGAAATGGTAAAAACAATCATGGCATGGTCAAAATGACACCAAAAAGAGAGTTGCTCGGTAGTGACGGCGACAATTAGGTATACGATGGCACCTCCACTTGATGAAGCTCGATTGAAATAGAGTAAAGGGATAGAGTTAGGGAGGTGAGGGCATGCTCAGGGAGACCACGACACATCTTGAAGTTCACTAGATAGGGAGGATGGCGGCGGCGGTGGAGTTTGGTTGGAGCGGAGGAAGATAATGTGGATTCGAAGCTATATTGGACGAATTATCGAATTGAGTGAGTGGTCGTGAAGAGAAGGCTAGATGGTGCAAAGTGATGCGATCAAGTGGGCAAGAGCTCACCAGGAGTGATGGCGGCCACAGTGGGCGCGCATCGGAGCTCGGGACGACGGTCTCGAATAGGTGTGGCACTACAAGAAAATCAAAGTCAAGAGAGGGCTTTTAGATAGGGAGCTTCGAGGAGCATTTCGACGTGTCGCAAAAAGAACACCACCAGGTTAACGGGAACGTCGAGGTTGTCACGGTAGGCATGTTCGCCAGAGCCGAGAGTAGCGACGGTGTTCCGGCCACTAGAGAGCTCTTCAAGGGAAGCCGCTATTGGAGAAAATGTAGGCAAGGTGAGATGAGAAGGGTTGTGAGGACGGTGCAAGCTTAACTATCGAGAGGGAGACAAATTTTGCGTTGAGCACTCATGATTCTACTTGGTTTTCTCACGAAGGGGGCGTGGTGTACCGACCTTCATCACTGACCAAATGCGGACACAGAGATGTGATGGCTCAGTGCCTCGGGCAGGGTGCAAAAGGCTAATATCGACGCCTCATCACGCACGGTTGACCAAAACCATCCAGATTACATTCAATCACGCACGGTTTTGGTTTAGAGACCGCTCAGGCATACTCGCGCTTAAAAACCGCTCGTGAAGAGGCAATATCACGCACGGTTCATTTTGAAAACCGTCAGGAAGTATCACGATCGCTCAACACGAACCGCTCGTGATATTATCGAGATCACGCACGGTTTTAAAACACAACCGTCAGGAAGTATCACGCATTTGCTCAACAAGAACCGCTCGTGATATTAATTAGTATCACGCAGCGGTTCTAACAATAACCGCTCTCGTGATAATATCGCCTCTGCTCCACGGTCGCCGCCATCCGCCGGCTCCCGCGCGCCTCTTCATCGCCGATGCGCTGCGCTCGTTTGCCGCCAATCCGCCTCGCCTCGATGCGTCTCTTCGCCTCACGCCCGAATTTATTCCTTGTTTAATAAAAGGATCATCCGCCATCCAAGATGATCATCCCCACATACTTATAAAATTAAAAAAGAAATGGTCGCCTCTTCTTCGCCGCCGCAAGACCGATGGCCTTCCGCCTCACTGCAGACGAGCACCTCTCTCGGTGTAGGTTGAACTGTCTTTGCGGAAGAACACTGCTTGATCAACAGTGTCTTCACCTCCTGCCGGTGGAGAATTTGCCGAGCAGTGACGGCCACCTTCCGCCGCCTTGACATCCTCCTCCGCCGTGTCTTCCGGTGATCTCCCACTTTCGGTAGCGTTCTGGCGTCATCGACGTAGTCCTCCAAAACGACGTTGCACGTCTCCGTGAGGCTTGCCGTCATTTGGATTTGTGAAATCGAGGCGGCAAAGCATCGACACGACCAGCCGATACCCCTCAAGCAAGGCAAGAGAGCCTATGGGCTCAATTCTTCTTGGTTCAATAGTCCGAGGGTCTTCGGAGACACTTGAACGAAGGCCACGTGAGTGGACGATTTCGAGCTTCATTCGCCGATGATCGTGAACCGCCCAATGCCGACGCCTGCCGCCTATGAAGTATTGAAGATGGAGATAGCACCTACCTCCGCCACTAGAAAAACTTTGTTTTTATAGGTTTTACTTTTTAAATCTTTTTAGTTTAACGCCACGCTGCTTGGCCATATATATGAAAATTCCAAAATGAAAAAAGTTTGGAGGTGAACTTACTATATTTAATTATATGTTGAATTATTGCTCTCTCTCTCTATATATATATATATCGTAGACGGTTTTGTGGAAAAACAAAATCTAGTTTGGAGGTGAAGTTATAATTAATATTAATTATATCGAACGAAGCGTCAACGGGTAGGGTGGACGATTCGAGCTTCGTCACGATCAGAACCGTCCGATGCCGACACCGCCGCCTATGAAGTATTGCAGATGGAGATAGTACCTACCTTCGCCACTAGAAAAACCTTGTTTAATTATAGGTTTCGCTTTTTAATATAAACATGTAATTTCTTCACATGTCATGTAAGTGTATATACTTGAGAAAAAATATTTCACGGACGGTTCCATAATGGAACCATCCGTGATATAGGATATATCACGCACGGCTCCATAATGGAACCGCTCGTGATATGTCCTATATCACGACGGTTCCATTATGGAACCGCTCGTGATGATTATCACTAACGGTTCCATAATAGAACCGTCTCGATAAGTCTTTATAAGTAGGAGCTAGCACGACTTGCCGCTAGGGTTTGCGCCTAACTCGTCACTCCCAGCCGCCTTACTCTCGTCCGTTCCTCTCTCGTCGCCGCCGACGCCGCTTATTCTTCCTGTCGCCGACGGTTGTAGCATCTGGTGACACTACAAAAGACACTCAGACGATAAGAGTGTCTTTTGCGGCGTCACCAAGCAGTTACAACCACGGTGACGCCCAAACTCGTCACTCCCAGCTCCCGCCGCTAGGGTTTGCGCCCGCCCTAACTCCGCTCCTCCCCACCTCGACGCCGCCGCCGACATCGTCGCCGCCGCCGCCCGACCCCTTTGCGCCTCGCTAGGGTCCCGGCCGGCTTTGCTTTCCCATCCTCCTCTATTCTCCTCTAGATCTGTTAGCTTAATGTCTTTTGTTGAGTTTGATTTTTATGCATGAGCCTTAAGTTGTGTCCTCGATGTTTGTGTGATTTATGCAAGGTAAAGGAAATGGATGAGGGTTGTCTTTGGTGGTGGGGTCGCCACCGTGGTTGCGCCTGCACTAAGGTCCCTCTCTGTCTCTACCCTCCTTGCTCTGTGATGAAAATGGCTAGCTAGTGCTCTGCGATGGATGCCGAGGGCTACTCTTGGTGTGGTGGGTTTGGACACCCTTGGTCTTGTTCTCTTGTCGATGAACCGCTCAATGATGTTAATAGTCTTATGCTGAAATTGAATTGATAATTAGTTCATATTAATAGTCCCTTGCTCGTGATGTAATGATGTAAATAGTCCTATGCTGAAATTGAATTGATAATTAGTTCATATTAATAGTCCCTTGCTCGTGATGTAATGATGTAAATAGTCTTATGCTGAAATTGAATTGATAATTAGTTCATATTAATAGTCCTCTTGTTGTGTGATGTAATGATGTCAATAGTCTTATGCTGAAATTGAATTGATAATTAGTTCATATTAATAGTCCCCTTGCTCTGTGATGTAATGGTGTCAATAGTCTTATGCTGAAATTGAATTGATAATTAGTTCATATTAATAGTCCCTTGTTCATGCGGTCAAGTTCTCCTACCTCTTGCGTGCTGTGCACGCCCTACCATTCCATTCATAATCTCTTCTCTCTATTTCTATTCTATATGTTCAATTAGCAATCTCATTCTTGCAAGTATAAGAAGTAATGGCATAGATGTAATTTCATGTATTAATTGTTTTAAAGCCAACAAGAACACCAAGCAACAAGTTGAGAATTCTTTTGAAATATGAGAATGTTGCTTGGTGTTCTTGTTGGGTTTAAAGACGATTACATGCTCAAGAATGGTTAGTTGCTAATATATGATGCCACTTCCCACGGAGTACCGCAAGATCAACGATATTTTTCAACATAGCGACGCCCAATCCTGTAATTGATGTCCGACCGCCTCTTTGCATCCATACTCTTATATTTGCAAGGGCTCAATGAGGTTGCCCGTGGCTACCGCCTCATCCTTCTCATGTCATGGGACGATCCCCAAAGTGGCCGAGAGATTACGTAACAATATATATGTAATATATATATGATGCCGATTTAATGGTACAAGCAACCAACGCTGGGCCTTTATAGAGAAAGTCATCACGCATTTGTTTCACCACAAACCGTCGGTGATATGTATTTATCACGCACGGTTTTAGCCACAAACCGCTCTGGTGATATGATTATCACTGCACGGTTTGTGGCTGAAACCGCTCTGTGATATGTGATTATCACGCATTTGTGGTCGAAACCGCTCGTGATATGATTATCACGCGGTTTGCCAGGATGAAACCGCTCGTGATATATGTTATCGCAGACGGTTTGAACCACAAACCGCTCGTGATGACCTCATGTCATCATCGACCCATAAACTCGACGGCCACTTAAACCGCTCAGTGATGACGTTTTTGAACCGTCTGTGAAAGCCTTTTCTGTAGTAGTGTTAGCGATTGAAGCGGCTTTGTAGAGCTTCATGGGCGGGAACTGGGCATGGCATTCTTGGTATGTGCCAGGGAGGAGGCGAGGTGGGAGAATGAACCTGTAGGTGGGCCCGCAGCATCATCGAGGGAAGGAAGACCGCGAGAGAGGAGGCGCACTTCGAAGAAGGAGTCGCTTGCAAGGGAAAGCGGAAAAGAAGGCAATCATGGAGTTGGCACACCGGCCGGTTAAATAAACAAAGAATTAGGCCAAGTAGGAAGAATTCGACTCGAGACCAAATAGTGATTTCAAAATCATTTTCTTATTGCTTTAATTCCATAAATCAAGTTACAATTTTTAAAATTAGCAAACCAACTCCATAAATTATGAATTTTTTAGGAGGGCACTATAGATTACAAGGAACTCAAATAAATTATTTGCAGATTTAGATCAGGTTTTAATCAAATACATAAATTCTTTTTTAGTTGCTGGAAATTTAGAAACATGTTTTCTTTAATGTGGAAATTTTTAGGGAAAAACATGAAAACGCAGAGATGAAGATTTTAAAATTAAACATATAGTTTTTAGGAATTTTGGGATGCTACATTGAGCTAAATTCCCTTGCATGCTTATATGTATAATTATTATCTATCTAAACTAATTCAGTTTTCCAATATACATGATGTGACTCATTTAATAATGATAAATAGTAGCAGTGCATGCTTTTTTTATAAAAAATCAAGACATCATTTAAACATTTTGCAGCTGATCCAGTTTGGTGATGATCATCTATATTTTAGATTCTTTATTTAGCTGTAGTGTTCAATAATTTTGTGTAAATTAAAAAAAATGTACAATATTTGTTTGAATATATATTGTGTTCACTACTACAAAACAGGCAATAGTAGATGCCTCATCACAGATGGTTCACAAGGAACCGTCTGTGTTGGGTCTGTCGGGACCAGGAATTTCCAGTGCCAGCCTATCACAGATGGTTTTTTAATAGAACCGACTGTGATAATTCATATATGGTTCTATTAAAGAACCGTCTATGATAATCACTGTTATCACAGACGGTTCTCAACAAAGACCGTCTGTGAATTATCACAGACGGTTCTATTAAAAAAAATGTCTGTGATAGTTGCCTATCACAGACGGTTCGTAATAAGAACCGTCTGTGATAGCCTGGCACTACAAATACCTGGACCCGATAGACCCCCTGCTCATTCCCATTTGAGCCGCCACCCAGGTCCTCCCCCATTGCGCCGCTGACAGAGAGGAGAATGAAGGGAAGGAAGGAGGAAGGGAGGAGAAGGAGAAGGAGAAGGAGAAGGAGAAGGAGAAGGAGAGGATGCTCGAGAGATATTTGGTATTTTCGTCGTGAGCTCCGAGGGTAACGATCTATAACCCTTTATGTTTGCTATAAATTAATCGCTAATCAATTTAAGTATGTTTGATAAATAGGAAGAGTACATACTTGCGGTTTATTAATCTAATTTGACACTAATTTGTTACATGCGTAGCATAGATGGACCGAAACTGGATGTACGGTGTGAACCGTGTGAGTCAAGAGTACATTGATGGCATGTTTGCTTTTAGAAGAGCCGCTGAGCAAGATATGTTGAAGAAGGGGATAAAATTTATGTAGTGTCCATGCATTGATTGCGGTAATATGAAGATGTTTAATAACCCAGCGCAGATCGAAACACACTTGATTCGAAGGGGTTTCAAAAAAGGGTATACAGGTTGGACCACTCATGGTGAAGAGCAGATTGTACAAGAAGTTAATACTGACGACATCGCAGAAGAAGTCAACGATATGCCGGATGTGGACTGTGCTTTTGATGAGGATATGTTGCACGATGACAATCTGGATCAGATGCTACGTGATGCAGAAGAGAACTATAGTGAGAGAGAGTTTTGTAAATTCAAGGGCTTAATGGAGGACTCGGTAAGGCCTTTGTTCCCTGGCTGCAAGCGGGAATACACAAGGTTGTCAACCGTGCTTGAACTGCTGAAATTGAAGGCAAGCAATGGTTGGTCCGACAAGAGTTTCACGGCGTTGTTAGGTCTCCTAGTGGACATCCTTTTGGAGAGAAACGTGTTGCCCAACACCACCTACCAAGCAAAGAGGGTTCTTTGTCCATTGGGAATGGAAGTAAAAAAGAATACATGTATGTCCGAACGATTGTATCCTCTATCAGAAGAGTATGCGCACATACATGTATGTCCTGTGCAAAGCATCCCGATACAAGAGTAAGAATATCGATAAGGTGAAGCAAGGACCTCTCGCTAAGATATTGTGGTATCTCGCTGTGATCCCACGCTTGAAGTGTTTATTTACTTAACCCAAAGGAAGCAAGATTGTCGTTGGCACTCGTGAGGAGCGTAAGAAAGATGGAAAGCTAAGACACCTGCCGACACTACCCAAAGGAGAAACTTCGTCGGAGCTTCGAAGAGTTCGGAGTGGAACTGAGGAACATAAGGTTAGGGTTGAGTACAGATGGAATGAATCCTTTCGGTAACATGAGCAACCGGCATAGCACTTGGCCCGTCAATCTATGTATGTACAACCTTCCTCCTTAGTTGTGTATGAAGAGGAATATTACTTATCCAAGGGCCGAAACAACCTGAGAATGATATTGATGTGTACCTAGCACCATCGCTGGAAGATCTTGTGACACTGTGGAACGAAGGGGTACAAGTATGGGATGCGTACAAATGAGAGAACTTCACTTTACGCGCCATGTTGTTCTGCATCATCAATGATTTTCCTGCCCTTGGTAACCTATCGGGCTTCAGTACAAAAGGAGCCAAAGCCTATCCACACTGCTTAGATGGTACGGAGAATGTATGGCTGAACAACTCGTGCAAAACTGTGTATATGCGTCACTGTAGATTCCTTCCCAGGAGTCACCCATACCGCAAGATGAAGAAACAATTTGATAGAAATAAGGAGGACGGTTCAGCTTCAAGGGCTTTTAGAGAGAAATAGGTCTATGATATGGTTAATGATATCGATGTTGTACTTGGGAAGGGACATAAATTAAGATCCCGTCAGAAGAACATCTGGAAGAAGCAGTTAATTTTTTGGGACTTGACTTATTGGGAGCACTTAGAAGTTCGCCACTGCATCGATGTCATACACGTGGAGAAGAATGTATGTGATAGCTTGATTGGTCTCTTACTGAACATCAGTGGCAAAAAAAAAAGGATGATGTTAACGCACGGCGTGACTTGGTTGATATGAACATAAGGACCGATGATGCACGTCGGTCATCATGAAGGGCTATATTTTAATTAAGAATTTACTCCATTCTAATTTATTCCATAACATGAGACATGTCAATGTGGACTTGCCATGTGTTATGGACTTGTAATCTCTTATATATTTTGATGTCAATGTGCAATTGTCATATGTTAATGTGTCATGGACTTACCATCTTTGATATTGATGTCAATGTGGACTTCATTGTAATGTGGAGTATCAAAATTGGTTTCACTTGATTTGGAGTTGAGTTGAATTAGATATGAATTTTTGAAGTCAAATGAATGGTCAGGGGACTTGTCACCAGGTTCATGTGGATAAATAGAAGTCAAATGAATTGTCAGTGTACTTGTCACCAGCTGGTTCATGTGGATAAATAGAATGGTGGTAGCATATCACAAACGGTTCCATAATAGAACCGTCTGTGATAAACTCATATCACAGACGCTTCTGTTAGCCATTTATAAGGAGCGAACTGCTAGGGTTTTTGCCCTTACTCATCACTTCCACTGGGAACCGCTAGGGCTTTGCAACTGAAGCACCCGTTTGCCTCCTCTTCTACTGAAGCCTCCTCCCCCCAACGGCCGCCTCCAACATCGACGACACCCGGCCGCCCCCTGCTTCGTCGCCAGCTCTGGGTCATCCTCCCCCGACTGCCACCTCCGACATCGACGACACCCAGCTGCCCCCTGCTTCGTCGCCAGCTCTGGGCCATCCTCCTCTGACTCTAGCTCGACGAGCGGCCGCCTCCCTCCTCCGACGCAGCCCGTCGCCTCCTCTTCCACTGAAGCACTGCCTCCTCCATAGCCCATCGCCATCCTCCTCTCCGGCCTGTCACCGGCTCCCTCCTCGCGTCGCCGGCTCTAGCGCCTCCTCCGGTACTCCCTCGCGTCGCCAACTCTAGTTGGTTCACTTTGGTTATATATTATGTTTTGTTTCAAGCTCTGTGAGTTATATCAAAGTGAATGTTGTGGGCTTAATTATGCTCTGTGATTTAGATGGTCTATTACTGAAATTGGTAGGATTGCTAGTTCAGTTTTGAGCTCTGTGATTGATATTGAGATATTATGCAAGGTGGTGTCAGTGGCCTTGTTTTGGCTTGCTCTGTGATGAAGTTAGACATAATCTGAAAAAATTGGTTTGACAATTTAGTTTAGACTTGAGCTCTAAGAGTATTCTTTAATTCCATCAATTGATCTTAAACTAGCAGTCTGTTACTTTTCGATTCTAATAGTCTTGCTGCTATTCTATTAGTCCTTTAAGCTTTTTGCTGATATTATTTTTAACCATGTTTGATCACTATTAGTGAATCAAATTATTGAATCAAGATTGTTGGCTAATTGAATTGTTGTTTTGATACTTTGTTATCAGTGAACCTTGGTTTTTGGCAGTCAATATCAGAAGTGTTTTTAGAGCTCAAGGACTAATTTGATATTGTCAAATACAATAAGTGAAGAGCATAGTCTATAGTATTAAGGAGGCAGAGATTGAATTCTTCTGCATCTCTACTTCCGAGAGCAATTATAATTTCCTCAAATCTGAGCAATATGCTGATTTGTTTTATATACATGTGGTATATGTTTAGCATTTCAAACCCTTTAAATGACTTGAACGATTTACATTTGATTATGTCGGACCTGGGATTAACGTCCTAAATCCTCTGTGCATTTCTGAACTAGTCCCATGATCAGTAGCTAATTCGCACAGTTAAACAGATATGGTGACATCCATAAATCGCACAATTATATTAACAAATAACAACAGAGTTTATTACAAAAGAGGCTTACAAGCCAACATTAAAAAACACAGTGGAAAACGAAGAAATAGTAGAGTCCAGTTAATCTGCCACAGGCAATCAACTGGGTTAGCGGCCTAGTCGTTGAGATCCACACCGGTAGCGAAGTCCTTCTCCTCTGAAATTTGTTTGCATAAAGCAAGTATGAGCACATGTAACAACCCAAAATTTCAATTTCAAAGAAAATTAAAACTTATTTATTTTTGTGGATTTTCCGAAGTTTTAAAAAGCTTTTCCTTAATTATTTTAAAGCTAAAACAAAATTAATTGCAAAATCTATTACCAAATAATAGTTGGGATTATTTTATTTAAATCCAAAATGCCTTTGAGAATTTCTGTGAATTTTCTCATAATTTTTGGAGTTTATTTACTATTTTCTAAAGCTATTTTGATTTATCTGAATTAAATCAATTAGAAAATCAAAAGAAAACCTTAAATGGCAAATGGGCCGAATTTTGCCAGCCCAATTCCCCTCTCGCGCGCACGGCCCACACGGCCCGCTCTCACCGCGCGTTACCCCTCATCTCGCCGCAGCCGTCGGATTTCAATCGGACGACTTGAGCGCCCAACCATGTGGACCGTTCGATCAAAAATCGGACGCGCCTGCGTCAATGCCTTCTTTCCTTTCTTCTCCGCTCCGCTTTCCTTTCCTCTCCACCGCGTCCGCCATGGCCGATTTCAAAAACCTTCCATACTGCCAGATCCGCCACAGATCCTCGATTGACGCTACGATTTAAACCCGGATCCCTCCGCCCCGACACGGCCCTCACTTTCCATCCTCGCCGAATCCCTAAACTCGCGCCACAGGTCACATGGACCTTCTTGCGCCCTACGAAGCTCCGCCCCTCCCCGCCCTATAAAATGGAGCCCTAGGTGTGCCTTTCTCCCCACACCTCAACGCCGCCACCCACAGCTCTCCTCCTCCCTCAGAGCGCCCTAATTTCGAAGTTCCTCACCACGTGAACCTTGGTTCTTTCTCCGATTCCAAGACCTCCGTTGCCACTTCTCCTCGTCGCCCACACCGTCGCAAGATCGCCACGCCGTCAAGTCAAATCGGTCGCTACCACCCACGCCGCCGAGGATCCTGAGCACCTACTTCATCGACACTCGGCTCGCCACGCCAAACCTCGCCACGACGCACCAAATCGCCATATCCTCCACCGCAAGGTAGCGATCGAGTCCCCACATCACCCTCTCTTTAGTACCACTCACGCCTTGCCGCGGGCGCAGAAGCGCCGGCGAGGAGGTCGCCGAGTCCGTCTGCCTCGAACTGCGTGGCTCGACCACATCGGCACCACGATGCCACTGCCACCTTATGTGCGCTTATGCCGAGTCAAGATACACGTGGTCGCTGCGTGGCACTTGCGCCGGCCATTACTGACCAACATCGTGCTATGGGGCCCGCTTGTTAGTGACACTCCAACATCGTGAGTGGGGCCCACTTGTCAGCGACACACCCCGAGCGCTGATGCCATGATCGCGCAATAAATCGGGATTTCCTTCGGGAAAATAAATCCATAATAAAATTAAAATCTGATTTAGGCTTTAAACTTGTAAAATTCATATCTTTTGCATCCAAGCTCCAAATTGGGTGATTCAAATTGCTAAATTCGTATAAAATCATTATATAGCTAAATAAAATAAAATTATTCTATTTGGAGTTAGTTTGATTTGTCTTTTTGAATTTATTTGATTTTCATTTGAATTTGTCGTACTTTCGCGTATAGACTTTGACGATTCCGAAGAGGTAGATCCTTCAGAGGAATTAGAGTTTCAAGACTTCAACGAAGGCAAGTTATACCCTTGACCATATTGCCCCCAGTATTTTAAAGTTATTTAATTCAGTTTTAAAATTATTATTGCATGCATATTTTTAGTCAATTATTTTAATACCCTGTTTAAATGCTTAGTTATTCCAATTGTTATTGTATGACCAATTTTGAACATTGAAATGTCATTCCTTTGTCACCATAGATAAATTGGTTTGAAAATTATTCATGCTTAGCAAATGCTTTGACCATGATTTTGATTTTGGGAGGATTTAGCCAAAACAATGCAAATTGATTTAAACTTGAATCTACGGTATTGTTTTACCATAGAGAATTTGAAAAAGGTGGTTTTATTAAAATAAAATTAAAATGGTTTGGACTTGGGGCGAAACGGATGAATGGTGGGTGCAGGTTTTTGCACGGGCTTAATCTGGTTAAGATTAAGACCCAGGGTTTGATTTTGAAAGACGCCCAAGTCAATTAAGGACCGGTCTTTGAGCGTATTTTGCTACGCCTTACCGTACCAACACATGTCTTGTATGGGCAAGACCTAGCTTATTAATTTGGGATACCTCATAGATATTTATGCCGTGTTGTATGTGTGGGTGTCGGTTAGACTATAGTCCCACCGGCGCAAAGGGGCTCCTGAGGACTGGTCACCCAATGGAAGCGAAACCTTAGTGGGCATGAGTACTTTGAGGTAGATCATTGTAACGGCCTTGTGATAATTGCTTTGTCACACGCCTTAAGAAGCGTGAATTGACCGACACAAAGAGCATATTATCTCGTGTGGGTAAAGCTATACAAACTCTGTAGAGTAGAAAACTATTCGAATAGCCGCGTCCGCGGTCATGGACATGCTAGCAAAGCCACTCCGAGTTAGACTTGTTTTTGGTTTCAAAATGGTTTCAACAGATGATTTTGGATGGATAATCCTTGTGGTAAAATTTGGGCGGTTAGACAAGTGATAGGAGGGTATCCTTCACCATTCAATTATGGAGGTTATCCACACTATAAAATTGTCATTTAAAATCTGATTTTAGGTAAAGTATAAAAATGGCCTTGGAAATTAATATGATTATTTAAAATTGAAAATGCTGCTTTACGCAAATAAACCCTGCCAATACCCCTTGTTTACTTTATGCATGCATTCAATCTATTACTTGACGGGTGTAACTTGCGAGCACGGTAGTAGTGCTCACTCTTGCTAAATAATCTTTATTCAAGAGCTGTCAAGACGGTGAGGACATCGATGCTTAGGCCACGCTTCTGCATTTATTGCCTGTGGCGAATCGTTGGGTCTACTACTACTGCCTTATTTTCCGTTGTGTTTTACTTTATTTGGCCTCAGGCCCTTTTTTAATAAACTCTGAATAATTATTAATAAAGTGCGTGATATGTTTTGATTATCATTTTTGTTTAACTGTGTACACTAGAAATCCTGGACTAGTGTATGAACACAGAGAATCTGAGATTCTTCGCTCCTGGGTTCGACAGCACAACTACCATGCTCGCAAGTTACACCCGTCAAATAACAGGATGACATGCATACATGGATATCTCAAAGGAAGGTTTATTGGTTGAATTTGCATAAAGCAATGTTTTCATTAAATACATGTACTAAGTTCCAAAGCAGTTATACAATAACTAAAATTTATTTTCTAAATTAATTTTATAGTCAGATAACATTCACACAAGAATGGTGAAGGATACCCTCCTATCACATAGTTTCCTGCCCAAATTTCCCATTTACATAAACCATTTAATAAAGCCTTTTCAAAACAAAATCAAAGTATAACTTTGAGTGCCTTTGCTAGCATGTCCATGACCGCGGACGCGGCTATTCGAATAGTTTTACACTCTGCAGAGGTTGTACAGCTTTACTCACATGACACGAATTCTCTAGTTTGTCCGGTACATATCTATGCCACCGCTCACTACCTTAGGTAAGCGGTCTAGAGCACGTGTCAAGGCCTTTACAAAGCGCCATTCCACTGCAGTCTCCCCTCGCTAAGGTTTTGCTCCCTTTGGGCTGCAACCCGCAGGATTTGAGCCCCCTCTTGCGCCAGGTGGGACTAACGTAGGTCATAACATGACTACCCACCGCATCTGAAAGGAACGACCACGGTGGAACATTGCAAATTAATCAGCCAGGTCTTGCCCATACAGGACATGTGGTAGTACGATGTGGCTTAGCAAAGGAAGCTTAGAGGCCGGTCCTTAACTGACTTGGGCGACTTTCCATAAAAACCCCTGGGCCTCGATCATAGAAATGACTCGATCCCGTGCATCAACATGCACCATCCAAACAACCATTTCGCCCAAGTACAAACCATCATTTTATTTCACTTTTCAAGATCATTTATAAACTTCCATAACACACCAATGCCATGGATACAGTTTAAACAATAATTGATTTTTGGCTGAAATTCCCCAAATCAAACATTTTTGGGTCTAAGCATTGCTAAGCATAATTTTTCTCAAAATGATCCTAGTTCATACTATCGTATCAACCAGGTTTTGTATTGGGTGACAATATGTTTGATTCAATTATCAAAATTGACCATACAAAGGATTTTAGGCATAACTATAAATTTAAAACAAGAATTTAAATTACTGAATATAAATAAGCAAGCAATGATAATTTAAAATAGAATTTAAAAAATTTAAAATAATGGATGCAAATATGGTCAAATATGTAACTTGTCTTGCTCAATTAGTTGCTCTCAAACGGCGTCGAAATCTGACTCTCCGAAGTCGTCGAAATCTATACGCGAAAATAAGCCAAATTCAAACAAAATTCAAATGAATATTCAAATGAACTCCAAATTAAATCATTTTAGTTTAGATAGCTAGATCTTGAATTTATACAAATTTATAAATTTGAATCGACGAAATTGGAGTTCGTATGAAGGAGAACGAACCTCGGGAAGTTTCAAAATCACATGAAATGATAGAATGAGGATTTTCCTGATTTCCTGATTTATTTTTGTAAAGGAAAAGATAAATATGATGTCAGCGACCAATTGATTTTTTCTGGCCACATCATGACACGTGGGCAAGCCATGCGGGTTCCACATAGGCAAAAATGATGATGTGGCGCTCACGTGGCCACGACGTGGCGCCAACTGGCAGTGCCACGTCAACGGGGTCGGCGGCGCTCTCGGCCGTGAGCTCACCGGCGAAGGGCGGCCCGGCGACGTCCGGCGAGGGGCGCAATCGCAAGAGGAGAGAAAGGGCAATGTGTTGCTCAACACGGCGGCGGTTGAATGTGAAGCGGTGGCCGACGACGAGGCGAGGTGAGAGCGGCAGCGTCGCGAGCTCGATGGCGGCGACAGAACTCGGTGGGTCTCAATGAGGGCGCAAAGACGCACCGGTAGGCGGAGAGGTAGCGGTGCCGATGGTGACGGCGTGGCGGCGGTGACGGCGCCAAAATCGGAGAAGGAAGGGCGCTCGGTCGGGGATCTTCAACTGCAAAATCCGGCCAAATGATGGGGGAAGAGGAGGAGTGGGTGGTGGGAATGAGATGAGCGAGGAAGAGGGCTCCCGGGGCTCCCTTTTATAGGGGCCGGGGAGGCTTGGGCGAGGAGATCGTGCGCAGAGGCGTGGCGGCGGCGGTTGCGGTATGCGAAGTAACCGGCGGGAGAGGGGCAGAAAGTGGGGAGGAGGCGAAGGTAGGCGCGGGGACCGTCGCGACATCGCACTGGTCTCATGACGAAGTAGGCGGTTAATGAGCTGATGAGCTCTTGGCGAAAATGGCGGCTTTTCGGTTGATCATGGGAAGAAACGGGGAAGGAAGAAGACGTGCGAGCGGTCGGATTCAGATCCGACGGTGCGGATAAGCCATGCGGCGTGTAGGCGTGTTGGCCGTCCGATTAAAATTGAATGGTCGAGGATGGTGAAGGCGATCGGACCGAGCAGTTGTGGAGGCTAAGCAGGCCGGCTTGCATGTGAAATGGACTGGACCAAAGTTTCGGCCCAAAAAGCAATTGGATTTTCAAATGATTTTCTAATTTTAAATAATCCGATTAAATAAAAAGGAGCTTAGAAAATAGCAAATAAAATCCAAAAATTCTAGAAAATTTCACAGAAATTCCTAGAGTTATTTTGGACTTAATAAAATTATTTCCAACTTAAAGTTGGCTTTTAATTTTTCAAATAAATTGTTTTGGCTTTAAAATATTTAGGGAAAAGCTTTTAAAATTCCAGAAAATTCTAGGAATTAATTTAATTTTTATTTTCCAACTTTAACTCAAATAAAACTTCAAAAACTTTAATAAATTTTACTTTTGACTTTTTAAAACTTCAGAAATGCAAATGAAGCAATCAAACTCTTTCAAATTTCAGAAAATCCAACAAAATAATAACTTTATTACTTTTAATTTGGTAGCAACACTTTGGGATGTTACAGATTATGTTGATTTGGTCATTTAAATGTTGTTGGGTAAATGCTATTTTGTCTTATGATTATGCTGGATTTATCTTTGGTTGTTTGCTTAAATCGCTTTCTCTACAACAATCCTGTGATTAGGCTTAGAAAGTAAGAGTGAGGTATATGTATGTCAAATGACAATAGACCTAATGTTTACAAGACTTGTTCTTTTGCAACTCTCCTTCTAAGAACACACACTATCATCAATCATATGTGCTTTATGCTATTTATTGATGTGTTTCGGCTGTGACTCTTTGCCCTTGTCCCCTTCACTCTCACAACTCACTATTTGGTAACTTCTATTTTCTTTACTACGTATTCTATATTTACGTTCAATAGGTAACTTCTATTTGTTTATATAATTAATGTGTTTACAAGGTAATTTATATAGATAGCAAGTAAGCGAGATGGCGTCTGCGCTTTTCCGCCATAAGATTGACGTCCGAAAGCGTCTGGATGTCCGACGGAAGTGATATGTAGACGAGAAGGCAGAGAAATATTGAAATTGCTTATGGGCCGACTGACCATCACGGAGGTTAGTGTCTTTGGGGTCCCTCTGAGTTCGAAGATAGCAGCAGCAAGATTCCGGACCATCTGCGGGATACTTGCAAGGCAACGGGTCCCCATCACCACACAAGATGGAAGTCTCTGACGGACGTAGAGAGAGGCGCGCTGTGGACAGAACTTTCAGCCTCGTTCACTATCCCAGAAGTAAACCAGGCATGTGTGGAACGGGCAGCATTGCTCGCGATGGGTCACGCGTGGAGGACCTTCAAGAGCGTGCTTGTCACGAAGTACGTGAACACGGGTCGGACGCCCTTCACGAAGTATACATTCTTGTCGCGGGAAATATGGGACGTCTTTGTGGCTATGAAGACAACGGCCAAATTTCAGGAGCAAAGTGCGGCGCACAAAGCTCTCCAGGCACAAAACACTCACCCCCCACAGACTCGGCACCGCTGGGTACACGGGTGAAGCCACGGAATGGGCGGCGGAGGACCAGAACACAATTGGGCCATTTGCTGGGATCACAGACGAGCGTGCCCTAAGCTGGTTAAAAGTGCAGGCAAAAGTCTCATCTTCGGGTAGCATCTCTCTCACAAACCCAGCAGACGAGGCAGTGTCCCGACGTCTGGTAAATATGTCGAACTACCTAGTTGTTAATAAGTCCATAACTTCATAGTGTCTATAATAACATGATGACCTCTAAAGATACATTGACTACAGAATCTTCCCAAGGCTCCTTCCAAGCGAGACAGGAAATAGATATACTATCTCTGATTTCTAGGAAACAAGGAGCACCCGGGTCGTACATGAGGCATGGGGGTTTACGTACCTTGGGGTGATAGATTCTGACACGACTCCGACATGTATAGGAGTAGGAAGAGATCCAAGGCCAAGCACGACGCCTGGTTGGAATAGTTTCTTATTGCAAAATTTCAAGGGCAGATAACACAATTACAGGATCAAATGAATCAACTCCTCGGCCCGAACAAGAAGTCAGCCTGTTATTTTGGGAGCAGTCCTCCTCAACATCGAGATGGCGTCGCGTCCTCCAAATTCTGAACATGACGACGTCCAATTACCTATCGGCGACATCACGGTAATGTACATCTCTCGAATGCACCAAAGATAGACCTATAGGATGCCTTAGCTAATTGTGTATCGCTTTGTAGGAGCCGACGCCCGCAAGCTCCAAGTGAGGATGGTTGGGTCCATTTCTATTGAAATTTGGGTGGGGATGGTGTATCCATACCAGAAGGACACGCAAAGACGGTGCCCGGTTAGCGCGAGGTTACACCAGGTCAGTGGACATGGTACATGACAATTTCATGGTCGTCCTGCTGGAGATTCGCCCGAACTAAGACATTAGAATACTAGGGGATGCCATGCCCACTTTTATCCAGTGGCCCAAGAAGGACATCGCTCGACCCGATAGTCTGCTGATCCGACACGCCATTCCTCTCCAATGGGACCCTCGATGACTCCACCTCATCCTTCGCCTCAAAAGGCCACCTTATCGGTTCCCGTGTAGAAGACGCGGAAGGAACAAGAAAAGTGTGCCGCCATATCGGTTCCCGAGTCGTCTCGTAGGAAGACGTGTAGTGGGCCAGTCGTTAAGGCCAAATCAAAATCGATGAACATTAAGGCGCCTCCCATGCCCTCGAAATACTCCATCGGAAGTCCGTTGGCCACCGACACAATATTAGCCAGCGTTGGAGTAAGTTGTCACGCTTGGCATGTCTGGTACATGCGGAAGACCAAACAGAAGGGGTGCGATACTGGAATCACTGTCAGATACAAGGATGAGCATTTCTTCAACGGGCTGGGCCACTTCGTCGTGGGCTTCAACGACTTATATGACCTATTCAACCTCATTGCCATCAACGCCTCGCTTCTACGATGTTGGACACTGTAAGTGTGTACAATCAAGTTCTACATTCACGTAATACCAATAAATATCACAACTTATTGCTTATGTATAGATACATGATGCAAAAAGCACGGGATTGGTCCGAACCGGTGGGTTTTCTCGACCCACATGTGGTCTCTATGCAAACCATCGAACAAGATGCATCCTTTGTTGAGAAATACATAACGACGGCATTACTTCGTCAGAACAACAAGGACTACATAGTGGTGCCCTTCAACCAGGGGTAAGTGCTTCACTACTAGCTATATAAATTTTATTTGTACTTTATACGAAGCACGAACTTAGGTTTAATGACTATAGCGACATACATGAGTAGGTTCCACTGGATCCTTTTAGTCATTGTACCAAAGAGGAACAAGGTGATATACCTTGATTCCCTAATCAGAAAAAAGCACAACTTCAGCATTCTGAAAGGAATACTCGACAGGTATGCTCACTTCCTCCATACATAACTCTATTGTAGTCTTTCTTCGTTTGAAATGGCCGAGGATAACTTTTTGGAATCATGTAGGTCGTTCATCGCCTATGTTGCCAACGAAGGATTATACAATGGATTGAACACCACACTAACACACAGGACGCGATTTCTGGTACGCGCTACAACACAATAATCCTATATCATACTTTGTAATAATGCGTCTCGAACTGACTATACCTATATATGTAATTCTATTTTTACAGTGCCGCCAGCAAAAAAAAATGATGAGCTATGTGGATTCTACGTTTGCCATCATATGTGGCAAATCATTAGTGCTGAGATGAAGGATATCGAGGTTTGTCAATCTCGAAATAATTATTTCCTAATTATAAATTTAAATATATATGCTTACCACTTTACTTTTGCTAACGACAGGACATGAACATAGATTTAGATGCACTCGTTGCGAAAGAGATCGCGGATGTTCGAGGGAAGCTCTATGCCTTCATCGAGACAGACATCATTAACCCCACCGGAGAGTTACACTCTGTCGTCGACGCAAAGTTTCACCCCGTTGACACCTCTCAACCACCTATAAACAATTGATTCAATTATAATCCAATTGTAACTATAGTGACAATACTTGAACAAATTCTTTTGTAATTTATTTTGAGTAATGATAACTTTGAGTTGTCAACAATTGATTATCTGTGATGTATTTGTTTTCTGCATACTTGTTTTCAGAGGGCATGGCTAGCAATTCCTGAGGCTAGCCAAAAGTATTAAAAAAATAGTTACTTATAAAGAACTATCACAGACGGTTTTTCGTTGAAACCGTCTGTGAAGGTATGTCGGTTCTATTTACAAACTGTAAAATAGTTAGGTATCAAGACCTATCACAGACGGTTTTTGTTGAAACCATCTGTGAAGGCATAGTATTACAGACGGTTTCCATTAAAAACCGTCTGTGATAGATAGGATATCACAGATGGTTCTATTTACAAACCGTCTGTGATATTCTCAAATCACATAATATCACAGACGGTTTGTAAATAGAACCGTCTGTGATATCCTACCTATTACAGACGATTTTTAATGGAAACCGTCTGTGATACTATGCCTTCATAGATGGTTCCAACAAAAAAAACCGTATGTGTTATACACTACTACGGATCATGCCATCACAGATGGTTTGGAACCGTCATCACAGACGGTTTTTGAACTGTCTGTATTTGTTCGTCTATGATAACGGGCGGTTATCACAGACGGTTTTTGCATTAAAACCGTGCAGCGAAGACATAATATCACGAGCGGTTCTATCTAAAGAAATGCGTGAGGAGACGAATATCACAGACGGTTCTATCTATTTAACCGCCTATGATATTCTCGCATATCCTGACGGTTACGTGGATAGAACAAATCAGGATAATCTACGTCTCACAGACGGTTTCTAGATAGAACCGTCTGTAATTCTATGCCTTCACATACGGTTTTAACGCAAAAACCGTCTTTGATAGTTCATTATCCTAACTACATTTTTGCTAATTTTTGGCTAGCCTCAGGAATTGCTAGCCATGCCCTCTGAAAACAAGCATGCAGAAAAACAAATACATCATAGATAATCAATTGTTGACAAACTCAAACTAATCATTACTCAAAATAAATTACAAAAGATCGCATTTGTTCAAGTATTGTCACTATAGTTACAATTGGATTAAAATTGAGTCAATTGTTTGCAGGTGGTTGAGAGGTGTCGGCGGGGTGATGCTCTGGGTCGGCGACGAAGTGAAATTCTTTGGTGTCCTTAATGATATCTGATATGATAAAGGTGCAGAGCTTCCCGCGAATATCCTTGATCTCTTCCGCAATGAGTCCATCTAATTGTATATCCAAGGCCTGTCGCTAGCAAGACTAAAGTGGTAAGCTATATATATTTAAATTTATAATTAGGAAATAATTATTTCGAGATTGACAAACCTCGGGATCCTTCTTCTTAGCTCTAAGGATTAGCTGCATATGATAGCAAACGTAGATTGCACATAACTCATCATCTTTTTACTGGCGGCACTGCAAAAATAGAATTACATATATAGGTATAGTCAGTTCGAGACGCGGTATTATGAAGTATGATATAGGATTATTGTGTTGTAGCGCGTACCGGAAAATTCATCCTGTGTGTTAGTTCGGCGCTCTTTCCATCTTATATTCCTTTGTTGGCAACATAATCGATGAACGACCTATATGATTCCAAAAAGTTATCCTCGGCCATTTCAAATGAATAAAGACTACAATAGAGTTATGTATGGAGGAAATGAGCATACCTGTTGAGTATTCCTCTCGAACGTCAAATTGTGCTTGTCATGAGTAGGGAATCAAGGTATATCACATGGTTCCTCTTTGGTATAATGACTAGGAGGATCCAATGATACCTACTCATGTATGTCTCTATAGTCATTAAACCTAAGTTCGTGCTGCGTATAAAGTACAAATGAAATTTGTAGAGCAAGTAGTGACACTTACCCCTCGTTGTAGGGCACCACTATGTACTTCATGTTCTTCTGACGAAGTAATGACTTTGTTATGTAATTCTCGACGAAGGACGAGTCTGTTTGGATGGTTTGCAACGATACGACATGTGGGTCGAGGAAACCCACCGGTTCTTTCCATTCCCGGGCATTTTTCATCATGTATCTATACATAAGCAATGAGTTGTGATATTTATCGGTATTACGTGAATGTAGAACTTGATTGTACGCACTTACAGTGTCCAACATCGTAGAAGTGAGGCGTCGAGGCCAACGAGGTTGAATAGGTCATATAAGTCGTTGAAGCCCACGACGGTTGTTGCCCTACTTGAAGAAATGCTTACGCTTCAGATCGGCGGTGATTCCAAGATCGCACCCTTCTTTTGGATCTTCTCCAAGTACCGTGCATGCAAAGCCCCGACAAGCATATCCGGTAGCGCATCATCTTGGTCGGGCACAACGGTTTTCCGATGATGTAGTTCCCGGACTTCCGGACTTGGGAGGCGCCTTAACGTTCATCGATTTCGATTTGGCCTTAAGGATTGGCAGCGTCTTCCTGTGAGATGACTCGGGACCCAATACGGCGGCACGCTTTTGTTGTTCCTTCGGCGTCTTCTCCACGGGAACCGATAAGGTGGCCTTCTGAGGCGAAATGTGAGGTGGAGTCATCGAGAGTCCCGTTGGAGAGGAATGGTCGTGTTGAGATCACGACATTACTGGATCTAGGACGATGTCCTTCTTAGGCCACTGGATAAAAGTGTGCACGGCATCCCCTAGTGTTGTGATCTCTTCGTTCGGGCGAATCTCCAGCGGGACGACCATGAAATGTTCATGTACCATGTCCACCTCCACCCTGGCATAACCCTGCGCCACACCCGGACACCGCGGTCAGACCGCCTCTTCCTCGCTTTGGACGCACCATCCCCACCCAAATTTCAATAGAAATGGACCCAACTATCCTCACTTGGAGCTTGCAGGGCGTCGGCTCCTACAAAACAATACGCAATTAGCTAAGCCGTCCTATAGGTCTATCTTTGGTGCATTCCATAGATGTACATTACCTTGATGTCATCTATCGGTAATTGGATGTCGTCATGTTCAAAATTATGCGTGGACGCGGCGCTACTCCGATGTCGAGTAGGACTGGTTCCCAAATTAACAGGGGTGGCTTGCGACTGGCTCAGGAGTTGATTCATTTGATCCTGCAATGTTGCTAGCTTTCCTTCAAATTTTTCAGTAATCATCTGTACCAACCGGTCCTCACGCTCGGCCTTGGATGTCTTCCTACTCCTATACGTGCAGTAGTCATCTGCGAATCCATGACTCCAATGTACGTTAACCCCAAGGCCTCGCGTGCGACCCGAGTACTCCTTGTTTCCTAGGGTCGTAGATAGTATATCCTTCTCCTTGTCTGCTTGGAAGGAGCCTTGAGAAGTTTGGGCAGACAATTCACGCTGCAAGAGGTCATCATGTTATTATAGATACTATGAAGTTATAGACTTATTAACAACTAGGTAGTTCGACATATTTACCACACGTTCGGACACTTCCTGGTCTGCCGGGTTTGTGAAAGAGATGTTGCCCGAAGATGAGACTTTTGCCCTCGCTTTTAGCCAGGCTAGGGAACGCGGGTCTGTGACATCAGGAAACGCGTTCTCCTCCTCCGCCGCCCATTCCTCATATTTACCCGCGTACCCAGCGGTGCCGAGTCTGTACGGGTGAGTGTTTCGTTTCTAGAGAGCTTTGTGCGCCACACTTTCCTCCTTAAATTCGGCTGTCGTCTTCATAACCACAAAGGCGTCCCATGTTTCCCGTGTCAAGAATCCATACTTCGCGAAGGGCGTCTGACCCGTGTTCACATACTTCGTGACAAGAATGCTCTTGAAGGTCCTCCACGATTTTATCGATCGTGAGCATCGCCGTCTGTTCCACGCGTGCCATGTCTGTTTCTGGGATAGTGAACTTGCTTGAAAGTTCTGTCCACAGCGCGCCTCTAGCTTCTTTCATCAGATCCTTCCACCTTGGTGTGGTGATGGGGACCCGTTGCCTTGCAAGTATCCCACAGATGGTCCAAAATCTCGCCGCTGATGTCTTGGGTCTCACAGGGACCCCAAAGTCACTGACCTCCGTGATGACCAGTCGGCCCACAGGCATTTTTGATTCTTCTCTGCCATCTCGCTTCCGTATCATATTGTCGACGGATTAGGCTGTGAAGACGGCGTCTTTGTCATCTGCGGCGTCGGTGACGGCGGCGAAGACGGTGCCTCTGCCATCTGCGGCATCGGTGACGGTGGCGAAGACGGTGCCTCTGCCATCTCGCTGACTTGATTGAAATGCTAAACATGTTAGCAAAATTGCATAATTATTTCCAACATAGATAATTATGAATAGAGCATAGTTCACTAACCAATTAAATGACACAATAGTCATAAGACTAAGAAGAAACAGTACTTCATACAGTAACGTACACAAATTGAATTCAAAAGTTTGTATGAAGGGCTCTGGCGACTCCTCAGGTGACTAGCGCTCCCTGTCCGTTCTCCTCGCCGGTGCCTCCTGGCACCGGCAGACAACACCGGGGGGTTTCACACACTTTGCCCGATGGATCGGGAGCTCGACTATATTCCTGGTCTGGATCTTCAGCAGCTAATCTGGAAAAGATTCGGTGCTCCGGTGGTCTTCTGGCCGGGCTGTGGACTTCGCGAGTTCTTCTTAGTAGCCTCCTTTGGCCGATCTTGTTTTTGCCTGGAGGAGGTGAAGGTTGGTGTAGCTCTTCAAGCTTGCTTGGGCGGTAATGCTAGGGACTTTAAGGTAACCAAGCTTTATTTCTCGGGATTTAAGTTCTCGGTGGCTTCCAAGGATGTGGGATTGTTTATCTTCAATCTTCGAAGCTATTCTTGCAAAGAATTTGAGATTTTCTTCAGCCTTTGGGGCAATGGAGGGGCAAATTGGCAGAGGAAATTTAGATTGTGGTCTGAGGAACAAAAGAACGAATGGACCACAGTTCAGGGAAAGAAGAAATCCTTCGCTGATGTTGTGCGTTCGGGTACTAGGAAGCAGTTCTTGACCCACTCATAGAACTCTATTCCGCTTGCCCATGTCTTCCATCGACTCTCAGCTCCATTTCATAAGATTCCACCTCAGCAGGAGGCTCCGCACAAGACTACGAGACAGGGGGCCAGGCCAGGATCCATTTGGAAGTTTCGAAGGCCATTCCCACCCGTCTCTACTGGTGCCCCAGGCCCTGTTCATGATTCTACACGATCAGGTAAGAATTTGATAGCTCGCTGTTTCAGGTGTCTTCTGCCCGGACATCACAGGCGAAATTGTAGAAATGTCATTCGCTGTCACTATTGCAAAGCCCCGGGGCATGTGGCGACTTCATGTTCCCAGAGTTTTCCCTACCTGGGCTTCGTCCCTAAACCCTGCTTCTCCTCGTCAATTAGAGATTGGGATTGGTCTGGGCAAAATTGTGATGATTGGTTCAAAGGGGCGAACTAGACCAATAGGGCTCGATTCTCGGAGCCATTAATGTTTCAGTCGTTTCGGGACCTTGGCGTGCATTTCTTTGGGCTTCCTCGGGACGCTTCGTCTCACCCGAGGCAAACCAAACTTGTCTCTTCATCTCCGCCATCGCCAAGACAAACCACTCGCCCGTCTCCCTCACCTCTCCCAGACTGGGTGATTGTCCCCTACGACGCCATGGCCAATTTCGAAGGTGACTATCGGCCCCTGCTGCCTCGGGGTTACGACCTGCAGCAAGTGGAGGGTAGACCTTGCCGGGCGCGGGTGATCTATGGCCGTGCAACATCCATCAACGAGGACTGGGCCATCGCCAGAATTGAACCTATGCCACCAGGTCAGGTCCCCTTTGCCAATGTGGAAGAGATCCTCTCAGAATTTCTGGTTGATGTTAGGAGACTACGCATTCGTAGCATTCAGCCCTGCCCATTCGGGGCAGTCTATGTGAGATTCAACAGCGTTCATTCGCGTGAGGCGATGATACTTGCTAGTCCTCACCAATTTCAAGATGTCCAAGTTTCTTTTCTTAAACACAATGATGGTTTAAACTGGAAAGGGATTACCTTCAACAGAGAATGTTGGCTCATGCTGGTTGGATTCCCATTAGATTACTGGAGCTTGCCCTACATACAAGACGCCATCAAAAGCTTTGGCAGATTACTTGTCTGGGAGAAGGACCTGACCAACCTTTCTCGGATTATCATCAAAGCCAGAGTAATTGACTTAGATTTAATCCCCAGGAGTATCCAGATCACTGATGGTGACGACTTCCTCAGTGAATCCTGGACAGTACCCTGTGAGATCATTGCCCAACACCTTCTGAGAGCCGGACCGCCTGATGAAGATGCTCCACCTGAAGATGGTGAAAACCCTCACCCACTCCCCATTCCACCATGGGATCAGCAACCCCCGGATCCGGCACCTCACAACCCCAATGAGGGAGCAGCAGGGCCTCAAGCAGCAATGGGAGGTGCCCCCAATGGCTTGGCACCCCAACAAGACCACCTGATGCTCGATGTGGACAATGCAGCAATCTGGCTGCCTGGGCCACAACCTGTGCCACCACCCTTTCCACTTCAGGAGAATCAGATGGAGATGGGGGAAAATAATCCTCAGGGTAACCCACCAATCAGCATGGAGCTCTCGGAACTGGCTCCCTCCTCTAATTCTTCGGGCACACGGAGCTTTTGTGTCGAACAAGGCCCATTGGTCCCTCCTACTTCGCAGCCAGCACAGATTCCGGACCTCATTCAACCTATCAACCTTGTTGAAGGGGGCCTGAATGATCAGCTAATGGTGGATAATGCTCCGGGAGTTAATCTAGACTTGCATCTAGGTATGGTCTTGATACCAGAAATGGAGACCCAGGCAAATGACGATCAGATGGCCTCCCTGCCATCTGCATGCCCCACATTTGAATCTTGGGCCCGGGCCAAACATCAGGCTCCACAGGCTGGTCAGCAAGGCCAAACAGTGGTGGACATGCCCAATGAATGGGCCGATTTTTTCTCCTCTCTACTCCGGTCGGAAGACAGCTTCCCTACTGCTAAGAGCATTCTGGCATCTGGCATGTGGTCAATTATCTCCAAAGCCGAAGAACATGAAGGTAGAAGCAAACCTTTTGTTGTTCCGGATATCTGTCCTGGGGCTCCAGACATGTCATTTCGTCCTGCAGCTGAGATGGATCCTACGGAGTCTGCCACCCTGAGCTCAGGTATATCACCAAATGAAGTAGCAGAAGTTGCAGATGGCACCTGGGCGCTTCAAGCTCCAACTACTCCTTTTCTGCCTTTGATAGTAGCTCCTTCTGTTAGCTCCACCTCGGACATTCATCTTAAAAAGAAACTCTCCAAAAGGTCCACTCCTTTGGTGGAAACAGAGGTCCGTAGAAGCACCAGACTAAAAGCAATGAAAGGTGGCTTCATGCGCAAGCCCAGCTCGACCAAGCCTCATCACTCCGAGGCAGAGACCCCACCTTACCTATCAAACAAAATCATCAGAAATCTCTGCTTAAACTACTGCCAAGTGTCCCCAGAACAAGTCTCGGAGGACAGGCTTCAGAAAGCTCCTTCTAAAACAGAGAAGGCGGAAGAGAAGGCACCCAATCCCAATGATGGATCAAAGAACTAAGGGTCGAAGGGAGTCAGACTTCAGTTCCTTTTGGTGGTTTGCTGTCTGTGGCAGCACTAGTTCAACTAGTTTTAGAATTTTCAGGGTCTCCTATCTTTTTTTTGGATGTAATTGCACAAGTTGTGTTTTACTCAATAGCTGTGTTTTGCTCTCAGTCTTGCCCAATGAGACTTTGCATCTCCCCAGCATATCTGGTATATGCTGGCATGAACAAGAACCATTCGTCAGTTATGAATAGACAATGGAGGATACTGTCCTGGAATGTTAGAGGTCTTAACTCTAACAACAAATGGAGGGCCATTCGCAGCACTATCAAAGAAAGCAAGTGCAATATTCTGTGTTGTCAAGAAACGAAGATTCAAAATCTGGATTTGTCTCTTTTAGCCAATTTTTGCCCCAGGCGTTTTAACTGTTTTGCTTACCTCCCCTCGATAGGGGCTTCAGGAGGTTTACTCATTGCGTGGCCAAGCTCACAGTTCTTGGGCCATACCACCTCCTCCAATGAGTTCTCCATCTCGGTTGATCTGACTTCGGTGCACTCAGGTCTTACCTGGTCACTCACTAATCTCTATGTCCCTCCTAGAGCAGATACTAAAGGAAGATTTCTAGACTGGTTTACAACAATTGTCATTCAACCTAATCAGGATTGGATTTTTGTGGGAGATTTTAATTTCATCAGAGCTCCCTCAGACAGGAATAAGCCGAGTGGAAATGTCCAAGACATGCTCCTTTTTAATGCTGTTATCAGTGACCTAGGGCTTGTGGAGTTACCTTTAAAAGGCCGGTCATATACCTGGAGTAATTTGCAAGGTGACCCCTTGCTAGAAAAGCTGGACTGGGTCTTTTCTTCTTACTCATGGACTCTCAGGTTCCCGAATAACTGGGTCATTCCCCTGGCCAAATCAATATCTGACCATGTACCATGTGTTGTGCAATTCAACTCCTCCATCCCTAAGTCTTCCATCTTCAGATTTGAAAATCACTGGATGGAGCATCAAGACTTTGAGAATCTGGTACAGCAGTTTTGGAATACCCCGGTGCACACTAACGACCCGAGCAGAAGGATCAACCAGAAATTCAAGGCCCTTCGGCGTGCTCTTAAATTCTGGTCTAAACATCTCTCTAACCTCTGGGAGGCCATCTCAAATTCGAACGGGGTCATCCTGCTCCTGGATACCATAGAAGAGTTCAGAGCTCTGTCCACAGAAGAATGGAACGCAAGAGATATCTTAAAAGAACATCTTCTCCACCTTTTGAAGCAGCAGCAGATTTATTGGAAACAGCGTGGTGCCATTAATTGGGCTAAACTTGGTGATGAAAACACTAAATTTTTCCACACCAGAGCCACCATCCGTTTTAGAGCAAACTATATCACTGCTCTACAAGATGCCAATGGGAATGAAATCAAAGATCATCATGACAAAGCAGCGCTTATTTGGGAAACCTATAAAGAAAGATTAGGCACCACCCAGAATCCAACCATGTTCTTCAACCTCGCAGACATTCTGGTGCCACATTCTAACTTAGAATGGTTAGAAGAGCCATTTACTCAACTAGAGATCGATGCAGTCATCAAACTTCTACCACCGGACAAATCCCCGGGACCTGATGGCTTTAACGGTCAGTTTGTCAAGAAATGTTGGCATATCATCAAGCAAGACTTATATGACCTCTATGATGCCTTCTTTAGGAATGAGCTCAACCTCCAAACCATCAACTCGGCCCTCATTGCTCTCATTCCTAAGAAGGACAACCCGGTGGGGATTAATGACTATAGACCGATCTCCTTCCTCAACACTTCTTTCAAAATCCTCACCAAGCTGTTGGCTAATAGACTTCAGAAAGTAATTTTGGAACTCGTTCATGCTAATCAATATGGATTCCTCAAATCTCGGACTATTCAGGACTGTTTGGCTTGGGCATTTGAATTTCTCCACATCTGCCACTCATCGAAGCAGGAAATTGTTGTTCTCAAATTAGACTTTGAAAAGGCATTTGATAAGGTGGAACACAGCACCATCCTTGCTATCTTGGAGCATAAGGGTTTCGGGACTAAATGGCAGTCTTGGATTTCAAACATTCTTAACTCTGGAACTTCTTCCGTTCTTCTAAACGGGGTATCAGGAAAATTGATTCATTGCAGAAGGGGTGTTAGGCAGGGAGACCCACTATCACCGCTTTTATTTGTGCTTGCAGCTGACTTCCTACAGTCGCTCCTCAACAAAGCAAGGGACCAGGGGTTACTTACCCCACCGGTACATTATCAGGCGAGTCTGGATTTCCCTGTGGTGCAATATGCTGACGACATGCTCATCATCATGTAGGCATGTGCGAAACAACTGTTCTTCCTTAAGGGTTTGCTTAACTCCTTTTCAGAAGCCACTGGTCTAAAGGTCAATTACGACAAATCTTTCATGTCTCCTATCAATGTTCACAAAGATAAGATGATCACTCTCACCCGTACGCTTGGGTGTGAACTGGGCTCTCTGCCTTTTACTTACTTGGGTCTCCCCCTGGGAACGAGCAAACCTAAAATCAAAGACTTCCTCCCACTCATTCAGAGAGTTGACAGAAGATTAGCCAGCTGTGCTGCTTATCTTTCCATCGGAGGTAGACTCACCATTGTGAACTCAGTATTCTCTCAACTGCCCACTTTCTTCATGTGCATTCTCAAACTGCCAAAGGGAGTCATCACACAGATTGACAGATACCGAAGAAATTGCCTTTGGAGGAGCACATCCCTGGATGTCCGTGGCAAATCGTTGATCTCATGGAAAGAGGTCTGTAAGCCAAAAAAACAAGGGGGCTTAGGAGTTATGAACTTGGACACTCAAAATCAGGCCCTTTTGCTCAAGAATCTCCACAAGTTTTTCAACCATGTTAATCTTCCTTGGGTTAATCTCATGGGAAATCATCTACCATAGTGCTCTACCTTCAACCCAGGCGAGACTGGGCTCCTTCTGGTGGAGAGATATCCTCAAGATGCTTCTGTTTAAAGGCCTAGCAACCTGCAAGATTAGCAATGGTCAAACTACACACTTCTGGACAGACCTGTGGAATGGTAGCCTCCTTTGTCATCAGTTTCCGGAACTCCATTCATTTGCTAAGTCGGACCTTGCCTCGGTCACATCAGTTAAACAAGCGGAGGATTTCCAATCACTATTTCATTTGCCGCTATCGGCTCAAGCTCACCTTCAATATCAGCAGGTGCTTCTCCTCATGCAACAACTTGACCTTTCAGCAGAAGAGGATACTTGGCACTACCTATGGAACTCTTCTTGGTTCTCCTCGATAAAACCTATCGATTGCTCATGGGGCATGACACAGTGCCTATCTATTTCAATTGGTTACGGTCATGCAATTGCCAAAGACGCCACAAAGTTTTTTTTCTCGCTTTTGCTCAAGGGCGGGCTCAATACAAGAAATCTTCTCCGGCGCAAGAAGCGCCCACCGAGATTTCACTGCGGTCTTTGTGCCCCTCGTCCTGAAGAAACGGCTCAACATCTCTTTTGGACCTGTCCATTTGCTCAAGACTGTTGGGACATGATCTGCCCACAAAGGTTGCCTCTCTCCTCGGCCCATCAAGCGCTACCTCATCTCAAAGACAAGATTGATCATAGCTTTTTTATGGAGATCATTATGTTAACTGCTTAGGCCATATGGATTGTTAGGAAAAACTGGTTTTTCAACCAGCAACCTCCAAGTGTCCTCAGCTGGCGTCACCACTTTTCTAAAGAATTTGTTCTGCTGACTCATCGAGCCAAACCATCCATTAAGCCTAACCTTACTGCTTGGTTATCCAACTTGCCCTAGTAGGGCTTAATGTCGGCGTTGTCTTTAGTGCCAGGCTTTGGAAGCCTCGTTTGTAGACATGACATTTGTATTTATATGAAGCTGGCCTCTCCATTGTAACTCCTATCCGCCTTTTCTTTCTTTTCCTTTTCCTTTTCCTTTCTTTCTTTCTACTTTCTCTCCCCCTCCTTTGTGGTTTTACTGTACTTGTTTCCTATTTATTTATTTATACAGTAGGGTCCCCCTACTGTTTTCATAAAAAAAATAAGACTAAGAAAATCAAGCAGATTCAAGCAAATTTACTCAACTTAACCTATGTTGGACCACAGGAGTAGAGATCAACTAAATACGGATAACGAGAAAGAAGGCCTTTGAAAAGATCTGAAACGACAAGAAGAACTGAATGATAGAGCTACGAAGGCAGCGGAGTATAACGAGTTGAAATAAATTGCTCAAAGTTATAGGAATCACTAGACAATCTACAACTCAAGGCTTAATCTATATACCAATTCACATTCAATTTCATTTTCTATGACAATTCATCACCGAAAGCAGATCGAAGAACCCACCAATCACAGATCACATATTTCAACTAGCACATCACACACACACAAATACACACACACACACACAAAGAGACGATTGCACGATATGTTAAAATACTCTAGCGGTGATGGTACTCAAAACCACAGGAGATCAGCAGACAAGGCACGAGGAGGACCAAATTAACATAATCAAATGTAAATCATTGATTTTGAGCTCTATCAAAGCTTAACTAAATGACATAACAATCACATGTATAACAATCTCTTGTGATCTTTGTATAAATAGAAACTAGTGATCTGAATCTTTTGCATAGATAGAACCCGAGCCCATCTTTGCCCGAGCCTACTTCATCGAGCCCGACACACTGGAGTGTACCATTTGCTTCGTGCCTTGGCATGAAGCAAAGGTACACTCAAGTGTGTCAGGATCGACGAAGAAATGCTAAGCAAAAGTTTAATACTCAACATATTCATTATGAGAACAACTAAAAACAGCATAAAGCTAAGCAAATAAGATTGCTCAATTACTCTCAGTTGACTAATTGCATAAGACATAGTCTTTGCAATCTCAGTCCTCTGTCAAAATCTCTTCACCAATCAATTTTGATAATTACAAAATAGATCTTGAGCTCAAACTACAACTTTCTCATATGTCAAGTTATCTCAGAGTAGCAGTTAAACTTTCAGTCAACACATTACAATTTAACTATCTTAGTGAAATTAAATCACAAAAACAGCACATAAAGCATTCTGTAAACAGAACATCTGATCATATGCCTTCAAGATAATTCACAAATTTATATCAAAAATAAGCCTAATTGACATATTGAGAATAGAAATGCAAATATCTCAAAGAAGATCAATCAGATCACAGAACATACAAGTGTAATCTTAATTCAGCTATAACTGACAACAGAAAGTATAAAGGCTACTAATTATAACTGACCATATAAAGCAATATGATTAAGCTCAAGTCTATTTCTAATTATCTATTTGATTTCAGATTTTGACTATCATCACAGAGCATCAACAGAACCCATCACAGAGCAAGGGAGGGAGTGGGATAGAGCGAGTAGAGTGGTATACCAGAGGAGACGCGAGGGAGTACCGGAGGAGGCGCTGGAGCCGACGTGAGGAGGGAACCGGTGACAGGCCGGAGAGGAGGACGGCGATGTGTAGTGGAAGAGGAGGCGATGGGTTGCACCGGAGGAGGAAGGCGGCCGCTCGTCGGCCTGGAGTCGGAGGAGGCCGCGCGTCGAGGAAGGCGGTGTCGAACGAGCGCGCGAGAGCCTAAGGGCGCGGGAGTAGTGAGGCCACTGGAGGGGGCGGCGGCACCGAGGTCGTAGGCGGCGGTGTCGGCCGGGGATTAAGGGGAGTGAGCAGGCGAGCCCTAGAGGAGGCGAACAGCCGAGAGCCTAAGGGCGGGAGAGGAAGTGGCAGTAAAGCAAAATCTTAGCGGTTCCTCCATATAAAAGGATATCATAGGCGATTACATTTACCAACCGTCGTGATACTTCCATATCACTGATGTGCTTTAATGAAGCTATGCGTGATATGGAACGTATCCTGAGCGGTTAAATCAACGTAAATGCTCGTGATAAAGTCATATCACGAGCGGTTTCTAAATACCTTTGTAATTCCTTATCACGAGCGGTTCTATAATAGAACAAATGCGTGTGATAACTTGACATCCTACCGACAAATCAATAACTCTCTTCATTTTCCCGCGTGTGTCTCTTCGTCTCACGATCGCACAGCTTCGTCTCTTCGTTTTCCAACGTCAATACAGCTCCCAAATATCCTTTCATCTCCCGCTCCGGATTGGTACTTGTTCTATAAATAGATATCCCCTTCTACAATGGATTTCACACAACCTCCTTGATCCCTTTTCTCCACAAACTCCAAATGGCTTCCCCTCTCGTGCCAGCTGTATTGGCTTACCTTGTGCTTCTTTACTCGCACCTCTCTGGTCGCAACCTGGCCCAAGCTGCGGACAAGCTTTCCGTTCGCAATGTCATCCATTGTAGACCCTCCGATCTACCGGAGACCATAGCGTCCATCATCTGTCATTGGAGCTCCTCCTCAAGCGGACCAATCACGGTCGCGACATCCAATGAGTAAACCTCATCGTGGAGATTGTCCTATGGAACTACTTGGTCCGCACCAAGGATGCGATGCGGAGAGTCGAGGGCGACATCCAGATGCGGGGAGAGCGAGTCGGCGTCGTCGAGACGGAGGAGACCAGGTGATGGCCTCTGGGCTATATGGGGCTTGGTTCTTGAGTCGAATGGCTACAAGCCTTGAATCGGCGTGCAAGGTCGCAGTGGAGGCGTTTGATCGACAATCGTGATCCGCCACCAAGCCGACGAGAAGGCTTATGAAGATTTGAAGGCTAAAATAGGATCGCTAATCCTTTTTTATCGTCTGTGATGTAAAAAGGATACAATCTTTTTATCGTCTGTTTATTACAAGCACATAATATTATCATTCCACATTACAATGAAGTCCACATTGACATCAAAATCAGAGATGACAATTCCATATTGACATCAGAATATATAAGAGATTACAAGTCCATAACACATGGCAAGTCCACATTGACATGTCTCATGTTATGGAATAAATTAATTACAATGGAGTAAATTCTTAATTAAAATATAGCCCTTCATGATGATCGGCGCATATAGCTAGCTTCCTCATTTGGGTTCTTCCTCGAGCACGATCTTTGTCTTGAAAGGAGGCAACTTCGCCAAATTGATTGTATTTTTCCTCGTCCACTACATTCTCAACTCAGACAATCATCCTTTTTCCTGAAGAACTACATGGCGCTTCTTATTTTTGAATCGGTTACATAGAAGACTTGAACAACTTGGTTGCTTGATCTGAATGGTTCGTCTTTGTATCCAAACCGTTCGAGGTCCATGGTAGTGACGCCCGTACTTGTCGACCTTCACCATGGGAGATGGACCGCGGCACCAAAATAGGGGATCTTGAAAAGCACGTGGTCGAGCTCCCATATCTCCTCTATTTGCCCATAGTAGGAGCTCCTCGGCCCATCGATCTTGAATGCATCTATCACGGACACCGCTATTACGGGTATGCTCTTCCTATCTGTTGCCGTATAAAATGTGTACCTATTTATGTAGTATCCTTGCCATGTGACAATTGTAAATTGTGGCCCTTGTGCCAACCATAGCGGCGTATCATCACTTGATGACCTCCCAATGATTCGCACCTTTAACCATTCGTTGAGCAAGCGGTTGTGCTCTCTCGTGATCCAAACCTCCGGCCGGTCAGATTCATTGGCGTATCATGTCTTTGTGCTCGTCGATGTCGGGGACACTTGGGTCATGTGTTGCAAGGCGTAAAATGGGCTTGGCGTGCGTATCGGATCGGGAGTGATTGATTTCCTTCCTATGGTCCCGATACCATCCAGTCTCCCCTCATGACGAGATAGAGGCACACCTATCGGATCCACCTAAGCCATGTAGTCGACGCAGAACTCAATGACCTCTTCCGTTGCATAACCTTCGATGATGCTGCCCTCCGATCGAGATCGATTCCGTACATAGGACTTGAGAATTCCTATGTAACTCTCGAACGGGTACATATAACGTAGGAACACAGAGCCGCATATCTTTATCTCTTTCACAAGGTGAACAATGAGATGGACCATGATATCGAAAAATGACGGAGGGAAATACATCTCAAGATGACATAGAGTCGTCACCACCTCGGCCTACAGAGCATCTAGTCCTTGGGGATCGATGACCTTCTGAGCAATTGAGTTGAAAAAATAACACAACTTCAAGATTGCCACTCGGACCTTATTCGGCAAGATACTCCTAATTGCAACAGGAAGCATTTGTGTCATCAGCACATGACAATCATGAAACTTCATACCAATTAATTTCAAATCTTGCATAGAAACAAGTTTCTTAATGTTAGCGGAGTAACCAGGCGGGACTTTCATACCATGCAAGCTCTCGCCGCAGTTCATTTCTCTCGGCCTTGGGCGAGTGTAGCAAAAGTGGGGAAAATACGTTAAATCTGTGTCGGTCTCTTTTGGTGCTAACTTTCGGTCCTTATGTTCATATCGACCAAGTCACACCGTGTATTAACACCATCCTTTGTTTTACCACTAATGTTGATGAAGAGACCAATCAAGCTATCACATACATTCTTCTCCACGTGCATGGCGTCGATGCGATGGCGAACTTCTAAGTGCTCCCAATAAGGCAAGTCCCAAAAATTGACCGCTTCTTCGGATGTTCTTCTCACGGGTTCTTAATTTCGCCCCTTCCCAAGCACAACATCGATATCCTTAACCATATCATAGACCTCTTTCCTCTAAAAGCCCTTAGAGTGAACCGTCCTCCTTATTTCCGTCGAATTGTTTCTTCATCTTGCGGGTGACTCCTGGGAAGGTACCTACGGTGACGCATATACATAATTTTGCGTGAGTTGTTCAGCCATACACTCTCCATAGCATCTAAGCAGTGCGGACAGGCTTTGGCTCCTTTTGTATTGAAGCCCGACAGGTTACCAAGGGCAGAAAAATTATTGATAGTGCAGAACAACATTGCGCGTAAAGTGAAGTTCTCTCGTTTGTATGCATCCCACACCTGTACCCCTTCGTTCCACAGTGTCACAAGATCTTCGATAATGGTGCTAGGTACACATCAATATCATTCCCGGGTTGCTTGGCCCTTGGATAAGTAGTGACATCAAAATGTACTTCCGCTTCATACACGTACCAAGGAGGAAGGTTGTACATGCATAGATTCACGGGCGAGTGCTATATCGGTACGCTCATGTTACCAAAAGGATTCATTCCATCTCATACTCAACCCTAACCTTATGTTCATCGGTTCGCACCGAACTCTTGACTCGATCGAAGTTTCTCTCTTGGGTAGAATCAGCAGGGTGTCTTAGCTTTCCATCTTTCTTACGCTCCTCTGAGTGCCAGCGCACCAATCTTGCCTCCTTTGGGTTCGCAAATAAACGATTCAAATGTGGGATCACAGGCAGATACCACAACATCTTAGTAGGAGGTCCTTACTTCACCTTAGCAGTATTCTGACGCTTGTATCGGGATGCTTTGCACACGGGACATACATGCATGTCTATATACTCTTTACGGTAGAGGATACAATCGTTCGGACATGCATGTATTCTTTCTACTTCCATTCCCAATGGACAAAGAACTTTCTTTGCTTGGTAGGTGGTGCTGGGCAACACGTTTCCCTCCGGAAGGATGTCCGCTAGGAGACCTAACAACACCGTGAAACTCTTATCGGACCAACCATTGCTTGCCTTTAATTTAAGCAGTTCAATCACGGTTGACAACCTTGTGTATTCTGGCTTGCAGCCAGGGAACAAAGGTCTCATCGAGTCCTCCCTTAAGCTCTCGAATTTACAAAACTCTCTCACACTGTAGTTCTCTTCTGCATCGTGTAGCATCTGATCCAGATTGTCATCGTGCGACCTATCCTCATCAAAAGCACAGTCCACATCCGGCATATCATTGACTTCCTCGGCGATATCGTCATTATTAACTTCCGGTATAATCTGCTCTTCACCGTGGCTGGTTCAACATGTATACCATTGTTTGAAACCCCTTCGAATCAAGTGTGCTTCGATCTGCACCGAGTTGTTAAACATTTTCATATTACCACAATCAATGCATGGACAGTACATAAAATTTATCTCCTTCTTCAACATATCCTGCTCGGCGGCTCTTCTAAAAGCAACCACGCCATTAATGTACTCTTGACTCACACGGTTCACACCGTACATCCAGTTTCGGTCCATCTACGCTACGCATGTAACAAATTAGTGTCAAATTATATTAATAAACCGCAAATACGTACTCTTTCTATTTACCAAACATACTTAAATTGATTAACGGTTAATTTATAGCAAACATAAAGGGTTATAGATCGTTACCCTCGGAGCTCACGAAGAAAGTACGATTCCTCTCCTTTCATTCTCCTTTCTAAGGTGGCGCAATGGGGGTGGAGGCCTGACAAGGTGCGAGTGGCGCAATGGGGGGAGGAGGCTGGGGGGAGGAGGCGCTAGGGCAAGGGTCCAACCTTCTCCTCTCTAAGTGGCGCAGGGGGGAGGAGCGAGTTGGAGGAGCTAGGGCGAGAAGTGGCGCATGGGGAGGAGGAGCAGATCTAAGTGGAGCCATGGCGGGGTTGCAACAGAGGCGGCGAGGTTGCTCCAAAGCGGCAGAGGCGGCGGCGATCGGCGGCACAAGTTGTGTCGGGCCTCGAGCGGCAGCGGGCGATGCGGCGAAGAGATGTGTCGGCGCAATTTATATAATGCCGAGATATCACGAGCGGTTTATGAATAGAACAAATGCGTGATAACCGATATCATAAACGGTTCTCATTAAAAGCGTCGTATAATTATCACGCAGCGATTTCTAATAAGAACCGTGCAGCGATATCGACTAATCACACACAGTTTGTGAATAGAACAAATGCGTGATATATCACGGACGGTTCATGAATAAAACCGTCTGTGATTCTGGAGATTATCACATACGGTTGTTTAAAAGAACCGTCTGTGATATATCACAGACGGTTCTATTTATAAACCGTCTGTGATAGATGCCTATCATAGATGGTTATTAACAAAATCGTCTGTGATAAACCGGTAGAGCCGATGCCTCATCCCGACAGACCCAACACAGACGGTTCTATAAAAACCGTCTGTGATGGGGCATCTACTATAGCCTGTTTTATAGTAGTGATACCGTATCACAGACAATTTTTGAATCGTATGTGATAACCGACTGTTATCACAGACATACAAATTCAGACGATTCAAAAACCGTCTATGATAACAGTTTCGAACTGTCTATAATAAGGCTGTATATAGTAGTTGTTGTCCCTGGTTGCATCATGCATGTAAGGAGCATGAAGGAAGATCTCTGCGTGAAGGAGAGGAACATGAAGGAAAGCATGCATTCATGCAAGATCTCTGCATCTCAAGAACAATCCCGAGTGTAAGATCAGCGACATGCGTGTACAACTAATCTACGCATGCATGCATCCGCGCTTACATTCGTCCGCATGCACCTGCTACGTATTGTTCTCTGTTTTTTTTTTTTTGAACCACGCGTACGTATTGCTCATGAAGTCCCCTACTCCCGTTAACGTTAGCTAAAAAACGAATGCATGTCTTTCAGTTAAGCAACCCACTCTGATGACAGCTTTTGCACAGGATCCCTGAAACTATGACCTGTGAAAAATAGTGTGCATGCATATAGCTTTCAATTTAGTCCCTGCAACTATACTTTAATTTCTTTCGTCTTGCATGGCTTATGCAACCGGTTCTCTTCAGCACCGCAGTTTTCAGTTTCTTTTTTCCTTTTTTTTTTTTTTGAGTGAGAGAGAACAGTGTTCACAGTTCAGTCCCCCCCCCCCCAAAATATTAACAGTGTTCAGCCTACTGCTAATGGGTAACTGGGTGATAAAGTGCTAATGTGACCGTGAGACATCGGATCTACCACATGCGGCTTGGACCAAGACGGGTGGAAAACTTTCTCCTTACCACTTCTACTCTCTCTCGGAGGAGCTTTGAGCTCGCGATCCCTAGGCGGAGCCATCCTCCCTATCCCCCAGCCGCCGCCGCGCACTTCCTATACCGTACTACTAAGCACCCTATCATCGAATTACCCATTAGTACTAGATATATCGCCGAAATCCGGGGGCTATATATACTACTACGCAATAGTGTGTATATATATAGGATGGGAAAATGCAGTTAGGAAGTGGGCCGGGATTAAAGGGCCAAATCAGGCCGAATGTATATTGCCATGCAACTCTGCAAGGGAACAGAGCAATTCTGCATATGGCAGCGAAGTTTGAAGTAATTTTCTGCGCAGATCAATCGATTGAAGTAATTCATTTTGTCTGTTCAACTGTTTCAATTACGTGCCAGCTGATCGATCAACCACAGTTAATGGTTTTCACAACTATTTCATATAATAAATTAGAAAAACGATACCACACAGACTTAGTGATTTTATCAGACGACCTTATTTCACTTTCCCCACTTGCCCGTTTTGTGCCATCTCCGCTCCTCTGCCCCATCCACGGCCACGCCCTCCTTACGCCTCCACTCAGGAGATTCACCTCCCTGTGCTGGTTCCCCACCTGCTCAGGGAACCATACGTATCCTCCGCTCGAATTGTTGGTTCCCCACCTGACTCGGCCATCTCCCTGTGCTGGTTCCCCACCTGCTCGCTTTCTGCAACTCGTTTCCTCCGCACTTTTCGCTTGCTGCTGATTCACCCTCACCCCCACACCCCGTCGAGGCGGCACGCTAGCTAGAGGAACCAGGGGTGTTAGATCGATCCGTGCAGATCTGAGAGAATGGCAAACAGAGGGCCAAACGATTTAGGGGCCCTAAGTCGACTGTATCCTCCTTCGGCGAGCACGGCCATTGCCAATGCCTACATGCCTCTCCGTGTACCTTCTGCAGGTACGATTTGTTGCAGGCATTAGTTGGATTTGTGGTAGGCTTTCGCTTGATTTGTTGCACAAGTTTACTCCAACCAAGTGTTGCACGATATTTTTTTATTTTGTTGCAATGTTTTGTTGCATCCCCACGATAAGTATGTTGCAGCTAGAGCGAGGCTTTGTTGCATGAGTAGCCACTCGTTGTTGTGTTTGTGTTGTGAAATTTTTGCAGGGGTTGAGCACAGCTAGGTTCTATGCAATTTCGGTGAATATGTTGTTGCATGGTGATATTGTGCCTCATCGAAAATTTGTTACAAATGTCCCATGTACTAGTTCTTGCGGCTAAAAAGCTAGAGCTGCAGCCCTTCACATTTGATTGTTGTTTCTTTGAACTTTTTTGATATGTTGCGATCGTTGAAAAAAATGTTGCGACTATTGAAAAAAAAAATTGCACATGTTTTTTATTTTTGTTGCACAGTTTATTTTTGTTGCGCCTAGCACATAGCCATGTTGTGCTTGTGAAATCAAAATGTTTCATAAGTAAGTTTTAAATGTTGCAATTTTTTATGTTGATCATGTTACGTTGCATCTTTTTCGGTCAAATCCTGATTTCGGCTTGTTTCTCCCGGTCGATCAACTTGACTCTTTTCTCTGCCCCTGGCCTCTCACTTTGTTTCGTTCTTCCTCTGCACTCTCGCTTGAATGAAGACACCTGATCGGTTTGCGTATTTATTGCACGTATGAAAATTTTTTATTGTAAATATTATGCTCGTATGTTATGTCGGAGCGTACGATGGGGAAACTTCCCATCGTACATTCGAGCACTGATTGCGCCTATATAGTAATCATTCTCATGCCCGGATTTGCTGAACAACGGTCGACTACTTTTTTTTATGGAATCAGGCCTTCAGATCCGCTCAAAGATTCACGCTCAAGGGCGGCGCCTTCCTCGTCTCCGGCGTGCTAGCGCCACCCCGGACGAAGTCACGTCGCCCCCGGCAAAGCCAACTCACCGCCGGACGGTTGGACTAAATTTTTTGAGAAAATCAGTTAAGTTTCAGACCTTCGTATCCGCTCAAAGATTCGTGCTTGGTCGGGGTCTTCCTCCATGCTAGCTTACCACGCACGGTGCCGATGCAATTGAGTAGCAATTTCGCGCGCAGTCAACTCCGTACGTACGTCCATTTCATGGATAACGACGTGGCTGCCGCGCGCAATTCTGCACGTACAGCCAATGCCAACTGCGTGCCCTGCCGCCCGCTATATACGCGCCCATTTGATTTAAAGAGGCAGTTGATTTATTCTACTAAAAAGATAGCTGATTTATTCTGCTATATCTGGTGTAATAAAAATTTTCTATTCAGGTCTAAAATTGACGGGTCTTACAATATTTATTTTCATGTATGTGTGTGTATATATATATATCACAAATTGAGCTCCTAAGAGCATGTACAATATAGGTGTTTAGAAATATGTTTAGCAAAGAAAACTGATTTTTCTTGCCACGTAGAACATGTAATGTGCTTATTTTGTAGCATCGATGCTTGATTAGACACCGGTGTTTAAGAAGTGCTTATATATATATATATATATAATACAATCATCTAAACACCTACAAAAGAGATGCTTACATTGAAGGAAACGACTTTTACCATAGGTGCTTGATGACATGGCCATGGCTATATTCTTTCTTTAAGCACTCGTATATAAGCATTTTGCATTGTGCATGCCCTAATGCAGCTGCTGCTCTGTGAGTGACTATGTGAAATGTGTGAAGGAGTTCATGAAGTTGTAGTTGAGCTCGCCCGGCTTAGCCGTCTTCTGCCTGCACGCGTACATGTCAGCATGCATATGCATGTAGTACATACATGCATGATCGATCAGGAGAGTCGATTCAGGCAACAACTGATACCGATCGATCGTATATAGATTATTTTTTGAATGAAATCGTGTATAGATTATAGATATTGGGGTAACGCACCACATCTGGTCCTGGATCATCTCGTCGGTGAGGCCGAACTCGCGGAGCTCGTCGACGGTGTGGTGCACGAGGAGGCTGTACCTCCCGCCTTGGCCGGTCTGCATGACGAGGGCGCCGCCGTTGTCGAGGTTGGCGAGGCCCTCGAACTGGCGGACGGTCCACTTGTACCAGCGCATGAGGAAGACGCGCAGGGTGAGGCCGTGCGACACCAGCACCAGGTTCATGTCCGGGCTCCGCTCCCCCGGCGGCTGGAACCGCCCGATGTCGATGTCGGCCCGCAGCGTCTCCCGGAACCCCGTGATCCGGTCGTACACGTCCGCCGCCGACTCGCCGTTCGGGAACCGGTAGAAGAACCGCCCGTACCGCCGCCGGATCTCCTTCTCCACGCGCATCCTCTCCCGGTCCTGGAAGTTCCCTGCATTTTTGTTCCTTCATTCGTTCGTTTCCGAAACAGAAATAATCTAGCGAGGGTATTGTTGGGCCCAAATCGCCACCCATCGCTAGGCCCACGAAGGTATGTTAGTCAGACATGCGGGCCCACTAGCTACGAGGCTCGGTGAAGATAAGGCAATCCATGGCTAAGGCGTTCGTGTGTGAGCACGTGGTGAGAGTGAGAGTGACGACGCACGCACCGAAGTCCTGCTCGCGGAGGCGCGGCTCCTCGCGGACGCCGGCGATGCGGTGGGCCTCGAAGGCGCGCCCCAGCCCGCGCAGCGTCTCCAGCGTGCGCCGGTACGGGGACACGTAGAAGTACACCTTCCAGCCCTCGCCGCCGACCTGGTCGTCCGACGACACCAGCCGGCGCACGCGGCGCCCGCACTCCTCGGCGTCGCGCCACCCCTTGGCCGTCAGCCCGATCTGCGGGTCCGGCACCCTCGTGTACGCGCTCTCGTCCACGTTCCCCTCGCTCTGCCCGTGGCGCACCAGCACGATGCGCCGCGGCCGGGGAGGCGGCGCCGGAGGCTGGCAGCGGCAGTACGGCCGGAGCTCCGGAAAGTACTGCGCCTGCGCCTGCGGAGGCAGGCGGCGGCGCGGGACGCCGAGCGTGTCCTCGCAGCAGCGGCACCTCAGGCGGGCGAGCGGCCGCGGAGGTGCAGGCGCCGGGCACTTGGTCGCCGCCATCAATTTTTGCCTCTTTTCTCCTGGCCACCAGTGTCTACCTTGATTAATCAAGCTCGTGTTCTAATTTTGCGACGAGGTGAAGGTTCCTTCTCTCTTGTAGACGGGCGGGGCAGGCATGCTTCACCGCTCATATGCGCATGCGTAGCTGCGACGTGTACGAGCCAAAACTGATGCGAGATTTTCTAGCACGACCACCTCATATACAGCCCAGTCCCACCACTGAAATCACGAGATTACTGCCAAAATTCGCACGCATCGGTTCTCTCCGCCTCATCTGTCCCGTATGATACGATCCGATGCTCCACTCCATTGCTGGCAAGTGGCAATGCGAATATTCTCCCTGGAATATCCCATTTCCATTCTCAACCCCCGAGGAAGATACTAACATATTTCCATGGCTGAACTATTCATCGCTTGGCTTGGCTGTGCAGCCTCTTCTGTGCGAGAATTACATGCTACCACGCAGAAATTAAGGTGAACCATTTCCGATTAATCCATTCCAAGAGTGAAAGAAAAACATAAAGCAGTTAAGCAGCAGGAGGTATCCCCCCACCCAAAAAAAAGAGCAAAGGAAAAAAGGGGGAAATTTAGGAACAAAAAGGAAAAGAAAACGAGCAGAGCAACATCTTTTGTCAGATTGCTCTGCATATATTCATTCCTCTATTTACTTGCCCTATTCTAAACCTGTCTATCATCTTCTTCTTCCTTCCTTTTTTTTTGTCGAATTTCTTTTGGAGAGCAGAGCAGAAAAGAGCAGACCCCTTTGAGCCAAATCTAAAACCAATCTCAAACTCTTCAGTCCACCCCCGGACTTCCCTCAAAATCACACCATGCGTGCACGCCATGAGAAATCAGAGATCCCCTGCAATATGGAGCGTTTCTTAATAACGCGTTAGAGCAGGGGGGTAATCAGAAACCTCTCCGCCTGGGTCTCCTTCCGAAATCCAGGCTTCTCGCCGGTTGAGGTTTTGTTTCCCGAAAACCCCAACAGGTAGTAACAAATTCGAACAAACCCCCTCCTTAGGATTTTGTAAGAGGAAGCATCAAGCATCGCCGAATTATGCAAATAACACCCGAACCTTTGGCCCTATCGCCGCTGCAAGCATCCTTACGGCCCTGTAGGAGTAATATGCAAAGAACAACCCGAGCTTGCTCGCAATAAATCGGCTGCCTACGACGCCGGGAGCGGCAGGGGCAGGAGCAGGGGCGACGCAGCCGCCGGCAGAGGTGGGAAGAGCGGCGTCCGGCAGAGCGGGCACGTGCGCTGTCCGTGCTCGGCCCAGCGGTCGAGGCAGGCGCGGTGGAAGACGTGGCGGCACCCCCGCGGGCGGCGCACCTCGGCGGCGCCGTGGAAGTCGCCGAGGCAGACCGCGCAGCCCTCCGGCAACGGGTCCCCGGCGCCGGAGACGGAGAGCGCGTCGAAGCGCACCGCGGGGGAGTGCTCCTCCAGGCCGCGGTCAGAGCCGCAGGGGTCGTGGTGGTAGTACTGGTGGTGGTCGGCGTCGGGCCAGACGTCCGCGGCGGAGTCGATGTCGGCGCCGGTGAGGCGGAGCAGCCACGACGCAACGCGGCGTAGGTGGCCGAGCAGGAAGAAGAGGTGCAGCACGAGCTTGGGCATCTCCGAGTAGCCGACGGGGAAGCCCATTATAGGTAGCGCGCGCAGGAAGAGAAAGAATTGGAGTGTACTAATAATACTAGAAAAGTAGCAATTCTTTTCTTTTGGCGGCGTTCTCTTGTTATCTTCACTATCTCGTGAAAAGAGAAAGAAAGCTAGAGAGAGAGAGGAGGAGGAGGAGGAGGGGTCTCGCGTCGCATGACTCTGCAACTCTGGCCTTTAAAAGGAAAGCAGCAGCAGCAGCAAAACAGCTCATTAAGTGGTGGGGGGTTGCCGGACGGTGACAGAGATCAATCTACACCTATAACAGTCACATTATTATATCACAGTAGCAATACACTGTATATGTACATGTACTAAGTGCATTTATACGTGGACGTGGATCCGCTGCGGTCATCTCATCGGGCTAGGTTGGGCTATAACCCGAAGTCCGTAGATTTTGTCAGTGCTAAAGGCAATGAAAACATTTTTAAAAATAACTAAACATTCGAGTTCAGTCAAAAAAAATAACTGGTTTTGATTCTCCCCGAGGCTGGGTCGGCCCCAGCTGCGGTCGATCGGGTCGCCGGTGTAAAACTACAGTTGTTCTGGTGTACCCGAGCTGCCGCTGTGTTGATATCCGGATGAAGGTTGATTTTTTTTTTAATCGGACAGCCCTCCATCTTGGCACATGACAAGGAGGGTAGTACGTACATGTATGTGGAGTACTCCTATGTTACCACTGGAGCTCGTATATTGAATTATGTGTGTATTAGCAGTATTTGAGTGCGGCGTTGGGGTGCATGATTGGGCGGGTGGAGGAGTTGCTGTCAGTGTGTGTCTCCGTGTCGGGCAGGTCAGGTGCGTTTGTCTGCCTCCACGCACTAATCCATGTGCGTGTGTGTGGTCGATGACCCGACTCGATGGAATCAGCTCAGCTGCTACCTGCCTCCCCCTGCAGCTGGGCCGACCCCTCCCCGCTCGCTCGTCTACCTCCCCTCTGTCTCTCTCGTTTCTACATGCTTTCTTTCTTTTCTGCCGAAATTTGAGCTTGCTTGCTTCTTGCAGACCGATTTTGACCCCAAAAAAAATACCATTTTGATTTCTTACTTGTGACGTTAGCTCTCTCTCTCTCTCTCTCCAGCTTATCCCAGCATCATCGATCAGCGTATACGGGGGCGGATCTGGGCCTCGGGCAGAGTGGGCTGTAGCCCGAGGCCCAGCAAAAAGAACAGTGCAAAAAAAAATTTATATACAAGTCTCAACAAAAAAAACTAGCAGTGGCCGTCCGAGACTCAGTCGGCAGCCCGAGGCTCAGCCGGCCCATACCTCCCTCCCACGCCAACCCATTGCCCACGCCTCCACGTCCACTGCTCCAGTTCCAGCGTTGAAGAAGAGCTGTAGAGAGCAGAGACACAAACCTAATCCCCTCCAGTCCACTGCTCCACGGCTCCACGCCCTCGCCCGCCCGCCGCCATCGCCGCAGCCACCGGCCGCCCCTGCCAGCTGCCTCCGCGTCCGCGCCCTCCCTCCACGGCTCCACGCCCGGCGGCCAGCAGCCGCGTTGCCGACGATCTCGCCATCTCAGCTCTCGGGATCTTCTTCAATCTTCATTCTACAATAGAGGGGTAGTTCTTGGCTTCTTGCAATCTTGCCTTCTTGCATTTATGTAGAAATGAAATGACTCAATGAGAGCACTGCCTCTCTAATCTCTTCACTCTTCAGTCTTCTTCAGGAATCAGGACTCACTACTCAGGACCCAGGAGCCAGGAGGCCAGGAGCATTTTGCAATGTGTAGTGTGCAGTGTACTTCAGTTCAGTTCAATCACCGATTCACTGGCCTGTCTGGCCGCTAAATCTGTACCCACGTATGAAAAATATCTTTGCTTTTCATGTCTGGGGTCTGGCCAAGAAGAAAAATATGCATAGCTCACCAGGAATATGAAAAATAAGCTGATTATGTCCATTGCTCATCACAGCATAACATTCAATATAGAGTTAGTTACCTTTGTTTTGTAATTTCCAATTAGCTTACTAGTATATTATGTTCAAACAATGCAGAGCTCACCAGGGAGGCTGCCGATGTGCTCATTTGGTGCTTGACTCAAAATGTAGAGTCCTACAAGCAGTGGGTGAGTAGTCTTTTGCCCATTTGCTCTTATAGCCTTACACAAGAAGGTTGCAACTGATGTTTCTTAATTTCGATTTGCAGGAAAAACTTCATCCAGAAAATATTGAAGCCAGTGTTGCTGTCTTGAGGCTTGAGGCTTTTTGATGTCAAAATGAGATATATTCTCAGTCGAGGGCAGTCAAGGGCTGAAGGCATTGACACTATTAACCATATGCAAAGCCAAGCTAATTGAAAATTGCAAAACAAAGGTAACTGACTCTATATTAGACCTTGAAAGACCTTGAATTGGCTCCCTGTAAGTGCATATTGTTAATAAGTGTATTTTTTTTTATTTAGGAATTAGAGATACAAAATGAAGAGGAGCAAGATATTGTCATCTTATTTTCCAATACGAACACAAATGGCCCGAGTCTATTTTCCAAGACAGTTGTGCAAAGCTCGTGCAGAAGAGACCAAAGCCATTATTGATGAAATCTTCGTTATTTAGGTACTCAATTTGTATCCCTAAGATACTATATTATTTATGTTTTGTCATGCTTTTCTTATTATATTTTATGTCGAAGCATTTTGCTAAAGTTTCATGTCAATGAAGCATTTATGGTTATTTTTTGTTATGTCTTAGTGTGGAAAGAAATTAGCGTTAGTTTTTAGATGTTAGCCTATTATAATTTAGCCTGAGGCGTGATCAAATATTAGATCCGCCACTGAGCGTATACATATATATCACAGGTCAAATGAGGAAGATGATACAGCAACAGCGGATGGATGAATTAAAGAATGTAGAGCCTTTTTTAACAGCATGCACTAGCTATAGCTGGGACACGCACGCTAAAAGAAAGCGAACATCACGTGATGATGCATCACAGGAGGAGGCCGGCTGCATGCACGCGTGGCGTGGCTCTTGTACGGAAATATTCCCCCTCACGGCCTCACCTAGCTGTTTCTCTTCGTACAACGCCACCGCCACCACACCTAGTATGCATGCAGCTGCTGCCATCTCACATGCCTCTGCCTGTCTTCCTCTCTATTTCTCCTCCTTAATTTAGTTATCCTCTTGGATTGTAGTCCTCCTACTACTACTACTCTCTCTCTCTCTCTCTCCGCGCGCGCACACACACGAGGACACAACAGGCTGCACTGGGCTGGCTTGTTGCTGCGGCATTAGACCGGTATAAATGGGTCGTCCCTGTCGAGCCAGCCGAAGCACGGTACTATTGGCACGTCCTAACTTCTAAACAGGTCGATTTAGCACGGGACGACGCAACAAGTCGTGCTTGGGTCGCAACCTTGGCTCAGTGGGCCGGACCGATCAGGCCCGCACAATACCATGTTTGGCATGACTTGGCCCATTTGGTCACCTCCTCAACTGCCACCGTCTTCTTGCCGCCAGCGGCCCTCCTAGCGGATGACGCCTCCTTCTCCTTGGGCGATAGCGGACACAGCTTCTTGAGCCTTCAGCTCCAAAGCCTCGAGGTAGTCTGCCGCCCTCGACTCCGGCTCCTCATCCCCCTACCCCAGTGCGGGAGTGCGTGCGGACACCGAGTAGCGTGTCAGCGACCTCCATGACAGCCACCTCGCCCAAGAATATGCCCTTGTGCATGTACTTGCTCATGGCACCCCCTTCTTGCTAGGTCGGTGCGGCTGCGGCCTGGAAGGAGGATGGGTCGTCGCAAGGGGAGGCGATGAAGCAAGGGAGGAGGCAGTCGGTGGGTGAGAGACCGAGGCTCGGAGGTGGCGGTAGCGGGGAAGGGGAGGAGGCGATCGACGCCTTGAAGCGGCCATTGCTATGCAGTGGTGGTAGCGGAATCTTGGCGATGTGGCGACAGCAGATTTGGTAGGAGGGCGGCGGCGACAACGAGGAGGAGCTGGCGGTTGGAAAGCTGTCGTCGTCGATGATGGAGCTGACAGTGAGGAGGCGCGGCAGCGGGAGGAGGGAAGCCACGGTGGCAGCCGTGGACGTTGTGGCGGAGTAGCAGGAGGAGGAGGAGGTGTTGTGCTCGTGTCAGAGACTTGTCGTCTTGTCGGACCAAATGGGCCTACACTAGCCTATTGGGCTAACTGTGCTCAGGCTAGCACCATAGGGCACGTAAGCTCAGCGTGTTGTGTCTGCGTTGTTGGCTGAGCCCACGGGCTGGCACATCAGTGACGGGCCACCCGTTTGGACACCCACCTCTATGCGGAATGGCTGCACAACAGTAGTGCAATGCTCCAAGGCGGAAGCTAACCACCAGAGCTTGAGTAAACTAAAAACAGTGGCTGGTGGCGACCAAAGTGGTCTGGTCTGGTGCACAAGACAGGTAGTACAGGGGGGATCACGCATTCACCTGTTGTGCCATGGGATTTGGGGGACACAACATGTGGATCATCTAATCAGCAACCCGCAAATTTAGGTCTTGCTTGCTAGCTTAATTCTCCATCTCTTAATTGACCAATCCCAAACCTTTATTAATTGCTTCTTTGAATCTTCTTCGTGCATGTACGTATTCATTGACGGATTTTCCGTTCATCAGCCGACTAAAAAAATTGGCAAAATCAGTTGAATTTCTGACCTTTACATCATGCTCGAGGATTTGTGTATAGCCCCGCCTTCCTCTCCATTTTTGGCGGGAAACGCATCCTCTACCATTACACAGTAATGTCAAAGGTGAACAGTGCCATAACATTGCATACGGGCCGTCGGATCGAAAACGAGAGGTTGAGATCGAGGCAAGTACTGCTCCCCAGACACTGTAGCAAAATATTGTGCTGTGGATACTATTCACGAGTACTGTAGCATTATTGTAGCTCTTGATCTGAATCGTTCTTTCCGAATCTGATGGCTCTGATCTACGCAATGTCACGGCACTGTTCGCATGTGACATTACTGTGTAATGGTAGAGGATGTGTTTCCTTTTTGGCGAGGCCCCAGCTCCGGTGATAGTTGCCGCAAACGGTGAAGCCGAGCGTGCCATGCATGCATGAGCACCATCACCGCGAGCGAAGCCAGATAGCCAACGACGAATGCTCCATTCAACACGCTCCGTTGTATACCCCTTTCTTTTCTTTATATTATGGAGATGCGTCAAAGGCGCGGCCGCCTCTCGTCGTCAGAGGACGCCAGAAACGAAGAAGACTAGGGCCTTGTTTGGATCATGCGTCTTGTAAAAACCGGTTTTCCCAAAACCGTTTTTAGCATTGTTTTAGAAAAACTCTGTTTGGATTGGGTAACTAACTCTCAAAATAAGTAAAACTAGTTTCTCATAAGTCTCATATATTACGTTTTCCCAAAAACTGCCCCAGGTCGTTTTTTATAAAACCAATTTCACGTGCACACGTTCTCAGTGCCAACAAACTGCACGCGAAAGTCTGGGTGCGAAAGAAAATTTCAGCTTTCCTATTCTACTACGCGTGCACGTCAGTTCTCCCAATCTCACTTTACACATTAACACATGGTTATAAGAAACAACAGAAGGCCATAACTAATAGCGTATTGTATTGCCTAACTAATCCATTTAGATCAGAGAGCATTCAGATCGGGGAGAAGGCCGCAAAAAAAAATCATCATTGCTATTCTACTGCGCGAGCGTAAGTCTGTTCTTCTCCCAATTTCACTTTACACATTAATTAACGCATGGTTATAAGAAGCAACAGAAGGCCATCACTAATAGTGTATTGCCTAACTAATCCATTTAGATCAGAGAGCATTCAGATCGGGGAGAAGGCCGCTGGTGGCGGCTGTGATCCTAGACGTGTCTGTTCGTGCCCTTCAATCTGCCTACAGGTAAGATATCTTCTTATACATCCAATTCAATGCCAAAGTATTTACGTGCATTGAACATCAAACATGCATGCACCAATGACCTCATCTTGATTAAATACCACATCTTATCTGGCCACCTGCAAGGCATTTAGATAATGTAGACAGAGGTTAGGTTTTTTAGCGATCAAAATGCTGCCAAACCAGATTTATTACTTGCATGACAGCATGCATACATCTGTCTAGAATCTAGATCAGTAGATCACCGATAAAAGCTCAGGTCAGTATCCTCTTGCAGTATGGATATATTGCTAGTGTACGTAAGCAAAAAGTACAAATAACTGAAACAGAAACAAAATGAACTGGATGAACAAATATCTTGTATAAATTTTAATTAAGATAGAATCAGGAGTTGCATAAAACAAGGGTCTGAATATGAAAATAGCTATGCTAGTTAAGTAGTTAGTCATCATTCTTACCTTCCATGATCAGTCATTCATCTGGATCTTCTGGACTCTGAAAATAAAGAAGGTTAAGTTAGCAGCAGGATTTTGTTGGAAGCAATTGGGGAACAAAATTAGTTTTCTCGTCCTTGGTTCAGCCATTCCAAGTTTCTAACCAGTTACAACCATGAAACTTCAGCATATGGCAAAGTGAAGTAACATTCAATGAATCTAGGCACCAACTCGTAAACCGAACATTTAGATACCTTCAAAAGCGTTGTGCGATCTCGGTGCACCCTATAGAATAACACAGAGCGCATAAGTCAAAAGTTAAAACCTTGCTCATGGGTCGCAACTTTCTTCGTAAAGAAGAATTATGCCTATATCGGAGCTATTCCAAGAAAATAATTGGTTTTAGAATTTGTGTTATCATATTTCCGGATCTGAAAAGAAAAGATATATAGTAATATTGTTCGATCAACAAATAAGGCCATTATGGCAAGAAAAGATATGTAGTAATCGAGGCAACCAACAAGTTGATTATGAAGTTATGTACTTGGATGACAGTATTATAGCTTTATGTTTTCACTCCATGCCAATAACTGCAGTTATAGATCTTACATTACATGTCAGTCCACCCATATTGTATCAACATTCTCATGCTACATCAAGTAATTTGATATATCTATTTATTTTAGAGAAATATGGATGGCCAAGTGCCAAAAAAAGTTAAGAAGGAGAATGCAGAAAAAACATCCATAAAGCGGCACATATGGAAAACTTCTGAGGACAAACTCCTCCTCAATATACTAAAGGATCAAACCTTAAATGGTGGGAAGGAAGGAACAGGCTACACAAAGAAAGCATGGCGTGAAATATTAGATAAGTTCAATGATTCAAGAGTTGACAAGCTTGAATTGTAGCAGTTGAAAAATCGTCATAAGTACTTTCGGAGTTGCTACGCTACCATGAGAAAACTTCTAGCGCACACAGGGTTTGGTTGGGATGACAATGACAAAATGATCAAAGCTTCTAACGAATATTGGGAGGATCTTATTACGATATCTCCAAATCTTAATAATAATATATTCTTTTAGTTGCATAAGATTTGGAAATAATGCACATTTTTAACCAATGCATTTACTAATTGCAGAGACATAGCTCAATTCAAGAATATCACGAAAAAGTGTGGCCTCATTGGATAGATCTTCAAGAGATATGTGCTAGTTCAACAGCATCTGGATTTAATGCTATATCTAGCAAATGAAAGGGTGCAGTGGCTACAAGCAAATCTAAATTAATTGATCTCGAGTGAGGATGTTGAAGTACACGACATTGATTCACGAAAAACATGTTAGCCCTGTTGTTCATCCCTAGAAAACTGAAAAACCCCCAAAATTAGGAGAGAAAAAGATGAAGTGCTTTGATGCTAATAGAGGTGGAGCCCCCGATAATCATAAAGGGCAAAAGTGCACGGTGATGATCGCAGTACAAGAATGGATCATCTTGCACAGGCATCAATGAGCATGGTTGAAATGAAGAAAAATATAGCACAACAAAATAAAGCTTATTCGGTGAAAGCATGTATGAAGATGTTATATAGTATGAATGATCTTGAGTCAAAGAAAAAACTAAAAGCTGCAAAAGTATTTTCAGATGCCGATCAAAGGGCAATTTTCATTGAGATGGATGACGAGACGCGGACTGGATGGATACTCGATCTTTAGCTGCTTGTAGTACAACAATAAGCTTAGTTATTGATTTCAGTTATCTTTGGCATTTTATAACTTAAGAAAAACAGTTTCCATTCAGTTGTTTTCAGATTGTCGTACAACATTTGATGCTGCTTTTAGTTTTAAATGCTTCATGTGTTGGTGCTTCATTATTGATTATTTCACTTTGGTCACATCAAAATATCATTGTTTCATACAGTCATTTGTTTTAAATTGTGCAGGAAATGTCAGATGAGGACTTTTCTGATTCTGAGCAAATGCTTATTAGCAATATTTCTGCAGTGTCATTGTTTCGTGACATGTTTTTCACAAGAGTATTGAAAACATGTCGTAACACTTCTGAGTTAAACGGTGCTCAGTGAACAAGAGAATTGTTGGGAGGACAACCAACCAGATTTTTTGATCAACTTCGTGTTGATAAGCACACGTACTACTTGTTACATAATGAATTGTGTGAGAAAAATTTACTTAAGGATACACTACGGATGGCAGTGGATGAGCAACTAGTGATGTTCTTGCATACAATTGGTCACAATGTTAGGAATCGTGTTATGCAGGATAGATATCAACATGCAGGAGAGACAATTTGTCGACACTTCAATAAAGTTTTAGATGCCATTAATAGTTTGTATGATGTTTACATAACAGACCCACCCAATGAGGTTCCACTGAAAATTAGAGGTGATCCAAGGTTCTACCCATATTTCAAGGTAAATTTTCTAGGTCGATTGCTTTGTCCGTTTTACATTCTAATTAACAAAAATTTGCCTACATAATTGTATTGGAGCAATTGATGGGACGCATATTGAGGCAAAAATCAAGCCTGAAGAACAAACTCCTTTCAGAAATAGGCATGGTTTCCCCTCTCAAAATGTAATGGCAGCAGTTTCATTTGACATGACATTTTCATATGTTGTTGCCGGATGGGAAAGTTCTGCATCGGATCAAGCAGTTCTTAGATGGGCTATTACAAATGGAGGTTTCTCTGTCCCAGAAGGTAAAAGGACAAAACGAGTGAACTATTGGAGTGCCTATTATTTATGGAGATATTGTTCAGGTGATAAATATTATTTTTTGTAGGTAAATATTATCTAGTTGATTCCGGCTACGCCAATACTCCAAAATTTATTGCACCGTATCGTGGGGATCGCTATCGTATTGGTTCTTTTTGAGGAAACAATCAGCAATATTCTGGTGAGAAAGATTTATATAATCATTGTCATGCACAGCTACGGAATGCAGTTGAACGCACTTTTGGTGTTTGGAAAGCTCGTTTCCCAATTTTAAAAGTAAAGGTGGGATTCCTTATCCATTCGAGACTCAAGTAAAAATCGTTATGGCTCACGCATAATCCATAACTTCATAAGGAAGGTTGCACGAAATGATGAGTTGTTTGGGCTTTATGAGCATGAGGGATCACAAGCAGATGGTGACCGTGGTGATCAACAAGTAAGAAGTCAAACAAATATACGAGATGATGAACAAGCTGCCGGTGAGCAAATTAGAGCAAGCATTGCTCAACAGTTGTGGAGTAATCATCAACAGTGTACCACTCAACTAAGCCAAGATGATTAATAATTATAGGAAAAAGTCCGGTTTACTCCCTCGAACTATCAGAAAAGTCTGGTTTACCCCCTGAACTACAAAACCGGTTATTTAAACCCCCAAACTTGTCAAATCCGGTCATTTAACCCCTCATAGTGGTTTGAATGGGTGGTTTTCTTGGCGAGCGACATTCGCCAACTCGGCATTTGGCGTGGCGCGCCCAGCTTCGTTTTCTCCTCCTCTCTCTCTCTCGACTTGTGGGCGTTTCTTCTTCATCTCTTGGCTCCCCTTCCACTAGCTTGGCCCGGCTCCCGATTCGCGTCGTCCCAACACACGCCTCTCCCTCCGCTCTTGACCACCAACCATGGATCGAGCCCCCCCTCCACCTCCTCACCTCCTCCAGCTCCTCTCGCTCGCTCCGCCTTCTGCGGCTGCGTTCGTCGGCCTAAACGGCTTCTGGCGGCGGCGGCCGCCATGACTTCCTTCCACGCCAATGACACCTTCGGCTCCCTCCTGCCAGCGTCCATGCCGCTCTCCGTCCGTCTCCTTCTTCCTCCCGCCTCTCTCCTCTCCGCCACTGCCCTCCCGTCATCGTCCGCTTTGGCGCCTCCTTCCGGTCTCCTCCGGCGCATCCTCCTCCTCGTATCCTCCGTCGTGTCCTCCTCCCGCTTCTCTCCGGCTCGCCCCCACGCCTCGCGCTCTCCCAGACCACCTCGACGCCGCCCTTCATCTGCATCGTCCCGATTCGCGTCCCGGCATGGCCGCCGTCCGAGCTCACCTTGACACCTCCGCGCCCTTCCACTCCAACGGCCTCTCTTAGTGCCCTACTCCCTTGTCGGCGACCTCGCCGCCGAAGACTATCAAGCTTCGCGAGCTCCAGCTCCACCCCGCCATCTACATCTACTTGCTCGACCTCGGCCTGCCACGCCGTCGACGCCTACACATGGCCTCCTCCTCCACCGATGCCCATTCTCCATTGCCTTGGCCTGTCTAGGCCGGGCAAGGAGCGCTACATTTGGATCGACACAGGTGCAGTTCGGTGGACTCTGAGCAACACTCTCCGTGACAGCGTGCTCCCGTGGTGAGTTTCACCCTCTCATTGACTCCACGGCCAAATTTAAGTCGGAGAAAGCACTCTTGCCGATCTTTCCTCTTTGGTTCTCGGTGCTTACAAGTCTTTGTTAGTGCCTTCGCTCGTAATTCCGAGTGCATTATGAGAGCTCGTTGCTTATTCGTTTTGTTCACATCCACGGGGATGAGAAAGATCTAGTGGGCTTGATTGGGGTTCAATTGAGTAGTCGATTCGTGATCGGGATCTCGTATGATGGGCGAGCTTGAAGTTTGATTTGCAGGTCAAATCTTGCGATCGGCGTCTCTCTCTCTCGGTCGGCCTCTCTCTCTCTCTCGGTCAAGCAAAACCATCGCCACGTCGGCAAAACCACCGCTCCAAACCGCTACGGGGGTTATTTGACCGGATTTGACAAATTCGGGGTTAAAAACCGGTTTTGTAGTTCGAGGGGTAAACCACTTTTTTCGATAGTTCGTGAGTAAATGGACTTTTCCATAATTATATTATGTGCTTTGATTTTGTTTGGAGGACTATAAATGATGATTATCATTTAATCTTTACAGACTTTTGTTCTGTATTCAAATATTTGCCATCCGTCAGTGCTGTATTATTGATATTTTTTGGACATTTGATTTGTATTGTTAGTGTGGGCAAGCTCTAGCTAGTGCTAGTTTCAAATTTGAAAATCAAAGCATCAAATGCCCAAAATAAATGTAGATTTGGAGGCAGGGCTAGCAGATAGGGCTCACCTGTGTACATGACGACGAGGAGGAGGTGCCCCAGATGTCACCGAAGCTAGAGGGAGGTGTGCAGCTCATCTAGCTCAGCTATGGCCGGACGGCGGGCGAGCGGGCTGACGACGAAATCCATGGGCGCAAGATCCTGTGGAGCTCAGCCCATGTCCACATGGGAGCTCGACGATGAGATCCGTCGGCAGCGGCGACGAATCGTATGTGGCATGGAAGGTGAGGGGGTCGGGAAATCGGAAGGTGGGTGGAGAGAGAGGGGGTGAGGAAATCGGGCTCACCTGCATACATGACGAGGAGAGGAGGTGGCCCGGATATCGCCGAAGCTATTGCGGCTATGGATCATGGCTGGTGGGAGGCGTGGAGCTCATCTAGCTCAACCATGGTCGGACGGCGGGCGAGCGGGTTGACGACGAAATCCATGGGCGCAAGATCCTGTGGAGCTCAGCTCACGTCCACGCAAGAGCTCGACGATGAGATCCGTCGCGACGTGAGGGCGAAGCGGCAGATGATTTAAATCCATCGCCAATGCATTTAATCGGAGGCGAGTTCCGTGAGGTGAGTTCCATGAGGGGGCGAGGTACTCAGAAGGGGAAAGTAAGAGAGAGGTGAGTTTGTAGCAGTAGGGCATACAGATGAGTCGATGCCATGCTGTGTGTTAATCTACGGTAAAATACATTTTGAATGATATCTTTAGCCAAACACAAAATTGGTGAAAGCTTATTTTAATTTTTCAGATCCAAACAAAGTAATCCATAAATTCATTCTAACAGAATAACAACTTAAAACCAATTTTACCAAAAATTCTCCTAAAATTAGTTTTCTTAAAGCCATTTTTTATTAATGAGATCCAAACAACCACTAGGGAGGCACGGGATGGGGCAGCGTTGGCGGACAGAAAGGTACATATTTAGATGGCTGGATCTAAACGGTTGGATCTGCGCCCAACAACCCAAAATTCGACTGATTTTATAAGGAATTAGTTAGGTGATACAGAGACAGTCCCAACTCCCACGGATTAAATCAGGTAAGAAAACCAACGTGTCGCGTCTGCATGCATGCACCTGACTGGCCATCCCGGCCGGGGACAAAAAGGAGACAGACCATGTGGATCCAATCAGCCTAATGCAGTATTAGGCTTAGATGGATCAACAACAAATCCGGCGTACGCATTTTGTCCGCTGTGAATAGGCGACAATGAGGTGCACGAGATGGATGTAAAGTTAGTTAGTTTTATGCATGCAATTAATTAATATATATAGCTGATCATGAACAATGCGTTCGATCAATCGATGGAGACAACACACAGTACCTCTCTCTCTATACACACATATATATATCTCTCTCTATACACACATGTATAGGAAAATGGTATGATCATATACTACTTAAATCATATGATGATACCTTTTTATCAATTTGAGCATACTCTAATGATAATTATAAGATACTCCAAAGTGGGTTCCATGAAAATTTTTATGAAAATCCACTTTTTATATCAAAATATGTGTATATACTTCTTTTATATATATGAAAAAGGGTATATAGCAAAAATAAAGGGCTCGATGAAAAATCTTCGATCGAGTCGCATTGGAAGATCTTATAATCGGTACTTAAGTATCTTGATAGTGATAAAGAAGTATAATACATTCATTTAAGTGGTATATTGGAAGTGAGAGTATGTACTCTGGATATATATATATATATATATATATATATATATATATATATATATATATATATATGAAAATAGTATGGTACTCGAGAGTACGTACTCCACTTCTTATGTACCACTTACATCATATGATGATACCTCTTTATCAATTTGAGCATACTCCAATGATGATTATAAGATACCCCAAAGTGAGTTCTATGAAAAATTTCATTAAAGTCTACTTTTTATGGCAAAAATTGTATATATACTTCTTTTATATATGAAAAATGATATATAGCAAAAAATAAAGGGCTCCAATGAAAAATTTTCAACCAAGTCGCATTAGAGTATCTTATAATTGATATTTAAGTATATTGAAGGTGATAACGAAGTATAATATGTTCGTTTAAGTGGTATATTGGAAGTGAGAGTATATCACTTAAATCGTATGATGATACCGCTTTATCAATTTGACCATACTCCAATAATGATTATAAAATACCCTAAAGTGGGTTCTATGATTTTTTTTTTATTAAAGTCCACTTTTTATAGCAACATTTATGTATATACTTTTATATATATGGAAAAAAAAGTTGCATGAGAGGTTAGATACTTAGATGCATTGGATGGCCACCTGGACACTGAGCCGGCCGGCACACCATGTGGACCCGATTAGTTAATTAATCAGCTTAATTAGGCCTATTAAACAAAGCCGCCATGCAGATGCATGCATATCTTGGCCTTGCACGATCGCCAGCAGGCTATAGATCAGGACAAACGAGTCCTCTTCCTGAATCTTGATCGATCTACATAGTATTATTTCGATTGTTTAACTATAGTTAGTTGTTAAGTTAATAGGGCATGTGCCGAGGAAATAGAAAAGTGTAGTGCCGTACAAAGCCACGTACCAGTGGTGCCCTCTCCCTGCCTGTAAAGCTGAATTAATTAATGTACACTGAAAATCAAATAATGAAAGAGATCTAGTCATGCATTCTTTAGGAGAACAGCGCGCAGAGACAATCTACAAGTCATTGCATGCATATATACTTGACAGTATGTAATCCTACTGGCTAGAGTTAATTACGTGCATGCATGCCAAACTAACTAGTAGATTAGTATATATATAAATTAATTCTCCATAACATGGTGTAGCTTCTCTGAATTTTCTTGTGAGTGTTCTACTTTTGATGCAGTACATGCATGCATGACAGCATACGGTATATGTTCTCTTTCTAATAGGCGGAGGAATCGGCGGCTCTAGGGAGTGTCCACATCGGCACTTTTATGAAAATGCCCCCATAATTTTTGGAATCGTGTCAAGGTCCCGGCCGCGTGCCCATACTGTGCGGTTGCCCATCCATTGTTTCTAATCCGGTCATCCGGTCCGCCCCACGTATGTCTACCGGTAACAACTCATCCCCTCCTCTCATTCTTCCTACACTGCCCCCTGTCCCTCACCCTCTCCGCTGCTTGCCTTACTCTCGGCTACACGCTTGCTACGGCCGACGCGTTGCTACTCTTCTCTCGTTAGGCGGTGTCGGCCGGTATGCCCGGAGGTGTGCCTCCATGCCTTACCTTTTTGGGGGCACAACCGCACCTCTCCAGACGTCTGCGCTTGCACCGCTTCCCTTCCTCTATGCTTGGGTCGTTTAGCCCGTCTGATTACTTATTCCTCCCTTCTGCCGTCTTGTTGCTCCTCTCCCGTCACTTTGCCTCCAATCTCCACATGCCTCCTCCCCTCCCCTCCCCTAACCCCAACCACCTCCATTCCTCCGTCGTGCCATCGCTCCCTCCCCTTCGCACCATCTCCGTCGCCTCTTCCTCCATATCCCCCTCCTCCACCTCCACCACGCCCCCCCCGGTGGTCTCCTGCAGTCCGAGCAGCACGGCCGCGCAGCATCTGGAGGCGGCGCGGGCCATGCAACAGTCAGCTCCTCATCGGACGTTCAGCTAGGCGGGCTAGTGGGGTTGGGATGTTGCAGTGTACCGGTGGTGGACAGGTCAACAAGGCGGCGGCAAGGCACCCGCGGTAGAGAGGCACAACCAAAGGGGGAGTTCAACGGCGGAGAGGCACGACCAAGGCGATATCGCTGAATAGCGTGGTCATGTTGCTGGTCTCATGGAGCGATTGATTCGGCAAATTTCGTTGACCAAATTCTCTGCATTTGATGTTATTTTCTTATTCACTTTTGTTGTCAGCTTCCAAATCTGATGCTTGTATTTCTAACGTGATGGGGACTTTTTCGCTGACCTTAATACAGTGGATGTGGTGAAGCAATTGAAGGAGGAGTTGTGGGAGAGAAACCAGGGGCACGAGATGCTAAGGTCATGGAATGGAGACCCGTGTTTTCCATCTTCCTGGGAAGGGTTCTCTTGCCAAGTGAAGGGTGGTAACCATGCCGTAGTCAAGTTGTAAGTGCCCATGGAACCATAACAATGGTGCGCATTCACATGCATGTACACTTTCAGAACACAAGCGTGACTTTTTTTTTTCTTGTCTTTGCCTATTATCTTACCATGAGTTAAGATCATTTTATCAGTCCTATGACACCCGCATCTACAATTTGTTGCTCAATTGCAACCAATGTGATATACTACTCTTTGCACAGGAACTTTTCTTCAAAGAAACTGCAGGGGTCGATTTCCTCTATGATTAGTAACCTGATAGAGCTAACTGAGTTGTATGCAACTTCGCTATCTGCTTTCCAAAGTGTGTTCATGCTATCTTAGATATGTTGGTTTGATGTTCTTATTATTTGTGGGCGTAGTGATCTGCAGGACAATAACTTCACTAGATCTATTCCAGAATCTATCTCTGCTCTCACACACCTGCTGAAGCTCTAAGTATATGTTGTCTTGTGACTTTTCTTCTTATGATGAAAAATATGATTCTCAGCACCAAATCCATGTGCCATTATGGACAGAGAGGCACGGCCAGGGGTTTGGTGATACATTGCTTTACAAAGTAGATGTACATGATTTTGTATGACCTCACCATTTGTGAATTTTAGTGTGGTTTAGTTCACTAAGACAAAAAAAAATCTTTTTTTTGCTCCTTTATATTTGCGAGCAGAAGATTATAATGTACTTACCACCATGAAATGGCTCAGAAGGATGTGTTTTTTTCAAGTACTCATTCTGTTCCAAAGAATCGGCAAACAAAATAGGGTTATTTAGATATATGTGATCCCAAAGTTATCGGTTTTGAGATATGTCACTATAAAGCTGAAAATGAGATATATGTCATTGTAGAGTTTACATGTTTCTAAATATGCCAGTATGAACACTTCTGGACCTAAATGCTCTTGCCTTCTCATTCAAACTAACTTTTGGAGTGAGTACATTGTGAATTTATGCAATCTCATTCTTGGTTATAGAGCATGTGGTGTGGCATTTCTTTATGGGTCGATTAAACTTGGTTGGCTTTGACAAAGATGATTCATCTCTTACTGTTCAAGATCTCAATACCAGGTACTATACATACAAGGTACACAGCTATGAATAGTCTTACCCTCGAACATATATTTCATATTTCCATAAGTTTCTAAAACCAGATAGTACTCTGTGCTACTATGCTATTGGTACTTGAATAAAATAGATTCAAAGTCTGAACATCAATGGACATCTGATTACAGGAAGGTATGAAATTATGATTGCACCAGTTTTAGATGGCTCTCAGTTTAATCTAATCATGCACGGCCATTCTATGTTTTTGTTATCAGCAATGGCAACATACCTGAGACTCTTATTAGCAGTCGTTGAAAGAATTATTACGTATAGGTATTACAATTTATTTATTTTCCCAACAGTAGCACTTACAGACTTCGCTTTTTAAAGAAAAGGTAGCACAGAAAACCTATCAGATTATAGCAATGTATCTATTTCAAGGAATTTTCGTTTTTCGGTACTTTATGAAAGTAATTAGCAAGTACGGCTATTGAAACACAAAAATGTCCTTTCATTTCAATAGGATTTTCCATTAAGAAGGATTGATTTTAAATGTTGATGGGAGGTCTCCGCAACATAATCCACATATTTATGCCAATCCAATTCCAATTACCCGTTATCTTTTCAGGATTCAATGCAGGTCTGAAAGAAATAAAACTTTATTACATTAATCCAAACCCCAGAGTATAGTGTGCCGTATAGTGGAGTTACATTAAACAAACATACCATTTTTTTCTTTTTGCATCATATGTTGTCCTAATAAGCATGCAGTTAGGTGTGGCGACATTATCCTTTTATATGCAAATCGTTATAACAGTCTCCTTATGAACATGCAAATATAGCGACATATAGCTTCTTGGTGGTTGGAACCGCTGGGACAACATGCTTGGGATGAAGCTTGCCAAAATAATGATGCTAATTTTCATGTATCAATTTGCTACAGCTTTGTTTAGGAATAAGAATGCATGATACTTTTGACACTTCAGTACATGCCGTTAAATCCCTTTATGGTTCATTTGTGCAGACCCACTGTTTATTCCTAGGTTCATACCTGTCTTTTTGTTTTGTAAATGCTATTAATATATTCAATATATTCAACTATAGTTTGGACAACTACGAAACAAAAAACAACATTCGATGAACCCTACTCCTGATATTTCATACACTACGGATCAAATTACATTATGCTACATCAAACACCATACAAATAGCTATGAAATATCCAATATTCAACAGGCGTGCGCAGCGCGCCTTACCATCTAGCGTACTTGACAATTCACAGGTCATTGCATGCTCGATCTACTTCTGATCGAATATTATATTCTCCGTAACAAAAAAAAAATTGGCTCGTTTAGCCTCTTTTTGAAACGAAATAGAAAATATGGCCTCCCCGCAACCAAAATGACAAAAATAGCACCGCGGTAGGTTAGACAAATGATATGTGTCCCCTACCACAAACCCTGTTCACGGTAGCATGCCATGTGGTGCGCGGCAGGGGGTGATGCCATTCTGGTGCGCAGCAGGAGCAGTTGCACACGAGGAGCGTGGTAGGAGGGCTCCTGCGCAGGGGGAGCGCGATAAGAATGCCATTTTATCATTTCGGACCCGAGATACTAGATTTGTTATTTCGTTCCAAAAAGACACTAAATAAGCACAATGTACGGTTACACGTACGTAGCAGTTGAATGCTAGCTAGCTAGCTAGATGTTGCCATGTGACATGCATGAATGCACGCGATCTGGAAATACTCGTTCGCTCGATCCCATGCATGCAAGCATTGCATTGTTGCTCACACTACTACAGAAAAGGTCATCACAGATGGTTCAAAATCGTTATCATAGACGGTTTTTTTGAACCGTCTGACTTTATGGGTTTGTGATGACTTGAGGTCACAACAGACGATTTTTTAACCGTTTGTGAAAATAGAACCGTCTGTGATAGTCTATTTTTACAAACGGTTTTTATTTAGAACCGTCTGTAATAGTTTTTTCTATTGCAAAAAAAAAATCAGATTTTGAGTCAAACCAATCAATTGCTGGACAGTAGTTTCTATATGCAACCTTTAGCAAGACAACTAAAATCCAATTAAAATTCCGATGGCAAAGGCATTACAGGAAAGGGAAACCAAAAGGTTTCACAACGTCCCCTCCGAATGGAAAAAAAAGAATAAAGTTACAAAGTTAAACTAGCTAGAAACCATCTGTGCCTCCGAGCTCCTGAAGAACTCATCGGCTTCTTGGATTAGTCTTGTGAGCTCCTCTCTGTACCTCACCAACATATCACAAGCTGTTCTTGCATGTCGTCCGAGTTCAACTCAAACTCGTGGGCAAGGAAGGCGAGACGACCGAAAACCTCTAGCGGCGCTCTGACCTTAGGTAACACAAAATTAAGACTATTTTTTAAAAAAAAACAACAGCCAACAAATTGTGTATGTTTTGGGGATGTACACGTACCTTCCGGCAGTCTACCTCCTGCGGCAGACAAGGAGCTCCTTCGCATCCCTCCTCCTTGTCGTCGGCTGTGTCTCCTCGCCGAACCACGACGGAGAATCGACAGTGGTCGTCGAAGCTCGGCATGGGGAGGGGAGGGGAGAGACTGATGGAAGACAAGGCTGGGGTGGCTATAATATATAAGGATAGCGCTAAACCATTTTGCCTCCCGCGCACGTGTTCAAAAAATTTCGCCCTCCCGCGCTGCGAATTACAGACGACATCATACAAAACCGTCTGTGATAATCGGAATTCCAAGCCATGGTAAAATCACAGAGTTAGGAAAATTACAACTCACAGACAGCTTTTAATACAAACCGTCTGTGATGAGATACTTATCACAGACGGTTCGTATCACGAACACAGACCATATCACACACAGTTCGTATTACGAACCGTTTGTGATACTTCACAGGTGGTTCTTAATACGAACCGTCTGTGATATTAGCTCATCACAGACGGTTCTTAGCGTATCCAGTAATAGAGACGGTCGCGCTTGTAAAACCGACTGTGATTACCATTAACATTGACGATTTTGAAAATCGTCTGTGATGAGACGTCTAGTATTAGTCTTTTTTTTAGTAGTGTCAACATTCGGTAGTAGGAAGGCACACGTACGTACTCGTGTTGGGCCACAGTTGAGCAAGAACTTCGCCACTAAACCAACCAAATTAATCCCTTGCACAGCTGCATGCATTTGATCTGTACATGTGCGTTACAGATCCAACGGCGGAGATCGTTCCACTTCCACCGAGGCCACAGCTAGTGTGCGTGAGCCGCTAGATCCCACGAATTAAGGGCCTGTTTGGTTCTCGACCATATCTAGCCATACCAAAAATTTGGTAATGCTAAAACCTGGGCAATGCTAAAATCTGGGCAAAAGAATGTTGTTTGGATCGTAGCTATACCAATTCACGGGTAATGCCGAAATTGATGTGCTTAGATTGTAACCATACCAGAATTTGCCAAAAATACGAGTATGACACGTGGGGCCTGCATGACATATATTCTTTTTTCACCAAAATATACCCACGGTGGTCTTGTTTTGTTGATTAAATGACAATGAACACAACGGTTCAATCGGATCGCAAATCGGATACTCGGTTTAGGAAATATGGTCATTTGAAATTGATTAATTAAACTAACTTTGTATTAATTACACTAAGACATGGCCAATGGGAACTTGCCACCTGTCCCAGGCTTTGGCTACTGCCAAGCCAATTTTTGGGCCGGCGTTTCGGCCGCCCGAATGGCGCCAAGCCTTCGCGAAGAAAAAAATTGGCATGCCAAATTTTTGCGGGAAGAAGTCAAATATTGATAGAGATCCAAATAGTAGCCAAATTATCAAGGTATTATCAAAATTTTGATTTGATAAGTTAGAGTTGCAAACCAAACAGACCATAATTCCGCCGCGCATCTACGCCTACTTGTCTTGTCCTGGCTCAATTCCGATTAATTCATTGATTAATTCTTTTGCCCACTAGCTTAGTCACTCAACCATCGGTGCCACGTGGCACGACGTCTCGTAGTTGCTTGCATGATGAGCAACACCGTTGGAGTATCCTGCAGCGACCACAGGGCAGTGCTTCTAGCTGTTCCATGCAGATCGAGTCCCCCGGTTTCCTTTTATGAAAAAAAAAACAGATTTCTTTGTATTGATTGTACTCCCTCTTATTCTTTTTAGATGTTATTTTAGAATATGTACAGTCAACCTTTTTAAATTTTGATCATTAATATACAGAAAAATATTTAGATTTATCATGTGGAAATGATATTACTAAATTTGTCATGAAAAATACTTTTATATCATTGTATTGTTAATATTTTTCGCTAACATATAAATAGAAAACGTAATTGTCAAATAAGTGCATCAGAGACTGTGCCGATGTCTAGAACGATAAGTAAAAAAGAACGGAGGTAGCATCACATGCCAAAATTATCAGATCAAGACTACCTACTTTTGGAAAAATAAAATGGAACTAGCTAGCTAGGGGATATATATATATATATATATATATATATATATATATATATATATAAAAGCCTTTTTTTGCTACTCCCAGGAGTAGTTACTCCCTATTCCGTATCTCACAACATAGGGAGTATCTTGCGCAACCGAGAGTATGTATGTGTGGTATACGAGTATATAAGACCACTTAGGTGGTATTTACACTTTTTCAGGGGTGGTATGTACAATTTTTTAAACATACTCCTTGTTATGTGCGAATATGAAGGTATTTATAAAATATGCTAAAAACTATGGACTCTCTTGCAAATTTTTCGTGTGGTTCACATTGGAGTATCTTATAATTAGTATATGAGTATACCCAAAGTGATAAAGGAGTATATCAAGTTCTTTTAGGTGGTATATCGAGGTGGGAGTAACTACACCTTAGGTAGTAGAAGGTATATATATATATATATATATATATATATATATATATATATATATATATATATATATATATATATATATATATGGAGAATTTTTGGCGAAATGGCACACATCGCCTCGTATTTGCGAGAATGACCGTATTCACACAGAATTTGCAAAAATGACGCTTTCTTGCATGGCCATCGTCTGGCAGTATCAGGAGGTGACACCTAGCCCCACCGCATGGCCACTGTGGACACCTGATCAGAAGCGATCATGCCAAGATCAAGACTGCAATGAAAGCGATGTAGCATTTTATATAAAAAACATTTAAGTACAATTTTTGTAGGAATTTTTAAATATAGAAAATATGCTCCCAAAATTATGATATTTTTTGTAGAGCCTTCTAACACAGTGTACTTGCTTGTGAATCTTTTTAAAATTTTATCCGTTCAGAATTTTCCCAAAAATTCCTACAAATAGTATAATTAAATGAATTTTAGAGAACAATTCCGAATGGATAAAATTTTGGAAAACTTACACAAGCAATTACACTGTATCAGGAGTCTCCAAAAAAATTATAAATTTTTGGAGCTCATTTTATATATTTAAAAATTCCTACAAAATTATACTTAAATGAATTTTTAAAAAAGAAAGAGAAGAAAAATTGCTATAGTGCTCACCGCACGGTGGTTGTGCGGCAGGGGCTAGGTGTCGCCTCCAGACGCCCTGTCGCGTGGTGGTCGTGTGGCAGAGCGTCATTTCTGCAAATTCCGTGCGAAGACGGTCATTCTTGCGAATATGGGACGAATTTACACTACTTTAGCCAAAAAGTCTATATATGGATGGTAGTACAATGTTACGTATGTGTCAAGATCGATCGATCTTGTCAATACTACCACTATACCTAAATAGTATTCTTGGTGTGCGCTAGCAGTACGCACGTCGTGGTGGGTCAATGCATATATACAGTCAAGGCACACGTACTCTCTATAAATGTGCAGGCTACAGTAATCAACTAAGGGTGTGTTTGGTTCGGTGAATCAAGGCATACATATACGAGATGATCCTGAATATGCTCTCGTCTCTGTGTTTGGTTGAGTGAACCGAACCAACTCGTCCTGGATGGGGTCATAGAGATTATGAGAATATTCCCTAAATATGTTGTTCCGAACGGTTCCATAAAAATGGGCGAACCACGCAGTACATGGACGAGCGCGTCCCCTCTGTTACCCCCTCTCCTTCTGTGTATATGTCACTGACCAGTGGGCCATACCAATTAGTGGATAGTTAAAATAATTAATTTAGTCAAATAATCCTTTTTTAATTAAGGTAAATTTAATAATCATGCTAATATTTTAATAATTAATCGTGCTAATACTCCTCTGTGTATACAACTCATTCAATTCCATCCCTCAAACCAAACACCATCTTAAACCATCCAGTACCATCATATTCATGCAATCAAACAAAATCTTGAATTATCTCATCACACTAATCAAATACACAAGTTGTACCATACCATCCAGGATCATCCCATCCATCTTGTACCATCCCATCACACTCACTCTGGTTCACCCAACCAAACACACCCTAAGTCGGCATCAACAGACGACATAAAATTCATTAAACAAGTTGTGGAGAAGAACGAGTGAAGTAGTTAACATGTTTGTGACTATATTCTAACTCACTAGGACTTGGAGATGTATTTTACAAAGATTCATATCTTAATTATATTAGGATTAGAATTTCTACTTCCTTTTAGAGAACTATGGGTCACTATATAAAGTCATGATTGGGCGGTTATGGAGAATATGAATCACAAACCAACTGAACTCACTGGGACGTGGAGATGGATTTTGCAAAGATTCATATCTTAATTATGTTAGGCTTAGAATTTCTACTTCCTTTTAGAGAACTATGGGTCACTATATAAAGTCATGATCGGGCGGTTATGGAGAATATGAGTCACAAACCAATTGATCCAAAGCAAGAGGCGCGCGAGAGGATTAGAGGCTAGGTCAATCTTTAGCACTAGATTCATATATAGGGCAAGGAATTCATCTACTTCGTTCTTAGTATCGTGCACGCTCGTACCGTATCTCGTAACTCTAATCCGATCCAAGGGGCTGCTGCGCATAAGAAAGGGTATCAGAGTATAACAAGTGGTATCAGAGCATAAACAAGTGGTATCAGAGCCAATGCCGTATTAAACTATTGATCAAATTTACGAGAAGGTTGGCAAAGCATAAGGTGACACAAAATCAAGATCGATATCTACGATATGGAATCAAGTGGAGAAATTTAACAGCGGAGGAAATTTAGCGTGTGGCAATGTGTGGCAAAGGATGTCCATGTCCGGCAAGGGTTAATTGATGCTCTTAAAGGGGACAAACTGGAAAAGACGTCCGATGAAGATTGGAAGGTGATAGAGCGAAAGACTATTAGTACAATCCGTCTCTATCTCTCTAGTGAGGTAAAGTACTCAGTGATTAAGGAGAATTCAATGAAGAAATTATGAAATAACTCAAAAGAATTGTATATGGCAAAGTTGCTGATAAACTAGTGGGTGCTAAAGCGGCAACTATTCAGGTTGTGCATGGAAGAAGGCACACGGTCCATTGACTATTTTAATGTTTTCAGCAAGCTTATCACACATCTAACTAGTATGGATGAGAAAATTGAGGAGAATGACAAGGTCGACATGTTGGCATCATCTCTACCACCATCATGGGAGCAGTTGGTGATGGATATTCTCGTCGGAAAAGGTACTCTCAACTTCAATGAGGCAATGTCATATCTATTGGAGGCAGAGTTCTTGAATCAGCTATCAAATTCTTAATCATCGGGTGATCAAGCATTGGCTTTCATAGGTGTTGAATGCAAAAGCAAAAGTCACAGGAAGAAGAAGGGCGGGATCAAGGGCATACGTGTATGCTATGTATTTGACGAGGAAGGTCGCATGATAAAGGACTATCCAAGTTTGAAGCAAATGAGGGGTGCATGCTCAGTGGTGGTAGCTAAAGATGGTTCGGACATACTAGTTGTCAGTCAATCAGGTACTTCTCATGGATGGATATTAGATTCAGATTGTTGCTTCCATATATGTTCGACGAGGGTGATGTTTGTAGAAGAATCTCTATGCATAGCTCATGGAACTATTCGCTTAGCGGATTGCAAGGAGCATGCAATGGAGATGTATAATGGAGTACATCACACATTGATGGGAGTTCGGTATGTTTCCGGCTTAAAGAAGAATCTAATATCTATGAGGTTGTTTGAACTCGAAGGTTGTGAGGTATCACTTTGAGGTGGATTTATGTGAGTTACTTGCAAATGGCACGTTATCATGAAAAGCATGTGGAGCAAGGGAGTATACCGATTAATGGGTAATCACCAGGGAAGAGCGATCAATGGGAGGGCTGATAAAAATCTTGATCAGGAGAAGAAAACTGTGTGTTCGTGTCGCCAGGTGTAGGTACGATCGAGATGGGCAAAGCACATCGACGTGCATGTGGACGGCATTAAAAGCAAAAGAAAGAGATATCATCTCGCACATACGCCCCTGTCTGCACGGCGCAAGATTGGTTGATAAATAAAATGACAATTCGTTGCATGCCACTGAATAACTTCGGATCTCATAATATATCATCGGTGTCTCATTGACATATAAGCTCTGGTCTCATATATCAGCCTCACAATGAGTGTTATATTATGAATTATATAGTGTTAAATTTTCTCGTGAATAAATGTTCTTCAGAGGAAGTGATCAATCTATAAATGGAGAAGAGAACACGGGGGAGGGGGAAGGAAGACGACGTGGACGTGGGGCGTGCAAGGTGAAGGTTCGAATGGAATGGGGTCGTGCTGGGCCCCACGGCCCGGCAGGCGGTGGATGGGCCTGTACCCGCTAACCGACAGGGCGGCAAACAAAATGGGACGGTCAGTGGGCCCGGCCCGCAGTGGAGCTATCGCATGGGCCAGGCCACTGTCCCCCGGGCCCACCAGGCTACACCCATCTCCATCGCGCGTCCCTCTCACGCGCGTGCTTGACACTCGAGCTGTCCTGCAGCTCTATCTCTGTGTGAACTTTTTCCACCGAAAAGAAAACACCCATCTCCTCCCTCCCTCCCTCCCCCCCCCCCTCTCTCTCTCTCTAAAAAAGAATGGCTAATTTTGCAGTATGAATCATACGAGTCTGTGTTCTTGTTACACAGCGTTTTTCTTCTCAAAAAAAAAGTTTTCAATGGGCCGGTTTGTTTCTCATACGGCCCATGGAAACCTATCTCTCGTGCTGATCTTCTTTCTCTTCCAAGTGCAGGCCCAGGATCCATCCGCCGCATAGGCCCAGCAAGAGCTGTCAGATTGGGAACTGCCTCTGCAATCTGCATACCCTCATTTCATTTGGCCCTGCAGCTGCAGCATCTCCTTCCTCTCTCCATATCAGCTTTACAAAGGGAGATTGGTTACTAGCTACTTTACTGCATTCCAGAGTCTAAAGTCTTCTCCAAAGGATACATTAAGCCGAGCAGATCCAATGTAGGTTACAGTTAGCATGTCGCACGAGCGGTGAATCTGACAGGCACCTACCTAGGCCTTTCAAAAGGCCTTAACATGTGATTGATTATAATGTGCACTACGTTCGTTAATCATACCGCTTAAAGGCTTCTTTTGTAAGATGCTTTGGTAAGAGCAGCAGCTCCGATGTATACGAGCAATTTTTTTTCTCTCCTCTACAGAAGCCACCGGTGACAATGCAAATGCAAAAGACAAAACTTTTGCGGCAAAATAAAGGGCAGCTTTTATCAGTATGGAGAGTCAGCACTTTGCTGACCATAGGCCACACCAAAAGCCAATGCTTTCCTTTTCCTTTTATATCTTCTTCCTTTACTTCCATACCATGTGCTTTGCTTGCTCTCTGCTTGCTAGCTCTTGTGATTGGAACAACACCTTACTGTTTCATTTAACTGTCACTGAAAGGCTGAAAGCGGTTAAAGAAGATGGCTACAGAATGTGACGAGTGAGGCTGCATTCTGTAAAGCAGTGATCAATCTAGGGCATACAGCTAAAAAGTCCTTTGCTTTGTGCTTTCATCATCATCATCCTAATTCCTGAGTAGTGCTGGATAGTATGTGCCTTGACCTGTATATGCATGTTACTTCAATTCAACAACGCATGCATAACTCAGCATCATGTCTGAATTCTGCCCAGCAGTAGAAAAGTGGTGGTTACCTTGTAACTGCTGACGTTGACAACTCGGCTGGCGCTCACTACATAATGTGCTACCTGACTGCGTAGCCGGAATTTCAACGAATTTTGTGTCACAACACCGGTCTAGATCTACTAGCAGTTGTCGGAGACGAAGATTTTTACCTGTTGCATCCCGGAGCTGGACGCCCACTCGCTGATCATGAACAAATGCAGTTGCAGCCAAGCGCAGTATGGCATGCCGCATCGCGACAACTGCTTTCGCCATTAATTCCTCTTTGCGATTGGGAGTTGCTCGTCTCTCGGTTTCATCTTTATGTATGACGCGATATCGGATCATATTGAAGCATTTTCGTGCATGATATATTGATATGTGCCAATGCCATCCTCACCAGCACTAGCCAATGATACTGATACCGATGCACTACCAATGCAACTAGCAGAGAGGGGAGTATATACAGGTGATCAAAGTGATCATCAAAGGTGGCGGATGAGGCAGAGAGCTTTCGTACGAGGTGAGCACTCCACTACCTCCCCATCCGGCTTTCCTTTGGATTGGAATTGGATAGTACCGCCTTTTTTTGGCTACTGAATAGTACTGCATGCTCACCATGATATGAATGGAGTCAGGGGCGGAGCCAGCGGCCCTATTGGCCGGGCACTTGCCTGGACTTCGCGGCCTGTCTCTTGGTGCTTTCAAGTCGTATCGCAATGGCTGTTCACAGTTAGAGCAATGGGATGTGGAGTCCGCGCCAAGAGCGTGGCCATAGTCATGGGCTTGCTCAGGCTTTGGAAGGCCGCTGGCTCCGCCACTAAATGGAGTTAGGTTTGTAGGCCAAACAAGACATGTCTATTAGAATAGAAATTCTTTTGTATTTCCTTATATATCTATGGCAAATTCTTTTGTAATATCCCTTTGTACTCTCTAAATATATTGCCCATTGAGCCTCATAAATACAAAGCACACAATATTCATAACAAAGTATCAGAGCTAGGACACTAACCTAGCTCCTTCCTCTGCCATCCCACCATTGTTGCCGCCGCCCGGATCGGTCGCCGCTGTTCCAAAACCGCCCGACGCCACCGCCACCAGACACCGCCAGATCGGGCCGCCGACACCGACACCGCCCGACGCCATCGCCGCCAGACGCGCCTCCAAGCCCAACGCCGCCTGACGCCTCCTAGTCTAGTCATCGCCCGACCCGAGTTGTGCCACCCTCTAGCATGCCGCCCTCCGACCTGCCGCCGCCGCCACTACCCGAATTGAGTTGTGCCAGCCGTCGCCGGAGCGTTGCTGTCAATGTCAACGTCTGCACGAGCCGCCGTCGTCAACCCCCACCGCCGCCACCTGACCCGTCCGCTCTGCTCAGCCGGCTTGACCGATGGTTTTGGATAAGGAAACCGTGAAGGTTTCCTTTTAAAACAGTTAGTTTCCAAAAAGAAAAATAGAAAAAGAAAACAAAGAGAGACAGAGAGACAGAGAGAGAGAGAGAGAATATCGATCTAACCGTCGTGCCATCCAGCGCCGTTTGTTGAACTTCGTTGCCTTAGTTGCTGCGCCGTCCAGCGTCGCCTACCCATGGCTTTCGTTCCATCAGCTGCGATCCTATTCTCGGGAACAAATCTTCATGGGACGAACTACAGGTTGTGGTCTTCACTTATGGAGATCATGCTCAATGGCCTCTGCCTCTTCCTCGACGGGAGGACAGACCAGCACGTCAAGACCTTCTCAGCGAGGCGACTCTGTTCAACAGTTCTGTCAGGCTCTACTTCAGCGGCTCTCTCATAGCTCAACAGATTATGTTAATCTAGCTCAGACGTCTCTCCCAGGTACTTCTTGGGTTCTAGATTCTGGTGCCTCTTTCCACATGACACCGGACTCCACATCTCTCACTTCAGTAGGACCTCCTGTTTTCCTATCTCTGTTAAGACAGTTGACGATACTCCTCTGTCTGTCAGTTGTCAGAGTACTCTTTTGTCCAATGATCTTTTTGTTCCAATTGTTTTCTATGTTGCTCAGCTTACCATGCAGCTTCTCTGGGTGGGTCAGCTTACCGATCTTGGCTGTAGGGTTGGTTTTGACTCTCACTTTTGTTTCGTCTAATACCGACAGGCAGGGACGGTACTTGGGACTGGCCGGCATCGTAGGGATCGTTATGAATACATACATACACACAATATTCATGACACTGCCCACACTCACCAAATTGTGCAAACAATTGGCTCTTTCTGACTGATGCCTCCATAAGCTTCGTTTAGGAGCACTGACTGCCTGTGCTCCTATTTTTTCTCGGTTTATTGATCTTTCTCCATTACCCTCCATCTCCACCGTCAGCTTGGCGACAAAGGAAACATTTGCACTGGTCAAAATATCTCGGCAATTATATATGGCGTTTCGGTAACTTTTCATGGCACTGAAGAAAAAAAATCATGTCAAGATGGACTATTTCAGGATTCTTACTTTCACACTTGGACGCCAATTTGATTCTAAATGTCTCGTGACGTGCTTTTTCCAGTTTTTTTAAGTACACGCGAGACACACTCACGCACATGCATGCCCATATACACACACGTGGATGCGTTCTAAACACACGGGGGCCAGAACTCCGCGAAGCACAGGCACACGCTTTGACTACTAAAAACATCCACGTGTATGTATATTACTCCTAAAAGATAAAATACCCGATAGATAAGACGCCTGGGTTTCGAAGCCAGGCCGGCCGCTTGCTCACCTGGAGCAAGCCAACCGAGCAAGCGCTCTGGTCCTCGATTTTTCCAGTTGAATATACGTGTTATCAGTAGCACCTTTTTTGGGGTAAAAGGGTCATTGCGTATATTCTGGGACGTCTCTCTTTGAGAAGGATCACTAGTAAAAGGCCTATAAATAGTCCATGGCAAGAGCATTGTTATGGCAATGTAGATGAAGGGGTCAAAGTTTTAGCATCTGAAACAGCACAATGTGGGGGATGGCGCGCATCGATGAGTGGAAACCGGTGATCGCAATGCTGGTCTTTGACCTCATCTCTGCGGTGACAACAGCCTTGATCAAGAAGGCGCTCGAGGAGGGGCTCGACCGTCTGGTACTCATCACGCTGCGACAGCTGGTGGCCACGGTCTCCCTTGCTCCGATTGCCTTTTTTAAAGAACGGTACATAAATTTAGCTCTCAGCAAATGATCAGAGTTCAGAAGTTCATCTATAATGTGACGCTACTGTTGGTTTTGCCCCTTTTTTCAGGAGCACAAGGCCTAAGCTCACACTGGAGATACTTGTGTACCTCTTCTTCAGTGCAGCGTTTGGGTACAGTTACAAACATGACATCACAATCACTTGCTCATATTAGTATGACTAGGCTAATCGATCTTTTGTTAAAAATGATTCTGTTTGATTCATTCATTGCCTTTTGTTTTCTCCCTTTAGCGCTGCGCTCTCTCAGTACACCTTCTTCTACGGGTTGCAGTACACGACCGCAACATTTGCCATAACTTTCACCAACATGTCTCCTGTGCTCACTTTCCTCATTGCTGTCTTGCTAAGGTGTTCCAGTTTTCAAACCTTGTACTTCTGTGTACTTCACTGCTTTGTTTTTCCTATGTCTGAAACCTTGGAATACTATTCCTGCAATCAGGGTGGAGTCATTGAACATGAAGAGCAAGGCAGGAGCCGCAAAGATCATCGGAACACTCATGTCGTTCGCTGGTGTCATGCTCCTTACCCTCTACAAGGGTGTGGCATTGACACACCAAGTTGTGCCTACAGTGAGCTCAGATCACCATGCAGCAACAGCAGGATCTGGCAATAAGAGCTGGACACTGGGCACTGTAGCATTACTGGCAAATTGCCTGTGCTTCTCCTTTTGGCTTCTGCTGCAGTCCAAGCTCACCAAGAAGTACCCAGCACTCTACTCCAGTACTGCATACATGTTCCTCATCAGTTCCCTGCAAGGCGGGGGCCTGACGGTAGCGATACAAAGGAGAGCATCAGTGTGGGCTCTGACAAGGACAGTGGAGATTGTTACAGTACTATACACAGTAAGATGGCCTTATTTTCCATGTCACTCTCTCTTGCTATCTTTACATTGCTTTTTTTTCCTGTTAATAAAAGTTATTTTCCCTATTTAGTGAAGCTCTGATAGGCAAGGTGATAACAGTACTTTGATAAATTGCAAAGTGGCTTTTCAGATAAAGACTAATTTGGTAAAGAACCAGTCCAAACTTGTTAAACATGAAGTAAGCCCACTTTTGGCATAACCAGGAAGAATCATGCGGCCAATCTTTAGCTACAACTGTAGCATTTCATCAACAAAATACAAAAAGACAAGTCAGCACAGAATTGACTGAATCAAATATATGTTCATATGTTCCAGGGAATTATGGGGTCTGGAGTGGGCTACCTACTGATGACATGGTGTGTCGAGAAGAGAGGGCCAGTGTTCACTTCAGCCTTCATTCCTGTCATCCAGATCATGGTTGCCATGATTGATTTCTTCTTTCTCCATGAGAACCTCTACCTTGGAAGGTAATCTTTGCCTCAATTATTAAATCAAGACATGCATTCTCATGTTTGTTCCTTCATTCCTCTTCTTGAAATAATGCATAGTCTTTCAGTAATAGCTGCTGATTGTCAGAATTTTCTTCGTGTCGTATAAAAAAGGGCATACATTATGGGTGCAACAATACATATATACACCACAGCGAAGTTATGAGTGAGTTTTTGGAGTGCTAGAATTGCAGTGGCTGGTCCAAATGGCATCACTATTGTATTTTGTTTTATCCTTGCAGTGTGCTGGGATCCATACTCATGATTCTGGGCCTCTATATTCTGCTGTGGGGAAAGAACAGGGATGCCTCAGTAGCATCTGCCAAAGAAGAGGAAGAGGACAAAGAGAAGCAAGTCAAATCATGAGGACCAAACTACACAATGCTTGGGCTGTAAAATTTGGCATAGCTCCCTCCTTAGTTTCCTAGTACTACATGGAAAAACTAAGGGGGGTATTATAGTACTACCAGTATTGGTGTTGTAGTATGCGTTTTTGTTCGTACAATATGATATATTGCCCTAATTTCCACAGTTATGCCTAACAGTGCAACACTATCAATCTTTACTCTCCAATATTTAGCGCAAAATCTGAAGTTGTTAGAGAATGGCAGCATAAGTTGCTCATATTTCAACACGTAAGAACATCACTATCAGTCACATTGAACATGAAAAGAAATGAAATGAAATGTTCTTTGCACGATGTTCGTACCCCCACACTCCTATGAGGGCGGCGAATCAATGCTTTGGGATTTGATTTGGACTTAAAGCGATCTTTTGCTTATCAAAGCAGAGACAGTGGGCATTGGATCTTAGGACTTTCTCATGGAAAGATGTTTCCAACATGCTCTTGATAGGCCCTAAAATGGACTCATACCAGTGTTTCAGTGCTAAAACAGCATCCAATGCTCTACAGTAGAAGCGATCCATGCAAGATTACAAGCTATATTTGTTTGCCAAAACTAAAAAAAAAGGGGGAAGAGCTTTAAATTGTTCCACTGTGTTATGAATAGCGCTTGTATTCAATATGAGGCCAATGGGCCAATATATATACACAAAGTACATGTGTTGAATATGCAAATAACCCCTCATAACAATGGGGAATAACACACTATACATATATCTCTAACACCCCCCCTCAAACTCATGGTGGATCAACAACACTGAGTTTGGAGAGGTAGAAGCCGTGCTGTGCTCGAGTCTGGGCCTTCGTGAAGAAATCCGCTATCTAAAGCTCCGAAGGCACATATGAAGAGCAATCACCTGATCATGCACACAAGACCTCATGAAGGAAGCATCAACACCAATATGCTTGGTGAGCTCATGCTTCACAGGTCACGAACATCTTGATAGTACTGTCTTTGTCGACAAGAGAGGAGTCGGTGTAATAACAGAAACACCAAAATCCTCAAGTAACCACCGTAGCCAAGTAATCTCTGCTGTCAAGAGAGCCATAGCTCGCAACTCAGCCTCTGCACTTGAACGGGACACTGCAGTCTGTTTCTTCGTCTTCCGGGCAATAAGCGAACCACCAAGAAAAACACGATGGCGAGAGATAGACCCGGTGATCGGAGGATCGTTGGCCCAAGTAGCATCCGAATAAGCTGAAGTTATAGCAATTTGGGCGTGGAAAGAAGAGACGCGAGAGATAGTCCTCAAGGTATCGCGAGAACTTCGAAGAAGGTGGGTGTAGTGAACTGAGTGGGAGCGAAACGAATCGACTCGAGAATGTGAGCTGGATAAGTGATATCCGGACGAATATGAGAAGGTAGACAAGACTCCCAACAAGATGGCGATAGCGAGTCGGATCGAAAGAGGCTCGCCATCGAGGGTCGAAGGTGAACATTGAGCTCCATGGGAGTCTCAACGATCTGTTGATCGATGAGGAGGCGCGATCAAAAGATCTGAATATACTTCTCTTGGGACATAAAGAAACCATCAGGGGTGGAAGTAACCTCAATCCCAAGGAAGTAACGAAGAGGACCAAGATCCGACATAAGGAACTGCTCACTAAGATGAGCCTTGACAAAGGCAATGTACTCAGAATCATCTCCGGTAATGATCATATCATCAACATACAGAAGGAGAAAAGTCCGACCACGAGACAAAGTGTGGACAAAGAGCGCAGGATCATGATCACTCGCTGAAAAGCCAGCAGCAGTGACCACAGAGGAGAAGCGCTCAAACCAAGCACGAGGGGCTTGCTTAAGGCCATAGAGAGAGCGACGAAGGCGACAGACCATGCCCTCAGGAACAGAATACCCAGGTGGCGGATGCATATAGACCTCCTCACGCAACTCGCCATTAAGAAAGGCATTTTTGACATCAAGCTGAGAAACAGACCAGTGGCGAACAGACGCCACCGAAAGAAGAGTGTGGACAGTGGTCATGTGGGCCACAGGAGCAAAAGTCTCGTCGTAGTCACGACCATACTCCTGCTAGAAGCCACGAGCAACAAGACGCGCCTTATAGCGCTCAAGAGAGCCATCAGAGCGAGTCTTAATCTTATAGACCCACTTACATGTGATGGGACGAGAGTGAGATGGAAAAGAACAAGATCCCAAGTACCGATGCGCTCAAGGGCAAGCAATCTCCTCGGCCATGGCATCTTGCCACTCGGGGTGAATAACAAACATCCGGTGAGGAGGCGGGCTCACGAGTAGCTACGCCGACAAAGGCAAAAGCAGGCGGGGGCGAATCGTGGCAATCGCGGAGGCGAAGCGAGGAGAAGATGACCCATCGGGGAAGATGGAGCATCGAAGAAGATGAAACATCGGAGAAGATGGCTCATCTGGAAGATCCTCAATCGAGGTCGGCGAGTGTAGTGGGGAACTCGAGGAGCCGCAGAGACGCAAGCGGCGGCGATCTTGGCGGAGAGGCCACAGGAGGAATATGTGGAGACTCGGTGGGATGGGTGGGCGAGGCAAAACAGATATAGGTGTATCTGGAAAGGTCAAAAGGATAGAGACTCCACAGAGGAAGCGAAGGAGAGGTAGGGCGTGGGTAGAAGGGGACGAGACTCGTCGAAAGTCACATCGAGAAATCCGCATCCGTCGACCAACAGATCCCAAAGACCGATAGCCCTTGTGCTCAAACCTTGTATCGAAAGACACACTCAACGGTGGCGATCAATTTAGTGCGTTCTCGAGGCGAGGAGAACGTAGCAAACGCAACCAAATGCAGACGAAGGCGAGTAGTCGAAGGAGACCACGAGAGGCGCCAAGTGTATTGCGCCTTGAAGAAGCGAAGAAATTTGGATGTTGACGAGATAGGTGGCGATGGAAGCGACCTCGGCCCAAAAGTGAGGTGGAATAGAGGCGGCAATCATCGATTGCGAGCCGACTCAAGGAGGTGGCGATGCTTGCGCCAACAACACCATTACGAGCATGAGCACCGGACAAGAAGGCGGCGAGAGTGCCTGCTTTCGGCAAGGAAGCTGCTTGCGGTAACTAGAGAGGTATTCACCGGTAGTCGGCCACGAAAGACACGAATAGGAGTGGAGAGCGTATGCGAACCATAGTGGCAAATTGTTTATAGATAGACAAGGCCTCACTACGAGAAGACAAGAAATATATCCAAGTGTGGCGAGAGAAGTCATCTATAAATATGATATAATATCGATGACCCCCTTTCGAAACGAAGGGAGCCGGACCCCAAACATCTGAATGAACAAGATCAAATGGACGAATGAGATCTTGACCCACTATGAGGATAAGGAAGTGAATCTGTTTGCCTAACTTACATACGACAATCTAAAGACACATCTCTGAGACAGACCCCGAAGACCACGACGAACTAAAGGCAGACAGATGAGATCCACAGATGGCCAAGATGGTGATGCCCTTCTTTGGAAAGAGCCGGTGAGCGGAGTGGCGAAGCGGAGAGAGGCGGCGGCGGTGGCGGCGGAAGGAAGGTGAAGCCGATCAAGCTCCCAGAGGCGCTATGAGTCAAGGTGCCGAGGGCGAACCACCGAGCTCCGTGTGGCGGTCTGAACACAACAAGAGTCGAGTCGAGAATGACCCGACAACCAAGATCGATGTCCAAAGCAAAAAAGAAGTCAGTATGGTAAGGCGAGGAACATGAGCAATGAAGGAACATGAAAAGATGAGTTGCTAAGAGGTCCTCGACGAGAGACGAAAGAGAGGTACCATCGGCGGTGAGAACACTAACGGGAGAATCAAGAGGTGTAATGAAAGGCAGTGGAAGCATCGAAGTCATGTGAAAAGATTCTCGAATCAAGAATCCACGGGAGGTACTGTTGTGTAGAAGGTGGTTTCTCGGTGCAAGAGTCGAGAGCGAACTGCAGAACTGCCGAGGAGAACACAAGCGGCAAGCGGCGTCAAGTCTGGCTATCTCTGCTTTCGAGAGAGCTACCTGAAGGAGTTGATGCGACGTCGATGTAGAAGCACCGATGTCGATGCTAGTAGAAAAGCGGCGTGAAAGATGCGCTTCTTCTTATAGCTTGGGACTCAATGTGGCCGACCTTGTCGCGATAGGAAGCGATGAGGGCGGCCACCTCCGGATGGAGGCACCACCACCGCTGTGTGGCGGCATTTGGAGGAAGCGATGTCTTTGGCGTGGAAGCGAGATGGTGTAGCGGTGGACGGCGGCGAGCACTGAGGGGAGTGGCATCGAACCGGCACCACTCGGCGAGTCTCCTCCAGCGTATCTCGGTAAGAGCCTCGGAGAGTGACACGAGGGTGGCGTACAAGGAGCTAAACGCACGCTCTGCTCGAACTTCGGGGCGAAGGCGAATAAGGAACTTCGTAGACCAGCTGAAACTCCAGTCGGCCACGTGCGGCTAAGCGGCAAAGACGGACAAGAGTGACAACGGCGAAGTCGCGGAGAGAGTCCAAGCGCGCCAGCACAGCAGAGCTCTGGCGTAAAAGCGTCAACGATAGCATCACCTGCTGAAGAGTGCTCCTAGAGGACCACGGACGGTACAAGAGCATCACCAGAGGGCTCAGAGGCCGGCGAAGGTGAGTCCACATCCGAAAGCGAGAGAGTCCCACAACCTCGAAGAAGAACCGAAATTTGGACAACGGCAATGAGGACAAAGCACGGAAAGCGTCGTCGTCGTACCATCGAGTATAGGCGGTCACCGATCCTTGTAGGAATCGAGCCTCTTGGTAGGCGAGGCGACCTCATCATCGACAAAGTGGCGGCCTCAAGAAGGGCTGTTTTTGTCATTTGTCGGGCGTAGCTGACAGCGTAAACTCCGTCGGAGGAGTAGGGCAAGCGGGCGGATGACATCGCCAGAGAGGATGCCCAGAGGCGAAGACCACGCATATGAATGCGCATGTGAGACACGAAGTCGGTGTAATTAACACCATCGAAGATCACGGGCAATGAGGGAAAGCAATACCCATTGGTGGCGGTCTTTGGGCAACCGCAGCGACCAAAACAACGAAATCTAACGGCGTGGGCCGACGGCGTGGCGGTTAGATCAACGTTTCTCTCTCTCTCTCTCTCTCTCTCTCTCTCTCTTTTTCTTTTGATTTCCTTTTCTTACGGGCGCCGGCCCGACTAAAAAATCTTTCGGCCATCCGCGGAAAACACGAAGACACAGGGGAACGAACTAGGGTTCCCCTGCTCTGTGACGGTGGCGGCGGCGGGCTCGGCGGCGACAATACAAGCAAGAACGGCCGAGCGGGCGGCGGCGAATCACCAGCAGCGGCAGCGCCGAAGCTTCGTTGTGGATCGGCGGAGGCGTGAGGCGGCAACAAACTTGCCCGAGCAGGAGCCAGGCGAAGGCGAAATCGAGCTTCGGTTTTGGCCGTACCAACGAATCGACGAAGAGTCGGCGTCGTCGTCGGGTCCGTAAGCGGCGCGTCGGCCCGATCGACCACAGCGTGGCGGGCTCGGTCGACTTCGAGCACCGTGGCGACGCCGAGACGAGGCGTGGCGACGCCGAGGACGAGGCGTGGCGACGCCGAGGCGACGGTGGTGGAGGCGACGCCAAGCAAGGCGCGCCGAGTCCGGGTCCGGACGTCAAGCGAAGTCGGACGGCGGCGGCTCGACGAAAACAAACCCTAGGTACGCTCTGATACCATGTTATGAATAGCGCTTGTATTCAATATGAGGCCAATGGGCCAATATATATACACAAAGTACATGTGGTGAATATGCAAATAACCCCTCATAACAATGGGGAATAACACATTATACATATATCTCTAACACACTGCAGTATGTAAAGAGAGCTATTCCGTTCAGTTGGTTGCGCAATTTGCTCGATGCAAATATTCGAGAATGCAGATGTTCTGAAGTTAGAAAATAAGGATCAGGTAATGCTTTGCTTGTCGTCTCTCTCAACTCTTGTTTAACACTTTGGCACGTGTTGCGAAAACGAAATAAAATCGGAAACATGCTTGCAGATGCCATCAGCACCTCACTTCCCTATAAAACCATGACATAACCAAAACAAATTGCTCAGACAAGGCCATCAGATCAAAGTTAGTTCAGAGCCCGCCCTCTGGCTGCCTGAAATGTGGAGGGCAGGATGCATGGAGCAGTGGATGCCGACGGTGGCAATGGTCGCCACCAACGTCGTGATCGCCATCATGACCGCCCTGATCAAGCAGGCACTGAACCAGGGGATGAATCGGCTGGTCCTCATTACTTTCCGGCAAATGGTGACCACTGTATTCCTTGGCCCCATTGTCTACTTCAAGGAAAGGTAGTGTCAAAAGCAAAGAAATTTTTTATAATAATAATAATAAAGCAACTACTAGTCTCTGGTATTTCACTGTTGCTGATCACTGCTTTTTCAGGAAGATGAGACCAAAGTTCACAACTGAAATCTTTGTGTACATGTTCCCAGGGTTTTTAATATCGGCCGAAAACCGGTTCTACCGGAGGTCCGGTAGAATCTCAAACCGGTGCCGAAATTTCTGGTTTGGTTGAATTTTGTCCAAAAAAACTCGAATTTGCTTGAATTTTGTTGGAATCTGATTTTTTTTATAAATAAAATCCGAAAAATTCAAAATAAAAATAAAAATTTCAGCCAAAATTTGCTGATTATCGGCCATCTCAGCCTTACCGGCCACCCCCGTTAAAAAAATTCAACCGATAAAAAAAACCCTGCATGTTCCTGAGTGGAATTCTTGGGTAAACACATGGCACATACTACACCGAGTTCAGTTTGATTTCATCAGTAATCCTAGATTAATTTTTTTCTTTGGCTTGCATGCTGCAGGCCGGTGCTACTTCAGTACACTCTGTCGGATTGGAGTACACAACAGCAACATTTGATGCGACTTTCTCCAATATGTTTCCAGTGGTTACTTTCTTGGTATCACTCGCTTTCAGGTAACACCAATTTCTTTCAGCAACCTGAAATTCTTTTTACTCCGAAGTCCATTTCTTAAATCTTTTTTCATGTAGGTCAAGTAAGGTGCTACGTATGCTACTATCTATCATATGTTTGATTTGATTATGCGTAATAATTTTCAAACTTATTCATAATTAATGTAGCATTTCATTTAAAGTAGTACAAGAGTACCTTAAAATGAACTAAGATCCTAAAGCACCTAAAAGAAAACTTCAAGTTTGTTCCCGTATAGAAAGTAAACTGCATGGATCCTACAATTGATTAGCTCAACTCCTATGGAGCATAAAGCGCTTTTTTAATAGGTAGCATAAAGCACTTTTAATGAACTAGTTTCAGTTATGACTTAGAGCATCTACAACAGTCCACGTCAGCTGTTACTAAGGGGTTGCCACATCAGCATTTAGGTGATGCGGAGGAGAGAAGGTGAGGTTGTATCTGCATATTCACCACCTGTACTTTGTGTATATATACTGGCCCTTTGGCCCCCTAGAAATACAAACGCTATTCATAACATGGTATCAGAGCAAACCTAGGGTTTGTTTTCGTCGAGCCGACGCTGGTTTGTTCTTCCCACCGCCGCCCGACTTCGCCGCTTCGCTTGTCGTCCGGACCCGGACTCGGCGTGCCTTGCTTTGGCGTCGCCTCCACCACCGCTGCCTCGGTGTCGCCCGGCGTCGCCTTGTCCTCAGCGTCGCCACTGTGCTGAAGAGCCGACAAGAACTCGCTGCTCTCGCATCCTCCTCTGCTTTCGGTAAGCCGAGCGAGCGTCATCCGAATCTGCGACGCACGCCGGCCTCCTCCCGCCACCACAGGATCCTCCGCACATTGGATCTGCATCGCACATTGGAGCAAAGACGCCGCCGCCACTGCGGGATCCTCGGGACGCACGTGAGGACGCTGTCGCTCCATCCGAAGGCTTCTTCATCCCGTCGCCTACGCCTGCTCCGCCGTGCCGAATAGCTCCGGTCGCCTCCTCGCGTGAGGTCGCCGCGCGACGCGGCTGCTCCGATCCGGGCTCCCGCCGGATCCCTCCGCCGTCTTGGTCGCCACCATTCTTTGTTGCCGTTAGACCTCCTCTTCCGCGCCGCTGTCGCCGAGGTCGCCGCAGCCATTCTTGCCGTTCGAACCTCCTCTTCCGCTGCCGCCGTGAGGACGCCGCCGCCGCCACGGGGAACCTAGTCCCCCCCTTCGCCGCTCTCGCCCCATGTGGGCCTTTGCTTTGGCGGTGAGAGTTTATTTGAGCCGCCCGAGTCAAAAAAATTTTTAAAAACCAAAAAAAAAAAAACGTCGATCTAACCGCCGCAGTCGGCCGCCGCCTCTGATGTATACCGTTACTTTGAGTGGTCTTTGATGCGATGCCACCCTCCCTCCGTGCTCACCGCTCGTCCACTGGTACACCGATCGCTCCACGCTTGAAAGACTTGCCTCCTCCGTGGTCGCCACAGTGGTGGTGGTATCCTCCATCTGGCGGTGGTCGTTCTCACTGCTCCTACTGCGACAAGGTCGGCCACATTGAGTCCCAGTGCTATAAGAAGCAGCAAGCAGCGGCATCGTTCACGCCGTTCTTCTACTAGCACTGGCATTGGTGCTTCTACATCGACATCTGCATCGACTCCTTCGGCAGTTTCTCTCACTGAGAAGGAAATAGTCGGACTTGGCCGCTTGCCGCTTGAGTTCTCCCTCAGCGAGTTACGCCAATTGCACTCATCGACTCTTGAACCGCTGAAACCACCTCCTCCACAGTCAGGCACCTCCCCGTAGATTTTTTATTCTGAAGCATCTTTTCACATGACTCCTGATCCTTCCACTCTGTCTTTCATTACACCTCTTGATTCTCCTGTCAGTATTCTTACTGGCGATGGTACATCTCTTTTACATCTCTGGTCGAGGATCTCTTAGCAACTCATCTTTTCATGTTCCTACATTGCTCATGTTCCTCGTCTTACCATCTGACTTCTTTCTCTCTGGGCAGACATTGACCTTGGTTATCGGGTCATTCTCGACTATGACTCTTGTTGTGTTCAGGACCGCCACACGGGAGCTCTAGTTGGTTCTGGCCCTCGGTGCCTTGACTCACAGCTTCTCTAGGAGCTTGACTAGCTTCACCTTCCTTCCGCTGCCCCCGTCGCCGCCAGTCTCCCCGCTTCTGCTACTCCGTCTACCAGCTCTTTACAGCAGTGGCATCACCGTCTTGGCCATCTATGTGGATCTCGTCTGTCGTCCTTAGTTCGTCGTGATCTTCTGGGGTCTGTCTCAGGAGACGTGTCTTTAGATTGTCAGGGTTGTAAGCTAAGTAAACAGATTCAACTTCCTTATCCTCATAGTGAGTCTGTGTCTCAGCGTCCTTTTGATCTTGTTCATTCAGATGTTTGGAGTCCGGCTCCCTTCGTTTCGAAAGGGGGTCATCGATATTATATCATATTTATAGATGATTTCTCTCGCCACACTTGGATATATTTCATGTCTTCTCGTAGTGAGGCCTTGTCTATCTATAAACAATTTGCCACTATGTTTCACACTCAGTTCTCCACTCCTATTCGTGTCTTTAGGTCGACTATCTTTGGCGAGTACCTCTCTCGTTACTGCTGGCTTCCTTCCTTGGCGAGGCACTCTCGCTTCGATTCTCTTGTCCTGGTGCTTATGCTCAGAATGGTGTAGCTGAGCGCAAACATCGTCACCTCCTAGAGACGGCTCGTGCACTGATGATTGCCGCCTCTATTCCACCTCACTTTTGGGCCGAGGCTGTTTCCACTGCCACCTATCTCGTTAACATCTAGCTCTCTTCTGCTCTTCAGGGTGCTATCCCTGTTGAGCGTCTATGTGGTCTTCTTCGACGACTACTCGCCTTCTTCTGTTTTGTTGTGTTTGCTCGTTCTCCTCGCCCCTCGAGCGTACCAAACCGATCTTTCGATCTGTTGAGTGTGTCTTTCGGGATCTGATCTGCGAGCACAAGGGCTATCGGTCTTTGGGATCTGTTGGTCGACGGATGCGGATTTCTCGGGATGCGACTTTCGACGAGTCTCGTCCCTTCTACCCACGTCCTACCTCTCCATCGGCTTCCTCTGTGGAGTCTCTGTCCTTTTTTACCTTTCCAGATACACCTATATCTATCTTGCCCTCGTCCACCCGTCCCACTGAGTCTCCACATATTCCTCCTGTGGCCTCTCCGCCGTTGTCGCCGCCTGCTTCGTCTTCTGCGGCTCCTCAGGCTCCCCCCACTACACTCGTCGACCTCGTATTGAGGATCTTCCAGATGAGCCATCTTCTCCTGATGTTTCATCTTCTTCTGATGCTCCATCTTCCCCTGATGGGTCATCTTCTCCTCGCTACGCTCTCCGCGATCGCCAGTCGATTCGGCCCCCTGCCCGTTTTGCTTTTGCTGGCGCAGCTACTCGTGAGCTTGTCTCCTACCGGGATACTGTTACTCACCCTGAGTGGCAGCATGCCATGGCCGAGGAGATTGCTGCCCTCGAGCGTTCTGGTACTTGAGATCTTGTTTCCTTTCCGTCTCACTCTCATCCCATCACGTGTAAGTGCGTCTATAAGATTAAGACTCGCTCTGATGGCTCTCTTGAGCGCTATAAGGCGCGTCTTGTTGCTCGTGGCTTCTAACAGGAGCATAGTCGTGACTACGACGATACTTTTTCTCCTGTGGCCCACATGACCACTGTCCGCACTCTTCTTTCGGTGGAATCTGTTCGCCACTGGTCTGTTTCTCAGCTTGATGTCAAGAATGCCTTTCTTAATGGCGAGTTGCGTGAGGAGGCCTACATGCATCCGCCACCTGGGAATTCTGTTCCTGGGGGCATGGTCTGTCGCCTTCGTCGCTCTCTCTATGGCCTTAAGCAAGCCCCTCATGCTTGGTTTGAGCTCTTCTCCTCTGTAGTCACTGCTGCTGGTTTTTCAGCTAGTGATCATGATCCTGTGCTCTTTGTCCACACTTCGTCTCATGGTCGGACTCTTCTTCTTCTGTATGTTGATGATATGATCCTTACGGGAGATGATTCTAAGTACATTGCCTTTGTCAAGGCTCGTCTTAGTGAGCAGTTCCTTATATCGGATCTTGGTCCTCTTCGTTACTTCCTTGGGATTGAGGTTACTTCCACTCCAGATGGTTTCTTTATGTCACAAGAGAAGTATATTTAGGATCTTCTTGATCGCGCCTCTCTCATCGATCAACAGTCTTGTTGAGACTCCCATGGAGCTCAATGTTCACCTCCGACTCTCTGATGGCGAGCCTCTTTCTGATCTGACTCGCTATCGTCATCTTGTTGGGAGTCTTGTCTACCTTGCTATTACTCGTCCGGATATCACTTATCCGATTCATGTTCGAGTCGATTCGTTTCGGCTCCACTCAGTCCACTCTGACCACCTTCTTGAGTTCTGCGATACCTTCGTGGGACTATCTCTCGCCGTCTCTTCTTTCCACGCTCCGGCTCGTTCTGACCAGACTTATTCGGATGCTACTTGGGCGGCGATCCCTCGATCGCGGTCTATCTTTGCTTCTTGTGTTTTTCTTGGTGGTTCTCTCATTGCACGGAAGGCGAAGAAGCAGATTGCAGTGTCCGTTCGAGTGCAGAGGTGAGTTTCGAGCTATGGCTCTCTTGGCAGAGATTACTTAGCTACGGTGGTTACTTGAGGATTTTGGTGTTTGTCACTACACCTCCTCTCTTGTCGACAAATTACAAGTGCTATCAAGATGTGCCGTGATCTGTGAAGCATGAGCTCACCAAGCATATTGGTGTTGATGCTTCCTTCATGAGGTCTTGTGTGCATGATCGGTGATTGCTCTTGATATGTGCCTTGAGCTTCAGATAACGGATTTCTTCACGAAGGCCCGGACTCGAGTACAGCACGGCTTCTACCTCTCCAAACTCAGTGTTGTTGATCCACCATGAGTTTGAGGGGGGGGGTGTTAGAGATATATGTATAGTGTGTCATTCCCCATTGTTATGAGGGGTTATCTGCATATTCACCACCTGTACTTTGTGTATATATACTGGCCCTTTGGCCCCCTGGAAATACAAGCGCTATTCATAACAGTTTCTAGATGAAGAAACTAGCAAATTGTTAATACCAAGACACAAGAAACAACCAAATACTCTATTGGAGACTTATTTGTTACCTAAAAACACGTTTTGTGGGTTCCACTGTCTTAAAGCAAAATATACACCAGATCATTTGTGCAGCCTGACTTCATTATTGATACGATAAATGAGCTAAAACATGTAGGCCACAAAGTTGTACTTCATTATTGATCATCAAGAATCATGCATACTTGTAGCAATTAAAGTCTCAGACACAAGCTTAAGAAACAATCCATTGGAAGAATTGTTTCTTTTTATTAGATTGAGTACTCTCTCTCCTCTTAGTAACAAGCTAAGAAACAAACTATTGTAGATGCTCTTATGAACACAAAGCACCAAATTCTTTATAGGTTTGAAGCACTAGATGCGAGGAGCAAGTCATGGAGTGCCAAGATTTCAGGAACACTGATGGAGCAATGATGCTTGTTATGAATATTGTGTGTATATTCAAGAGGGCCCAATGGGCAATATATATAGGGATGTACAAGAAGTGGTTTCCATATGCAGATAAGGAAATACAAAAGAGTCATATTCTAACACCCCCCTCAAACTCATGGTGAATCACACACACTGAGTTTGGAGAGAAAATACAAATGTTGTGCCCTAGTCTGTGGTTTCGTGAAGAAGTCAACAACTCAGAACTCGATGGCACAAAGCTGTAAAAGCAAGTACTCCCTCCTGCACTGTGAGCGAGTGTATGAAGCATCCACACCAATGTGTAGTGAGCTCATGCTTCACTTGGGTCCTGCACATCTTGATACTTTGTCTTGTCGGACAAAAGAGTCGTGGGTCCCATCACGGGCACTCCAAGACCTGCAAGTAGCCACCTCAACCAAGTAACCTCTGCTGTCACTGCTGCCATAGCTCTCAACTCAGCCTCTGCACTTGAACGGGAAACCGCAATCTGCTTCTTAGTCTTCTAAGCAATCAGGGAGGAGCCAAGAAAAACACAGTAAGCAGAAAGAGAACGACGATCAGAAGGATCACTAGGCCAAGTCACGTCATAGTACGCCTAAAGCTGTAGTGAGGTAGAGCTAGGGAAAAACAAACGACGCGAGATAGTCCCACGCAAGTAGGGAAGAACACGAAGAAGGTGACTGTAGTGAAGATGGGTAGGACGAGCCATGAACTGACTCGAGATATGAACAACATAAGCAATATCAGGACAAGTGTTCATAAGGTACACCAAACTCCCAACAAGATGGCGATATCGAGTAGAATCCTCAAGAAGATCATCATTAGTGGCACGAAGCTGTAGGGATAGCTCCATGGGAGTCTCAGCGGTGCGAGTGTCAGTCAGACCAGACCGATCAAGAAGATTCTCGACATACTTCTGCTAGGAGAGGTAATAGCCCTCAGGCATGGAAGAGACCTCAATTCCAAGGAAGTACGTAAGAGAACCAAGACCAGTCATCAAAAACTGCTCACTGAGATGCTTCTTCACATACGTGATGAATGAGGAATCATCACTAGTGATGAGTATATCATCAACATACAAAAGAAGCAGGGTCCTACCCCGAGATGAGGCATGAACAAAAAGAGCAGGATCATGGGAATTGACAGTGAAACCGACAGCAATAATCACTGAGGTAAAACGAGCAAACCAGGCACGAAAAGCCTGTTTGAGGCCATAAAGAGCACGACGAAGACGACAGACATGCCCATCGGGAACAGAATACCTAGGTGGTGGCTGCATATAGACCTCCTCATGCAAGACACCATTAAGAAAGACATTCTTAACATCCAACTGAGAGATATACCACTGCCGAATAGAAGCAACCGCAACAATAGTGAAAACAGTGGTCATATGGGCAACAGGGGCAAAAGTCTCATCTAGTCACGACCGTACTCCTGCTGAAAGCCACAAGCCACAAGACGAGCGTTGTAGCGCTCGATAGTACCATCAGACCGGGTCTTAATCTTGTACACCCACTTGCACGTGATCGGACGAGCATGCACATGTGTTAGTACAATATCCCAAGTCTCTGTACGTCGAAGAGCATCAAGCTCCTCTGCCATAGCGAGCTGCCACTCGGAATGAGGAGCAGCCTCACGATAAGAACTAGGCTCAGTTACAGAGAGAGCATGAGCTATCGGAGCAAATCCAAGATGATCAGGAGGTCGAAGGGATGCCCGGTCACGAAGGACGTAATGAGGAGCATCATCAAGAGGATCAGATGTGGGTGTCGGCAAGATACTAGGAGAGGAGGCTGGTGAAGGATGAGAACGCCTGGAGTAGTGAATACCATATAAACGAGGTGATGGTGCTGCAGGAACAAGAGGCGGTGCTGTAGGAGGCAGCACCGGAGGCAGAGGTACAGAAGGAACCACCGGAGACAGACCAGGGGAAGACTGTGATAGTGGAGAAATGGGTGAAGAGTCAGAAAGAGACAACCATGAAATCGACTCGACGTTGGAAACTAGAGGAGCCTAATGTCGATAGAAGAAAGGTCGAGATTCGTCAAAGACAATGTCTCGTGAAATCCTGATCTGTCGAGCAGAAGGATCGCAGCAACGATAACCCTTATGCTCAGAACTATAACCAAGAAACACGTACTCAACTGACTGGGCTGATAGTTTAGTGCGTTCACGAGCTGCAGTGAGAACAAAACAAATCTGACCAAAAACACGAAGGTGAGTGTCTTTGGGGGCTCGACAAGAGAGACACTCTATAGGATTGATACCCTTAAGAGCAGTGGAAGGCTGCATATTGATAAGATATGCGGTGTAAAACAACCTCGACCGAGGCGTGGTGGAGCGTGAGAGGCAAGGAGAAGAGTGCGGGCAGTCTCAATCAGATGACAATGTTTGCGCTCAACAACCCCATTTTGAGCATGGGCACCAAGACAAGAAGACTGGTAAAGAGTGCCATGCTCAGAAAGAAACTGTCTAAAAGCGCCAAAATAGTACTTGCCGGCAGAATCACAGCGAAAAGTACGGATGAGAGAATCAAACTGAGTACGAACCATCGTTGCAAAGCTACGATAGATCGCAAGAAACTGACCATGATTAGACATAGGGAAAATCCATGTAAAACGAGAATAATCATCAATGAAGATCACATAAAGTTTATGTCCGCCTTTAGAGATAATAGGTGCAGATCCCCATACATCTGAATGAACTAAGTCAAAAGGACGAGAAGACAAGGACTTACTAGAATAACAAGGAAGCTATAGCTGCTTTCCCAGCTTACAACCCTGACAAAACATGATCGTATCAACAGTAACACGTCCAAGAACACCCTAACGAACTAATGAAGAAAGACGGGGCCCACACAAGTGATCTAAACGGTGATGCCACTGCGCAAAAATGCCAGAGGTGGTGGCAGCAATGGCGGTGGAAGGAGACGAGAGGCGACAGAGCGAAGTGGGCGGAAGTTGAGGCGATCAGGATGTAGAGACCTAATGGTCCTCTACGCCCGGCCGATCCCAAATACTATCACATGCAGCCGATCTGGATGAAACATATGTGACAGTCAAAACCAACCCTACAGCCGAGATCGGTGAGCTGACCCACCAAGAGAAGCTGCATGGTAAGCTGGGGAACATGGGAAACAGCTGAAACAGAAAAATGAGTGGATAAAAGAGTGCCCTGACAGCTGACAGACAGAGGAATACTGTCAGCTATCTGAACAGAGATAGGAAAAATAGGAGGTCCTACTGAAGTGAGAGATGTGGAGTCCGGTGTCATGTGGAAAGAGGCACCAGAATTCAGAACCCAAGAAGTATCTGGAGGAGACGTCTGAGCTAGACTGGCAGAACCTGCTAAGTAGTGAGAGAGCTGCTGAAGTAGAGCCTGGCAGAACTGCTGAACAGAGTCACCTCGCTGAGAAGGTCCCGACGTGCTGGTCTATCCTCCCATCGAGGAAGGGCCTCCCTGTCCCCCCTTGGATCGTCCAGCCTCACGCGTCTTGTTCTGCTTTTTTCACACCGCACAACGCTGGTAGTCGTGCCCGAAGTTCTTACAATAATTGCACTGAACCCCAGTTGGTGCAAAAACAAGAGCAGAAACAGACACTTGAGGAGGGACTGTAAGCGAAGCAGAAACCGTTAGTGTAGTCGAAGAAGAAGGGGTAGCAAGCACAATCGGAACAAATTGTGCTGCTAACTCACGGCGAAGCTCCTCAGCATGAAGCGTCGAAAGAGCCTCAATGACTGTCCGTCATGGTAAACAGCTCAGCAGTTGAGCCCTGACAGGCTCACACTCTGGGCAATGACGGCAGACGAAGTCATAAAGGCGAAGACGATCATGATCCATATAGACTTGATGACACTCTGGCAGAGCGAGAAGCCAGCTCACCGGTGGCGCCGAGATCGGCCAGGCTCGGAAGAAGTAAATCAACGGAGGAGTCCTTTTGGCGAAGCGTCTCCAACTCATGCTGAAGCGAAAAGAACTGAGTATCGCTGCTTTGCTGGTATCGCTCGCGCAAATACTCCTAGATCTAACGAGTGGCACGCAGACCAACAATGTCGGGCTGGATGGAGTCGTCGACGCTGACCACCAGGATGGCTCGAACATGGGCCTCGTCAGCACACCAGTGCTCAAAAGCATATATGGCATACTAAAAAGCCTCATCAGCAACAACAGTCTCTGCCTCCTTCTTGGCGGCCTCATCTTCTACAGGAGATGCAGAAGTAGGCTGTCTAGGAGGAGGCTGAACCGACGGCGGCGGACAAGGTCGGGCACCTGTAACATGTCCCCAGAGACGGAGACCATCTAGCATGATCTCCATGAGTGAAGACCACAACCTGTAGTTCATCCCATTAAGCTTTGTTCCCGAGAATGCGATCGCAGCGGATGGAACGGAAGCCATCGGTAGACGGCACTGGACGACGCGGCGACCAAGGCAACAAACTCTAACAAAGCGGTTGGGACTGTGGCGCAGTTAGATCGATGTCTTGTTTTATATATATCTGACCCAAGGTCTTGCGGTGGTGGCAGCAGAAGCGGCGGGCGGTGATGGTGGCTCTTGGTGGTCTGGCGGTGGCGACCCGAGTACCCTAGCTCTGATACATGTTATGAATATTGTGTGTATATTTAAGAGGCTCAATGAACAATACATATAGAGATATACAAGAGGGGGTTTTCATATATTTTTAGATAATGGAAGAGAAAAAAATCTCTTCCGGCCTCTGCATCGAAGATGTACACAGCACAGGGGGTTTTCATATATAGATAAGGAAATACAAAAGAGTACTATTCTAACAATGCTCACCTTCTACAAGGGCTCAACACTGACCCATACACCATCATCCAGTAGTCTAGCAGGGTCCAGCAGTGGCCACAGGCAACCCGGAGAGCATGGCACGGTCCGGTGGGTGCTCGGTTCTGTTGCGTTCCTCGCGAACGTAGTCGGGTTCGCATTGTGGCTGCTTCTGCCGAGGAAATTCACCAGGAAGTACCCGGCAATTTACTCTGCTACAGCATTCATGTCATTGTTCAGCTTCATCCAAGCAGGAGCCCTCGCCTTGTCCATACAAAGGAGCAGCATTTCAGTGTGGGTTCTCAAGGGGACAATAGAGATCGTCACAGTTGTATATTGTGTAAGATCTCTTGCAGAGCTCAACCTTCTTTCATATGACAATTCATATTAAGGAGATACCGTATTTGTATATTTTATCTCTTTTGTTTGGTATAGCTTCTCTCCAATGGCTAGTTTCTTATCTACAAAGGATCCTTTCAGGAAAATGAAATGGAAAGGAAAGAAAAGCAAGGAAGAATATGTTCATTGGACCAAAGGTTTTTTTTTAAAAAAAAAATGGGATAGATCCCACTTCCACACCATACAGCATGGACCAATTCATATTATGGACCAAAGCTTTTAGGATGACATATTGAGTACTCCATATATCATTATGTATAAGAGCACAATCTTCAGCTCTTGTTTGTTTCAGTATACAGACATCCTTCCATAGAGATTTTTCACTCCCCAGAAAAACATTGATCAGGCAAAATTAGAGAAGTTATTTCAGGATCAAAGATTAGCATGCCAGACTTCTCATAAAATTTCTAACTCTGGTACCTAAAATCTTACAATAAGTGCTTAGTCTGCAGTATGTTGACCCAAAGAATATAGCTTTTAAATATGACATGCTTTTTACTGGTACATGTTTATTATTATATATCATATAATGCTGTTATGTGTATGATTTAATATTATTTTTTATTTTGAAAGAATGATTTAGCATTCCTTAGCCACTGATGCAAGATTTTGCAACATATCGAATAGTAATGTAGCATCTGTTCCATTTTCAGGGTGTAGTGGCATCTGGCATCGGGTACCTGATGCTCAGACTGTGTGGAGAAGAGAGGCCCTGTCTTCACCGCCACCTTCACCCCTCTCTCTCAAATGTTTGTCGCCGCCATCGATCTGTTCATCCTCCATGAGCCACTCTACCTTGGAAGATTACTTTTTTTTTACCTTTTTGAGCAGACACACTCCAACCATTCACTGAAAATTATATATGCCAGTCAAAATCTCTTCTTCTTTTTATGTTATTTTTTGTCAGATTAATTATTGTCTATTTCAGGCAATGTTTAAGCTCACTGTTCTTTGGTATTTGATCTTGCAGCGTGATAGGGTCAGTCCTGGTGATTCTAGGGCTCTACCTTGTTCTATGGGGCAAGAAAGAGGAAGCTGTCAGTAGTACTGCCATTGCTTCGGCAAAGCCAGTGCAAGCAGGAGCAGCTGAAGCAGAACAGCAGCAAGAGAAAGTGTGATTCTTCTTCACCTGCAGTTGCGTTGTACATCATCAGTATGCATGACAGTATGACATATCGGAGCCTCCGAAGGAGAGAGAGAGAGAGAGAGAGAGGAATGGTGATGAACGAAGCTTCGCGACGAAGCTTTGCTGGCGGCTCGCTTCTCCGCTCATCCCCACCTGATGCGCACGCGTCACGACGGAGGAAAGATGAAGGTGATGTTACGCGACGGGAGGGCGATGCCACCGAAGCTTCCCGACGAAGCTTACCTGGTGGATCGATCCTCTGTCCAACCCTTCATGGCGAGCACATGTCGCGATGAGATGGAGATTTTCGGCCCAGCTCGTCGGGGTTGGAGAACGAGCTAACGGCGTCAAACGACGCGAACACTGAGGAGCGCGTGGAGCTTGATGGGCCTTTGTTGGCCGGCGAGCGACAGGAGCGGGGCGATGGGCTGGCCCATCGTTACGGGACTTCGTTCGATGACATCTTCGCACATTCCTGACGTAATATTTCTATCGAATCGTGGCAGTGGATCCCTAAACGCGTATGCATCGGGGATTTAGGGTTCCCTGCCACCAACCGTGAGGTTAGGCGATTGGGGGCGACCGTAAGAGCGGTTCATAGAACTAGGGTTCCACCGCCATTAACTCGATCCTTCGCCGAAGTAGTGAGGGGTGAAGCGATGGATCGAGGTCGGGGAAGGGGAAGGTTCCCTCGCCGCTTTGGAGGAGGTGGCCGAAATTGGATCGGACAGAAACGAAGTCTTCCTGACGAGTGGATGGAGGAAGATGACATGTTGGTGGAAGATGATTTGAGGGAAAAACTTCGCCGAGACCATGAGCAAAAGAGAAGGAGTCATGAGAATCAACAAGGGAAATCAGGTACGCAAGGGGGTTCTCAGGATTTGGGTCGGTCTCGTTTAGTTTCTCGCTTCGATTCTCGCTTTGGGGGTTCAGGTAGAGATAATTGTAATCAAGGCATGGGTTGGCATAATGATTCCCGTAAGGAGTTTCCGGGTAGAGATGGGGGTGGTCTTCAGACGGATCAACTAGGAGGGGATTTTAGAGGTGGATCTGGTGGAAGGAGAGGGAAACCTAGAGAGGATCCTAGAGATCCACAAGCAGGTTTCGTCAAAGGGGAAGAAATCAAAAAAGGATGGGGTGGCATTGGACCAAATACAAGGGTGCTCAGATCTGAAGATCGGGGGACGTGTTTTCGTTGTTTGCAATCTGGGCATCATCAAGCCAGATGCACTAATCCCCCGATGTGTTACAAGTGCAAGAAAACTGGACATATGTCTTCGGGTTGTACTGAGGAAAAGCTTATCAAAGGTCTGAAGTTATGTGGATTTGGTATTCTTGGGCAAGGATTTTATAGTTTGCAAATATCAGGCCTGCAAGTACCCGAGCAACAGGAGGTTGCTGGGGTATTGAGCATTTTGGAAGGGGTGGCATCTGTTAGCAAGATTGAAGCTGAATTGAAGTACTTAATACAAGCTAACTAGGATTGGAAAGTTAAGAAATTGTCGGAGTCGGAAGTTTGGGTGGTTTTCCCTTCAAAAGATATGTTGAATACTTTCCATCAAAGCTAAGATTGATAAATCGAACCTGGACCCAAAGGCTTCTTCTATCCTTTCGGCAGCCTGGATCAAGGTGACAGGGATTCCTTACTATGCTAAAATAGTGAAAGCTGTGAAGGAAATAGCTAGTACTGTGGGGGAACCTGTAGAGGTGGATGAGATAAGCTTGATAAGAGTGGATCCTGTGAGGGTGAAAGTCCCCAGTAGAGATCCTTCTAGTATAAACTGCTTTGTTGAGATCTTTATAAAGTCTATGGGGTAGGAAATTAAATTTGAGGCTGAAGGGGGTGCTAACAGAAAGAAAGGTGGCCCGGTTTATGATCACTTTCACAAAAGACATGTCCATAAGAGAGACGACGACGACGACGATGATGATGAGGAAGAGGAGTCAGATGGAAGTAATCATAAAACGGAATGGGAAAATTTGAATTAGAAGTTTGGGGGAGATTCTCACCAATCTTCTATTCAGAAAAGTGGAGATGACAATGATAAAAATAAAGGTAAACAACAGAGATGAGCAGATTATATAGAAAAAGAAGCTTGTGATGACTCTGAAGAGCTTATGTCCCAAAGTCAAGTGTTGGAGATTATGCCTATCTCTTTTAGTATTCCTGATCAGATTGAAAAGGTTGACATTAAGGGCCAGGAGAGTTTTGTTGATCAGGAGGATAAGAGGGAGGGAAATGAGCTTCTCTTACAAAGAGGTGATGTTTCATCAGAAAAAGTTGAGGGATGCCCTCTTATTCCTAAGGATGCTATTGTGGTTCATACCCCAGAAGGAGGTGATATTTCATCAGAAAAAGTTGAAGGATGCCCTTCTATCCCTAAAGATGCTATTGTGGTTCATACTCCAGAAGGAGCTTCTTTGTTATCGGCTGCGCTTTGGCCTTGCCTTAATTATTCGGATTATAAACAAAGTCCTAGGGTGATTCATCAGTCAGATATTCAAGAAGAGCCGACAATTCAGGCGATCCAAGAAAGCCAAAAAAATTTGGTGCGAGGTGTTCTGTGTGATGATTTGGTCGACAAAGGGAGTAGAAAGGAGATCAGTAAGGAAGTAAGAGCGCAAATTACTAATGCTTCTAAAGGGGATGTTCTTATCAGTGCTATTAGGGGTGAAAACTCTAAGGCTGCAGAGTGGATTTCTTACAAGAAAAGAGGGAGGAAAATCAACTTCAAGGATTTTGTGATGGCAATAAGGAAGAGCTCTAGGATTCAAGATCAAGGCATGCCTATTCAGGAGAAGGCTTCTTTGCTAAAATCCATTCATAATCTGGACAACCAAGGTACGATTTCTAATAATTCTTTTACTATTCTTAATGATACTTCTATTCCTTATCTCGAAGAGGTTGCATCTGTATGTGGTATTAGTTTGGGAGGTTAGGAGAAAGATGCTTCTAGTGTGATAACAGCCATGCAAGCTCAGGAAAGAGCAAGGGCAGCTATTGCAAAAGCTGAGTTTGAAACTCAAAAGGCTGATGTGCAAAGCAAAGACAAAGCTGTTGAGGGGATTACAAGTGTGGAAGAAACTGATCTTAATAATGTGAGTTCTAGTATAAAGGGTAAAGGTGTCAGCAGAGGGGTGAACAGAAACAAAGGTGGGGTGCTTATAGATAGTTCTGCTTCTAAATCAGTTTGATTTATGAGATTTCTTTTTTGGAATATAAGAGGTTTGAGTAAACCTGCAAGGAAAAGGCAGCTTAAAGAGTTAATCTTTAAGGAGAAATTCGAGGTTGTTGGGGTGCAAGAAACTTTTAAGAAAGATTTTTCTGGCAGTGAGCTGAAGGATTTAGCAGGGAATGTTGATTTTGATTGGCACTGGGTACCTGTTCAAGGTCATTCTGGAGGTATGCTTCTTGGGGTGAGAACTGATTTGCTGGAGGTGGAAGGAAGAAACCAAGGGATATTTTATGTGAGTATGATTGTGAGACACAGGATGCATAATTTCAGATGGGAGCTGATTAATGTCTATGGTCCTGCTCAGCATAAATGGACACAGGAGTTTCTGGAGGAGTTGTCTTTTAAATGTGGTAATTTAGGGCTTCCTTGGGTTATGGGGGATGATTTTAATTTGATTAGGAAAGCTGATGATAAGAATTCTGATCGAATTAATCATTCACTGATTGATCAGTTCAATGATTTCATTGCTTTAAACAGGTTGACGGAGATTAAGAGGGGTGGTCCCAAATATACTTGGACTAACAAACAATATTGTCCTATCATGGTGGAGTTGGATAGAATTCTTGTAACTACTGACTGGGAAGCAAGGTTCCCCTTTTCTTTAGCTTGCAGCTTAATCAGAGTGGGCTCAGATCACAGACACATAGTGCTGAACTTAGGGGACAAGGAAAGGAGAATCCACAAGAGATTTCATTTTGAGAAAAACTGGTTTGCCCAGGAAAACTTCAGAGAATTAATCTCCAACAAATGGGGTGAGTTTAGTATTAAATGGCCTAATCAGGCTTATTCTCTGGACAAGTGGACTGGTACTGTGGCTTCTCTAAGGCATTTCCTTAGAGGTTGGGGTGCTAATATTAATGGGGATATTAACAAAAGGGAAAAAAAATCTGTTGTAGTGTATTAGGAAGTTGGATGTGGAGGAGGAGCTGAGTGGGTTGAGCACAGAGTAGTGGATTGATAGATATAAAATTGAGAGTAAATTGGAAGAGATTTATGATTTTGAAGAAAGACATCGGCAGCAGAGAGGAAATGAGAAATGGATAATTCAAGGGGATTCTAATACTAGTTTCTTTCATAGCTGTGCAAATGGTAGGATAAGGAAAAATCTTATTCTTAGCTTGGATAATGATGGGGTGTGCTTAACTGATGAGAATGATATTAAGGCTCACATATATCAGTTTTATAAAAACTTGTTTGGGTTTGAAGCTAATCAGAATATTTCCTTGAGGGATAATTTCTGGTTGAGAAAAAGACAAGTGATAGAAGAGGATAATATCATCTGGACTAAAGAGTTCACTGAGAAGGAAGTTTGGGAGGTTATTAAAGAACTTCCAGCTGGGTCAGCTCCAGGACCTGATGGCTTCCCGTCTGCATTTTATAAAGCTTTTTTGGGGGTATTGAAAGGTGTCTTCATGGAAATGGTTCAGGATTTTTATGAAGGTAGCCTTGATTTAAAAAGATTGAACTATGGGGTGATTACTTTGATCCCTAAAATCAAAACTGCTAATTCAATTAAGCAATATAGGCCTATTTGTTTGATTAATGTCAGCTTCAAGATAATAACCAAGCTGTTGGCTGTTAGATTGGGTTGTATAGCTAATTCTGTGATTAGTGACAGCCAAACTACCTTCATTAAGGGAAGAAATATATTGGATGGGGTGCTTTCTCTTCATGAGATGAGAATCTCAAGGAAGAGGGGTGTTGTTCTGAAGCTTGACTTTGAAAAGGCTTATGACAAGATTCAGTGGAGCTTCTTAGATAATGTAATGAGAGGTAAAGGCTTTTCTGATTTGTGGATTAAGTGGGTGATGAGGTTTGTTGAAGGTGGAAAAGTAAGCATTAACATTAATGGGGAGGTTGGCCCTTATTTTGCAACACATAGGGGTCTTAGGCAAGGAGACCCTCTTTCTCCTTTGCTCTTCAATCTGGCAGTTGATGCCTTGGCAGCATTGATTGAAAATGCTCAAAATGCTGGGCTAATTAAAGGGTTAGTGTCTCATTTGACACCAGGGGGTGTTCCTCTCCTTCAATATGCTGATGATACGGTCCTTATGATTGAATGTGAGGAGGTTTATATTCTTCATCTCAAATTCCTGCTCTACTGCTTTGAATGGTTATCTGGCTTAAAGATTAACTATCATAAGAGCGAGGTCTATGTGTTAGGGGTGGAAAATGAGGAGGCTGTTAGAGTATCTCACATGTTTAACTACAAGTTGGGGCAGTTACCTTTGACTTATCTGGGAATTGAGATCGGGGATAGAAAGGTTCACAAGAAAGCTGCAGAAAATGTGCTTAGTAAAATGAATAATAGGTTGGATAACTGGAGGAACAATCTTCTTTCTACAGGGGGGAGATTGATTTTAGTGAACAGCTGCCTGAGTAGCCTTCCTATGTATACTATGGGGTTTTACCGTTTGAGTGAGGAGATTCATAGTAAGATGGACTCTATTCGTGCTAGATTTTTTTTGGAGAAGGGCAAGTGATAATTTCAAGTATCATATGGTGAAGTAGAAGGCGGTGTGCAGACCAAAATACTATAGGGGTTTAGGGGTTTTGAATACTAGATTGATGAATGACTGCCTTTGGAGCAAATGGTTCTGGAAAATGTCTTTGGCCAAAGATGAAATCTGGTTTAGACTACTTAAGCTAAATATTTCCTAAGAGAAGATTATAGAGGCAGTAGGGCTGTTAAGGGTTCTCAGTTCTGGAAGGCTCTTCAGAAAGTGAAGCATCTGTTCCAAAAAGGTGATATCCATAAAACTGGGGATGGGAAGGTACGCTTTTTTGGAAAGATGTTTGGGTTGACAATTGCCCTCTCAAGATTAGTTATGCTAACTTGTTTAATATTTGATCTAATCCTGATATTAGCGTGGCAGAATGTCTGGTCGATAATGAATGGATAATTGACTTCATTAGACAATTTGGAAAGACTGAGGCCGACTCCTGGATTATGCTGAAGAATGATATGAAGGAAGTGAGTTTGAATAGCGAGACAGATAAGGTGATATTGGGGTTGGAGAAGTCTGGTAGGTTCTCGGTCAAGTCTTTATATAGACATATGTCGTTTGGTGGGGGGACTTTTAGTCATACTCAAAAGTTATGGAAGAGCAAAATACCGTTAAAGGTGGAAATTTTTATCTAGTTATTATACCAGGACAGATTACAGACGGCAGCTAATCTCAAGTTGAGAATGTGGAAAGGCAGCGAAAATTTTATTCTCTGCGGGGTGAGGGAGGATTCAAATCATATCTTCTTTAGTTGTGTATTAGCAATTTTTGCTTGGACTTGTGTTAAGGGGTGCTTAAACTGGAAGAGGATTCCGACCTCTTTAGATGACTTCCATCAAATTCTGGTTATATGATAGGGGTGCTAACAGTTATCAAATTACTCTATTCAGTTTTACAGCTCTGGTGTGGACGCTTTGGAAAGTCCGCAACAAAATGGTTATTGAGAAGACTTTTCCTAAGCAGCCGATCGCAGTCATTTTCAAATCGTTATCTTGTTTGCAGAGGTGGAGAGTTCTACTCAAGGAGGAGGATCGGCAGGAGCTTGATGCTGTGATTAATCTGGCAGAAGATTGGTTAAAGAATTTGTAGGCTAAGTCGGTTCTTTTGTCTCTAGCTTAATCTTCAGGTTGGTTTCTAGCTTGTCTGTTTTTGGTTCTAGTTGGTTTGGTCAGTTTCTTTGTCCTTTGTAAAAGGATAGTGTAGTATTTTGCTTTTCTGGAAGCTGGTGTCCCCAGCCTGGTGCTTTCTGTAAAAACTCTGGTATTAGCTTTTATAAAAGCTGGGATGTTTTCCCGTTTAAAAAAAAAGACAGTATGACATATCGGGGGAGGTGCTCGGGGGACCGGGGGGGATTGGATCTACACCAGGGAGAAGGTGCTCGAGGGAAAGCTCGAGGGAGGAGATTGCTTGGGGGAGGTGCTCAGGGAGGAGATTGCGCTCGGAGGAGGGGATCTGGTGGTGTTTTGCTGGAGAAGCTTTGCTCGGAGGAGGATATTGCTCATTCACTCGGGAGGGAGAAGCTTCCGTGTTGGTGGGGAGGGGATCCGGTGTGGGAGGTGTTGGCAACTGTGATTATGACCGGATCCGGTGTGGGAGGTGTTGGCAATTGTGATTATTACCGTGTAGTTGCGATCGATTGATGCGTGAAGGGGTTATCGTGATCGTTAATACGCACAGCAATAGATAGGAGGAGGACGAGTTGACGAGGAGTGTGTAATCAGTGTTGAAAGTAGGAGATGGATCCTAAGGATGTAGGATCGTTAACGGCAATCAGAGGGGGGTGAATGATTGTAATCCCTAGCGGAAGCTTTTCTCAAAATCTACTGTCTTCTGATTTTCCAACCTGCCAACACAGCACGAACACAAAACAAAAGACAGCAAAAAAGGCAAAAGTATTTTTCCTGGTACTGTAGCAAACCTCACGTGCACTGTAGCAAAAAGCACAATGCATTGTATGTACAGCACGCGGTACTGTAGCAGTACTGTTACTGTAGCAGATTACAAAACGAACAGCAACCGGCTATGCATGCAATTCTAGCGAGTTAAAGAAAGAATCACTTGTAACGATCTACTGAGAATCACAAATAATTTGCCACCGCCCGCGCTGTGTTGCACGCGTGTGGACGCCGACAACGCCGCGCTCTACCTCAAGTGCCAGCACCTAATCTACGTGCACTGCCGATTCAAACAGCAGCCAAAAGATCTCACCTTGATCACTTGGAGTTTTTCTCTGGAGATCACTCAATAGCAAAAAGCGTATCACACAGCGGTGTGCGTATCCTGCTTCGCCTCGGCCAGCGTGTGCACAACAACGTCACTAGATCGAATTTCTATTCTCTCGTATGCATGCAAAAACCACGGCTGCCTTTTTATTTGTGAACAGCTGCTAGCAACTCATCAGCATATGCAGCCACTAGCACATCAAGTATACAAAAATCCCATCCACCAAGGACCCAAAAAAAAATACCTGGACAATATGCATGTATGCTCCAACAGCATGCACATCAATCAATCATGTCATGCAAGGCATTGATGAATTTTCTATTCTCACATGCATAACCAAAACACCAACAAGAACACCAAAAGCAACCCTTACCGCATCCTTCCTGACAAATACCGTCACTGTGTTCTTATGCAAGCCAATGCAAATTACATGCACAGCCGCCGCCGATTACATGCACAACCCTTTTTCTCTGGAGATAACCCTAACCCCCACAGCTCGGCTCACGTACGAGCAGCATATATGTGTGTATATATATCCGCACCTGCACCCCTATGGAAAAACAGTAGACTCCAAATCCAAAACGTGTCCTCATCTGACACGGTCACGTAATCCTATCTAATCCCAACAATCAAGGGATTTTTCTCAGCTTTCCAATTTTGGACACCCCAAAATTGTTATATGTCGTAGCCTCCGGACCGCACCTCCGTAGCTCCAACACGTATCATCCATCTTTGATCTTCACGCGCCCCAACTCGAGCCCGACCGTCTCCTCCAGCATCCTCGACCCTCTGGACCATGACTTCGCACCAAGCCATCTCCCGGTCACCGCCGTAGACCACGATCGCCTCCGAGTTATCCTGCATATGTAAAGACCAAAACAACATATTTCACCGGCACAAGTTCTTCACAACTTGACCGACATTAGTCCACACACGCCACATGCCTCAAATAATATCAGTACCCAACATTGTCAATTATTCATCAACTAAAATATACTAGACCTAGCCACATGGTCTAACAAAGGAGATCGAAGCTGCGAAAAGGCTGAGGAAGAAACTGTGCAAAAGATTGCATGGAAGAGTATCGTAAGCATTGAAGGGGGGAGTGGAGAATCCTCTTTGGTCACAAAAGGTGAGATGAGAGGTATATTGCAGGACCTCATCGCGATGGGTTTGATAGGTCCTAGGACTGAAACGAGATCATCAGAGTTGAAGCTGGAATTGATGTCGAATGATGTGAAGTTGGAATGGAGTAGGAATTACCTAAGTTGGTTCAGGATGACTCAGTTAATTCTGAAGACGAAAGGGGTAGAGCACTATCTGCGCAGGAGACACGTGTCGCTACTGCATGAGAGGGAATCTTGATTGGAGGGTGTGGAATACCACCAACTCTGTGGTGGTGGCATGGTTGTTGACTTCAGTGTCCCCGTCCATTGCTAGGATTGTGGAGGCGATCCCAAGTGCAATGGTGGTGTGGAAGACGTTGGGAACATGTACTTCGGAGTTGGGAATGTGATGATGATGGTGGAGGTTCAAGGCGAGATAGATGCTTTGAAACAGGGAGAGAAGAACGTTCAAGAATATGCCAGTGAGCTGCAGCGGTTGTGGACAGATTTGGAACAATATGATCCACTACAACTGATGTGTGTTGATGATATTGAGTCTGGTAGGGCGTGGCTGCAGCGTAGAAGGGTCACTCACTTCTTGAAAGGTTTAAACCCTAAGTTTGAGAGCAGGAGGGCTTCAATATGTCATTAGGTGGTATTGTCAACTACGGAGGAGGCTATTCAGCTATGGTTGTCGAGGAAACTCGACAAAGAGTGGTGGTGTGTAACAACCCTATAAGGTTAGCGTAGCGTATGCCATAGCTGATGGCAGGAAGTGTTACAACTCTAAGCAAACAGGACACCTGAGTTGGGCGTGTCCTCTCTCACGAATTGAAGGTCGCAAGGGTGATTGAATTTGTCGTGATGCAAGATGCGGCAACTCAAATTTTGCAAGGAGGACTAAGTGTTACAAGTGTGGGGCATCTCGCCCTAGTAGAGGTGGTGGTGGGAATAATAGATCTGCTGAAGGAGGTCCAGGTGGAGGAAGAGGTGGCACTAGAGCCAATGCAGCTAAGACAGAGGAGAAGACTGCACAGTCGGAGAAGAGGCAGAAGGGAGAAGAGGATTGAGACTGGAGTCAAGCGTGATGAGCTATGGCAGAGGTAGAGGTGGTGGAGGCCGAGACTGAGGGTGTGTGGGTAGAGTGGTAGGGGTCGGGGGTGGCTGGGGGCATGAGGGTAGAGGAAGATGAGGTTGAGGTCGGGGCAGCTGGCAGATGGTGGAGATGGATTTGGTGACGTCCCTGATAGTGTTGATGGTGAGTAAATTTTGGTCTTGTGATGGTATTAGTTATAGAGTTGATGGTATGTTTGGTAAATTATAGTAATGGTATTACAATATGTAACAAGATAGGCACAGTTGTTCTCATGCCCATCTTAAGAGGGAGTTTTGGAGATATTAGAGATTAGGAAAGAGTTCACGGTTTAGGTAAAAGTCCAAATCGTGTTAGAGTCGAACTGTAATATTTGACACTATAAATAAAAGATATGAAGATCTTAAAAGAGACACACAATTATCCTCAAAATCCTACCTCGTCAAACCCCCACACATTAATCTTGTTCTCTTTTTCGTAGCGGTGAGTGGTGACATGCATCGTTTCAGAGAACACTATTCTGCTCCGGTTCCTAATTGACTAAAGATCCTAATTTTCTTCAGAGTCGACATGATCTGGTCAGCAACAACCAGCATCCATCCATTAATTAATTGATGTCTAAATTTAGCCATGCGCTCTTGAATCATTCAACAAGCCCTCTCATGGCAGGACATTTGTATCATCCCCCGATAACAAATCCTCGCCTCAAAACTCATAAATAACATGCATCACACACGCTCCGGGCTGCACAATTGCACAATTAGTTAAAGATCGAGCGCATACAGATACAATTAACCAAGAGCTTGGAGCAGCAATGCAAGAAGGAAACACCATCGTCATGGAGCGCGCGCTGGTGCCACTGTGCATCGCCGCCGTCCTCCTCCTCGCCACCGCCGCCGCGCCGTGCAGCGCTCAGGCGAGCGAGACGACCATCGAGGAGGCGTGCCGGAACGCGGCGAGCAGCCACTCGGGCATCACCTACGAGCACTGCGTGTCGTCGCTGGCGTTGGACCACCGGAGCAGCCAGGCCGTGGACCTCCACACGCTGGCGGTGGTGGCCACCAAGATCGCCATCGAGCACGCGGCCAGCACGCAGGCCAAGATCGACGACCTCAACGAGGTGGAGGACTCGCCGCACGCGCGCGCCCGCCTCAACCACTGCCTCGAGCTCTACAACGCCGCCGCCGACGTCCTGCGCGACGCCCTCGACAACCTCCACGCGCGCATATACGGCAAGGCCACCGAACAGCTCGCCGCCGCGCTCGGCGCCTCCGAGAGCTGCGAGGACGTCTGGAAGGGCGAGGAGCGCGTCCCCGTCGCCGGCCACGACAGGGAGTACGGGCGCATGGCCTTGGTCGCCCTCGCCCTCACCAGCGGCATCGTCTGATCATCCCAAGCATCTCGATCGATCCCACACGCCATGGTCGTCAAGATAGCTATATATAATATAGTCTCCTCTCTCACATTATCTATGTGATTCGATCATCTTGCATGCATGCATGGTCTCTCCTCTAATGGTTTTGGCACCATGCATGGTGTTGTTTGATTGATTATTTTCTACTACGTGTCATTTTCTTTGTGGTTTTTTGATGTCTCGAGGTATTAGGAAGGAATAGAGAGAGGGGATTAAGGAAAAAGAAAGAATTGGAAGAGATCAGATCACACTTTGTTTTGTATTGTTATGTATGCGAAGTTTAAGGTTGCGTAGGGTAGGGGACTATATATGTTGCATGGTTTTGCATGCATTGCTACCAATGGTATGGTACTCCTGGTACAGCTTCTGATATGAGAAATATCTGAAATACCACTGAGACAAGTAATGGCTTGTTTGATACCGTTTAACAGCAATTAACATAATTGATAACAATTAATGATATTTAACGACAACTAACGACAATTCACAATATTGACGGAAATTAACGTAATTGACGACAACCACCGTTATTAACAACAATTAACGATGCCTATGAATTTTGCAGTAAACATCGATCATCCTTGTTTAAATTTGTAAGTCAGTACAAAAATCGGAGAGAAGCATGTCTTAAAGACACGTGACAGAACAAAAAGGATAATAAAACTAGAGATGCTATAATCTAATATTATTGGACAATATAGTGAAATGAGTATCATCAGTCCAACTTCATGCTAATAACAAGTAAACTGGCACTTAACAAATACTAATAACTGTTGGAAATGTAGTCAATTTTCGGTATATTTTAATCCAGAAATTCAGCATATAAAACATGACATAAACATGCATGAGTGATCTATCAACGATGATTCATATTCGCTAACTAATGTGCTAATGTAAACATCTATTAACATATTCATAGCGCATGTAAAGAAATACACTAGAAAAGTTTTCAATTTATACCCTCGGGCGGGGCCAGTGTTAGAAACACCGGAGGCGCCGTTACCATCAGTTGACATGATGGCCTATTCGATGTAGTCGATCGAGGCGTGATGCGTGACGAAGCTTGATGCAGAAGATGTTCGCAGTGCGATTCGCGAACGATTCACCACCGTGAAGTAGACGCCGCAGATTGAGTAGTCGCTACTGATGCCATTAGTCACTAGTAATCGCACTTATCGCCAGAGTCGATGCATTTCGATTTTCGAATAGATAAAGAAAACGCGCCCGCATTCGACACGCGCTGCTACACACACACACACGCACCGCGCACGCACGCGCACGCAAGACGCAAGACGCAAGACAAGACGCGGCACGCGCACGGCACGGCGGGCGGCGAAGCGGCGAAGCGCAGTGTATTGGCTCTCTCCAATTCCACAAGGGGTTACCACGTTCCACCTTTTAAAGTGGTGTAACTCCCATTCAATTCTCCATATGGGACTAAGCAGCTTTTACACCTAGCATTAATAGTGGGCCTAGGAATTTCATTTGATTAATTGCTAAATTAAAATGGACCAAGCCCAATTAATCCAACAATCCCCACCAAATTTCAAGGCACACGAGAAATGCTCTCGATTCATTGTTATTTGATATACCGGTGTTTCGATGGAGCTGTTAAGTTGAACAACCATCTAGGAAAGGAGTTACACTCATCCACAATCGAACAATGGACTATGCCTTGAATTGACAGTTTTGTGCGAACAAGCTTTATCCAATTCCTTTACTAGTACTAGGTCGCTCAAGCATCCCTCCGGTTGGAGCATATAAGTCATACTCCATGCCTATTCATGAGTATCTAGAAATCACCCAAATCTCATAGATCGTGACCAAAGAATGAACTCATATAGGTGTGTTCCTTCTAAGATGTCTTGTAGGCCGACATCTCTCGCTTTAAATAAGCCACTCGGATCACATTGAGGTAAAAACCAACACGCCATACTGAGAATAGGAGAGAAGTGCATCACTAAGAAAAATGAGCCTTGTAAAGGTCTCTCCTCCCGATCAACCAACGGCTTGTTTCACCATTCTACTTCACGGGATCTCCGATCACGAGAACAAAGTTACCACCGTGGTATGACTCATGTGGGTCTCAGCCCATCTCACTCGATGCACTATCTATCACATTACGTGATAAACCCTTTGTAAATTGGTCGGCCAGATTATTAGTCTGTTCGACATAGTCGGCGCTATCACTCCGAGTTTTTCACTTTTCGACGAGACTTCAACCGCCTCTTAACATGCCTAGATGACTTCATGTTGTCCTTAGAACTGCTCACCTTGATAATTACAACCGATTATCACATTAATCAGATAGCCAGATCGGTTTTTCAACCACCGGCAAATCCATAAGGAGTTCACGGCCACTCGGCCTCAACAAAGCGGTATCTAATGTCTTTGTGAGTTCTCGCTTCCATTGTTGACCTCGTTAAGATGGTCTCGCTTGCAAGGCTTCCAGAAACAAAGACCACCTCCAAGTGTGAACACATATCCACTCGTGGCTTTTATCTCATCAAGATCGAGATCCAGTTTGAATCACTATAGCCCTCCAAGACCTTTGGGTACCCAAAGATAGTGAATGCCATAGCTCACAGATTGCCTTTAGATAGTGCATTACTCTCTCAAGAGCACGCTAATGATCATCTCCTGATTTGAAACAAACCGCTTAGCTTGCTCACAAAGAAACGAGATGTCGCCTCGTAGCACTAGCTAAATACATCAATGAGCCAATGATCTCGAGTATCTCAATTGATCCCTTGTTATTCTTCTGTTTTTCCTCAACAACACACTAGGATCATAAGGAGTAGAAGCGGGCTTGCAAATACTATAACCAAAGCGACTCAAGACCTTCTCCACATAGTGGGATTGCACGAGTGTAACCCCACCATCACCTCCTCTCAAGAGCTTAATGTTAAGAATCACATCACCCACTCCCAAATCTTTCATCTCAAAGCTCTTGGACAGAAAGTCCTTGACCTCCTCAATCATATTGAGGTTTGTCCCAAAAATCAAGATGTCATCAACATACAAGCACAAGATCACTCCTTCTCCCCACCATAGCGATAGTACACACATCATCGGCTTCATTCACAACAAAGCTAGCAGATGTCAAAGTTCATCAAACTTCTCATGCCATTGCTTAGGTGCTTGCTTTAGGCCATACAAAGACTTTAACAACTTGCACACCTTTCCTTCTTGACCTTTTACCACAAACCCGTCTGGTCGATCCATATAAATCTCCTCCTCCAACTCTCCATTTAGGAAAGCTGTCTTAACGCCCATTTGATGAACGAGAAGACCATGAGAAGTACCAGGCAAGTAGTACTCGAATTGTGGTCAATCAGGCAACAGTGAATAAGTATCAAAGAAGTCCTCGCCTTCTTTCTCGGTATAACCCTTGGCCACAAGCCTTGCCTTGTACTTTTCAATTGTACCATCGGGCCTAAGCTTTTTCTTGAAAACCCATTTACATCCTCATGTGTTTACACCCATAAGGACGATCAACGACCTCCCAAGTTCCATTAGACATAATAGAGTCCATCTCACTGCATCGCTTCCTTCCAATAGTCGTGTCGGAGAAGAATATGCCTCTTCAATGGTTCTTGAGTGTCATCCACGAGGTATACAATGAAATCATCACCAAAAGACTTTGCGATCCTTTGTCTCTTACTCTTCGAGTAACTTCATTGTTATCCTCCTCGTGATTTTCCACAGCATTTGCTCAACATGTTCTATCGCAGAAAAGAATCAAGGAAATTATAGGTTTTTGACTAGATGAGCTAGGTACATCACTATTCATAGGAAATTCATTCTCAAAAATGTAGCATCTCTCGATTCTATGATTATACCAACACGCATGTCGGTACTCCAGATTTTATAATTAAGAACCTATAACCCACGCTGTGCATAGCATAACCAAGGAATATACAATCTACGGTTTTTGGTCCAAGTTTGCGCTTCTTGATAATTGGTACGTTAACTTTGGCCAAACATCCCCAGGTGCGCAAATATGAGAGAGTCGACTTCTTCTTTTCCCATTCCTCGAATGGTGTTACTTTTTGTTCTTTGTAGGAACTCTATTCAGGACATGACACGCGGTCAATATAGCCTCACCTCACCATTCCTTAGAAAGTCCTTGATGTTCAACATGGCGCTAACCAAATCGCTTAGAGTGCGATTCTTTCTTTCGCAACCCCGCTTGATTCGGGAGAATAGGAGGCGCCCTCTCATGAATAATTCCATATTCCTCGCAGAATAAAGTAAACTCATTAGAAAATTACTCTCCCCACGATCGACCTTACCCGCTTGATCTTCCTCTCAAGTTGGTTTTCTACCTCACTTTATAGATCTTAAAGTAATCCAACGCTTCATCTTTTGTTTTTAATAAGTACACGTAGCAAAATCTAGTGCAATCATCTATAAGCGCCATGAAATATTTCTTTCCACCTTTAGTCAAGACGCCATTCATCTCGCACAAATCGGAATGAATGAGTTCTAACGATGCCAAATTCCTCGCCTCTTTTGTCGCCTTGTGAGGCTTAAGAGGTTGTTTCGATTGAACACACGCATGGCACTTAGAACCTTTGACCAAAGTGAATTTCGGATTAAACTCATATTAGCTAAGCGCGTCATACACCCAAAATTAACATGACAAAGTCGTGAATGCCAAATATTAGACTTATCATCATCGTTACACATGGTTCACAACTTTATTACAAGAATCCATCAAAGAAAAACGAACAAACCTCCGCTCATAGCCTTTACCAACAAATGTTCCATACTTAGACACGACACATTTATTGACTCAAATGCAAGTTTAAAACCATCTCTACACAAGAGAGATCCGCCGACGAGATTCTTCTTTATGGAGGGACATGTCAGACGTTTTCACCGCAGACGGTCTTTCCCAAGTAAACTTCAGATCGACCGCACCAACACCATGAACAAGTGCATGCGATCCGCTCCCCATCAACAAGGAGCAACCTCGATCGACCGATAAGATGAAAACAAGGAAATATCAAGACAAACATGAATATTAGCACCAAAGTGTCAATCCACCACTCGGTGATTGACAAACGAAAGAACTGAGGTAAATAATTACTGCATTCTCGATGTTCCTCCGGCGTCACTAATAACCATGTTTGCAGACTTCTTCGCTTATCCTTGCGATCCGACAATCCTTAGCCCAATGGCCGTAATCACCGCACACAAAGCAAACCACCCTTTCCTTTGCCTTTCTTCTTAAACTCAAGAGTAGCCTTGGGCTTGACAAAAGGCTTATTTTTCTTCTTGTTGTGGAAAGCCCGAGGATTCTTCTTCGCACCAAATTGGCGCTAGAACCTCCTCACAGAAGAACTTTCTTGCCACGAGTATCTTTTGCCCTCGCCTTCTTCAACACCAAGAGTGCCAATGAGATCAAGAACATCAACTCCTGCCTCTTGTGCTTTAGAGAGGTAGCAAAATCCCACCAAGAAGGCGGTAACTTGGCGATAATACCGCCACCACAAACTTGTCCCAGAATCGACTTATTGTTCTCAAGCTCCTTTGCTGCTGCTCAATCTCATGAGCTTGTTTCTACTACGTAATCGGTCATCGACCATCTTGTAGTCATAGAACCGCTCCATGACATACAAACTCACTACCAAAGATCGAAACTCCGAACTTGGCCTCAAGTGCATCCCACATCTCTTTGCCCGTAGGCAAATGCATGTACACATCCACAATGTTGTCCGCCAAGATGTTGACAAGTGCACCTCGAAACAAGTTATCCCACGCATTGAACTTATGCTCATCCTCATCGACAGAGGCTCAACGGGCTTGCCTTGTGCAACATGAAAACATTCCATGGCAAGAAACCCACGATCGCTGCGCACGCCCATCTCTTAAAATTTGAACCATCAAACGGAGGGTGTGGCTTAAGCGACGCAAAGAAAGCCAACTACCTAAAAAGACCTATCAAGTTTTTGGATTGTTGAAATGTAGTCAATTTTGGTATATTTTAATCCAAAAATTCAGATATAAAACATGACATAAACATGCATGAGTGATCTATCAACGATGTATTCATATTCGCTAACTAACAGTGCTAATGTAAACATTTATTAACATATTCATAGCGCATGTAAAGAAATACACCGTAAAAGTTTTCAATTTATACCCTCGGCGGGGCGATGTTAGAAACACCGAGGCGCCGTTACCATCGCTGACATGATGGCCTATTCGATGTAGTCGATCGAGGCGTGATGCGTAACGAAGCTTGATGCAGAAGATGTTCGCAGCAGCAGTTCATGAACGATTCACCACCGTGAAGTAGACGCCGCAGATTGAGTAGTCGCTACCGATGCGCTCCCAAAAACTTGATCGCCCGCCTACCCGCAAGTACACAAACGGACGAAGTTCCGGAGGCCTAGTAATCGCACTGCTATCGCCAGAGTCGCGTTTGATTTTCGAATAGATAAAGAAAAACGCTACCGATTGCATTCGACACGCATACAAGACGCTACAAGACACACACACCGCGACGCACGGCACGACGCACGACGGCGAGGCGAAGCGAAGCGAAGGAAGCAAGGTATTGGCTCTCTCCAATTCCACAAGGGGTTACCACGCTCCACCTTTTAAAGTGGTGTAACTCCCATTCAATTCTCCATATGGGACTAAACAGCTTTTACACCTAGCATTAATAGTGGGCCTAGGAATTTCATTTGATTAATTGCTAAATTAAAATGGACCAAGCGCAATTAATCCAACAATAACTAGCATGAACTGTTCATCAATCAAGCATTTGGTTTAAAAAAAACTGTAACAATACATGCTTCATAATTTAAATATCCTGTAGCACTTACGGTCTTCATCATTGTCCAGTTTTCATCATTGTCAACATATGTTCTCTCCTAGTAGAATCTAAATTTACAGCAGAGAAAGCAAAAAAGAAATAGCAGTACAACAACTCCCACTCACACTCCCTAATTCTTGACCTGAATGGAATACCGTCAAAATGTTCTTTCTGCCCGCCACTACCACTAGAAGAAAAGTGCCAAGAAACAAGATCCCCAAGTAGTAGGAGAGGGTGTCTCATCATCTCCTTGATCACGCCCGAAAATACATACATGAGCGAGCAGCAAGCTAAGATCATCATCCGCTTTGCCATCCCAGCCATCGGGAGGATGCCGACGTCGCTGTTGTCCTTGTAGGAGTTCCCTGAAGGGCCCCAATGACCCCGGAGGGCTGTACACGCTGGAGGTGCCCCTGGTGCGGCTAATCCCAGCAGCACTGCAGGAGAAATGCACAAACAGTTTTAGTGTGTGATATGAGTTGTGCTTCTTTAATCACCCTATGCTGTATCAGTAAATAAAAAAATTACAAGGATTCTGTATTAGGGCAAATAGTTACTAAACGAGAATAGGTGTATAGAATATTCTATAAGAGATGTATAACTTCATCTAGAATACCCTATTCATGTTTTCGGAAAACCAAAAAAGTGGTCCAATTTACTAAGATTGGGATGCATGACATTCTAAACCAATAAAAAAGAATTAGTGAAACAACACGAGCTTGGGATGTATAACTGCATGGTATTTACTAAGCACGGGGCTTTTATGCAGTGGCAATCGGCGGGTAATTACCCCTGAACTTCGGGAGTAAATTCGGAATGGAGGCTATGGGAAGCCACGGACGTATTTCGGCTTTCCCATGTTATAACACGAAGCGACTTCGGAAAAAAAAACCTCTACTAAAAAGAATGAATTGATGGTCGTCCGTCCTCCTTCATGTGACATGAGCCGTCAGATCTATCATCCTTCTGTGACATGAGCCATTGGATCTTTAGCTCTCTGCACCCAATCTCCCGCACTCCCGACCTCCTATCTCGTACCATTGAAACCGTCACCCCACCTCTCTCACGACCTCTCTCTCGTGCGCAACTCCCAGCCCCCACCGCCCCCTCCCTCGACGACCTCCTCCACCTCCTCCCCTACCCCTTCCTCGACATCTTTACCATCGAACCCACCCCGGCCAACCGCGCCACCGGCCTAACACAAGATCCACCCCTAGAGTGAATCCCGAGGAGCTAGGAGGAGCCGGCCAGGAGCGGTCGCCACCGCCGAGAGCTGAATCCCTGAGGAGGTGGGGAGCCCGAGGCCGGGAGGCCGGGAGCCGCTCGGCGCCGGGGCCCGAGCCGGGCCCGTCTCGCCGAGGAGGGAGGCCAGGAGGCGGGAGACACCTCCATCCCGAGCTCAACTCCTCGATCGAGAACTCGACGCACCTCAAGCCGCCGCCATCGCTCTCACAGGCCAACGGTGACCTACCAACCCCCTCCCTCTCCTCTCGCCTTCCTTGCTGTCGTCTCCGTCGTGTTCCCATCCTCGTCCAGATCGAATCGAGCACACGGCAACCTGATTCTCCAGATCTCCGCCTCCGCCACCGAGATCCTCCGCTGTTCGCCTCAGATCTCCACGCCTGAGCCCTCCTTATCTGGATTATCTTGGTTAGTATCGCCTCTTCTTCTTTCTCCTTACTTCTCCTACACCTCATCCTAAGGTTATGTCACGATTTCGGATTGTTAGAGCTGATCGCTCTTGAAAAAAAAGGGTTGTTAGACTTGGAGTTGAATGTTGATGCATTGAGAAAATGGTCTGCAGGAAGCATTGGAGTCTCATGACGGAGCCAAAGAAGGTGAAGTACACAAATGGTCTTGGGCAGATCGCATGGCCTTTTGCAATGAGGTGGAAGATGTCATCTCTATGAGGTATATATATCCTTGTTGCCATCTCTAACAATTACTCCCTTTTAAGTATGTTCTTTCGTTGGAATTGAACGCCCTAACGCGCTGAATTTAGGAAGCTATTATCTTGAAGGCGATTTTTACTGTTCTTATTATACTGAATCTCTTGATGAATTCGCAGTGCATTCAACTTTTATTTGTTTTGTTAGCTCTATTTCAGTCTCACCTAATGCTTTGTTATTGTCAACATTTGTTTCAAACACAGGAAAGTGGCAATACTGACATTGAAGGAATTGACTCAAGTAATGCCTGTTATGGTGGAATAGCTGCCCTATTGAATTGTGTGAATTGGGTCGAAAGTAATTCCTGGGATGGACGCTATGGTCTTGTTGTTTGCACAGATATCGCAGGTTGTCACCCAAAATCACTTTTTGGTTTTGGAACTAAGCTGTTTCAGTTTCTCTCCCTTTTGTCCTGTGCAAAGACCGATTTCATCGCCCATCTTATGCAATTATTATGTTTAGGTTTATGCGTATGACCATTTCGACCTCTGGTCGCCGCTATTGCAATGCTTATTGGTCCAAATGCTCCTGTTTCTTTTGAAAGTAAATATAGAGCTTCTCACATGGCTCACATCTACGATTTCTACAAGCCTGATCTTGCAAGTGAAAATCCGGTTAGGATTCTATCACTTGCATCCTCATATTTAGTGCTTATCTTTTGGCATGTTAATGGGCAATTTCTCAATCACATACCATGCTTTTGGCTACCCATTTCAGAGTATCGTATCCTCACTACACTTTTGTTCCTAGATTACTCTAGGTTGTTGATGGAAAACTATCTCAAATATTCTATCTGATGGCTCTGGATTCATGCTATAGACAGTATTGTACCAAGTGAGCTCATTGCCTTTATTTAACCCCTGAATTGTAGTTCTGATGGCCCACTGCTTTTGGCTACCCCCTAATGTTCTTTTTATGGTTCTGTTCCTTTCCTTTGTAAAATGTAGCCTTTTAATTTGTAGACCAAATAATGTTCTGAAGTTCTTGACGGCTTCCCCACTTTTGGAGGTTACTAGTAGGGTGCCCGTGCATTGCAACGGAAAATCAATTTTTGTATAGAATATGTTATTGCAGCTCACCAATCTCCCTATTGCCATTCATAAGTTAAAACTTTCATGTCTTACAGTAGAGATAATAAGGTTTTCTTGCTGCAGGGTTGTGAGACCCCGACGTTTATTAGGCTCATAATACTTAGTCATCCGATTGACCCTAGTATTATCAACCAAATAAACCCTGTCTCGAGAGATGTATACTTCCTGAACGCAAGATACATACCTCACAACAAAAGAATGTATCAATTCCATACAACACATAGAACATAAGCAACAAACCGGTTAACATTAATATGGAATAGATATTACAAAGAGAGGCCCTTAGGCCAAAAAGCGATAAATACAAAAGATAACAATGAAGCAAAAGTGCCATAAAGATGGCTATAACACAAAGCCAATCGGTGTGCCTTAACCCCTAGGCATCGACCGACCGCCAAGCTAGTCGTCAAGAAATCGCAACACGTAGCACAAAAGAGAGGCTCTTGAAGCTCTCCTTCTTCCTCTGCAACAAAAGCCACAAAATTGCCACAACCACGGCGATGAGTACATAAAGTACTCCGCAAGACTTACGTGTGAGATAACAGAACTATAAATAGCTACATGCAAGCTTTATTTAAGTGGATGAGGCTTTGGACTCATTTTAGCATAAAGCAACATTTATTTGCAATAACATAATAGATTGAAGGCAATTTGACAAAGCATTTTTAAATGTTGAAGTAACAACGGATAATAACATAGTAACAACAACAAGAACAATCCTCGAAGTGACTAACCCAAGTCACCATAACAATAGCATGAACTCCCCGTTCATACCAACCATGTCAAGTTTTAATTAAAGGTTGTAGTCTAGTCTTGAACGACCTTACCAAGCATGTCCATAACCTAGGACGAGGCTATTCAATAGTTTTATCCTCGCAGGTGTACCACTGCACCCACACGCCGACCGCCTTTCCTTTACGCACACTTAGAAGGTGTCTTTGTGCACGGCTAAGTCCTACGAGACCTTTCCAAAGGATGAATGCTAATTACGTTTGCACAACCCACGGGAGAAGGAGATATCACAACTTTCCTAAGCTAATGCTCCTCCCACACTATACATATACATTTGTTTTGAAAACACACCAACCGAGCTCGCTCATAATTAACACCTCCTAGAGTACTTAGTCAAGAGGGTTCCATATGCCCTCGCGTGGTTAGTACGCTAAATCGCTGGCTTAGTGACCCAAGTACTCGGTCCTTAGGGACCCGGGCATACCACCACATCCAAAAACCGCACCATCCATCCAATATGCCCAAGTCTAAATCAATTTTTATTTTCAGTTTTTGATTTTACAATTAATCAAAGCACAAGTGCTGGACATATAAGAGTAATAATCATTTTTGAGTGATCAAGACCATCGACTAAGTCGATGATCGCCCATTTCTACCGATAACTAGGCATGTCTAAGCAATTTATATCGAACTACTAAGTGATAAGAGCTCATCCAACGAGCTCCCACCACAGCAAATAACCTAGGCTCATGGTAGTAGAGGATAAACAATTCCTACAGATCATGCAACTATAGGCTCGCTAGCTTACATTTAACACAAAGTAGCATGCATACATAGAGTAAAACAAAGTATTAAGCTTTAAAGTAATGGGACAATGATGGAAATGGTCAAACTGCTTGCCTTGTTGCTGGTGGTCAAATTGTGGCAGAGGGTCGCTCTCGGGATCACCACAAATGTCGAAACCTAACGGAAAAGCGATAAAGAACCGATAAGAACGATTTAAAGGCAACAAAGATAGCACAGCAAACGAACTCCAAATTCTCTGAAAATTTTACAGCAGCAAGACAATGATTTATCATGGATTTAGCAACAAGAACCAATTGATTTGGATTCTCAATGCAAAAGATATGATGAAATCAATTCTGCTCAAACCTATTAATTACCAAACTGCACTATTCACTAATTTAATTATGAGGCAACATTTTCTAGGAAAGTAGCGAAGCTGAAATTTTACTGTAAAACCAGCACCTCATGAGATGAATAACACAATTGAGTTCATCTCATTTGGAGCTATATTGCACTTTCTACAAATTTTCAAAAACAAGAACTTGAACAAAATTATAATGCACAAGTCCTCATTTTCCTAACAGCAACATGCTCAAAACTAATGTTCACAGTGAGTTCACTAAGATAGGAAACCAACAAAGTTGGTCTCACCCAAAAATAGTCTATAGAGCATTAGTTATGTATTTTACAAGTTAAGCATTGATTTAAGTGCACATTTTAAAGTTGGTTTTAAAATCTAATGGCAAACTGTGCTCTGGAGCTGAACTCAACTTACAATCATTTTTGGATTAAAGTCAAGTTCAAGACAGAGCTAACACAATTTGAATGACCTCATTTGGAATTAAAATGAAAGAGATACTGAAATTCTAAAGTCTATACTTATTTCAGGTTTAACTAAGACCTCACTGGAATTCCTAAAACTCACAAGGGTATGGGAGGACGTGAGCCACCGATCTTAAATCCAACGGCTCAAGATCTCCAGGAGAACATCACACACGCGCACGTGAAAGTCCAGAGGTCCTGGACCTCTTAGCAACTCACATGCGCGAGGTGGGGGGGAGGTCGGGGCCGTAGATGGGAAATCCAACGGACCACAACATGGAAAGGAGGTCCGGAACGGACCAGATCTAAAGGGGAGGTCCTCAACGGTGAGATCTTCCAAAGGAAGATCTAAACTATCAAGATCTCCCCAAGGAAGATTCAGATCGCCAAGACCTCACAGGGGAGGTCTTGGACGGTCCAGATGTTCCAAGAGAGGTCCTCGATGGTTCGGGATCGTCCGAGGAGGACCTTGACGGTCAAGATCTACCCGGGAGGTCATGAACACCGAGATGGCTACGGAGAGGTCCTAAGGGAGGTCTAACATTCTGAGCACCTCCAGGAGGTCTGGACGGCCATGATTACGCAAGGAGGTCTTGGACGCCCAGATCTCCTCGGAGGAGGTCCGACGCCCTGCACTCCAACGCCGCACGAGCTTTGGACATGAGATAAATGCGCGGGACCACGAGGAGGTCCGCCGCGAGGGGTTTTAATGCGCGCAAAGGGGACAGGTTAATGGCGCTAAGACACCAATGATTGCGATGATTGGGCATTTAAAACGGTGAATTTATGTCCTAAAACGACAATGACACGCCGGACGTCCGACAAAATCCCGAGCGTGAAGAAGTGATCTCGCGGCGATGTAGAGCTCGCCGGTGAGGTCCATCGATACCACCGAGTGCACAATAACGCTGCGCACCGGTGGACCTCCTCTCGACGGCGACGGCGGCTTTGAACGCCGGCGAGCCGAGAGGGCAAAAGATGACCAAAGACGGCCAAACACGAAAATGCAAAAAAGCAACTCCAGCGCAACATTCAAGCTTGTGCCAAGAAAAGCTCCGCAAAATCATTCATGCGGTGCGGCAACTAAGGACTAACAGGAGGTACCGGAGGTCCTAAGGTGCCGGGAGGTCGTGGAGGTGATGGCGGTGTTGAGGAAGACAGTGAAGCTTCACCGCCCAAGACACCGACTCCAGCTCGACTTTGTCCTCCTTCAAAAGTGCCCAAACAACTAAGTCAGGATAACTTCCAAGAGGTGTTGGGAGCAAAAGCGAACAAGGGTTTGAAAAGGAAGCCATCGATCTTCTTGTGCCACCGAGGAGCTCCAAGGACTCAACAATGGCGACCACCAAAGGAGGAAGTGAGTGAGGGAGGAGCTCACCACGCACAAGTGCAAGACCGAGATCAAGCTGGGTGTAAAGGAAGCCAAGGAGGCTCCCAAAGGATACTTTATAGCCCGAGTGAAGGTTTTGAACTGGGCTAAGCTCCATGGTGAGCTTAGCCCGAGTTGGTCCATGGGTGGACAAGACATAAAGGTTGACAAAGGCGGTGGTCAGGCCGACTGAGAAGGAAAGTCGACTGCATTAAATGCGGTCAAGAAAGAAGCATTGAAAGGACACAAGGACAAGCCGACATTAACTCCCCGCCAGAGCACGCATGCGCGCCAGAGGAAGGAGAAGAACAGGAGGTCCTCATGACCGCTGGATAAGACTCGGGAGGTCCTAACCATCGGATCTCATTTTGAACCGTTATGTTTTAAGTGGTGGGAGGAGGTCCCACCACACGATCAAGGATGGGAGGTCGTGGCCTCCGATTTCTTAATCGCAAAACGCACGTGAGGAAAAGGGACAGAGGTCCAAAGCGTTGGATCTCCATCCAACGGTGCGGACCTCCAAAGTGAGGACTTAATCGCACGCGATCAAAAGACATGAGGGGAGGTCATGGCCTTTGGATTTAAATCTAAGGGCACACAATGACCGGGAGGTCGATATGATGCGCAACAGCAAGGGAGGTCAGACCGCTAGATTTAGATCTAAGGGTTCCGATCAAAGGAGGTGGAGGTCCGAGCTTGCATAACGCACAAGGGAGGTCATGGCCTTTAGATTTAGATCTAAGGGCTACGATCTCACGTCTTGTTGGGAGGTCTCAGTGCGCATGAGACAAAGGAGGTCGTGACCGTAGATTTTAAATCTAACGGTGCACAACAAAAGATGGGGAGGTTGTGAGTGCTTGATAGCACAGGAGGTCGTGAGTCGCTGGATTTGATCCAATGGCTACGACCCAGGTTAGGTGGAAGGTTTGTTTAGTTTAGGTTGAAAGGAGGAGGTCGTGGCCATGGATCTTGGATCCAAGGGCTATGACCTCACGCAGGTGGGATGACCTGACTAAGTATGTTGAGGAGGAGGTCGTGGCTGTTGGATTTGATCCAACGGCTACGACCTCAACAAGGTGGGATGACCTCGCTGCGATGGTTTAATAGCTCGAGGAGGTCTTTGAGGTTTAACACAGGGAGGTCATGACCGTTGATCACGGATCCAACGGCAATGACCTCATGAGGTGGGAGGTCCTCGCGGTGTTGATCATGGAGGAGGTCGTGGTCTGTTGGATGTAAATCCAACAGCTGCGACAGATCAAGTGGAGATGAGGTCTCACGAGGTGCAGACTGGTTACTGGACCCGGCTTGAACATGGCTAGCCCGAGAGAACAGTGTAGGCTTTAAAATTTAGTTTTTAACAAATTGAAACTTAGCAGAATTATTTGAGATAGCAAATGAACTCCAAATTTGATGGAATTTTAACTAGAGCTTGCTAACACGAGACCAACCTTGCATAAAATTTCCAGAGGTTATTATGCAATGCATTTTTCTCAGGAAATTCATGAAGGTTGTTTAAAGGATTGTTTTGCCTCCAAAAATTATCAACAAATGTTATAACTCATGATATTTTTCAGAAGGGGTCCCATATCAGTTTTTTTGGGACCAAGGAAAATATATTCCAAATGTTTGGCACAAGATTTAAGATAATTGGAAAATGAGTTTGACTTTTGGTCAACAAGAGCTTTGTGTTTTTGAATTACACAACTCTTGGACAAGAATTACATAAGATTTCAGGGTTTTTCAAGATGTGAGAAAAAGTTTTAATTTCTACACATATAATTATACTTGATTAACCCTAATTATACATTTGGGATGTTACAAGGGTTGACTAAACAACCATGCAAATAAATTTAGTATGTTAAACATATTCAGATGGCGAAAACAGACAATTAGTACGCCAAACATATTCAGATAACTAAACAACCATGCATGCAATCCTCATGTATCAAGCAACCTAAAAGCACATTACTCCATATCAATCCTGGACTCTTATCATTCCAAAACCTTACATACATCAAGCAAGCCATAATTCAAAAGTTGATACATTTATCAGATTTATTACATATGTAGCATGATCAACTGTTGAAACCCTGGCACTTGAAAATGGATGAAACATACTCCCACCGGTGAGTCGACCATCTCTGAAAAATCTGCTTCTGCACTAAATGGCAGCTGGAACCCCAAACCTTTGAGCAGATCGGATGCTTCAAACCCAAATGATATTTTGAACTTAGGGATGCATCAAACTTCGCAGTCCAAGCTCCTTTAAAATAAAGTGCATTACCAAGAACCAACCTCGTAGTATGGTCAACAGACCCTGGAGGGAGAGGTTCTTTGATGAGAAATGATGTGATTTTATCTACCCATGAGTTCACTTGACCAGTAACTTGACTAACAAAAAATACATCAGTACAATGAATGTCAAAAGCATAACACATAATCTAGCTGCAATTTCAAAAATGATCAAAACATATAAAGGATAAGATTATGTAATGAAAATGAGTTTAACATTAGATATTGGCGTGCCACCAAACTAAGACAAACTAGAAGTTGTTACTTCCCAGACAGCTGTACAAAGTGAGAAGGTGTTGAGCATCTAAGATAGTGTACGGACATTTTCATAAAGCATTTCTGTGGGAAGGAATTTGCATGCAACTGGTGACAGACTAACAGCTCACATGACTACGCTCATATAAATGGTCATGACACAATTGGCTGTCAATAATGGTGCTAATCGACGCTAGACAATTATACTATGCAATGTCTTATGAGCACCAATTGGTGAATAATTTATAAAAAAGACGACCGTTTTTGGATCAAACATTTCTTGTTGCGGAGGAGAACAAAAGGCGCAGAACAAATGGACGACTTAATTCTACAGACAACCTGCCTAACTGGCCTGAAATGCCTGAATGCTTTGAATTGAAAAGATGAGATGTGTTTGGGTGAAACGGAACGTACTCGGTGGAGAGGAACTGTTCGAAGAGAGCCTTGACGAGGCCAAGGCCCAGCCGGGCCCTGCGTAGGTTCCAGGAGTGGCTGCCCTTCTTCTTGACGGAGACGTTCTCGACGTCCTTGTTGAGGATGTCGTTCAGCGTGCCATACGACTTGGCTGCCCCGATGAGGATGTGGTTATGTGATGCATGGAATATCAAGTCAACTATCATCTTTTGCAATGTTATACATATAAGTTTTGAGGACACATACATCAATGAAAAGTTCCACTTTTTAACTAAAGGGCATATAGCACTAAAATCAACTTGTATGAACATTTCTAAAGAATATATGGTGTACATGGTAAATTGTGGACTGTGGTTGCATTTCAGTGTAAAGACAAAGAAAAAAAACAAAATTCGACGTGGCTTGGGATCACTCTATAGGGCTCTATAGTAGCTAATTCCATATCTGATTTGAGCAAGTTAGGAATATGAACGAAACTATAAAATCATTTCTAGAAAGCAATGCAATAATCTTGACACTGTTAACAACCTACGTATGGATAACCAAAAATTCCATAAATATATTGTTATAGTAGAACATAGCTGGTCACCCTGTGCAGGGCACATGCAGGAAGAGGAGACCCTTGGGGCTTTGGGGAAATCTCCATCAAGTGTAGTATCTTGGTACTAAATCAGGCAAAAGGAGTTCGCTCCACATATCCGGTATACCAGAAGGCACCCGTGCAAGCAATCATGGATGCTGTTGAAGCTTTGAAACTATAATTTGAGATATGCCCTCGCCTCGTAGTTGACTTGTGAGATAGCAAGAATATCCAAAAGTTTAACCCGAGTTCCATTCACAAAGACTCTGCGCAGTAAGTCACTTGAATGATCCCCAAGACCTCACTTCCATTAGACAAGGGAATGGTATTACCACAGCTTCCCCAGTGTTCCGATCGTCATTTACAAAATGCTTTGGTGACATTGTCCTTAGGAAAACTTTCATCCGAGGACGACGACAAGTTCTCAATCCACCCATCCGCAATTTGTACAATGTAGGATTTTTTTGCACGGTTGAGATCTACAAGTCTACCTTTGCCTCTGTGCTTCCCATAAGCATACAATTCCCAATGATTTCCATTAAATTTCCCTCTGCTTCGGTGATGAGAAGTCTTAGCGATGAAATATGATGTGGGGGCGATCCTTGCGAATAAAAAAAATGTGTCATAGCTTCCTTCAAATATTGATGATAGACACTCTACTTGACTTCCAATAAGCATCAATTAACAACCATAATGTTTCATTAAAAAATGTGCAATCTGAATGTACGCATCTGGATGCATGTCAAGATCATGAAAACATAACATGCCGATTGTGATTGCCTCACCATAATTTAATAGGTAGAGGATTGTGTATTAAAACCTCAAATAGGGCCTAGACAGTACGATCTTCGATGAGGGCTACAGTACATTTTTTTACATTCCATCCACCATGCAGGGCTACAGTACTCGGTTAGCAATTCTAGCAACGCTGCTTCTCAGAAATCCATATGAACCAGAGTTTATCAAGCATACCAGTAGGTCGAAGAAAGGGGATACTACAAAAATTCTCAAATAGGCTAACAAAAATGGCACGATGTCTGATGCTTTGGCAGAAGCAGATGAATACTAAATAGATAACAATTATCAAAATATGTCAATTAACAAATTTGCACACTACTTCAAATAACACATCATCTCGCACTAATGAATTAATTCTTAATATTTGTGGAACAGAAAATCATTAGAGAACTGTAACTACTATGCAGCAACTGGTGTTATCAATTACCATGATTTGTTAGTCAAAACATGATAGCTCAAGAATGGATAAAATTAAAACAGAGCAAAACCTTACTTTAGTCCAATTGAACTATAGAAACAAATATTCAAGAGGGATACTAATTCAAGAAGTAGCCAAAAACTCAAAACCAAGGAAACTACATTCCGAAACTAATGGATCATTCAATAAATCATGAAGCGAACTTTGTACGGTGTTCGCAGGTGGTTCTTGCAAGATCTTTGTATAGAAAATGTCGACTTTTTTTAAAACTGTATTAAAATCATGCAAGAGCACTGGAGAAGAAGATGAAAGCAAAGCAATCCGTGAGGAAAAAGAAGATTCAATGCAAAATTGGAGTTAGTGTAGCCCAAATAGAAGAGCTAAAAATAATCTTTTTCAATGACTGTGATGATGGAGTAATGCTGCAGTCCCAAAAGAGGGTGCCATGGAAGAATTTAGCTTTACCAGAATTCCACAGTTCTGAAAAGGATATTATTAAAAAAGGGTAAAAATGCTAACCTCTCCAGGTGCCCAAGTGTAATCAACAAGAGATCTACCAGTTATAATCTCCATTATAGGTACACCAAAGCTATAAACATCGCTCCTCTCGTTTAACATTCCGGTGCTAAGCGTATTCAAAGGTGCCACATAGTCGCAACAAAACTAATGGTCCATCATGACTCATGACAAGATCTAACTTCATGTACAAGATATTGAGCAAAGATTGTGTATGAAAGGATCACAACACTAACTCAAGGTTCCCATAACACGGGTAGTAACATAACTTCTCTCTGAGTACAATAGCTTTGCAAGCCCAAAATCTGATACTTTAGCATTCCATTACTGGTCAAGAATATTGCTAGATTTGATGTCACGGTGGACAACCTTCAGTTCCAGTCCCTCATGAAGATAGGCCAGCCTGGGTGGAAGAGGTTGGGTGTCAGTGTTCAGATATTTCACTAACATGACCATCTTTTAAAGGAACAGTTGAGCTTGTTTAAGCAAAACACTAACAATATTGCTTCCAGGCAAAGAATATAATAGCTAGAGTGCTTGCGCACATGATGCTTGAGTTTAGATTTTGACTGGTAAATAGAATTGCAATGTTCTAATCCAAGCACATATATGCAAGTATTTACAAACAATATCTTACAATGCTAGGAAGCGAATCACAACAATCTCAAATCGGATGCTTTGATTAAAATAAAGCAAGCTGAGAATAGGAAAGCAAAGAGAAGGAAGCATGCAAGATAAGCACATGCAATGTCGGAGAAATTCCATACTTTTTTTGTCCTATTTAAATAGATGGGAAATTCGAATTATTTATCAGAAGCTGGTTCAAATGATGTCTCATGATGTACATAATGAAAAAAAATGTTTTTTACATATCTGCTAAACATAGGTTACAATCAACTTTCTCTTTCACTAACTTCTTAGAAGAGAATATTTGCATGCCAAGGAATAGGCCCTAACAAACTTGTGAATGAAGCACCTAAATTCCTTCGACAGCCAATCTCACCAGAATTAGGCTCCATTATCCTAACCAAGACACATCTCTCATAACAAAACAGTCCTAATCATGCCAGCTAGCGCCTATGTCTTCTAACATCAGAATGGTTATGGCCTATATTTGCCCATGATCTTCTTAATTTCATCAAACACGGTAACCAGTGTACAGTTGATGCTAAACTATTAACTTATGATCAAAATCATAGTCCAACAAATAGCACTACGCAAACCACTCAGTATGTATCAGTGAAGAAGCATTACCCTTTAGCAGTTCCAAGAATTATGTTCATCTGGATATCCCAGGTCAAGAGGCTCACTTCACCAACATCACCATCAAGCCACTGATCAAGATTACCGTTGTCTACATACTCATACACAAGCACCCTGTGCAACCATTAATTAGAACAAAGAACAAACTTGAGAAGAGAACTTTGGAAACTAATGAACCAAATGATGAAGAGATTGCATTTTACCTATAAGCACTCTCCACACAGTAGCCGAGCAACCTAACGAGATTCTTGTGCCGAACATGACCGATCGCTTCGACCTCCACCTTGAACTCCTTCTCAGCCTGGCCCCTGTTAAAGCAGGAAAAAGAAGAGATTTTTACTATCAGAAAGAAGAATGAGAATTAACAAGCATCCGGTATGTAATTGGTTTAAAAGATGCAAAGTCTGCAAGATAGAGCCAATTCCAAGAAGTAACAAGCACATTCTCACATTTTATGTCACCTAACAGAAAAAAAAACAGTGTAAGCATCAACGACCAAAAACAAAATTACTGCCAATGCAAGGAGTAAATACCTTTACTCTTACACAGTAAAAATTACTTCAGAGAAACACATGCCAAAACCAAATTTTCTAAGGAAGCAAAGAAGAAGATTATTACTGAATCACTAGACTCGGCAGCCAAATCAAGTGAAGCAGAGATTAAGAAAGACATAACAAAGATGTTCTATTGAGATTGGATTATTATTACTTTATTAGTAGCGATTTTAGCACTCGGTATTTTCACTCTTAGCACATATTGGAGCTAATAACTCTAGCATTATGGCAGGCATAGTAGAAATGAGCATCCCTGTCCTACAAGTTGTACCCGTGGAATCAAGCAAAGCATGAACCTTATGTCGCCACAGATGCTCACACAAAGATCTCCCATCCATGGCAAAATCATATCGAGCGATTCGCCAAATAGCAAAAATTGTGGCGATAAAGCAAAGCAACCACACCGCAATGTGATATCAATTATCTAAGCCGTATCAATCGTAAAACAAGACATCAATGCTCACCTATGAAACAAACATCCTCTCTTCCCAGTATCGTTGGTTTCATTTGTCATTTAGGAACCAAAACTCGCTTTCTACACACATCTACACAGACTGCATTTCATCGAACACCTAGCACACACAAGCGAAACCACCAACACCGATGCATGTACAAAACCATAACACCGTCACCAAATCTACTCAGCTATGAACAACACAACAGTAGAAGAAGCAACTCACAGAGCCTAGGAAGGAGAAGCGAACCCCCCCCCACCCCAAACACTTTTGATTTGGTCACCGAGGCATCTCACGTCATCGGCGCGCGTGTCAAGCGCTCCCTAAGCCGCCACCGTGAGAAGCCCGAGGAGGACAGGAACCAAGGCGAGGACGAGGAGCAGCTCGGATCCGTAGATCCTCGCGTGCCCTCCGGCCTAGCGCCGCACCGCCGCGAGCTCCGCTCCAACCTCCGCTCGTGCTCCTGCGACACCACCAGCCAGATCTCATAATGCAATTCCGCACATCACCAAATCGAAGGGATTCGCGAGGTACAGAGAAAGGGGGGCGTTGGGACGCTAGCGTTACCTTGAGGTCGAGGGGCTCACCTGCGCGCTTGAAGTATACCTTGACGAGGAGGAGCCCCTCGTCGTGCTTGCAGTGGACGGACTTGAGGAAACGGCCGCGGCTGACGACCTCGACGAGCAGATGTAACGGCGGCGCCTAGATAGAAGTGGAAGGCGTGTGGAGCGGCAGTAGCGGCACGGGTGGAGGCGCGGGTGCTTGGAGCGGCAGCAATGGTGTGGGCGCTCGGAGTGGCAACGATAGTGTGGGTGCACAAGAGGAGGAGGCGGTGGCGACCGGGCAAACGCAAATCGGGAGAGGAGGGGATGGGATGGGATGGTAGGAGGGAAAGGGAGGGGCGCCGGGGGCGAGAGGGAGAGGGTGTTGGAGGGTAGTTAGTGCGGCGGCGGCGGGGAGGAAGAAGAGCAACTGCTTCGTGAGTGGGGAGGCGTGAGTGGAGTGGGAGGTAGCCAGGTAGGTTTCGGGGGAAAGAAGCGGAAAGGGTGGCGAGGTGGATTGAGGTGGGACGATGGGAGTAAACTCTGAATTATAGTAGTTAAGATAGGCTACCATTTTTTATTTGACTCACTTGGTCCCTAGATGGAGCATCTTATTTGTTCTCCTTTTCTTCAACATTAGCTCGGTTGATAATGATGCTAAAGAGAAGCTTCAGCCTTTTGCAAATTTGACTATTGAAGAAAGCTACCAAAGCCGTGACTTGGAGAAGGTTCTTTCTCATTTGGTGGACAATAGTTCTTGAGGTGCTTAATTTACAACAAGCATGACAGTCTGGAGCGCGATCACAGCCATGAAGCTTAAAATTTTAACCCAAAAACATGTATTAAATCAACTACATTAGACTCTTTATTTAACTCCTGCTTAATTTCGTGTAATGTTAATTTTTTAGAGGATTCTAAAAGCTAAATCAGATGGCAAAAATCTGCTTAGCCTTGTCCATCATACTGTACATTGACTTACTATAGATCTCTCCCAAGAGTAAGCGGTATGTCTTGTATATCTTTCATCTCCCAGTTATGTTGACAAGAATTTCAACTCTGGTAATTATGTTTCCGCTTCTGTACAGGGCAAATTTTGAGTGTCACATGGAGTAATAACGCGAAATTAATATTTTCGAGGAGCAACGATGGGTATGTAACATTCCTAACTAGTGTAAATTGCCTTTTCTAACGGATTGTATCATACTTTCCGCGCATACCGCAATCAGACTGTTCAACATCTTTCTCTTTTTTAAAAAAAATTCTTAGCTATGGGTCATCACATTTTTAATCGGGTGCACAATCTTCATCTTGTCATTTTTATGATACTATTTTGTACTTCTGTTTACAGTTTGATTAGATGCTGGGATTCAACATCTTTCCATGAAAAGTATAGTATCACTGCTGGATTGGGTGGTGTTGAACTTTGGATATGGTCATTGTTGTTTCTGAGGTGACATAAAGTAAAGTACATTCTTTCTCAAATGCCCCCCCCCCCGCCCCAACCCAATTCGGTAGGGCTGATTATTGTTGCTGGTATTTAGGTGTGGAACACTTGTTAGTGGAGATAATTCTGGGAGCGTCCAGTTTTGGGATAGCCGCCATGGAACTCTTCGCAAGCTCACACCTATCATAAAGGCGATGTGAATGCACTAGCAGCAATGGAGGGTCTTGAGCTCACGATGCGGAGCTACGGGCTCATGACGGAGCAGAATAGATCGAGAACATCCTTTGTAATTCAAGTAATGTGCTAAGAAATGGCAGTTCGTATATGACATGTTGTTGATTGACTTCAAGTGTATTGATTAAATATTTGTCGCTTGTAGTTGGGAAAAGCAAGGTCATGACCCCTTGTTTGGCTATGATTTTTGGTACCATTTTGTCACAACACAATGGTTAGTTCGTCATAGGGAGCCCCCGCAGCGTTCAACAGTTTTGATCTTCAAAGATGTCAAGGATGGTTTGTATGGAAGGCACTGATCCGTATGACTTGCTCGGTGGTGAGCTCAGCATAATCGGATCTAGGCAAGATAGGTCTTCTTCCACTTGAGTGTGTATCAAATGTGAAAATATGAGTACAAGAAAGTAGCAAGATAATCAAATGACCATACTTCTTTGTTTGTCTCTGCAGTGAGGTTTTTACATGACCCATCAAAGGACATCGGCTATGTTGGTCGTGCTTTGACAAGCAACATGGTGAGATTTTTCAAAACCATAGATGGATCATGGAGCCATGAGGTTTGTTCAAAACTACATGCTATTGCTCTTCTTTTTTCATGTAATAAAGTTGATTTTCCAACTTATTTACACTCCTTTATTTTGTGTTTGCAGCTTGCTATATCTATAAAACTATTGAAGGTGTGCAACTGGATTATGCCTGAAATGCCAGGATTGATAACCAATTTTGTTCTCTCTCTTGATGACCGCTATCTCTACTTGGTCAATTGGCTTCATGGGGATACCAGGCTGTACAACATTGAGGACCCCGCAAAGCCTATGTTGGTTGGACAAGTGTGGGTAGGTCGGCTTCTTTAGAAGGGCAGCGATGTTGTCTATGTGACTGATGATGATAAAGAAGAGCAGTATAATGTGCCCCAGGTCAAGGTAAATTCTATCTCGTTCCTCTTTACACTTTCTTAATTCAGAACATAATTTAGAATCATTAGACTTACAATTTTAGTAGTGGTTGCATTAAGTTTTCAAGCAGTACTAAAGTACTATGCCACATCCACCTTGCCAGCTGCTGTAAGTACATTGCTGCATTCAGAATACTTATCAGCATTGGAATCGTGCGCACTTGTTCTCACTTGTAGTTGAGTGATCCAATTAAACTGCAATATTTGTTCAAGGAAAACATTTTATCTCCAGTTACTTAAATATTACATACCATGCTTCTTATAATCAGGGGCATCGACTGAGAGGTGGGCCACAGAGGATTATTATATGACCAACTCTCTTTTCAGCTGATGGGATGAGCAGTTCTATGGCCCTGATCTTGTCAAGAAGGGCTCTCACATGTTGCAGATCGATGTTGACACCGAGAAAGGAGGGCTGACTATCAACCCCAATTTCTTTTAGATTTTGGTACGGAGCCTGACGATCCCTCATTGGCCCATGAGATGAGATATCCCGGCGGGGACTGCACCTCTAATATATGGATCTAAGGTCTCAAAGGATTTGGCATATAGGCAGCTAGAGATCCATGGTGTTGTGTTCACTATAACTAAGATGGTTTCCATGCAGTGTTGTGTGTAATACTGTAATGTTAGTGGGAATAAGTTCCATATAGAACCTCTAACATTGGCTTTATGAGAGCTTGAACTTATTAAGAGATGTCTCCAACGCTGAAATTTCTGATACTGTAAGACCATAAATCATCTGCTTAAAATTTTCTAATACGTTCTGTTGAAATATCTATGTAGCTTTTGGGTTACAATAGTCTACATTGATCTACTGCACTGAAATGGACATTGCGTTCAAAAGAAGTTTGAGCAATGAATCAAGTCCGGATATAAGAGGTAATCACAATTTATGTCTATCGGTATCTGTTTGAGCTACTTATGTTGTATGGTCATGTCAATGGAACATTGGAACTTAATTTTTCAGCACCTTTGTTGGAATTTTAAAGTTTATTTGGAACTTCCATCAACCATGGCACCTATGTAGAAGCATGTATTTTTTCTCACTCATCTCAATTAAGTGGATTTATTCCTTCTTGATTTAATCACGTTTTTTTTTATTTCTTTGCTGATCAATTATGTCTGCACAATTCAAAGACTAGACAGCTAGACTGTGCAAAAGAAGATGTACACGTATCTCTTTTAATAAAGGTGGGATCTTTAGTTGAGAATCGTTAAAATTCTAGCATTGTGCGTGTGTATGTTCAATTCCAATTTTTTACTCGGTGGTTGCTGCAGATGGCACAATAACTTGAACTAAAGTGCAAGAAAGGTGGGGTCCTGGCCTCTTGGGAAGACGACACACAATTGTGTGAGATGAGTTCTCATGTGTTCTAGGCTTCTAGCCATAATTGTTGGGTCTTGGAAGCGAACTTGCTTGAAATTACAGACGGCATCAAATGCTTATGTTTGTTTAATCAAAATTTAGATGTTGGGTACTTTCTTGGTGAACACTTTTGGAATATATAATTGATTGTGAACTGGAGTTTAGCAAGCATGCAGAATGGAACTTATCCCAAAAGGACTCAGGCGTGTCTACCCTTATAGGTACTTGTTAACCTTTTATGAGTTGTCCGATGTTCTAGACAGATCAAGGGTGGTAAATGTTAGTACTGTGTTGAATGGAATGTTAGAGTTAGCTAGCTTAACAGTTCACTCAATTGGCCTACAATATGTTGTAGTGGTAATTGTTATTGTACTTTCAACCATGCACCGTTGTTTATTGTGGTAAATTGTCAGAGCAATAGCAGATTTTAATGGTCAAATAGTTTGGATATAGGTTTCTTGCAGTGGTCAGGTAAGACAAGGAGGCTCAATTTGGCTATGAGCTGTGCGACACGAGGATAATGATGAAGGGCGGAGGTGGTGGAAGACTGGTAGGGCTATGGGTGTATAACATAGACTGAGCTCGGTTGTGGACATAAAGTCATATTGTAGGCTGAGCACAGCGACGATTGATAACCCAATATGTTAGGACTACAATTTTTTTTAATTCGTAACAAAGCACGGACATTAAACTAGTAATTATAAAAAGCTAGATATTTAAAATAACTTTCAGCGTTTTCGAGCGAAAACCCAAGCGGGCCATTCCAAACACGCCCTAAACCTCCGTTTCTTCCTTGCTAACGCGAAACCGCGATCAGCTAGAACCAAATCCTCGGCCCGAAACGCTAGCCGCCGCCGATGGGGAAGCGCCCGCGCCACGGCGGCTCCGGCCTGGCTCCCTCGGGGATCTTCGAGTCCTACCTCCGCCGCCTCATATCGGAGGCCGGCCTCGCCGTCCCTGGCTCCTCCGCCGAGGACGTTGCCAACACCCTCCGCTCCCGCCACCGCGAGCTCCGCCGCCACAAGCTCGACCCCTTCACCTCCGCCGTCCGCCGGGCCCTCTCCTCCCTATCTTCCCCCTCCTCACCCGACGCCTTCGACTCCGACGACGACTCATTCCCGTCCCGCCGCCGCCTCCACGACGCCCACACCACCTCCTCCTCCTCCACCTCCCTCTCCGATGATGCCTCCCATCCGTCGCCGCCCCCCGCCTTCGATGTCACCAAGTCCATGCTCCGCTCCCACTACGCCTCCCAAACGCCCAAACAGAACCCCAGCACTAACCAGCAGCTGGAGATCGAGCTGACGGCAGAGAAGGCCCGCCGCCTGATCACGTCCGATGGCGGCGGCGGAGGCGACGCCAAGCCGGAGGCCGCGGCTGCTCCGGCTAATGAAGGAGGTGACAGAGGGGAGAAGGGGCCGAGGTTCGCCGACCTCGGGGGGATGGAGGCGGTGATAGAGGAGCTGATGATGGAGGTGGTGGTTCCACTGTGCCATCCGGAGCTGCCTCAGCGGCTTGGGGTTAGGCCTCTGGCCGGGTTGCTGCTGCACGGGCCACCTGGATGCGGGAAGACCACGCTCGCGCATGCCATCGCTAATGAGACTGGTGTGCCATTCTACAAGATCTCGGCGCCAGAGGTCGTGTCCGGGGTCTCTGGTATACTATCTGATTCTTTGCACCAACGAAACCATTGTGTATGTATGGGCAAATTAATTTGACTGCTTATCATGTTTCATGCCAGAAACAAGTAAAATATGGTAATACTTAAGGAATGATAAGTTTGCAAATGTTAATGCGTTCTTTTGTGGGTTTCAAAGTTGGCAACTTTTTATGTGTACCAATGTCTGCAAATTCAGGTAGTTTGTTGTGAGCCAATCCTTGGTTGCCGAATGGAATTTCATGTGTTTACTGATGAACTCTGTAGCTGCTAATGTTCAATAGGTGCATTATAAGCTCCTTGATCTATTCTATTTAAAACATAAAACTGCTGCAGCATGAATAGGTGGTGCTCGAGATCAATATCACATCAAACTAATCCATTATTCAATTGGATATCCTAGGTTCTATTGTCAAATTTATACTTGCTTCCTTGCATGACTAAACTTAGTTGTGGAAGGTTGGTATTGCTAAAAGGTGCCACAATGAAGCACATGACCAAGCTCCCTTTATGCATTGCCAATATTTGGTATATCTTTTTTTAATAGCATGACGAATAGCTTCAGATACGATGAATAGTTGAAAACTATTGGTATGGATCCAGCTTTCCACCCACACCTATGACTTAAACGAAGGATAATTTGTCGGGAGGTCTCCTGTTTGCCTTTTGTGGTTTTATAGTCATTTGCACTCCTAGATAATTTTTTTCTCTGTCAAGAGTATTGCGGAAGTTCACCTCATAATCCTTGTGTTCTTGCAGGAGCTTCTGAGGAAAACATCAGAAGCTTGTTTAATAAGGCGTACAGGACTGCTCCCTCAATTGTATTTATAGATGAGATAGATGCAATTGCATCCAAGAGGGAGAACCTGCAACGGGAAATGGAACGACGGATAGTTACACAATTAATGACATGCATGGATGAATTTCACCAGAATATTGGATCGGATGGCGGTGATTTGGATTCACAATCATCTGAAAAGAAACCTGGCTATGTTATTGTCATTGGAGCTACGAATAGACCTGATGCTGTCGACCAAGCGCTTCGAAGGCCAGGAAGGTTTGATCGAGAGATATCTCTTGGTGTTCCAGATGAGAATGCACGGAAACAGATACTGAAGATGCTTACTCAGAACCTTCGACTGGAAGGGCAATTTGACTTATTCAAAATAGCGAGGGCCACACCAGGTTTTGTTGGTGCGGACTTGAAGGCATTGGTGGATAAAGCAGGGAATCTAGCAATGAAGAGAGTAATTGATAGAAGAAGAGTTCAGTATTGTCGTGAGAATGACGGAAACAGCAAGCAAGACTGGTGGAGGCAACCTTGGGATGAAGGCGAGAAGGAGAGCCTCAGTATTACCATGGCTGACTTTGAGGTAAGCTTTCCACCTTTTACATCTACAGCACAAGCCCAAGAAATCCTGTATTAATTTCATCTAGTGTAAGCTGGATTTGGACTACAGCATGGTCCATTTTTTTCCTTTCTAATTGCTTGTGTGTTGTTCTAATTTGTTTTAGAGTACATGAATGTGAGTATTAATTTCATGGTGTGTAAGCTGATATGGATTATAGCATGGTCATTGTTTTCTTCTTTCCTTACCGCTTGTATGTTCGTATCATATTGTTTTCCTTTTGTGTTGTCTTCCAGGTCTGTTTTCTACTGTCATTAGCTTTCTAGTAGCGGATCCCATTTAATATACATTGTAACTTTATTCGCTAAAGGAAGCAACCAAAATGGTTCAGCCATGTTTGAGAAGAGAAGGATTTTCTTCTGTCCCAGATGTCACATGGGATGATGTTGGAGGTCTCGATTCATTAAGGAAAGAGTTTGACTGCTGCATTGTTCGATGTATCAAGCACCCTGAAATTTATGAGGTGAATCACAGTTGTATCCCAGCGAACTGTATTTTGCGCTACTGTCTTCTGTTTGTTATCTGGTTTTCCATAGTGATTGGCAGCTTAAAAGTTACCACTCCAGAAGTTGTACCAAGGTTCATAGACATCTGTGGTTTTTATCTGCAATATGTTTTAAAAAGTCTAGCACTCTTTTAAGTATTATATTACACTCTTATTTTTTGTTTTCATGTCCTCTTTGTTGTCTGCCTTTCAAGGCATTTGGAGTGAATCTGCAAGCTGGCTTTTTGCTGTTTGGACCCCCAGGCTGTGGGAAAACACTAATAGCAAAAGCAGTTGCACATGAGGCAGGGGCTAATTTTATTCACATTAAGGTAATTGATGTTGAGATTTCCACAGTTTTACTACACTTCTTTCAATTTTGTACAAACTATTGCTAAGATATTTCTTTTTCGGAACTTTAGGGGCCTGAGCTATTGAACAAGTATGTTGGGGAGAGTGAATTAGAAATAAGGAAAATATTCACTCGTGCACAAACTAACTCCCCGTGCATCCTATTTTTTGATGAGGTAAAGTTTGTTTTTAGCTGCCGGTATAATCTATTCTTTTGAGGAAAACTTGGATCAATTACTCAAAACATGTTTTGAGTGTTTGATACACTTGTACTACTGGAAGTGTTAAAGCAACTTGTCTGTGTTGGGTGCGAAGGTGTTTTTCCAAGTATTTGATGCTCAAGTGCTTATTTCATGTGATGTGGCAGGTAGATGCTTTGACAACTAAAAGAGGGAAAGATGGGGCATGGGTTGTTGAACGTCCCCTAAACCAGGTCTGAAAATTTTACTAGTCACCTACTCACCTGTATATTCTCAATACAGAGATTCTCTAAAGTATTATTTTCTTTCTTTTTTTGTTCTGTTGTTCTATTTTTTGTACTCTCAGTTACTTATTGAACTCGATGGTGCTGGTAAACGTCAAGGTGTTTTTGTTATCGGAGCTACAAATAGGTATTGTCAGCTGCTGATTGGTCCTTTTTACATATTTATCCCTGAATGGAAGGTTGATATCTGCAGCCCCTTTCTGGTGCAGAATTGATGTGATAGATGCTGCTGCTCTACGGCCTGGTAGATTTGGAAAGAAGCATTATGTACCTTTACCTGCTGCTGATGAGCGGGTTTCAATATTGAAGGCACACGCTCGAAACAAACCTATCTCATCTGGTGTTAATTTGGATGCACTGGCACGTCGAGAGGAGTGCAACAATCTCACTGGTGCCGACCTAGCTTCACTGGTAATTCCTGTGATTTTTTGTCAAACAGCTCTCCTTTTTGGCTTTGTTCGAAGTGAGCACTAGTGCTTTTGTTTGGACGACATAGAATTTTTAAGCTTTTGGGGATGGTTATTTAATGGACGTATAAACCGAGTTCAATCATATATCTGGATTAATGACAGTGTTCTTTTGTGTGAATATCAAATTGGTGTGGTTCAAGAACACGCAAAAACAGAACTAACATCCTTCTTTCATCAGGTGAATGAAGCAGCCATGTTTGGGGATGGTTATTTAATGGACGTATAAACCGAGTTCAATCATATATCTGGATTAATGACAGTGTTCTTTTGTGTGAATATCAAATTGGTGTGGTTCAAGAACACGCAAAAACAGAACTAACATCCTTCTTTCATCAGGTGAATGAAGCAGCCATGGCAGCATTGGAGGAGAGGTTGGAATTCCTCGAAAACGGGACATCATCAATGAGTTCGTCTTGTTTGATTGAACTACCGCACTTTGAACACGCTCTATCAAAAGTAAAGCCATCAGTATCAGAACAGGTATTTGCCTCTGCATCAGATTGACATCCTGATACCGTGATAATCTTTCATTTTTGTTCACCCCTGTAGTACTGTCACCTGTTTTACCTTTCCTTTTTTTCTTCCTTTCGCCGTTCTTGGTCACAGCAAAGGAAACACCATGAGAGGCTGTCAAAGAAATACTCGTCAAACTGATCTATCACTATGCCTCCATCTTGGTGTGTCTATGAGAACCTTGGTGCAGATGTATGCACATACCATTTTTTGGCGGCTTTTGGGGGACGCGAGGGATGCCATCATTCACGAAGATGGCTTTGCAGGCGCGCAGCACCAGCATATCCATACCCAGGTGCACCGTAGTCTCGCCGACAAGACGCAGAAAGAAAGAACTCTGCTTCCCTCGCTATCAATTTTTGTTTTGCTTATTGTACCGGCAGGCCCAGTGGCAATTTTGTACGATCTCAATACAGACGAATGAGTGAGTAATACATACCATTTTTCTCTCTATATATATCCCCTTGGAATGGAATGCAAGTTTCAACAATACAATTTCAGACTGGTTACGATTGAGAGTTCAGAATTTGCCAAATCCAAGGAAGCCTCGTCCTTGCAAGTGCCTACTCTTCTCCATTGACCTTAGTAGCTTCAGCTGCGCCGGCTGCACTGTCGAGTTTATCCAACGCCGCCCAGAGCTTGGCGTGTTGGTAGTCCCTGACGACGAGCGACGCGCCGGCGGCGACAACCTTTGTCTCCCGGCTCTCCTCCGCGATCGCGATCACCGGCATCCCGGCGGCGACACCGGCCTGCACCCCGACCACGGAATCCTCGAAGACGACGGTGTGATGTGGCGAGGCGCCGAGCAGGCTGAGCGCCCTGAGGTACGGGTCCGGGAACGGCTTGGAGCGCTCGCAGTCGTCGCCGGTGACGATGAGCTGGAAGAAGTCTGAGAGGCCGAGGATGGAGATCATGAGCTCGGCGTTGGCCCTCGGCGCGTTGGTCACCGCAGCGCGCCTCAGCCCGCGCTCGCCGGCCCACCAGCACAGCCTGCTTAGGCCGGCGATCTCCCTGAGCCCCTCGCGGGCGTACCTCGCGAACAGCGCCTCCTTCTCCTTGAAGAAGCCGTCGAGCTTGGCCTGGTCCCAGTCCGGGAACAGGAAGCGGCCGATCTGCTCGTTGCTCCTGCCGGCCATGTGCTTCATCCCGAACTCGGTCGTGATCGGGACGCCATTGTTGTAGCCAGCCTTCTGCAGCAGCTCAGAGAAGGCCCTGTGGTGGAAAGGATCGGAGACGCACATTGTTCCATCGATGTCGAACAGCACGGCCTCCAGAGGAGCCACCTTACAAATTGCACTGCACAAACAACACATCTCGGTCAGCGTCAGATTGTCGTTGAGCAGGAACGAGTTTGAATGGAAAGTACAGCTCGTGCATGACATGCAGACGACTTCCTCGAATCCTTGCAGCAAATTAATGGAGCATGTGTTGTGAGTCATGGCAAAAGGAGGAGAAGAACCAGGATTACCTTTCCATGGCTTGCTCTTCCGATTGCTACCGAATGGCAAACTTTGATGCTGACTCAAAAGAGTTTTGATGGCCTCGATGCTGCCTAGGTTTATATCAAGACAGAGGAAGAGGGTTGGTTGGTGAAATGGTGGGGAGGGATTCGTGGTGGTTAGTTGGCGCGGTTGGTGGCACCACAACGCCTCTTGTCGTGTCGTCACTCTCTCTTCTCGCTCCCACCTTTGTTGACTTGCATCGTCAAAGGAGGATCAAAACGTTTTGACTCTGACCCACTACATATATAGAATCGTTGCAGACCGTAGGCCCGCCTATGGATCTACATCAAGATATTGGCACGCGTAGCAACACTGCAGAAATCATTTCAACGCGGCTTCCATTGCAACAGCTAGCTACAAACAAGAATACAAATCAAGTGGAATGAAGACCTGAACCGGGTGTGACGAGTTACAGTCTTGTCGTTTTGAAACCATTGCCATATCTCCTTCAGATTAACAATTGAAATTCAAACAAATAGAGTGATCTCAAGGTTGAACAAGCAAGATTCAGAGATGGTAGGCAGCCCAGCCCAACAACTTTGTCATTTTCGCAAGTCCCATCCACAAAACAATCAAAACTCATGGGAGATTTGGAGCTTTTTATTTTGTTTTATTTCGTTGTCCCAACTCGTCACTCTCTGAGTAGCAATCAAGAAAAAAGAAGAAAAAAGCATACCAAACTAGAGGCTCAAAATATCCAGATGAGCTCTGTACCATTACTTTAGGCTGCAGCATAACTTAAAACTTAAAAGTAAGGGGGTAAATTTGCAACGAATCTAATCAATTGTTCATCATCATCTCATGCTGCACCCTTCTTTAGCTTAGCTTCCTCTCTGTCCATCTCTTCAAGTGCACTCCAGAGCTTGGGGTCTTCATAATCCTTGATCAGCAATGTGGCTCCTGCATCCAGTAGGGACTTCTCTGGGTTCCTTGTAGCTACACCGACCACAGGCATTCCTGCGGCAACGCCTGCACGTATGCCAGAAGCAGAATCCTGCAATGAAAGTGCACATTAGCACGTATCTGCAAATCCAATCAGATGGCAAGTTCAATAGATACAAATAGAACTATAGACGTACCTCAAAGACAAAGGTGTGTGCTGCAGACACTTGAAGCTCCTTGAGGGCCTTCAGATACGGGTATGGGGCAGGTTTTGGCTTCTCGCATTCACCTCCAACAATCACGGCCTGGAAGAAGTCTGACAGCCCAAGAAGGGAGATCATGAGCTCTGCATTAATCCTGGGGGCATTGGTCACTGCTGCGCGCTTATAGCCACGATCTTTGACCCACTGAACCACTTTGGCAAGGCCTTTTACAGGTTCCAAGCGCTCCTTCGCCAAACTGTGACATGAGAACAGACAAAAATATTCAGGCCAGGAAGTCATACCAACTAGCGGTTCTCAAAAGCAATAATAAAAAAGGGATGAAAAAGTTAGCAGCGAATGGATCTCATAAGAAATCACCAGCCCCTCAACAACCTTACATTAAACCCAATGCTGGTGTCGCTCCCTTCTCAGATGTAGGGGTGTCAACAAGATCGAATATGAATAGAATAGTGGTCTTCCCGTATTCGTATTTTCTAAACGAATACGAATACAAATTCGAATATTGTCGAATGCGAATACAAATCGCCTGTTATAACAAATACGAATACGAATCAAATACCTACTCAATTCGGCCTGATTCGGATATCCTCATAACTTACATAATTGCAAGATATTTATGATACTTTATCCTCGTACATAGCACACCTAATCATTCTAATTTATCTATTTCACCTAAAAACATGAATTCATATTAAACTAAAAATACTTATCCAACTAATTAGCCATACTGCAATAAAATATGTATATTGTTTTATTGATTTCAAATACGAATATAAATACGAATAGTGCGGATAAAATAACATTTCGGATGACAAAGATCCATACCATATTCGTATTCATATTTTTATGCGAATACGAATAGGGGAGAAATTGTTAATCGGATGGAAAAATCTAAACCGTATTCGCTACCAACCGAATTCGGATGCCGGATAATTCGGATTCGATTGACACCCCCCAATCAGATTTAGATGTCTTGATGATTTTCTATGCTATGAATTAGTGTTACAGTAAATACTGTGAACTTGAAGCGTGCTGTGAATTGTACAAGTATCTTGAAACAATATGATACCATGCACAGTTATGTACCTTCTATATTTAGCTTCCTTGTCCTCTAGGAATTTCAGCCCCTTCTCGAGCTCCCAATCTGGAAATAAGTTCTGAGCAGCTTCAACATCACTCCTTCCAGCGATATTTTTTATGAAGAACTCATCATCTATCGGCACACCATTGTTGTACCCAATCTGCGTATGCCGTAAGTCACTTGCTCAATCTGCTTTTTAGTCAAAGTAAAGGAGAACAAATGCCCTGCAGTTTAAAAATCCATACCTCAAGAAGCAATTCTTGGAAAGCCACATGATGAAGAGGGTCTGAATCACACAGGGTCCCATCAATGTCAAATAGAACTGCCTCAACCGGAACAGTTGTTGTGAGAGAACTGTCAAGAACATTCAGCACTCACAAACCTCTAAGTGGTGAATAATAAATCTTAAAATGCAAATAATCGCCATTATTCAATGCTATTCAGGCAACTCAACAGTGCACAGTCCGGAAACAGCAGAAAAAAACCGAACACTCAGCTTTCAGCTCACCCCAGCCCCAAATGAGCGTGTGAAATAAACCGGGTTATGCTGTCCAAGGATCAAAATCCCGGTATCGGAGAGAATACTACCTGACGGCCGTTATCCCGTTACCGGCCGGTAACCGGAAAAACTGAAAAAAAAAACGCTCGAAATTCGACTACTGAGATTTGAATTTGGGATCTAACCGTCAGGATTTTGAATTTGAAGAATTCCGACCGGTTTTTTGGATCCCGATTCCCACCGGGAATTCTGGTAACCGTCGGTTACCGGCCGGTAATCGGTGGGATTTTGATCCTTATGTTGTCTGACTACCATTTTTTTGGTTTCACAGATATGCAGTGTTAAATTAATCTTGTTTTGGTAGTTTCAGTTTCTTTTCTTCGAGGCTTACCGTGTCCGAGTCCGAGTCCGGTTCAAGTAGAAATCAAGTAGAAGTTATACGTGTTGTTTTCGTTTATTAGAAGGTTTGAGTCCGAGCAGGATACATCTTGGAGTCCGTAGTGGGTGTATCCGAGTTGGATACAAGGTAGAGTCATGTACGAGTTTGAGTTCCTCAGCCTTTATAAGCACATCTAGTCTTGTAAGCAAGAGTTGACAGAAGCAATAAGAAAATCCATAAAACGCTGCAGTGCTTCGTTGCATGCAGCACCAAAGTTCCAGAGTTTTTTAGTCATATCCATCTTCTAGTCGCGTGCTGTGCTTCAGGTTCTAGTTGTTCATGGGTACATGAGTAAGTTCACGTGTATGAGTACGTACATCTTCTAGTCGTTTGGTTAACATGCAGAAAAAAAACGACGGATACGCATACTTTCTGAACCAAATCAAATTGGCAAATGCATGCAGAGATCTGGCAACAGTCAACAATATATGTGGGTGTTACTACAATGCAAATTTCTGTACTGAGTGACCCATCTTATAATTTCTATCAAAAATCTGCAAACAGGTCAACAACACGCGTGTACACACACATTATCAAGATGACGAGTTACAAAGCTTGCGAACAAATGAATCAAGACAATGAGACATAAGCCATTGTTTACAAAGATTCTACCCTGATTTACACACGCGTGAACATCAATTGCCTAACGATTTCTCTCCCTCTGCCTTTTCTATTGAGCCGCTTGTCAATCAAGAGCCTTGTTCATGGCTACAGATTAGTAGTATTTGTGTCCAGTCCATGTGGGTTCCCTAAGACCTACGACTATTCCCGTTAGGAGTACTGTTCGATTTACCATATCGAACAAAATCCGCCTTCCGAGAGTCTACGATGGATCAGGAAACAAGAAAAGGAGACCACGAGAAGAACCCACATAGGAACCGAACGGACACAGGAATCAATCTGCTCCGCTAAAAGAACCGAACGGAAAAAGAAAAGAAACGGATGGTACCTGACAGCGGAATTGCCATTGGGAGTGGTAGCCGCCATAAGGAGGACCCAGAATTGCTGCGGGCGATGGGGACGACGAGATCAGCGAACTTTCGTGGAGGAGAAGAGGAGAAGGGATACACTCTCGCAACACCAATTGCTTTCCGAATCTGTGGCCTTCCGTTTTTCCCGATGCATCCGTGCTCCTCTGGTTTTAAAGGCTAGCTTCCACGGATGGAATCTGGATCCCCCTGATTTTGTGGCCCGTTTGGCTTCCTCTCCTTCCTTCATGCCTACTCTTTTGGGCCCCATTCGCAGTGATTCTCCTACACTTGTCACGCCTCCTGCTTCTCCTCCTCCTCGAATCTGTTTGGCCTCTCGCGAGTCTGCTATTAATTAATTTACAGAAGGCCGATTTTTTTTTATCTTTTTGTACTGAGTAATAGTTCTTGAAAGCAAAACAAAGAGAGAGAAAAAGGCAAATAAATCCTACCACTGTGTGGTCTTCTATTGCAAGATATTCAACATTCATCATTTCTCCCCTTTTTTCTTCGAGGAACTATCCATCCTTCTCTGTTGCAAGGGAATATCCAAGCCCCAAGAGAATATGCTTTGCACTTGTGCTATTCTTTTCTCCTTGTTCCAGATCCGAATGCCAATTCGACACCAGATTCCAGGTTCCAGTCTCACAAAACAAATACTAGCAGGCTAGCAGCATCTTGCTATGGCGACCAGTCCATCTCAATCTCAAAGAATAAATACCTCTTGAAGCTTGCAACAGACGGCATCGTTGCACACCAACCAATTCTCTAAACTTGACGAAAGTATATGTGATGATGTGACTCCTCGGCTGATGTAATCTCACAGTTGTGACATAATCTAATCAATTGAGAAATGAGAATAATAGAAGCCAATAGTGTAAGATGGGCGCTAATGGCAACACTTGTGCGTTCTTTGATCCTCCATTACCATTTACCCAGGACACCACCTTTGATTTTGATTGCTTGGTCGCAACTAGTTCCAAGCTACTAGACAGCGCTAGCGCCCACAGTGGTCCAAGCAAACTTCTTTTGGCTTTGTTGCTGCAACTGCAATGTTGGTCCTGGCACGAGAAAAATACCAATCCGAACGTGAAACCAAGGTATCAGCAACGACGAGGCATAACCAATTAACCATCCCCTCTTTGTGTGCTTCTTTGCTATTCGCGTAGCAAAATATCCCCCTATTTTGACGGTTTCATGGAACAGCTAATAAGCTTCCTTGCCCGCAGTTAGACTCCTCGGATGGTAGCTTCATACACATACCCATCTCGCCCAGCATCAACAGCATCACACCATTCTGTCGAACTTAACTACCACTTCCTTCAGTAACATGACGATGATCTGACTCACTTGATCCGACCAGGCACAACCCCACGTCCTTTTCCACCCTGTTCTCCTTCATCATCTCCCTTACTTTCTCAACGTCATCCCATCTTCCTTCCGCGGCATAAATGTTCGACAGAAGCACATACGGGCCGACCTCTGTTGGCTTCATTTTGATCAAATTCTTTCCAACAAACTCTCCAAGTGTGGAGTGGTTCTGAGTTCGAGAAGCAGACATCAGGGTGCCCCACAATGCCAGCGACATCTTCCCTTGCAAATTATTGATAAGGTTCTCCGAGTCTTTTGAGAAGTCCGGCACAACCAAGGAGGTCCATCATACAGCCAAAATGCTCAGCCTTGGGCTCAACACCGTGGAAGCTGAACATCCTGTCGAAACACCACCAGCCTTCAAGCACCAAGCCACCGTGAGCACATGAGCTCAAGACAGATGAAAGTAGTCTCATTTGGCCTAGGCCAACTCCTCTCCATCTCCAAGAACAACTCAAGAGCCTTCTCGCTCTGCCAGTGAAACCCATACCCTACGATCATTGAGTTCCATGATGGGACATTCCCTTCACTCATCGAATTGAAGATCTCGCTTGTGGTGTCCATCACCCCACACTTGGCATACATTGTCAACAGAGCCGTAAGCAGTAGCACATCTGGTACAAGCCTCTCCCACGGCCTCTCACGAACCAAACCTTGCACCCACCATCCCCGCTCAAGGTCACCCAGTTACCCACAAGCCGTCAGAACACTCACGAACGTCTTCTCGTTCGGTACAGTGCCCCTCACTGCCATCATCGCGTCAAACAGCCTCAAACACTCTCGCCAGTCCTTCACCTCTGCATACAGTGCAAGAATGACGTTCCAAGACACGACGCTCTTCCTTCGCATGCCATCAAACACCACCCTCGCCATCGAGACATCCCTGGCCTGGGCATACCCATCCAGCATCGAGTTCCATGACATGACATCCCTCTCTGGCATTGCATCAAACCTCTTCTTGGAGCTCCCCATGCCCCCACATCGAGTATACCCAGCGAGAATCGAGTTCCAGGTGAGTCCCTCTCGGGCATTTCATCGAACAGCTCCCTGGCGCTGACCATGTCCCCCTCGGCCGCGTATCCACTATCCAGACACCATGGAGTTGTACGACACGACATCCCGCTCCGGCATTTCGTTGAACAGGCGGCGTGCGACCAGGAGGAGGCCGAGACCGAGGCAGAGGCAGGCGCGGAGGAGGGTGTTCCAGGTGACGGTGTCTGGGCAGGGGATGTCGGCGAGGAGGCGGCTGGCGGAGGCGGGGGAGCCGAGGGATAGGTAGAGCGAGAGGAGGGAGTTGGCGAAGCGGAGGTCGGAGGGGGTCCGAGGGGAGGCGGCCGGAGCAGACGGCGAGGGAGTGGGCGTGGTGTTGCTTGGAGGAGGGGAGGAGGAGAAGCGTGAGGTGGTCGCGGGGGAGGAGGGGGTTGAGGAAACGGGAGGAGAGGCCGGAGGTGAGGACGAGGGCCAGGGACTGCAAGTTGGAGGCGCCGCGGGGTGGTCAGGCCAGCGGCGAGGCGGAGGCGCGAGAGAAGGGCTGAGCTGTTGGTGGTCGCCGGCGGCGGCCTGGTGTTGAGGAAGGCATTGGACGTGGTGGCGCGGAGATGGCCTGTGCCACGGGGAGTTCATACTTTGGCCGCAGCATATCCTATGCACATGGATCAATTTGTGACATATACACATGGCAGATCCCCACCATCCATCCAGCCATCCACGGTCGTCCTCTCCCCCACCTCCCACTTCACGCATCATTACGAAACCCCCCGCACGAATCGCAATTCGCCCCATGCAGTCCCAAGACCCCTTGCTACCCTCCCTCATTCTCCACCCATACCAGTTTAGGGTTCCACAAGGCCTCATTGGAGCCCTCGCGACGCCACTGAGCCGAGGCAAATCTCCCTTGTGCCTCCCTCCTCTCGCGGCCTCTGCGCCTCCCGTCAGACCTAAGCCACCGGGCCGAGGCGAGTCTCCTGCGCCTCCCGCGCCCTCAGGCCTTCACGGAGCCTCATGGCGTCATCGAGCGAGGCGAGTCTCCTGCGCCTCACGCGCCCTCAAGGCCCCCCTCGAGCAAGGCGAGAAGGACGAGGCGAAGACGAAGGGGCTGGCACCTCGGCAGCTCAGATCCGGATGGGGTTGACGCCGCGACCTCAACACCATCGAGCTCGGGGTCGCCTTCACCTCCACACCATCTTGATTTGGCAACAAATTCGTTGTGCTGCTTGCTATGTTTTTGTTTGTTCTTGAGTTCATGGATTAATTTTGAGCTCATGTACACTGAATTGAATTGTACATTTCAAGCTTCATGTACACTGAGGAATGGAATTGTACATTTCAAGCATCATGTACACTGAAATGGAATTAATCCACACCATCTTGAATTGAATTGTACATTTCAAGCTTCATGTACACTGAAATGATGTTTTGGATGTACTAGCAACTTTGAGATGTATATATTTGTTATATGAATATGAATGGAAGCATGCTACATAGGTCAGGCTACATGGGTCATTGACCTGATACTACTCATGTTGACCTAGTTGATCGTTTTATGTAACTCATGCAGAAACATGAACTGTGTCTTGGTAGCTAACCATGAACTATATTGTAATTTGTCGTTTTTGTTTTCTGGAAACATTCATTGGAGCGATTGTGGACAGAGATAGAATTAGAGTTCAGATTAGGTTCAGTTTCATCTCTTATAAGAGCAGCTTCGACTGAGAGAATGGGACATTGCTCTATGATTATTTTGGTCATGGAAATGAGAGAACGGGAAGTCAGGAGAGTAGTTCAGCAGCGATTGTGGAACTTGTCAGGTTTTCAAACTTCGTCAATGGGCAATCTCAGCAACAACCAACTGGGATATGGTATTTAACTATTAACTGGTTATATGAAATGCATTCCACAGCTACCAGTTCTTTTGCATTTGCTGAGCAATCTACATATTATGATACCTCACAGATTTGAGAAGTTTTTGGAAGATCTCGTGTTCTTGATGGAGACAAGGGAGATACCAATGTCCCGGATTGATGATGTTGTTGAGCGGATTCTAAGGGTTAAGTTCATATCTGGAGTGTTTGAGCATCCATTTTCAGATCTGTCTACTAGAAATAATTGGTTTTAAGGTAACATGCTTGTTTGAATTGCCAATAATTCTCCTTGTTCTTCTGTTTATGGAAATTAGAGTGAGTACCAAATTCTCAGAAATTGCAGCTCAGATAGGACATTACTGATTAAAGAGGCAACACACAACCACATTCCAACTTCTCATGAACAGAAATCCTAACAAAATTTCACAAAAATATGCATCCATACATGGACAAGTTCGTACATGGACAATCTCAATTTCAATCATCCATACATGGACAAGTTCGTACTTCTATTCACATTCATACAACAATCTCATGAACCAAGGATTGAAAAAAAAATTAATCAAGACAATCTGAAATGAACCAAAGCTTCATTATACATATGAATTACAAAGTACATTGGACACTGGTACATTGTACACTTTATATACATCTGACTCGTGCAGAAATCAGAATGCTCGATCTCTCCAGAACACATTCAATATTTTTTACTCCCAACTTACATGAGTTGCATCCAAGTTGCAACACACCCAGTATCCTGGATATCTGTGATATTGATTTAGTCACTTCCTTGGATGACATTCTCTAGAGGTTTAAATCATGAATGCCTCAAAACAGCATGTCTTGTGACTTATTGGATGACTTGCTTAGGGTGATGACCGATGAGCACCGACCTCTCGTTATAACCAAAGATATATGATCCTAAGATCCTTAAGTAACCATGCTAGCTTCTAAAAGCATCTCTATAGTGATAGAATTAACCTTTAAAGTTGACATTGGAAGTTTTGAAGAAGAAAAAATGAAAAATAGCTCGTACTTTAATCGACTAGCATTTTCTTCCATGATTGCTCAGAGGATGCACATGAGTTCTTAAATTTTCGTTGAATGAGCTTGTTGATATTCTCAAGAAAGAGTCTAACGTCTGAAGGACTCACCATCATCTCTCTGAAAAAGTTCCAAATGGGCCATTGAACCTTTAGCCAATGGAGTTAGAAAAGAGCCACCGGTTACCTTGGTCCATAAGAATTTTCAGTGGTGAACTCACGAAAAATGCCTTACAATTTATGCATGTCTACCTTCAAAGATTCAATCCATCGTCATCATTATATACTTGCAACCTACACAGGCATCTTGACCAATGAAACCAGATACTTAAGGTGCGAGACAAGAATCGCAAGGGATGAAACATTTTTCATCCGAGTGTTAACATTGAGCGTAATAGTTCTATCACAAGTCGCTTGAAAAATTTCGCCCACGAGACTTTAAATGCCGAGGACAAATTCTTTTGTGACAAATGCCGCAGTATAACTATACCATATTTCCTTTCTCTGTGTTTTCTTCTTGTCATCATGCGACTTGATCTGCTTTGACCTATCCTCGTGTCGTAACTCGAACCCATCTCGAGAAAAATATCGAATCCATCAAATCTTGAATACCTCTGCTACAATCGAACTTCAATCTAAGCAAATCGAGGCGGACCTAATGTGCGGCATGGGGAGGAGGAGGTGTGGCGTGGGGAGAGGGTCGGTGGCTGGGGAGAAGGTCGGCGGATGGAGGTGGTCGGTGTCGGCCATGAAGGAGGTGGCTGGTCGGCGGCTCTGGGAGGACAGTGTGGGCGGCGTCGGTGGCGCTCGGGGAGGAGAAGGGAGGCGGTCGGTGGCGGCTCTACGGAGGATAAAGGGAAGGGAGGTCGGCGGTGCCAAAGAAAGCGCGACAACGGCTCCATGCGGCGAACCCTAGCGCCAGCAGAAGAGCTGGAATCATGAAGCTCGCTCGCGGGGCGATTCGCAAAAACGGCCACTGCCAAGCTCGCTAGTCTGCTTGCTCATCGCGAGATGGAGGGCCAGAAATGCATATGTGCATAGAATCACCTATGTGCACCTGATATCCCTCCTGCCTCTTCTGATTTCTGCTGTACAAATACTCTGTAGCATCCTTCACCTGGTTTGCCATTGTGGACAATGTTTGCTATGAGATCATACTTCGGACGTAGCTTCTCACTCTTTTGGCTTAGGTAATGGAATGTAATCCTTTAACTCCAAGTTATTCACAGGAAAATTTACTGTTACATAAAATACGGAAGCCTCTTAGGATTAGTGAGTTACCAGGAGACTGCACATGGGCGCATTCAATCGAAAGAACACGAATGTTACCTAGAGTAGGGTTTTTCTCTATGAAGAAGTTGTTTTTGGCAAATCATCGCATCACTCGATACCTCATCTGAGCAATAGATAGCCGCACCACCTCCGTAACTGTCTCGCCATCAAACTCTTCAGTATATTAAACAGTGGTACCTGAACACCATGCAAGCTTTAGAATTCCAATATACCAAGTTACATAGAACTAAAACAGAAAAGTTCAATGTAAAAAAGAAAAGAGCTGAAGAGATGTCAGCTTGACAATATTTCATGTGGTGTGTAAAATTGTAAATATATTCCTTCAGATGTGGTTCAAGACTTGCACAGTTTAAGCACAATGGGTGATCAGCCATTTGGCCTCAAAGCTCTGGAAGTAACCTCAGTTCTTCTTGTATTTACCAACTAAGCAAATGGTTGCTGTGCATTAACATGCACACATGCAAATATTCTGCAAGCATCACCTACTACATGCAAATATTCTGCAAGCATCACCTACTACACGCAAATATACAAAATGGAAAGAAGCAGATGAACCTGTGAGAGCACTAGCCCTAAGTGCAAGTGTGCAACCATCTTTATTGTAAACAAGAACATAAGTAGAAGCATAGGCTTGCAGTGAGGTGAAGTTTGAAGCTCTAAGCAGCTAGATTTACATAACAGAAAGTGGTCCTATATTTTTTAAAAAGAAAAAGGCTGTCTTATATGTAAGTTGAGGTATCAGAAATCTTGAAAAATGTTGGAGATATTAGAGATTAGGAAAGAGTTCAGAGTTTAGGTAAGAGTCCAAGTCGTGTTGGAGTCGGACTATAATATTTGGCACTATAAATAAAGGACGTGGGGATCCTAAAAAGGACACACAATTATTTTCTAAAATCCTACATGGTATCAGAGCCAACCCAAAATCCTAAGTCGAGAAAAAACTCTTACCTCGGAACCTCTGTCGTCGCTGCCGTCGATCCGTCGGCCGCCTCTGTCCCGTCATGCGTGGTCCTCTGCGACCGTGTCACATAGGAGCGGACCGGCGGCCGGCCGGGTTGTGTGCGGGTTGCGGGCAACGAAGAGGAGCAGGTCGTCGGCTAGGTCTTTAGGGCGACACAGTGCCGAGGGCGGCGGTGGAGGCATTGCGCCTCGGGCGCATGAGGCGTGGAGGCGGGACGCGACACAGAGGCGGCTACGTCAGACACAACCAAGGCGGCACGGGGCTAGCGTGTGCTTCGGCGACGGAAGGTGCGGGCGACGGTGGGCACGCGCTGTGGCGGACGAGCGGCGGCGGCGCACACAGATTTGGCCCACACATCGGTTGCTTCAACGGCTGACCCGGCAAGCGGGTGGATCCAGGCCGATCCAGTCGGAGGGAGAGGACAGGGAGAAGGAGCACACGGGGGCGTGAGGAGGCGTGGTCTAGCGCCTGGGCGGTGAGCGGCGACGAAGGAGAAGAGGATCCAGGTGGATCACGCTCGGGGGAGGAGTTTCGGAGGAGGAGTTGGCCGGGGAGAACAGAGGTGAAGGAGGCGGTGTGGTGCTCCAGGCGAAGGTGGCTAGATCCGAGCGTGGGTGAGGAAGCCGGGCCGAAGGCGGTGTATCACGGATGCGGCAGCCTAAGGAGAGGCAGCTTGAAGGGAAGAGGAGGTGCTCCGAGCCAGATCTGGATCGTGCGGGCTCGGGAGCGCTTGGTCCGGCAGTGGAGAAGGCGGAGGGAGGAGATGTGCTTGGGGGAGAGAAAGGGAAGAGGAGGTGCTCCGGCGCTCGGGCTTGGTGGTAGAGGAGAAGGGGGGTCTGGCAAGGAGGAGATTGGGGGTCGGAGGCGGCTTGAGGAGGAAGGAGGCGTGGCGCTCGAGGAGAAGCAGGAGGGAGAAGGTGCTCGGGATCGGGAGGAAGAGGATGGAGGTTTGCAGTTTGCTGTGCGCTCAGGAGAAGAGGTGTCAGTGGGATCCGGATCAGGTGTGAGGATCGGTTAGTGTGGTGATCTAGTGTGGTTGCTGGGATTCAGTGTGTCAGATCTTACCCGATGTAGAGAATATGATCTGGTGTGGGTGCTTCGGGGGTGAAGGATCCAGTGGAGGTGTGGTGGAGGATCTGGTGTGGTTGAGGGAGATCTGGTATGGCTGCGCGTGTTGTGTTGGGAAAAGGAGAGAAAGGATGGTGTGTTTGCCGGGAGTTCTAGCAGCTATGTTGCTTGATGGTGACAGTATCGGTGGTTACGACGGAAGGTATGGAAGACAGGGGGAGAAGATTTTTCAGGTGGTGACGGAATGTATGGAAGACAAAGGGAGAAGATTGTTTAGGTGGTACTTTGGTGATTGCACTAATGATGGTGATGAGCTCGAGGGCGAAGTAGGAGCTAGTGGTAGCTCCAGTGGAGGCTATGTCATGCGGTGGTGTTGGTATGGGTGCCGGAGATTGTGTTGCTGGAGATGCCCAAGAGGATTGGGACTGGAGTTAAGCGTAATAGTCTGTGACAGGGGTAGAGGTGGCGGAGGCCAAGACTGGGGGTGTGTGAGTAGAGTGGTGGAGGCCGGGGGTGGCTGGGGGTATGAGGGTAGAGGAAGATGAGGTTGAGGTCGGGCAGCTGGTAGATGGTGGAGATGGATTTGGTGACGTCCCTGATAGTATTGGTGGTTAGCAACTATTTTTATGGTATTGGTTATGGAGTCGATGGATGGTAGTTTTTACTAGATTCTAGTAATGATATTGCATTATGTAACAAGATGGTCATGATTGCTATCTCATGCCCATTTTGAGGGGGAGTGTTAGATATATTAGAGATTAGGAAAGAGTCCAGAGTTTAGGTAAGAGTTCAAGTCGTATTAGAGTCGGACAGTAATATTTGGAGTTAATTCCTTATTTGCAATCGGAAGTTGGCGAGCTCCCTAAAATGCCATCGAAAAATTACTCATCCCTTGTATGCCACTCGTTCTCAACTTTAATCCCTTCTTTGCCACTCGATCGGTTATTGAGTGGATTTGACCGATTGACTTGGACACGAAAAAGCGATTTTGCCCTAAGTATCTTTGAGATCTTTAGGGAATTGTTTGACATAGTAATATAGTTTTAAAATTATGAAATTTTAGGAGAAGTTCTGACATAGTGTAGATTATTCTGTAACTTTTATAGGTTTTATTTGTAACAAATTTTTCTCTAAAAATATTTCAAGTTACAACCGAAAATTTAAAGATTTTTAGAGAAAAACATGTTGCAAATAAAACCCTATAAAAATTACACAATAATCTACACTATGTCAGAAACTTTTCATAAAAATTTCATAATTTTTGGAACTATATTACTATATCAAACAATTCCCTAAAGATCTCAGCTCTAAATAATGCACTTAGGGGCAAAATCGTCTTTTCGTGTCCAAGTCAACGGTCAAATCCACGGTCAACTGACCGGAGTGCCAAAGAAGGTATTAAAGTTGAGAACGAGTGGCATACAAGGGATGAGAATTTTTTGATGGCATTTTAGGGAGCTCGCCAACTTCTAACAGCAAATAAGGAATTAACTCTAATATTTTACACTATAAATAAAGGACGTAGGGATCCTAAAAGGGACACAATTATTCCCCAAGATCTTACAAAAAAAACAAAGACCCTCCAGAATAAGTCTAGCAATTCACACTAGAGAGCCAAGCCTTACTGATGTATCAACAGTCTAGATAACTGTAAAAATCATTTAGTTGATTCTCACATCACCAACCTCAAAAATCTTAGTAGTGCACATCATCATACTAATATTTTAGTGTTTTACACTTTTACATGCCAAAACTTGACAAGCACCGTGAAACTCTAACCAGAAATAACACGTATAATTGGGAAAAACAAACCTCTGGAATGATATTTTTCTCAAAGGCGTCTTTGAAAAGAGGTGGAGGTGGCAGGTCAAGACCAAGCATCAAGAATGGGACCCTAGACGTTGCTTGCAGAATCTCATGTGGACTAACCTCAAGAGAAAGGTGTTAATTTACAGACATGAGTGGAGGTAGAGGGATAGCACAGATGTGCAGCTAACTGAGTAACAAGCCAACCTGTCCCTTGAAGTTCCTAGCATGCCAAATCTTGCGAGTTAGTTCTCCAAAACGATGAACCAGTGGGAATTTGCTATGCTAGTAATTTTCAGGGATGATAAAGAAATTTCTTAAAGGAGTAACCTCATTAATGACTGTATTGTTACATTCACAAAGTCAATCTCCTTGATGTTGTTAAGACAAACCTGCAAATTTATGCAGAAAGGCAATTCTTAACATAAGACAAAAGGCATCAATAGCCAACTCCCAACTTCCCAAGTGCTTAAAAATTCCCATATACATTCAAGTGAAAAAGTCAATCTAAACATGTTTTTAAGTTGTGACATGATGACATTCATATAACATGACTACAATAATGTAGCGTAGAATCAGAAAAAAAAATCAAGTAAAAAATGCCCATGATCAAGTGGCGGGTTATTTGTATGTAAGTCACAATATTTTTAGGTTTCCATTGGCATTGCTATGGCTTTCTAAAAAAGCACTTTTATTTTGTTATTTCGGGATACACTAACTAACTAAGAACCTCTATAGAGCAAAAACAGAAATATTTTGCTAGAAATGGTAAAGATTCCGTAAATTAGCAGGATTCCACAGCACAGCGCAGCACAGCAACAACAAACCCTGCCTTTAGGGAAAATAATAATATAAGCACCCTTGTATCAGTTTCACAAATAAATACCATTCCAGGTAGATAATTGGAGCCATCAAGAGCTCTTGACCACTGCTTGTTCTTGTCAAGATTTAGAACCTACTCTCTCGTGAACCTGCCAAAGCATACCAATCGGTAAAATGCAAAAATGATTACCAAAGCCAACAAGGGCATGAATGAGTGAGTGGATTTTGGAATATAATATCAGAAGCAACGGAAAAGCACCTTGGGTTGAGAGCATGTCGAATATCTTCTAATGATGGATCATTTATCTCATATCCATCAGGAAGACAGTAAACTTCCTCAGTTTGAAGGTTAACGAACACATGGTGGCCTGTTTCAAGACTATGAGTATATGCATGCGATTTCAAGCATCTTCTTGGTAATACTTTCCACAAATGAAGCATGCATACACAATTGCACATTCAAATTTGATAAGGAGATCAAGCAGAACTTCTCAAAATCAAAATCAATGACCTATATAATATACTCATCCATCAATAACCATGAAAAGTAACAAAATAAAGTTACACAAAACGGTTTGACCACAAATTTTGCCAGAGAAGAGTATAGAATACACACACACATACACAAAGAATAAAGCATGGAAGTGATTCAGTATGATTAATCTGCATGAGCTATCATATCATGCTAGGCAGTCTATAATAATGAACAGCCTACGCAGGACAGAGTTAAAGATCTGTCAGGAGCTATTAGGTCGTACTATGCCCACACGATTTGATTCATGGTTTTTATATGGTTAACAGGTTTGCTGTACTCGATCAAGAAGCAACGACCATAGTGGGGTGAATAATTTCTTGAACACATAAACAAACCATAACATATCATGAGCCGCCGGTGAAAAAAAACCTTTCCTCGTAGAATCATTTGAGCAATACATCCATTTTAGTTCTTATAGCATGCACAAAGACCAAAGATAACAACACAATGCATGTAAATATAAAGTCGAGTATCTTGTGAGTTCTTTTTATTTTTTAATCCTTTTAAAAAAAATATTTTAAAGATAATCTCTCCCTAACTCTATTTCCAATTCTGACCCATTTGGCTACGCCACAACGCGTGGCATGGCAAAAACACGTTGTCACGCCATGAACCTCTACGTGGCAAATGAATGTTGTCATACCACTATTCTTGGCGTGACAGTACTTATCCCAAAAACAGACGTTTGTTGGCTCGGCAGTGGCGTGACAGCATAGTTTGGTCACGCCATGATCGGCCATGTGATATACGCTTTGGTCACACCACGGGTCATGGCGTGACCAAAGGGTCAGAATTGGAAATAAAGTTATGAGGATGTTATCTTTAAAATAATTTAAAAAAAAGGCTCGACTCTCGAGTACTGCTTCAAATGAACAGGCTCAACTGCATACGTGATACATCAAATGTGTTGGAGCTTACTATGAAGGCACTAACAATATTAAATGGTAAGTTTCACATTTTCATTTCTACATGATCTTCAGCTGGATCAATAACACAAAATAAGTGTTGGAATTCTAGCACAATATCAGCAACTAATACTTAAACTACTACATGCACAATTGGTATATCTTAGGTAACTCTCGAGTTGTGAACAAAATGAACTGGTTTAGATCAATCCTATTCGCATCAAACCACATGAAATTCGCATCTAAAATGCCAGTAGTAAAAGTTATACCCGCCGATTCAAGGTATCGAGGTAAGGGCAGTCTCGCCGCAGCTCCACCTGCCTCGACCTCCTCGCATCGTCGTCGTCCTCCCCCCCCCTCGCGGCGGCCATTCGTGTGGCCCCTGGCCGCCTCCTCCTCAGGGGCGAACAAACCTAGGTTCATGGGTGTTCAGCTGAACACCCAAAAAAATTTGGCAAAAATATAGTATATATAGGGTATAATACATGTATATACTAGAAGTTAGCTTCAATCAGTGTGTAACATCCTCGGCCAACGCCTCACGCCAAGAAGTCGCACCAACAAGACCAACCACGCCTCGCTCGCGCCTCGCAATCTACCAGTCTCGCAGCCCAGCCCAGTCCACAGTGGCTTGGCGCGTCGGCAGTTGCCCACTTGCCCATGCCGGAATCAGAATGGGAATGGCCCAATCAATTGATGTCCCACGGCATCATTTATTTGGTGGGTTTGTGGCCTTCGTTGAATTCCACATGTGCCCAATCCAAATAAAAAATGTTGGGCCTATTTGACATGACAAACTAATGGGCTTTGTTTACTTTCCACTCTCCTCTTGGGCTGTGCTTGAAAAAGCTAAATGCCAAATGAGCTTTATCCATCCTGAATCGCCCTGCTTGCCTTATGGTTGTTTAAGAACTCGGAATTTCACCAGAATGTTGTATCTAGAGGTGGCCAAATGGATCGTGCCTACTAGATCAGAGATGGGTCGGCCAAGACGGCCGACAAGACAAGTCGTGATTGATCAAGACCTTGGCTCAAATGAGCCGCCCCAAGCACACACAGTGATGGGCATGACACGGTCCGGCTAGCACGACCAGTGATGGAGGAGACGGCGGGTCGGCGATTCCCGCAGAGGAGGTGGCGGCGGCGGCGTGCAGTGGCGAAGGAGGCGGGGCGCACGTCAGTGGAGGCGAGGGCACGCATCGGTGGAGGTGCGTGGCGGCGTTGGTGGCGCGCGATGGGCTACACGGGCCTACCGACCAGTCGGACTAATCGTGCCCAGGCCAACACAACACGGTATGTGAGTTTGACGTGATGTGCCTAGATCGGCGGCTTCTTTGCATGTCTTCATTCAATCCTGCTGATTCATTCGCTGCTTATGACAAGGAAAACTTTGTTAGGCTTGCTCAGTTTTATCCTAAAGATTTCTCAAGCACAGAATTGATGCATCTTCCCTTTCAACTTACACACTTCATTACTGATATGCGTAGAGATGAAAGATTTAGAAAAGTAAAAACTCTTGTCGAGCTATCAATTGTGCTTGTTCAATCAAATAAGAACCTCCATTATAAAATTGTTTACAAGCTTCTCAAATTGGTGCTAATTCTTCTCATAATAACTACTAGTGTAGAGAGACTATTTTCTTCAATGAAGTATGTGAAGAATAAGCTAAGAAATAGAATGGGTGAGCAATACTTGAATGGTTACTTGGTCACATTTCTTCAGCGAGAATTTTTCCTACAAGTTAAGGACGATGGTGTCATATCTCACTTCCAATGCATGCAGCACCGTCGAGTTAAATTATAATTTTCTTAATTATTTTTTAATTTCTTTGAATTATTTGAGAATTGAGATGTTATCTCTAGTACAAACAATTAGTACTTCCATTATTACTATTATGAATCTTTATGTTCTGTACTGTACCGATCCATATTTTTGTAACTTCGAACACCCATCCTGAAAATCCTGGGACCGCCACTGCTCCTCCTCGTCCTCATAGTTTGCGAGCCCCGGCAGCGAGGTGCCCTCCGATTCATCGGCGTGCGGGCGCTTCTCGGCGGCGTCCCCCGGCGAGCTCCTCCTCGCGGTCGCGTTTCCGCGTCGAGGATGAGTGCTCGTCTTCTGCTCCCATCGCCGTCCGCGATCACAAAAACCCTACCAACTGGGGGGTTGGAGTAAGCGCGAGAGGCTTTGTGAAGACTTCTCGAAATGATGCCGCTTTGTTGTAAACGAGACAAGCTCGAGCGAACCTCACCCGAGGTTGTGATGCTTATGTCAACAACGATGGGAAGGTTATGGGAGGAGTCGAGTTGGACTGAAGCATTGCTGTTCGGTTGAGTTTATTAAAGAGTTGTTAAGTTCGGCTAAGTAGCTCTTGTAGTTGGGCCCGGCCCGTGTAACGGGCATGTATTATGTACGCTGTTCATTTTCAAACTTTATTGAAAAGAAGAGAAATCCTATAGCACAACTTTTCCCTCTCGAGTTCTTCCTTTCTCCCTTTCTATTCTTCTGTACTCCGAACAAATTCATCAGGTCTCGTTGTCAGAAGCTCACAGGCGATGAGTCCATGACAGATGGTATCAGAGCCGGTTTCGATCCGTCGGTTGTCCCCTGAATCCTCGCGGCTTTGACTGGTGAAATACTGTGGGAAGGTTAGCGATTGCCCTGTGTGATTGCTGTAATTCCCAACCCTACGTTCAGTCGGCTTAGAGAGGGGACGCCACGGCTCCAGCAAGGCAGGGAGTACTGGTCCGTCAAATGGTGACGACAATGGAAGGAATGGAGGTGTGGTTAGTGGAGTTGTGGAAGGAGGAGATGAAGACGATGCGGGATGAGATGAGCTCTCACTTGGCGGTGGTAGATCGTCGAATGGACCAGCAAGGCGCAAGAATGGACGAGATGCGGTTGAAGTTGACCATGACCATGGATTCAATCGGTAAAGTGCAGTAGGAACAAGTAATGGTGGCTAAATCACTTAAGACAGCAGCGCCTCCCCGATTGGTGATTCCTGCTCAAGATGAAGCGGGAATAGTGGGAATTAGACCAACCCCCCCCCCAGCGCCGAATCCACCTCAAGTTCAGTTCCCTCCCCTTACACCAGTAATCTCCGAAGTACAAGAAACCAGTAGAGGACAGCAGGATCAAAGTAGCCGAAATTGGATGCCAAAAATGGATTTCCCCAAATTTGATGGAACTGATGTTAGAATTTGGATTGATAAGTGCCAAACTTTTTTTGCAATGCACCTGATCGCCGAAGGGTTTAAAGTAGCTGCAGCCACAATGTATATGAATGATAGTGCGACACATTGGTACCAAGCTTATAAAGTGGTTCACGGGTGGCACGATTGGGAGTAGTTTAAAGAAGCCGTAGTGTTAGAATTTGAAGGAAATTCTCAAAGGGACATGATAAGAGAATTGCTGCTCCTCAAACAAACCACGTCGGTGGAGGACTACAAGAGGAGGTTTGATGCTCTAGTTTACAAGATCAGGCTGTATGATCACAACATTGGAGGTTTGATGCTAGTTACCCGATTTGTTTTGGGATTGAAAGAGGAACTGAGAGCAGCGGTTGAGATACATATGCCTACCACAATTGCAATGGCTGCCACTTTAGCCTGTGTACAAGAAGGTGTGGTGGAGAGAACCAAAAAATACATGCACATGAGCAGAAATACTGGCTACTCCATGAATTCTGGAAAGACTGAAGGGAATAATAAGGGAAATGATCCAAACCATACTGCAAGATTTGAAAAGGGGGAATTATGGAAGGCCAAACAACTGAAGGAGTTTTGAAGGTCTAATGGGTTGTGTTTTAGATGTGGTGACAAATACTCTCCTACACATAGGTGCCTGAAGCCACCACAAGGACAGGTTAAAGCAATTCAGGCCCAAGAGATTCTCTCTGACGAAATTCTAGATGCAGTAGTGGCTGAAGAAGATGACGAAGAAGAAGAGATGCATTTATCCTTGAATGTAGTTTCAGGATCGGATCATCCAAGAACTATCAGGATAAGAGCAATGGTGGGAAATCAAATATTGTTGATGTTAATTGACTCAGGTAGTTCTCGTAGATTTGTCAACACTGAATTGTTTGAGAGAATTAGGAGAACACCAGTGACAGTAAAGACAATGGCAATCAAGGTTGCTAGTGGAGAAGTTCTCTATAGTGATAAAGTGATTCCAGAAATGACTTGGTGGATACAAGGTAATACATTCAAACATGACATGAAGGTGCTGGATCTTGGGGGTTATGATGCTATCTTAGGGGCAGATTGGTTGGAACAATGTGGGGTGATGAAGTGCCACTGGAGAGAGAAATGGATGGAATTCGAACATAGAGGAAAAACAATCAAGTTACAAGACGTCACTGATCCGGAATTGTCGGCAGAACTCCAAGAGACATCAGTAGAAAGAGTGGAAAAGTGGCATAAGGGTAATGAGATTTGGGCCACGGTTGTGTTGGAGAAATCTCATGATCAGGAACAGGAGATACTACCTGACGCAGTGCATTCAGTTTTGCTCAACTATCAAGATGTATTCCAAGACAAGAACAATCTACCTCCCTATAGAGTATATGATCATGACATTACCCTATTACCAAATGCAGCCCCTGTTAACTCTAGACCTTATCGATATTCTCCACTTCAAAAGGATGAAATTGAAAGACAAGTACAGGAGATGATCCAAGTAGGCATAGTTACTCCAAGCCTTAGCCCCTTTGCATCTCTAGTTCTCCTTGTGAAGAAAAAGGATGGCACATGGAGATTTTGTGTGGATTACAGGAAATTAAACTATTTGACAGTGAAAAGCAAATTTCCTATGCCCATTGTAGATGAATTAGCTAGAACTAGTTTATTTTCTAAGTTGGATCTGAAATCGGGTTTTCATCATATTCGTATGGTGGAAAGTGATGAACATAAGACAGTATTTAAAACCCATCATGGTCAATTTTGGTTTAGGGTTATGCCATTTGGGTTGACAAATGTCCCGGCTACCTTTCAATGTTTGATGAATTCTATCTTTGCACCTCATATGAGAAAGTTCATACTTGTTTTTATGGATGATATATTGATCTATAGTAAAGACCTGAGTGATCATGTGAATCAGCTCAGCATTGTGCTGGAAAACATTGAGACAACACCAATTGGTGGCCAAAAGAAGCAAATGCAGTTTTGCTCAAAGGAGATTGGAATATCTTGGACACATTATTTCAGATCAAGGAGTAGTTACTGATGACACCAAAACTCAGGTTATGTTGCAATGGCCAGTACCACTTAATGTCACAGAGTTGAGAGGATTTCTTGGACTCACCGGATACTATAGAAAATTTGTTAAGCATTATGGGATAATTGCCAAACCACTCACTGTTTTATTACAGAAGAAAGGGTTTCAATGGGATGAGAAAGCACAAGTAGCATTTGACCAGCTCAAGAAAGCAATGAGTCAAACTCCAGTTTTGGCCTTACCTGATTTTCATCAATAGTTTACTATTGATACCGATGCTTGCGATACTGGCATAGGAGCAGTCTTGAGTCAAAACGGGCATCCAATCGCTTTTTATAGCAAAGCTTTAGGAGTGAATAATTAGAAATTATCCATATATGAGAAGGAGTTTTTGGCTATTATGATGGCAATAGAGAAGTGGCGCCAATACCTCCTCAGGGGACCATTTATCATTAAAACTGATCACGCAAGCCTCTGTAATTTGGAAGATCAAATCCTACATTTAGAATTACAGAAAAAGGCTATGACCAAATTGATTGGATTACAATACAAATTTCAGTTTCAAAAAGGAGAAAATAACAAAGTTGCTGATGCCTTGTCAAGAGTGGGTCACCTCTATCACATTCAAGCAATTTTTGTGGCACAACCAATATGGATCCAAGAGGTAATCAACTCTTATGAAGTGGGTAATAAGGCTCAAGACTTATTAAGGCAGTTAGCAGTCCAAGGTTCTAATGACCAAGCATATTCTTTAAAAGAGGGCCTCCTTCGACATCAAGACAGAATATGGGTTGGCTCTAACGTAGGTCTCCAAACCAAGCTGATTCAGGCTTTTCATACTTCCCCACTTGGAGGACATTCAGGCATTCACGCCACCTATCAAACAGTTCAGAAGTTATTCAGCTGGGCTGGCCTGAAACATCACGTGGAAAATTTTGTCAAACAATGTGGAGTTTGTCAACAAGCCAAACATGAGAATTGCAAACTTCCAGGGCTTTTATGTCCCTTGCTTGTACCGGAGGGGCTTGGCAAGATTTGACTATGGATTTTATTAAAGGATTACAAAGATCCGAAGGTTACAATGTTGTGTTAGTAGTGGTGGACAGATTCATGAAGTATGCACATTTTTTTTACCCCTCAAGCATCCATTCATTGCTTTACAAGTGGCAAAGTTATTTCTCAACAATATTGTGAAGCTACACGGCATCCCTCGCACGATCGTCTCTGATCGGGACTGAATATTCACCAGTTCCATGTGGAAAGAATTGTTTAAACTGTTGGACACCAAACCTCAAATGAGCACAGGCTACCACCCTCAAACGGATGGTCAAAGCGAACGAGTTAACCAATGCTTAGAAATATATTTACGATGCGCGGCACAAGAGACTCCAACCAAATGGCATCAGTGGTTGCCATTAGCGGAGTATTGGTATAATACAAATTATCACTCAGTCCTCAGATGTACACCCTACAAGGCTTTGCCTGGCACTGAACCTCCTTGCAGCCTCCTACCTAATCTTATGGATGTGCACAATTCAGCAGTTGCAGACATTCTAGCCGACAGAGCAGCTTATTCTGAATTCTTGAAACAACAGTTGGAGAATGAAACAATATGCAGATAGGAAACGATCCTTCCGCGAGTTTTAGGTGGGTGAGAAGGTCTTTCTGAAATTACAACCTTACGCTCAGTCATTGGTGGTCAATCGTCCCTATCCGAAATTATCATACAAATTTTATGGACCTTATACTGTATTGGAGAAAATTGGAGCAGCAGCATACAAATTAGAGCTACCGGAAAAGGCGCTTGTCCATCCAGTGTTCCATGTGTCCTAGTTAAAACCTCAAGTACTTGATCATACACCATTTTTCGCTTCCATTCCTCATCTGGTGGATTTTTCCTTACGGGATGTTCAGCTTGAGGCCATATTGGACAGGCGCTCGGTCAAGAAAGGTAACTCAGCTCTTTTACAAGTGCTCATTAAGTGGTCGTCGTTGCCAGCCAACATGGCCACCTGGGAAGATCATGATGTCTTGCGTTCGAGGTTTCCTGGAGCTTCAGCTTGGGGACAAGCTGATAATCAGGAGGGCAGCAGTGTCAGCACCGATGGAAAGGCTACAGGAGGAGGAGTCGAGTTGGACTGAAGCATTGCTGTTCGGTTGTGTTTATTAAAGAGTTGTTAAGTTCGGCTAAGTAGCTTTTGTAGTTGGGCCCGGCCCATGTAACAGACATATATTCTGAACGCTGTTCATTTTTAGACTTTATCGAAAAGAAGAGAAATCTTGTAGCACAACTTCCCCCTCTCGAGTTCTTCCTTTCCCCCTTACGTTCTTACGTACTTGAACAAATTCACAGTCTTGTCGTTTAAGCTTACTGCGATGAGTCCATGATGACTTATCGGCGAGGCGGGCAAAGCGGCGCAAGACTCGTGTCTTTTTTTAGAGAGAGAGAGGCGGCACACTCGTGTCGGGAGCGAGGGGACGAGGAATGGGGAGACTAGGCACTTGGGTTGGGCTACCTATTGGGCTGAGGGAAGGAGTGAAAGATGCAGTGAAACTAGTGCTGCGTATGTGTTCCAGCTTTTTTATCGAGTAGCTCGAGCTTTGGTGCAGACTCGAGCCCAACTCCCTTTATGCGTATTAGCCCCTGATGTATATATAATTCTATTGTTACAGCCTATCATTTGTTGGGAGAACTGCAGATGCGCCCTCACAGAGCTCCTATATTTCATTAATGCCACTGACAAGGACAAGACAAAGAGATGTCTCTCCAAAACCAATGGATAAGATCGAAGTTATACCCAACACTAGCATCTTCCCTATTACTAAAGCTAGAGAGAATGTTGTCCTTAGACGCATTTTGTACGTTTGGTCCTCCATTCATACGCTGCCACGCGTGCTTTGCCTCGGTCGCTTTTAAGGCATAAGAAGAAAGAAATTGCACTCTTCAAAACAGAGGAGCAACTTAGAGTTGGTTATAATCACTTTCAGCTTCAATTTATAATAACTTCCAGCTTTAATTTGTCATTGCGTGTACAATTTCTCATTTGATTAGAAGGCCAATTATGACGGTATATCTTTTGTAGTCCGTATGCTTGCATTGAACTGAAAATGCCTATTTCCGCAATCCTTTGTTTATGTTACAATGCCATCATACAAATGTGGCCAAGCAAGCATTCCACTTTGTTCATATGTCTGTGTGTGTTTCAATATGATATAAAGATAGGCTAGAAATTATTAGTTCAGCTTCTTTCCTATTTTTTCCTTAAAGTTGCATGACTATATAAAACTTTCTCCCAGAATCTCTGGCCCTCTGCATTTTTTAATTGTATGTTGGTTTAAAATGGTTATTGTTGCAATAATAGATTAGCTTTTGAATCTGGGTGACATGCTCTTTTGTGTGTATTTCATTGGGTTGATGCGGATTTGAAACATCGAGCTTCACTATTTATTGTTCGTGCTGTGTCCTATCGTCATCCGTCTGGTCCCGTCTTCGCCTTCCATTTTTGACTTCCTTGCCTAAATCGGTTGTTTTTGCTGTCTTCGCCTTCTCTGAGGAGCATACCACTCTACGGTGCGTGCTTCCTCTTGATCCTTCATTTCACTGTAAGATTTGCTCACACCTTTGTTCGATTCGTCCTCACGTAGGCTTTGTTCTTGTGTGTGCTTCATTTGGTTGATGCGGATTTGAAACGTAGGCCTCCACTGTTTATTGTTCATGTTGCGTCCCATCTTCGCCTTCGATTTTGGGTTCCCTTGCCCAGATCGGTGGGTTTTCCTGGTACGAATGCTATGGCCATCTTACTTTGTTTGTTTGTTTATTTTTCTTTCTTTGGGTTACAGTGTGGTCGGTTGTTCTTGTTGAGGGCCATCTGCTCGTGAGGCGTATGCGGTGTCTGCCGTAATATGGTCGTCGATCATTGCGACACTGTGATGAGATGGAAGTGTCGTGCTTGCCAAGCCTTTGTACCGCTCCTCCGCGTCACGGCTGCCGCTGAGGTTCACTGGCGAAGTTCCCACAAATTTGTTGAGGCATGTGGCACGGTGGTTAGGCAAGCAAGAAACTAACCTATGCCCAGCTTCTGTTGTTGCCTTTTGTTATTGAGTAGATCAAATTTTAGTTAATTGCATCAGTAATAAAATAGGACCTTGGCTCCACAAGGACTGCCATTTCGTTTATACTTCCATTACATTAGGAATAAAAATATTAAATAACTATATTTTGGATGCAGAACTTCCACCCATTTGATATCTATCGTATTGCAAGTTGTGGCATGGACAACACTGTAAAAATCTAGTCAATGAAAGGTTAACAAACCATTTCATTGTAGTTTCCTATTTACATTTGCCTACTTCATATTACTAATACAGTTTGTCGGTGTTGTCACAGAATTTTGGCCTTATGTCAAGAAATCATTTACATGGACTGACCTTCCATCAAAGTTTCCAACAAAACATGTCCAAATTCTAGTATACTAAGCATCTACTGATCATCTTTGAAACCGTTCTTTTGCAAACGATTTGTGTTTGTTAACCCTCGTGGCATTTTGCCAAATTACCAATCTTGTTCTCTCCTTCCAGCTGACGATTGCTGCAGTACACTCTAACTATGTTGATTGTACTAGATGGCTTGCTGACTTCATCCTGTCAAAGGTGAAATTTCTCACTGTTTTAAAGGATATGGATTGGTAGGGTATAGTGCTTAAAATTAGTACATACTACACATTGTTAGTGCAAAATACTAGACCCTGCATGTAACAGCCAAAAATCCCTAAGTTGGATTAGCTAAGCATCTACTGTATATTTGTGAAATTTTGGACCTTTTTAAAACTTTTTATTGCATGGCAAATAGGTTATAGCCTGGTTTTTCAAAACCTAGAAATAAAATTCCTAAAACAAAAATAAAAGTTTGTCAAGAAATTGAAAACTTAGTTCAGAGTAGGGGTATAAAACCCCATGTAGAAAATCCTTTGATGTTGAAGACTAGATTTGAAACCTATTAACCCAATACTTTCTTATCCAATTCAAAAGTCCAATTTGAATTTGAGCCAAAACTAAAAAGGATTAAAGTGAGGGAATGCATTCTGGTTTTCAACTTAAAAATAGTAAAACCTCATACGCTCCTAGAATGTTTGAGGCACTTTCAAAAGAACTATCAAAAATTTAATTTGCAAATATTTTTTTTATCTCAGAAATACAAACTATCTTTTATTTTGAAAGTATAGTAGGACCCATAGCTCGAAATACTTTAGTTGGGTTCTTAATGCTCTAGTTTTCTTATTTGGAATTTTCTGGAATTTTTGGAGGTCATTTGATTTCTTCTCAATTTGCATGTTCAAATTTGAAATTGGATTTAAAATACAAACAACTCAAGTGAATAGTGCCTAGAAATAATTTTCCTAGGTTCTGGAACACTTTAACAACTCACTCTCAAAATTTCACAAATTCTAGATTTTAATTACTATTTCCAAGCAAACTACCAATCCAAGAAAATCAAAAGTCAAACACCACAAGAGCAACTTAAAATAATTTTAGAGAAAATTTTAAAAAGTGTAAAATCATAGAAAAATTAATTATTGGACCAACTAGTGTCAGAGACCTTCCCTAAAATTGTCATCAATTTTGGAGCTAAGAATCTATCTTTAAAAATTCCTCAAACTCTCAGCCTTTTCTACATAAATCAGAGTCGGCACTGTTCATCCGGCTGAGCCCAAACGTTCGGACCGGCCGACCCAGGTCGTTTCTTGGCTCAGCCCAACTAGCTCCGTGTGGCACCCCTCCATCTGCATCGACCGTGGATCGTGCAAGACTCTTCTTCTCCACGCTACGGTGGTCTTCTCGCTGAAACAAGCGCATGGACGCCACCTCACCCTGGTCTCCTCCGTCTCCCTCCGTCAGCACCGTCGCGCCACCGCCCAAGACAACCAACCGGGGCCCTTCTCCTACCGACGTCGTTGCTCTGCTCTCCATCCACGCCGAGAAATCACAGGATGATGCCATGACCAAGAAGAGGGGAAGCTCGAGTTCTCGCGAGGAACTCCTCCCTTGTCGCCCCCATTTAAGCTGAGCACTGAGTGTTCCTCCTCTCCCTCTTCGTTTTCGCCCACCTCCCCCTCCAATTCTCTTCCTCAAATCAACCCGAGCTCCAAAGCTGAGAGCCATGGCGGCACTGCCGAGGGCGCCCGTGCCGTTCCGACCTCTCCGGCGATCCCTAACCACCCTCAACCGCGTCACGGTGCGCCATGAACCACACGGAGTCGAACCCCTCCATTAATTTGGAGTTAGCGCCACCGGAGCGCCGAGCACCCGGGGTTCTTCTCCAATTTCAGCCAAATCAGCCTCCACCGCCACCGCGTCTCCTCCGGCGAGCCCAAGCCCGATTCCTTCCGCCATGAGCTTCCTTATACATCCCTCTACTCAACCCTATCACTCACCCATGTCCTATTCCTTCCTAGGCCGCTGCCGACGAGGACCACCCGCGCCACCGCTGGCTCACCGTGGGCAACTCACTCCGTCCGCTTTCCGCCTTCGCCGACCACCCCAACGTGTTCCAGGTATCCCATGGCTACTCATGCTCCCTCCATCTTGACGTCTACCCCCTCCGAGCGTTGCCTCACCGTGACACCTCCATGGTCGGCCACCGCTCGTCCTGGTCGAACCACCACAGCGCCGCCCGTGCCACAAGGTCACCTCCACTAGCATCCCCGAGTCTCACTCAACCCATTTTTGAAGTCGCTTTCACCTCCCTGCCACTCCCTCGCCGGCGATGAGCCACACCCAAGCCGCCGGCAATAGTCTCTGTCAGTCCTCCTGTTGTCTGTCACTGAGCCGTGGTTTCAGCTTGTAAGACACCTCATGCATTTTCTAATTAACCTTTTTGATTGACTGTTGATTAGTTAAGAAAAATTGCTTAGCAAATGAATTGTTGAATTAGTAAGTAGTTAGTAGCAAATCATCTCAGAAAGTTTTTTTTTTCAGTGTTAGATGTTGAACAGAGAAGTGATAGGATTAGAAGAAAGTTCAGAAAATCTTTCTGTTGTAGGTGCTTGAATAGTAATATGAAAATATAAGAGTTGTCAGATGGCTAATGACTGGATTAATTCAAGTAGTTAAAGTTTCTCTTTAGTTCAATTAGTTGGATAATTATCTAACAACAGCAACTTATTCTAAAAACAATTTTGAATAGGTGTTTTGGTGAGGAGAGTAGATCACAAAGCTGTAAAGATCCTTTGGTTGAATTGATAAACAGAAAAGGGTGCTAAATATGAACCTAATTTGACAGTAGGCCAGTCCTTAAGATACTAAATCAAAGGATCAGTGAGTGGGAGTATCAACTATTGCAGCATTCAAATCTCAAACCTCATGTTGTTAGTCAAGTAAAGTAGTTAAAATATTTTGTCAGTATTTAATAGTTTTGGCAGCCAACTAAACAGAGAAGATGAAAATCTGAAAGACTTTACTAAGATAAGTAGTTGGCAATTCTATTCGATCCACTGAGCCTTAGATATTAAGCTATCAAAGATAAGCAAGCTAGTGCTAAAAACTCTTGGCTATCATTTTGGCCACTCAAATGAACTTTTATAGGTGAAGTTTAAGTTTCTAGGAAGTTGGGCAATTAGCTACCTATAGCAACCGAGTCTGAAAACCTTTATGGATGTGAATTTTCAGAAATAGCAGAGAAGGTTTTAGGGCAATTTGGAACCACAACTTCATTAAACTTCTGAATCTTCAAATTCAAGTGATTGTTGGGTTAAGTGGACATTAGCTTTTAGCTTAATTCTATCAGTCAATTGGTAATCAGCTTTCAGCAGCAATTAAGACTGAAAAACCAATACTGGAGGTAAATTTTCAGAAGAGACACTAATTCCTTTTTGCTGAAAGGTTAGACAGAGAAGGAAAGAGGATTAGGAGAAAAACTAAATTGTCAGGGGAAACCAATTGCTAAACCAACTGTCAATTGTTATCTAGTGTTGGGACTGTCAGCCAGGTGACTCAAATGAATTAGCAAGTTTTGAAAGCTGACTATTGAAGGAAGTTAGCTAGCAGCATCTCTTTTCAGGAAAATATCCTTGTATAGGTTGTTTGAGCAGTAAAGGAAGTTGTGTGCTTTGTGCTGTGTTTAACTTTTAGACCACTCAAAACTTCGTTTAACCACTGAATAATTGAATTCGTAAGAAGGCTTAGTAACAAACTCTTTTGCTTAGCAATTTTCCTCTAATAGGATGCATAAGATCAGTAAGTAAACCTCTTAGTGGTTAGTAAACAACAGTTGACCTTATGCCATAACTTCAACTTTGAAAATTTATAAGAAATTCATATGAACACCTTTTAAACTAAAATTTTCACCTAAATGCAGCTAAGATCATTATCTACCTTCTGTATTAATTTTTTTAATTTTCGGAGACTTTTTGAATTTTGGAGTTTATTCGATGTTTTCGCTTTGTCGGTTCTTATCGCTAGATGACGATGATTCGGGAGTGCAACAGAGATGATTATGTGAATGTCCAGAGTACCAGCAAATAAAGGCAAGCAGTTGTTTCCATTTGATCATGTTGATCCTATTACTTTCAATATTCTAACATCTTGTTTGCAAAGTGTATGTATGTATGCTCTATTTTGATGTTAAATTATCGATCGAGTAGTTGATCCTATAGTTGCATAAACTGTAGGTAAATGTTCATCCTATACCACTGAGCCTAGGTTATATCCGCTAAGCCTAGGTTATATCCGCTGTGATTTAGAGCTCGATGGATGGGCTCTAATCACTTTACTTGTAGTATACGAGTTGATGTCGCTAACAAATGCTTAGAACAGTAGAATAGGGATCATCGCTTCGGCGATGGTCATTATATCATCACTATAATTACTTGAGTTAGGATACTCATGTATGTAATTGTAATTGGAAAAACTAAAACTAAAAACAAAAATGTTTTAGACTTGGGCACATTGGTTTGATTGTGTGATTGTCGGGTGTGAATGGATGGTGCCCAAGTCAACAAGGACCGAGTTACTTGCTCCACCGTACCAAGCAATTTGCGTGCTAACCACATGAGAGGGATATGAGATCTCTCCTGACTTAGTATTTGGCGTGTGTTGGTTCCGAGTCGCAGGAGGTTGTGTGTGTTGTGTTGAAAAATGATTTATTCCATGTGTGTGTTGGGCGTGACGGGATGGGTTTTGGTATTAAGTCCAAGTTCTCTACCCCGAGGAGCATCGGTACCTTTCTAAGTCCAATGACTTCGACACAACGTATGGGGGTTTCCATTCCTATACGGGTGACTCGTAGTTAATACACAATATTGGAAAACATCTCGTAGGACTTAACCGTGCCGTCATACCAAAGGAAGTGTGCTAAATAGCTTGGCGAAAAGGCGGTCTGACATGTGGGTACATTGGTACACCCCTGCAGGGTATAATCTATTCGAATAGCATCGTCCTAGGTTATGAACACGCTTGGATACACCCCGTGAGAACTAGACTACAACATTTTTGATAAAACTTGAATTCGGGTGGTACGAATGGGTAATTCGTGCTATGTTGTGGTGGCTATTGGGAAGTCACCTCTAGGATGTTAATTATGTTTATATATGTTGTCTCGCTGTTATTTAATCAAATAAAAACAGATTTGTCAAATTGCCTTCAATCTATTACATATTACAAATGAAACATTGCTTTGTGCGTCAAATGAACCATATAACCTTCTCCTTTGATTCAGCTTGCATGTAGCTATGTATAGGCTTGTTACTTGTAAGTCTTGCGGAGTACATTCATGTACTCACTGTTTGTTTTTATTTACTAATCTGGACAGCAGGTATTGAGATCGAATTGGGTAAGGAAAGATTGCGCAGGAACGTCATTTTGCTATGGTTTAACCCCAGTTGGTTTCCCTGCGGGTTATGGCAAGCCATTGGGACTTTAATTATGGTTAATCTCTGATTTTTATTTTAGTTTACTCACTGTTTTCCGCTGCATACTTGATATTTTATCTTGTTATTTGGCCGGTCGGCCCTTTGTACGAAACTGAACCTTGTATGTTCATATGTTGTAAATTATGAAGTTTCGATATTGTAAGCACTTGTGTATGGATTGATATTGATGTTTGTGATGGTGTATGTGTATCGCTCCTGGGAGGTACATAATACATCGAGGCGCGGGATATTTGGTTTGTGATGCTAGAGTCAAGTGGATGGCTAAGCATTACAAGTTAAATACCCTGGGGTCTCACACTGCAACCTATTGCCTATAGCCCTATAATATCATATTGTACAGTTCACAGTCTTTTCAGTCACTACATTACTGTTACAACCTCATTTTCTAATGCTGATTTGGTTACTTCCTGAAGGATGGGTTCATCTGATCTGTGCTAACTTGAATTTGCAGAGTGTTGACAATGAAATTGTGCTTTGGGAGCCAAAAAAAAAAAGAACAAAGTCCTAGGGAGGTGAACACATTATACTTGTGTACTGTACTAAACTATTTTCAGTTTGTGTTATTTTATTTCTTAGTGTCCCTTCCCAAACTAAATGTCTTCCTATCAAGTAATATGATTTGGCTTTTAATATGTAGGGTAGCATTGATAGTCTTCGGAAGTACCCTGTGCTAGAGTGTGACATCTGGTTTATGAAGTTGTCATGTCATTTTCACTTCAATCAATTGGCAATAGGTAATATCTTTCCTATCTAATATTAACACTATTTTCTGATGAATTATTCGGAAGTTTACCTTTTATGTTATTGTCGTTACTTTATAAACTATGTACATCACAAGTTACTGAAGATGTACTTGCATGTCAAGATGGTCATAACTCATCTATATACACTTGATTTGATTCAGATGATTTTTACAAAGTAGGATAATCGCTCGCTTCTTTAAACAGGCAACCGTGAAGGTGAAGTCTATGTTTGGGAAGTACAGTTTAGCCCACCTGTTCTAATTGCTTGGTAAGTTTCATTGCGAGAACTTCAGTTATTCTCATTCGCTACATATGGTGGTGTGCGTGGTACTAACTTTTATGCTTCTTCATGTGAACACTATCATAATTTCCGGGCTAAGTAATCAACAATGCAAATCACCAATAAGGCAGACCACAATGTCGTTTGATGGAAGGTACTTCCATACACTCTGTCATCATGATTCAATGCTTATTGTAGCATTTATTTATCCTTTATTCTGATGGAGATAACTTCTCCTGTGCGTTATGTACATGCATCATTTTTTTAATTTTTACTGCTTTTGGTCTTAGATGCATAAAAATGTGTCATCCTTCTTTTTTCCTTCTTCAGCTCAATCCTTGCTTGCTGTGAGAATGGCAGCATATGGTGATGGGATGAAGTGGACCATCCAAGCGTGAAAAATTGAAGCAAGCGAAACCATCGTGCCACCTATGGCAATGTCAGCCCTTATCTATATACTAAATCCCCACTATTTGTGTTTGTATTCTTCTCACCAATGCAAAAAGTCCTTGCGTGATACCATGCTCCAAACGGGGCGCAACAAGGCATGTGCCTAAATACATAACTAATAAACTTATCTACAACTTAATATAATCTCGGGGATTCATTATTGTTTGTTCTCATTGTGATTTGTAGTAAGCTTCAACATCCATAGCATACAACAGAATAAGTAACGCTATATATTGCTTTAGTTTGTTGTCTTACTTCCAGATGCTGCTTCGGTTTACTGTAATAAGAAGAGATCAGTAGTCGAAATGGTACTTCCATCATACCTCTATGGTGTTGCAGCACATACACGCTTGCTACCATACTTTTGTATTCTTCTCAGCAGCACCAAAAACCCACGCCTCATACCATGCTCTAGATAGGGTGCAGCGGAGTGCGCCTAGGGCTGCTAATGGTCTAGAAACCAACCCAAATCCACACCAACCCACTTCAATAAAGCACATGAATTAAACCCAGCCCAACCCACCAATCTATATTCAAAAACTAAACCAACCCAACCCACATATAACTTCAATCCAAATTAATCCAAACCATTTACCTCATTATGGGTTCAACCCATTGAAATCCATGGGTTCAACCCATTTGAACCCATTCCTACCCCCCAGATGTACGTGTGACGTGAAGCAGCTACTGTAAATGGTTCATTTGTTTCCTTTTGATCCCGGCAGAAGAAGGAATCCTCGCGGAAGCCATCATCACCACCCGCTGATAGCCACCGCCGCGGAGGCCTCGCGGCAGTCGCGCCCACCAAGGGCCACGGCCCGCGGCTCATCCTCTTCGACGGTGCCACCGCCATCGAGGTCGGCGTCTCCTCCGGCCTCCCCGGCATCAGTTCGGTGCTCCCGTTTCACGTGGACGCTTTGCTTGAGCTTTCTCCTCGGTATCTTTGGTTTTGGGGCTCTAATGGTGGTTTTTGGAGTGCGAGGCCGAAGGGCTCATGGGGTGACAAACTCTGTGCACTCGTGCGATGTGGAGAAGCACAGTGGACAAGGTCGCGGCATTGCTCGTCTTTAGATTTTCTTTGTCTTTGCTTCCTTAATTAGGAGGCGGAAATTTAGCTCAATTTTGAGTTCTCCTCTTCTTTTATAACTTGTCTGAGTCCAATTTCGTAGATTCTGTATGTGTATGGGTTGTGTTCAGTGTCTTGTTGGGTTAAGTGTGGTGAAATCTGTATGTTATGTTTGAGCCCACAACAATTGTGTAGAATCATATGCTTTCCATCCATTCAGTTGCTTTGCTTAACATCATTTGTTAAGCGGGCGGGATGGATTGAAAAAGTTGGATTAAATTCTACATGGTGCAGGTTACATCCATTGGAGATCCTTCGTCGTAGAAATTGCGCATCTGTCATGTTACGTGGGCATGATGGTTCAAACCGAATGGAATCGACTCAACCCACAAACCACAGATAACCCATGGGTTCAAACCAAATGAAACCGAAAAATACTCCACCCGAACCAACCCAAACCAACCCGCTTCACAAGCAAACCCAACCCAATCTAGTCCGTTTTGCTCTTCAACCCATTTGAACCCAACCCACCCAACCCATTCCTTGAACCCAACCCACTCAACCCATTTGAACCCAAACCATTACCAGGCCTAAGTGCGCCTATCATCCTAGTTTTAGCTAAATCTAATGAAGTTTCTACTTGGTACTTCTTCCATAAAATTCCTTTATACCCTATGACTAGAGTACATGACAGTTTTGCTCCAGGTATGTTATTTTCACTTCATCGCCTACTTGTTTGCATCAATGACATCATGGCTACGAAATCATGATCACAATGGACACATTCGTCAACATGAATCCAGATACTAGGTTTGTTTACGTGACATTTAACGTAGTACTTAAAAATCGCTTTTGAACGAACTTTTGATGTCTCTTTTTCTTTAGATCATTGTTTCTTGTGATGTTATTTATATTTCCCTCTCTTTAAGAGGAACTAATGAGCTTTTCAGATCTAACGTTACAAGTCAAACAGATGAGCTTGTGTTTGGTGACTTGTAGCCACTTTATCCCTGGCCAAACTGATACGTCCTAAGAAAAACTTTCACGAACAACATGATTTGTTTCATTTTACCTAGGTTGAAGTTTATACTTTTATTACATCTTGCGATACCATGAATAAGACTATCCTGATGAGCCCCAATGAACAAACTGGAGAAATAGAAACATGTTGTATGCTAAAAAAGTTTCAACTAATGGCACATTTTCCGCCTAGTGATTTCACTATCTTGCCAGAGTGTATTATGGAACTGTCGCACCCCCGGTTGGCTACGTCGACCTCTGGGAATGCGTAGACGGGGAACGAAGCGTAAGTGAAGCAATGATCTCCCTTCAATTGTATTGCTCAAGTGTGAAATAATGTACAAGCGACCTCCTCTCTCATGCTACAATGATGCCCTATTTTGCGTAAGCGAAGCAAGGATCCCCCTTCAATTGTATTGTTCAAGTGTGGAATGATGTACAAGCGACCGCCTCTCTCATGCTACGATGGGGCCCTATTTTATAGGATGGGATAGGAGAGAAGAAGATAAGTTACATAAATAACCCTAATTCTAGGGTAACCCTAGGGATAGCCTCGTCTTTTCCGGTCGGATGGGACCGCCCATGACGGGTCCACCGGTTGACATTGTGCATGTCAGCTGTGTAGAGAGGCATTACGCTCGCCAGCTGCGTAAAGGGAAGTTATGCTTGCCAACTGCGTAGAGGGGCATTACGCTCGCCGACTGTGTAAAGGGAAGTTACGCTTGCCAGCTGCGTAGAGGGGCTTGGTTATAGAACCGATGCCACGCTTCGTGTCGTAGTTATTTCACGTAACCACCATGCCACGCTGCTAGCCCTTCGTTGACGTCGACCTAGGCCCTAAGGGACACAGGACCCTCCCTCAACAGGAATAATTACTGATCATGTTTTGCAGGGGTGAGTGCTAAATAAGAAATTGGCAGGGGTTGATATGCAAATATTCCCTCCTAAGCCCTGTTTTGGGGCCTACCTGTCACTTAGAGAGCACCCATTTCGTTTAGAAGCTAGTCGAGTCGTATCGCTCGCTCGCTGGCTGCGGGCTGTGACACCCCCCACCCAAAAAAAGATCCACCACCGATCGGTGGGAGCTCGCGCACGGCGATCACCCAGATCTGCCGCCCGCGCCCCCAGATCCGCCGCGCGCGCCACCCCTCGGATGCTTCCGGGAGCCTCCCGATGGAGTGGGCCACGGTGCAGCACCTAGATCTCCGCCACGCCGGCGGCCGCCGGGGCGCCTCCGCACGCCCGATGCAGCCGCACGCCGCCGCCTTCCGCGCCTCCCAGGCCATCGTCGCCGTCGCCATCGGCACGCACGTCATCGGTACGTATGCGGCTCAACCTCCTGTGCTGTGCTGCCTGAGTTCGCGTCGAGTCGTGCGACGCTGATCTGCCTGAGTAGGACACTGGAATTTGATTCGCTCGGGTGATAGAAATGGAGGGGAGTTAGAATTCTGGACTCGTGGGGCTGCCGTGTTAAGTTCAGACGATCTCAATAGCCGATCAAATAGTGCCCAAGTGAACTTGATGACGACTTCTGTACGAGTACGTTTGTAAAAAATTGTATCACTCTGGTTGAGCACATGTCCACCTCTCATCACGAGTAACTTAAACCTGTAGTAATGGGTTAGTTAGTCCACAGATCACTTGCATAGCTTGATGTGCTTTGGGTGATGTTTTCGGTAGTCGAACACCAGGGATTTGGCCTGAAATGCTGTAGAACAGTGGTTATTTGAATTCAGTTCATGTACTATGTAGCCAAAATTATTGACGAGTAATAGCTTCTCTGTGGCTTAGGATGGTCAAAAACACACTATCGTTAGAATAAGTTACATTGTTATCACACTCACACATCTGCAGTTACATTGTTATCACACTCACACATCTGCAGAGTAACATTATATTTGGGATGTTACAGTAATGAGTGCAATGGTTCATTTCATTTTTTATACACTATTTGTTGGGGGAAACCCTTTGTTTGCTACTTTGAGATAATCAGACCGCTTATTCTTATAAAAGATGACTGTGTCACATACTATTAAGTATTATCACAATAAATACTACTGAAGTTTGTGTAAGAACTTAAGAGGGTGCTTTAATTGTTATCTGGCTTGTATGTGATGCATTAGGCTCTTCTTAATTGCCTCGATTTTCTTATTTGTTTGCAGAATTTGACGCTTTGACGGGAAGCAAGATAGCTTCAATTGACCTTGGAGCTCGTGTTGTTCGTATGGCATATAGCCCTACTGCTAGCCATGTTGTCATTGCTATTCTTGAGGTTTGATTCAATGCTTCATTAGTTGGAAGAAGTTATTTCATCCACTTAGAACTACAAAGTACTTTTTTATCAACTAACACCAAATGAATGGCCTAATGTTTTTAATACCATGAGCAGAAAAGTTATGATGGTTCAATCTTGTCACTAGGCATGTTTTTGTGCCTTTTTTATTATCCATCTTCCAATATATATTTATAGTGTAAAATATTACTTTCTAGCAGGTCCTGAATTCGCATGATGCCGTGGTCTAGTAGAGTAGTAGTTGTGTAGTTTTGCACATTATATTATTATCTAATACTATTTCTGTTCCCCTATGTATCTCTCCTTCTGTAGGATGCTACTATAAGGTCCTGTGATTTCGCCACCGAGCAGACGCTTGTGCTACACTCACCCGAGAAAAAAACAGATCATGTTTCAATAGACACAGAAGTTCATCTTGCATTGACACCTCTCGAGCCTATTGTTTTTTTCGGTTTTCACAAAAGAATGAGTGTGACAGGTTATTCTCTTTGCTTAGAGTGGCCCTCCAGTTGATTTCATTTTTGAAAAATTCCACTTGTATGTGTTACCTGTAATGCTTTTTGGTCTCTTCTAGTTGTTGGTACTGTTGAAGGTGGGAGGCCGCCAACAAAAATAAAAACTGATCTTAAAAAACCTGTTGTCAACCTGGCTTGCCACCCTCGCCTTCCTGTCTTCGTAAGTACAATAATCTCTTTACTCTCTTCTTGTTGGCGATTGCACACATCAATGATTGCTGTTGTCGTTTATTCTGCGTTTTTCATATTCTAACATACAGACTTATAATTTCAGTATGTAGCTTATGCTGAAGGCTTGATACGCGCCTACAACATCCAGACATATGCTGTTCACTACACCTTACAACGTAAGATGCGATACATTATTTCATACATTTAATATATTTAGCCACCAGTAGGCTTCTTAATTAGTTCAGTTTGCAGTTGCTGTTGACAGTACAATTAAGCTCATGGGAGCTGGTGCTTTTGGATTTCACCCGACCCTAGAGTGGATATTTATTGGTGATAGAGGTGGCACTCTCCTGGCATGGGATGTATCAACCGAGAGGCCAAGTATGATTGGAATGTAAGTATGTTTTTACCTTTTATACTGTTTAGATTGGGAAAAACATGACCTCTTTGTCCCTTTTTTCTTTCCTTTCCTATATGCAGTACAACTTTCTTTATATTGTTATCTGGACAATGCTAATAAGATGTTAATTGTTGGAATTAATTTTGAGGTCAAACATTGAGTTACTTGAAACACCAATGGAGCTAGAACAAGTTTCCGCATGGTTCCTTGTACAAATATTGGAGTGGTGTCCCACTTTTTTTTATTACAATAGCGTATTAGTGTTGTTTTGGATTTATATGCTGCCATGCTATATCTAATGGTTGCCCTTCTTTTGGCAAAAGTTTCAGTGGGGTCATGTCATGTGGCCCCATTGGGTAACACTTCCATTCACAAATGATTTAATGTATCTTTCCATACAAGTTCAATTTAAAGCTATAATATTATGCTTCCAGTTCCATGACATATATTTCATTAGGAAAAGTGTAACAACGTGTTCTTTGCCCAGTCAATCCTCTGCATGCACTTCTATGTTATTTGGATGGCATGTTGTTCCGTCTACTTTAGATGCTTCCAAATGTACTGTTTATTCTTTTTTCCTTTTACATCTTCATCTCTCTGTTATTTTTTTAATCTGATTGTTGCCCTTGATTTTTTACTTAGTACACAGGCTGGTTCCCAGCCTATCACATCTGTTTCCTGGCATCCTACACTGCGGTTGCTTGCTACGATTTCAAAGGATGGAGTACTTCAAGTATGGAAGACACGAGTTATAATTAATCCTAACAGACAACCTATGGAAACTCATTTCTTTGAGCATGCAGGTTAGTTTTTGTTCTCCTACCTTTTTGAGAAATTCGAATAATGTCTTAACTATTATACTTTTCCTCTCAAACTGCCTTTTTTCCCTTTACACTTCAGGGTTCAGTTTTCTGATGCATGATTAGTGGTATACCTGGGTGGTCATGAATCTGTGTTCTAGGCTAGTAGGATATTGCTTTTAAGCCCTTTTATTGTCCTCAAGCTATTCATATATAATCTCAATAATTTTATTTGTGAACGTGTCACTTGCTGATTGCAGATTTACTCATTTTTTTTTTTGCTTCTGAGAATGAGTTCTACAACCATTTTCTTTGTTAACTATGCAGCTATTGAAACAATGGATATCACGAAGATACTCACTCTTCAAGGTGGAGAAGCAGTGTACCCTTTACCCCGAATAAAAAACTTGGCAATGCACCCCAAGTTCAATTTGGCTGCAGTGATATTTTCAGTTAGGCCGCAACTCTCTGGACCCCATAAGTTCATTACTTAATGCCAAGAGTTTTAGAAACATATTACGTCTTTGATTTGCAGGATATGTCTGGGACAGAAGCTGCAAAGAATAAGGCTGCATACACAAGAGAAGGGAGGAGGCAACTTTTTGCCGTTCTTCAGGGAGCTAGGGGATCAACTGGTAAGCATTTGAATGTGTGTTTTCTTCTTCTTTTTGCTGTAGTTATTCAAAATATTCAAATGTGCCCCTTGGTTGGAAATTGCAGAAGATCTTTATTTGGTTTTCCTTTGTTCATTCAGGCAAAATACTGCACAGAATCAGTCTATTTATGTCACACTAATCTTATTTTTTCCCTTGGCTTTTGACTCCCTACTGCATAATTGACACATATGTTTATAAATTATTAGATTTTTTTAGCAGTTCATGCAAGTTTTAAGTTTGATATGATCTACTCTGGTATTACAGCTGCTGTTTTAAAGGAGAAACTTTTAGCCCTGGGTTCATCCGGAATTTTAGCAGAGCACCAACTCCAGGCGCAGCTGCAAGAGCAGCACTTGAAGGGGTAAACATTGTTGTATGAATTCGATTTTTTTAGGTTTCGAATACTTTCTTGATTGATGTGTTGCAATAGTTATTGATGATTTGATTTCACTTGTTTTCTTTTTGTCAGCCAGAGCCAGCTAACTATTTCAGATATTGCACGGAAGGCGTTCCTTCACAGTGTATGTGCCCTTTTTGTTAGCAGTGGTTGCATAATGTTTGTTTCAGTTTCCTTTTAGTGACTTTAACTGGAACTGGTACCATGTCCACACATTTATTGAAGCCTTGTAGGTTGCAAAATATGAGATCAGACCCAAAAAATTTCTGTACAGTCTTACCACTATTTAAAAAAAAAATCAGCAACCTCTTTGAAAGCTTCAATCCTAAAATAATTTTGTTTTTTTAGCCTATGTTGATGCTGTCATACTGCAACCTGCAGTGCTCTCACATTCTGGCATGGGCTCATGGCATAGGTTTGCTGGATTGTACCAGCAAAGCTTTCCATTTTAGCCTTCCTTTTTTTTATATTTTATACCCTATCAAGTTTAGCCCTTATCATTGATTAATTCTACCAACTTAATCTAAGTTGTGCTTGTATGTCATTCCAAATTTCTTATTTTCTTACATACAATCTGTGCAGCATTTCATGGAAGGACATGCTAAAAGTGGTCCAATCTCTCGTTTACCCCTTGTTACAATTTCAGATTCTAGCAACCTTTTGCGCGATGTTCCTGTTTGTCAGGTAGCTTCTATAACAATTGGTATTTTCACCGATTTACTTTTCACTCTCTAACCAGTTCGCTTGTTTTGTAACTCCAGCCATTCCATCTGGAGTTGAATTTCTTCAACCAGAAGAACCGTGTGGTTCAGTATCCAGTTAGAGCTTTCTATTTGGATGGATTTAACCTGATGGCCCATAACCTATCAGCAGGAGGCGATAATCTCTATAAGAAGCTTTACTCAACGGTATTGATTGCCCATCTGTACAACTTTTTCATTTTCATTTTGTTTGCTCCTTGTTTTCAATTTTTCATGAACCCCATTGGCCCATTCTCAGATTCCCTCAAATATGGAATGTCATCCCAAGAATATGTCATACAGTTCAAAGCAGCATATGTTTCTTGTGGTGTTTGAATTAAGTGGTCCAAATGGAGTGGTGCATGAAGTTGTTCTTTACTGGGAGCAGACTGATCTGCAGACAGTAAACAGCAAAGGAAGTTCAATAAGAGGTTTCCCTCTTCCTGACATGCATCATACTATTCTATCTAATTGTGATAATAGGAAATTTCTGCCTGATTGGCTGACCACTGCATTATGTTGCTCTTTGTTAGGTCGAGATGCTACGTTTTTGGGCCCAGATGATAATCAATATGCTATTCTGGAGGAAGATAAAACTAGCCTGAATCTTTTTAATCTCAAAGCAGTAGCCACGAAGGATGCTCTTGAAAATAATGCTGCTGTGCTTGAAGAAAACACATTTTCTGATAATGCTGCTAATCCAACTCAACGGCAAGGTCCTCTGCAGTTTACCTTTGAATCAGAGGTTGATCGCATATTTTCATCTCCACTAGGTAGGTTGAGTGGACTATTGTCCTGTGATCTTGCTTCTGACTCCTGTCTTCTCCTTGTCAACAAAAGAAAGTGAAAGGAAATTGGGATTGCCTTATTTGGAAATTTATTTTAGTGGAACTCTGGTGAATTACTGCTGACTAATGCATTGCTCCTTCATGTAGAAACAACCTTGTTGTATGTGGTTTCGGGAAAGCATATTGGACTAGCAAAGCTCCTGCAGGGCTATAGGTTATCTACAGACAATGGGCTATCCATTACCACAAAAACTGATGGGAAGAAGTTTATTAAGTTGAAGCCCAACGAGACCGTTCTCCAGGTGCTTTATCCTTATTGATTCTCTCCTTGGGTTCCATAACCAATCTTTCAAAATTAAGTTGATGACCGTCCTTGATCATAGGGTTCACAAAATTAGTTATCCAGGTTCCAAATATATTCTCGGAACTCGGAAGGGTTGCATACTTGCATTCGTTAGAATTTTAGCTCGATCCTTATTACTGAAATAGGAATGATACTCATTTTGGTGATGCAACCAAGTTCCGAATGATGCATTCATGCACATCTGAAATTTTGTAGTTTAGCGGCATGCTTTCAATTTGTAAATATGCCATGAAAAGCACATATTCTTGCATTTGCCCTTTGCTTTTCACATGAGACACTAATAGCTAACCTTACTGCACGCAGACAGATATGGTTCAAGTAGATGCATATGTTATAATAGTTTGATGCAAAAAAACCTTGAAATGCAAGATTGCTATGGGGAAATATGTTGGCTTTTAAAAATCATATAAAATAAGTATCTAGTTTCTTTTCACCACCAGAATCATAGGCGCAGCTGCACAGGTATTTACTTCACTGCACTTGGCCGCCATACTCAATTTAATTCCCTATGCAGGTCCTCTGGCAAACAACTCTAAGAGGTCCTGTTGTCGGAATTTTGACAAACCAGAGGGTACTAATCGCTTCTGCTGATCTCGACATACTGTCAAGCAGCTCAACAAAATTTGATCGTGGCCTCCCATCAATATCCTTTGATCTATCTAGTTGTCCCACACTCTTCCTTCCTATGTTCTTGTCCGAACTTGGGTAGCATATTTATTGTCTGTTCTAAACTGTTATTATATTTTGTTGAGCACTTAACTACTTTGTACTATCGTTCAATGTTGTGGATTGGACCAGCACTCATCTTCTCAAGTGCAACTGCAATAAGTATGCTTGGATGGGACAACAAGGTTCGATCGATCCTTTCTACAAGCTTCCCTCGTTCGGGTAAAATCCCAGTTGCACCCAGATCAGTTTTTTTGGGTTATAATGAGATAAGTTGCCTTTTTATTAATTTTTTTACTGAAAACAGCAGAAGAGGCTCCTGCTGTGGTATATATAAATATAAATAATAGTTATGTACAAAGGGGCAAAGCAAAATAAAAGAGACTATTTACAGAAAAAAAGCAAACTATAATGAGGCTAGCCATGATGAAATGCCTGGTCTAAGATCTTCTTTCACTCTGTGCAAATGCAGAGTTACTGTTTCTTTGAACTTCCTTTTCCATTCAGCAAAAGAAGGGGTGATTTGCTCAAATATTTGCCCATTTCTTTGTTTCCATATATGCCAAGTCACTGCAAAGAAGATTTCCATGAAAAAAGGACTTGCAATTTTTTTTATTTAAAATGATCAATCCAGCTTTTGTGTGATGTTCCCAGCTTTGTAACCATGCTATTGTTTCATGTTCTTTGTATTGAGTTTGTGCTGGACTAAAACTATATACACCTTTATGCCTGCAGTATTGCTTGGTGCCTTGAACGACCGTCTGCTGCTTGTAAATCCAACAGATATAAATCCAAGACAGAAAAAGGGTGTGGAAATAAGGAGCTGTCTAGTTGGTCTTCTCGAACCTCTTCTTATTGGATTTGCTACCATGCAGCAACACTTTGAGCAAAAAATTGATCTTTCAGAGGTTCTATACCAAATAACATCGAGGTATTGTTTTTGCTTGATTGCTTTCATCACTTCTCAATATGCAAGTGAGTTACTTTAGTTGAAGCATTTAGCACCCACAGGTATTGTTATGTGATTGTTTTGTTAATGTTCTATGTTGCTGTTTTGATATAGTGATTTTCTCATAGTTTTAGTATTGGTTGGGTTTCTATGCTTTGATTACTTAGTTAACCATTCATGTTATTATTTCCCTTCAGGTTTGATAGCTTGCGCATTACTCCAAGGTCACTAGACATATTAGCTAAAGGACCCCCTGTTTGTGGAGATCTTGCTGTATCATTATCTCAAGCAGGCCCTCAGTTTACTCAAGTGAGCTTAATCACCGCTCTTATTTACAACCTTTTGTTTTCTTTTCCTTGAGCTAATACTTTCTCCCAATTGTTTTAGATCATGCGCTGCAATTACGCAATCAAGGCTCTCCGGTTCTCTACTGCTTTATCGATTTTGAAAGATGAGTTCCTGCGTTCCAGAGATTATCCTCAATGCCCTCCCACTTCTCATCTGTTCCAGCGTTTCCGAGAGTTGGGATACGCATGCATAAAGTACGGTCAGCTATCATCTCTACTTGATCTAAAGAAAGGATATCATCTCCACTTGTATGGCTGAATTGCAAATCATTGTTTCAAATAATTTTTATTAAAAAACTTTTTCTGTTTCACAAAGATGTCAATATGTCATGACTCTTCCAGTGTAACACTTTAACCTCAACCATATACTGAACTAGGTAAGTGACATTTGAACGTTTATCTATGGTTACATTTTACACAAATCAAATTCCAAAGTATTTTGGACTTCAGACACGCTCTAAAAATTTTGAACTTTCAGAACGAGTGTCCAACAAACACTATCAAAACCTTGGGTGAATTGGTTCTGTGATATTCCATTTCCCAGGGTAACATTTAATCCCTACCAAAGCCTTTCCTAGTTTGATATTTTATGCTGCTACTCCAGACAGAATCCACGCTAGTTGATTTTGCTTGGAAAATTTTGACTGATGGACATGCTGCTCCAATGGCAAATCCAACCATGTAGAATTTTTCTACTCAATGCAAAGTGATCTGTTGTGTACGGTTGATGTTTTAGGTAGCAATCAAACGTTATGCGCACCCTCTGCTAATGAACATAATCTTTCCTGTGTGCCATGACCAGGGAAAAAAATCCCGGCCGGTAACCGGTTACCGGCCGGGGTCCGGGAGAAAAATCCCGGCCGAAAAAGTTTGAAACTTGAATTTGATTTTTTGACTTCTCCAGAGCATTGGATATTGGGGATATTAGCCCAACATCAGTTTAAGTGTCATGGGTGTTGTGTTCCTTTAGTAATTTGCATTCCAAGCTTCCAATTGCTAGAAATGTTAATCAAATATAAACATCACTGATGCACATCTTTATAATTAGTCACTAAGAGTTGCATAAAAGAGCATGAAGTTTACCCTTAACCACACCTGGAAATTGGCTATGCTTGGATACAATATCCATTACTAGAATTCTAGAAGAAGAGATCTTAGCATGTATCAGTTAAAAGTTAAAACCAATTTCCTTTGTTTTTCGGTTTTACCGGTTTTCCATCCGGTTTTCCCGGTTACCACCCGGGAGAAATTTGAATTCAAATTTTGTCTTCTGAATTTCGATCGGTTTTTAGCCGGTTTTTCCAGTTACCGGCCGGTAACCAGCCGGGAACCGTTACTGGGCCTCGAACGGGATTTTGTCACCGTTCTTTGATCCTTGGCCATGACTAAATGATTGCCTCTTTGGCCTTTAAATATCATTGGACAAATTGCCGCTGTGTATAAATTGCTCTGTTTTTCTTTCTAATTTGCTAGTAGTAGAAAAGCTCTCTACTGGTCTTGCTGATTGTTAAAAGACATGTGCTCTTACAAGAATCATAGCATAAACGTTCGATACTATTTTTTCAGGTATGGTCAGTTCGACAGTGCAAAAGAAACATTTGAGGTTATCTCAGATCATGAGAGCATGTTGGATCTGTTTATATGTCACCTGAACCCTAGTGCCCTGCGACGCCTTGCACAAAAGTTGGAGGAATCCGGTACAGATTCTGAGCTGAGGAGATACCTTGAAAGAATACTAAGAGTTCGTTCAACTGGATGGACACAAGGTGTCTTTGCCAATTTTGCTGCTGAAAGTATGGTGCCTAAAGGTCCGGAATGGGCAGGAGGAAACTGGGAGATCAGAACACCTACCAGCATGAAGAGTATACCTCAGTGGGAACTTGCAGGAGAGGTCATGCCCTACATGAAAACAACTGATGCTGCTATCCCATCCGTTATTGCAGATCATATTGGCGTTTACTTGGGTGTGATGAAAGGCCGGGGTAATGTAGTGGAAGTAAGCGAAAAGAGTTTGGTTAAAGCTATAGCAGCAGCCAGTAGTGAGAATGCGCAACCAGCATCTTCTGAATTGCCAGAGAAAAACAAAGCAAAAGCTGGTGGTGATTCAGTTGGTGATACTCTGGCCAGGCAGTTAGGGGTCCAAATTGCTTCTGCAGATGAACAGGCAAAAGCAGCAGAGGAGTTTAAAAAGACTTTATATGGTGTTGTTGATGGTGGAAGTAGCGATGAAGATGAGTCGACGTCGAAGACTAAAAAGATACACATCAGGATACGTCCTAAGCCGGCTGCATCTACTGTTGATGTTAACAAATTGAAAGAAGCCACTAAACAGCTAGGTTTGGTGGCTCCTCCAATTAGTAGGACAAGATCGTTGTCAGGAACGCCACAAGAATTTAGTCAGTCTCCTCAGCCAGCAGGTCCAGCACCACCTGCTGCTCCAGCAATGCCGAATGCCGCGGTTGATTTGTTTCGAACTAAAGCTTTAGTGGAACCACAAGCGCCCACTGGTGCCACAGGTCCTGTAATTGGAGGCATGGGAGTGACGGCTGGACCTATTCCTGAGGATTTCTTCCAGAACACTATTCCATCACAGCAACTTGCGGCTAGACTGCCCCCTCCAGGAATAACCCTGTCACAAATTGCTCAACCTGCTCCAGGAATGAATGTAGGCAGACCAGTACCTAATCAAAACATGATGGCTAATGTTGGTCTTCCAGATGGTGGGGTGCCGCCACAAGGACCACAACAAACCCAGTTTCCTCAGCAACCAGGCATTCCTATGGACTCTATTGGTCTACCTGATGGTGGCGTACCCCCACAGAGCCAGCCTCTTCCTTCACAGCCACAGGGCTTTCAACCTGCTGTTCCTGCTGCGTCGCAACCAATTGATCTCAGCGCTCTTGAGGGTCCAGGATCAGCAACGCAAGCTGCTCGCCCCCCAGCACCTACTGCTGTGCGCCCTGGCCAGGTACTCTAGTTTTTTTTCCTTTTTTTTGGGGAAAAATCTGATGGGTTTCGATAGCTTTGATTGACACCCTCATCCATGATTACAGGTACCACGTGGTGCTCCCGCAGCAGAATGCTACAAGACGGGTCTTGCTCATCTTGAGCAGAACCAGCTTACAGATGCGCTATCTTGTTTGGATGAAGCATTCTTGGCCCTTGCAAAGGACCAATCACGTGAAGCTGATATCAAAGCGCAGGCCACCATTTGTGCGCAGTATAAGATTGCAGTTGCTTTGCTACAGGTAATTTTTTTTTTCATAGGGCATACAACAATCAGCTTACCTCAATACGGCAATCAGCTTACCTGACTAAATTCTTGCTACAGGTAATATTAGTTGTAAAATTAGGTTTTTGAAGTGAAATAACTTAAACCAGGATTTTAACCACATTTATTCTTCAAGAGATTTGGTTTATTGAACTTTATTGTTCTATATGGGTAATTAAAGTGCTTTAGTTTTACGGTTTATCACTTAGGGAACAAATGTTGCTTGTTCACCTGAGCCTTCCAGGTAAAGAAAGTCTTGTCTGTTCAGGGCCTTGATAGCACCACCTCTGACCAATTTGATGAAACATACATTGACTGATGGGGGAACCCGGAAATTTTTTTTTCTGAAGTTGAGAATAAAAGAAACTCTATCTCCATATTTGGAGAAATGCCATAACTTGTGCATCAAGTTGATAGTCAGTGAGCATGCATGGAACTAGTTTCAGATTGTCGTTGTTGCTTAGTTTCCTTGATTTCTCTGCAGGAAATTGCTCGCCTCCAAAGGGTTCAGGGAGCTGGCGCTCTCAGTGCGAAGGAGGAAATGGGCAGGCTATCTCGCCACCTTGCTTCCCTGCCCATCCAAGCCAAGCACCGGATCAACTGCATCAGAACTGCTATCAAGCGGAACATGGAGGTCCAGAACTACGCCTACGCCAAGCAAATGCTCGATCTCTTGTATTCCAAGGCGCCCCCGTCGAAGCAGGATGAGCTCAAGAGCCTCATCGATATGTGTGTCCAGAGGGGACTGACGAACAAATCCATCGACCCATTCGAAGACCCCTCGCAGTTCTGCGCCGTCACCCTGAGCCGCCTCTCAACCATCGGCCACGACGTTTGCGATCTCTGTGGCGCCAAGTTCTCCGCCCTTTCTGCGCCGGGGTGCGTCATCTGTGGCATGGGGAGCATCAAGAGATCCGACGCCCTCGCCGGACCTGTGCCGTCGCCATTTGGCTAAACGGCTGGCGTTCCCGTCCCCCTCCGTGGCTCTGATTTTGCATCTATAGTGTGCAGTTAGCATTCTTTGCATTTGATTGTTGTAGCTATTGTAGCCTTTGAGATTTTGCACGTCTGGGGTGCAGGATCCATACCGTCGTTTTCATTTTTGATGTGATTCGTACACACACGCACACGGCGTTACTCAGCTTTTCTTTCTGTTTTTTTTCGTTTAACTGATTGCTTAGCTAGCAGGCATTCGTTATGTTCTTTTCCCCATCGATCCAGTATTCCAGTTAAGTTAAGAGTGAATGTTGTACGCGGGGCATCTTGCCTGCCCCTTGCACAAACACATAGTAGAACACATGCGTCCTTTCAATATCCGCATGCATGCAAGAATCATAGTAAACACGTACTGAATCATATCTGTCATGCATGCATGCATGCCAGGGACTAGCTACGGAAATCGATCGCACGAGCTAGCTAGCTAGTCCTAGTCGTCGGCCAGACGGCGCCGACGAGGCCAGTGAGGAGAATCATGAACACGAACCCGGAGAACCCGCGCAGCACCAGCTGCGCGCCGTGCAGGCAGGCCAGGCGCCCGCCGCCCGTCACTGCGAGCACCGTCGGCAGCACGGGCCAGAGCAGGGAGGCGGTGACCACGCTCACCAGGTGCGCCGCCAGGGTGAATCCCCGCCCCAGCCGCAGCCCAAGCGCTGGCTCCGGCGCGGCCTCCATCAGCATCTCAGCCAGCACCGCCGCCAGCGCACGCCGGACAGCTGCAGCAGCGCCGACGTGGCGCGCCTCCGCGGCCGCCGTCAGCTAGCACGGGCGCTGCATGCTTGCGCATTAATTGTGTAGCTCTGTACTTGAGACTGAACGATATATCGAGGAAGAAGAAAACACGCGAGAATTGAAGCGAGCAAGAAGAGGAAAGCATGGCGTTGTGAGGAAGAATTTAACTGCCTGGAGCTGGAAGCCTGCCGCGCTGAGTGTCATGGCGAAGACGGCGAGCGCCGCAGCGGCCGACCCCGAGATGAAGAGGGACGTGGCCGCTCCACGCACGCTCAAGGACAGAGGAAACCACCAGCTGCTCCGCCCTGCATACTCGCTCTCGTATATATATTAGATTTTAGCAGCAGAAGATAATACTATAGAAATGAAAATGTTGAAATTATGCCAAGATAATACTATAGGTTTTAGCAGCAGAAGATAAATCCGTGAAAATTATACGCTAGCCATGTATGCATTCAAGATATATATGTGGTACTAAAAACAAATAAAACACGATCGAGCAGTACCGCTCACCATCTGGATCCATTCAAGCCAGATTAGAAACGCAAGGCGTTACTAGCTACAAGTGTAGTGGACTAGTCTGGAGCTAGCACACTACTGGTCCTGCTGGAACTAACAATCTAGAGAGAGAGAGAGAGAGAGCCCATGATCTGGGGGAGCACTAGTAGAGCAGTACTAGTGTTTGAAGTTTGAACCCAACATTTTCAGGCAAGTCGTGATCATGAGTGCAGACATGCAGTGTATATTTTGGTCGGAATTAAAGCTCACCGACCGACGTATATCCCTGACACGGGCTGAACAACAGTTGGAGATCGGCAGGTGAGATGCGCTTGATTTAGGCCCCGTTTGGGAGTTGGGACGCTTGGCGCTTGGGAGAATCCCGTAGGGAACTCGTATAAGAATCACGCGTTTTAAACGGAGCCTTAGATTACGCACGAGCTTCACTCTCAGGAAAATAGTGAGTGAGAGGCGACCACGCAGTTAACAACTAAACACACACTATTGGCTTTCTAAACCCGAGTTAACTCAAATGTAGTACTCCAACTTTTCTTTTCTCAAAGGGGTGCAATGAGTTATTGTAGCCACCCTTGATGCTCGGCAGGCAAGAGGTCTTGGGAAATCTACGATTAACCCACCTAACACGAAGTTAGTGGGATTTGAATGGTGACCATTAGCCATAAAACAGAGGTATGATACTGCACGACACGACACGACCCACCACCTAAACGGACCGCGCCGATCTGGCCCAATTCGACAACCTATGCCATACTTGGGGTCGAGACCTCGGCCTAGTGGCCCAGCCCAGTCCGGCATGAATAATACTGAGCCTAGCACGACACGACCTAGGCACGGTCTAGTCTGTTAGACCCGTTCATTTTTTTAAAATATTTATATGATTTTATTATGTAGTTTTTAATTTTATATAGTTAATTTTATAAGTATATGTAAATTTATTTTGTATTTTTTAATTTTATATATTTTCTAGGATGTTTTTTTTTTAAATTTCATGGCAAATGAGCTCAATGGGCCAACACTGGCCCGACAGGCTAACCATGTTCGGGCCGAGCCGGCACGGCCCGTGAGGCCTTCGTGTCGGGCTTGGGTATGTGCCTCATCCCATGTCTGCGCACTTGAATACTTGATGCAAACCATGGGAGGTTACGCTTTTCTGGTCTCGATCGCCGCCTTTTTCTTGCCAATTGATTGATTTTGTTAAGAAACCGGGCCCGGGCCAGGCAGGCCTGGCCCATGGTGGGCTCCTCATCCACCCAGTTGCCTATATAAAGGAGGGGAACCCCAAAATATTGTACTACAGTTTTACAGAAGAGCAATAAAGAAAAGCCAAAAGTCTCCTCATATCTCTGTGTTCAATCTACTATTCTGTTCTTGTGTTATTGCATTGTTCTTATGACTTTGAGTTTGTCTACGAGTTAATTGCTCGGACTGGACTCACCAGCGACGATTCATCAACACGTTATCAGCACGACTACGCTCTCCGGCCTTCACAGATCGAAAGGTAACCGTCGTAACACGACACTCGTAGATCGAATCGTTTTTCTAGATCGCTTTCAATTCCGTAATTGTTGCTTTCTAGATTATTTTATCCTACGGTTCAAATCTGCTCTAATCTAACACGAGCCGACTTGAAGTCACCGACACAATACCGATCGGTAGATTGCATGAAAGAGTATATGATGATTGCACTGTGGATTGTAAATCCGTTCTAATCTACAGCGAGCCGACTTGAAGTCACCGGCCAAGTCGATCGGTGGATTGCATGAACAGTAGTTGCATGAACAATGTTTTTGGATGAACGGTAACAAAGAGCGAGAAAAAACGTCGGCCTTGCATGGCCACCGTGGCGCACAGCCGCCCCACTACGCTCCACCATGCGCCGCCCTGTAGTACGGTGCACGAAGAATCTAGACCCGTCATTATGAGTTAATGGAGTATTTTGGTGATTAATGATAAATCTAAATGTGAGACTAATATGTTTGTTGACTATGATATTGTTTAGTCTTATTTGGATGAAAATGTGAAAATCACGGAGGTATGCATTCGACATCATATTCTTATATATTGTTGCATTCATCGGATCCAAAATATAGGTTGAACTCCACCAAAATTTTAACTTAAATATGTGCATATGTTTTTATTTACGCATTCGTGTATGCACATATTTAGGGGGAGTTCACTCTATGTTTTGTGGTTTTATTAGTATTGATCCATATTGTTTTTATTCACATATATTGGGGATCTCTATTTTGAAACATACCTTCGAGTATATAAAACTTGTGTAGTTCATATATACTCATATTGCTTTATATTCAATTATTTACAATTGTGTTATGGGACTAATGTGTGTGCTAAGATGTTTTCAAGGCTTAGTCCCGGATTATGGAAGATAACATGGAAATGGCAATGCAAAGACAACAGATGAATCATGGCTAGTGGCTTGCAGTTCATTTTGTGCCATTTTTGTTATGCATTGCATTTGTTTTGCTTCTGGAAAGTCTTTAGTAAAAATCGGTATGACTGTATTCTATGAGCGGTACTACCGGTGTGCGGTAGTACCGGGTTTTACATGGCGGTATATATTTTCCAGAGAGCTTGTTTTTAGAAGATTTTCTTGAAATATCAAAATCGGTATGACCGCATTTGATGAGCAGTATTATCGCAAGTCGGTAGTACCAAAATCTGGTCGGCGGTATGTTTTTAACAGAGAGGTTGTTTTTGGGAGTTTTTTTTGGAACCTAAAATCGGTACGACCGCAATTCTTCTGCGGTATTACCGCAAGTCGGTAATACCGAGTTTTATTCGGCGGTACGTTATTTCCAAAGAGAGTGTTTTCTTGTGATTTTGATTATATGGAAATCGGTAGTACCGATCTGGCCAAGCGATATTATCGCTGTGTGGTAGTACCAGATTCTAGTTGGCGGTAGTACCACATCTTTCTGCAAAGGCTTGTTAAGAAGCATTTGATGCAGGTATATCTTGGCAATTAATGTTAATCACATTGTGGGACTAACATTTTCCATAAGTTGGATGAATAGGTTATGTTCCATGGTAATAGAGACTTTAGATGGCATCATGAGTTGATTGTCATCAAGTCAAGGTTCAAGAAGAGGGTGCATCATGTGTTGATACATATCAAGATCTCGAAGAGAAGATGATCATGAGTTGATCGTCAAGTCAAGAGAAGACATATCATGTGTTGATGGAGGACACGTGAAGGATGCATCATGGGTTGATGCATATTAAGACAATGACCCGGACTTGACGTGAAGATGTGCGTCGTCAAGCTTCAAGAGGATGCTCAAGGTAAAGGTATAACTAGCTAGGGCTACAGATGCATTCTAGTCTTTTACCGGTCTTGGTGTTTGCTTGGAAGAACAGATTGCTAGTATAGGTTTACCGTACTATTAAGAGGGGTCTTGTCTAGTAGTTTGAGTCTCATCATGTGTTGATAGCTCAATCCCGTTTGCTCTAGCTCTCCGTGGCATGATGCTATTATTTGCGAATGTGTTTCGCAAATAACTGAGGCTCATGTATTTAATCCTTGTAGCATGTGACTATACTTTGCAAATGTGTTTTGCAAATGATTGAAGTCCATGTACTTCTTGTGGTACGATCTAAGTTTGCAAATATATTTTACAAATTGTTGGGATTCATGCATTTTTTTCCTTAGCATGGTCTAAGATTGCTTATTGTTATTTCTTTGGACTTAGACCATGGTAGTGGCTCTTTGGAGTTGTGCCTTTTGATTTTATCAAATGTGTTTGAGATCAATCAAATAGGTGGGTTGTGTATCCCTCTGAATAAGCTTTCCATAGAGTCCAAGATCACTATATTCCGACATCAGAGTTAAAAGTTATGACCTTTTTCCCGAGTGTAAATCAGGCTGAAAATGGCTCGGTAGTACCATACCGAGATCTTGATATGACCGCCAATGATAGTACCAGATTTGTACTGCGGTACTACCGTACTAAAAACTTTAACGACTAGTTTTTTAGCATTTAATGCACCCGTTCCGATCGTTGAACAGTAAAAGCAGCAAGATCTGGGTTTGTCTGTGATACTACCGCAAATCCTGATTTTTAGGGATTTCTGCTCCCAACGGCTAGTTTTTGTGTGTGGACTATAAATACCCACCTTGGCCAGTTGGGGGGCAATTTTTGGCATCCCATTTCACTCTCTTGAGCTAGTGTGAGCTTCTCTTCTTAATTACGCATGTGTTGCACCTTGTGAGCAAGAAGAAAGGTCTCTAGTTGCATGTGTTTGCATCTAGAGGTGGATTTCGTATCTACTTGAGCTTGTGCATTCATTGCACGTGGTGAGAGTCAAGCAAGGGGCTTGGCTTATTACTAGGGGTGCAAACGGAGCGGATACGAACGGATATCGCTCATCTTGTATCCTTTTCCATATTTTTTCTCGGACTCGGAAACGGACACGGACAGTGCCGGATACGAATACGAATGCGGATAGTCTCGGTCACGAATACATGCCGAACCGAATACGGATTGTCTCTGTCACGAACACTTATTTGGATATTGCACGAAAACAGAAACCATATATGTCGCACAAATAAAGATCAATCAACCATACTACATGTCCAAAATGCAACTAGATTAGTAGTTTAACAAGCAAATTTAAATACATCACACGATAACAACGGGTGGTTAACTAGTTATGCAAGTTATCATGCATATATCAGAATAAATTGGTGCTGACAGAGCATGGAACACAGGAGATGAATATGGAGATGATTTTATAAGAGAACTTCAATTATTCTTCCAGTTTGGTACACAAAATTATATAACCTTGATGCGAAATTTTCATGTACATTCATTAAAGAATAGTTCTTCAAGAGTAACTCTTTGCAAGTCGTATCATTCACTGTCAAAGTTTCATGTAAACTACACAACATTTAATTAAGAGTTGTGCTTTGTCCTTATATGAGCAAAGAATTAACTGCAAATAAGTAAAAAGAAAAAAGAAAGGTCGCATTGTCAAACCTCTTCCTGTCTTCCGGTGCTAACATTGTAAATGCCAACTTTACTAGGCTCTGCCTTGTTGAGTGCTTTCACATGAGCATCAAGCCATCAACTAGATCTTTGACATCAATGCAGTCTCTTATGCATGTTCCATCAGCTGTAGGATAATCTGTTCCTTTAACCTGCAATTGATTCATGAAAATCCATCAGCCTATTGTTTAGGTGGATTGACAGAAAATTACTAGAAACTAAACTGTGTATTATGGGCCGTACTAACTTTTAACTTTTCCACAAACCAAATTGTGGAGAATAAATTGTGCAGGAGGAAATGATGGAAACAACATTCTCTATAGCCTATTGTTTAGGTGGACTGACAGTAAAAAAACATCATAAATTCTAAGGAGCAGAAAATATGGCAATATGTCACCTATTAGCAAGGGAACAAACAGGAATATGTTGAACAACAAGTCAACGGAAACACACATGTCCTACTGATGATTTGTACAAAATCTTTGTAGTCCTTGAAGTTCTAAGATAAAAGATCCTACATATGTTTGGACCATTCAGTATATAAAATCACTCTATTAAGTTTCTTTTATATATAAAAAAACATTTCAGCATGATAACCAGGACATCATTGTATTCAGTTTTCATACTTTATGAAAGAAGATGACATTACTGAGATATCTCATAGTAAGTTTCTTCTGGTGTCAATGTCATAAGTGGGCAAAACAATTCAGGAAAGAAGAAATATAGTGTGTGCAACTGAGATGTTGTATCGTATTGTCTAAAAAAAATAGTGAGACTAATATGCTTCATGTTATCATAGCAGTAATTACAGATACCCTGATCCCAGTGTAAACCACATGTCAATAGAATAACTCCGCACCTTGAATGTCTCCCATGTTGAGGCCACATCATGGTGCACTGTCAAATTTGATCCACCCCCATTGATAGCACTAAGAGCAGAGCAAACCTGTGAGACAAGATCGGCTATTGAATGCAATATATTTTTCCACCATGATATATAAGTTGATGTCCATCCGATTGCTCTTGGGTGACTAGCATCGATACAAAACATCGGTGTCTCGATCACTATTCATACAATGAATGTCGATGCACCATAGTTTTGAGCCATTTTTCTTAGTTCAGTGTTTTATCAGAATAAGATATTAAATCAAGAAATAATAAATGAAGACATGTACACGAGGTGGAAGTTTTCCAAGACTAAAGTCAGCAAGTGTAATTTCACCCATGTAAGCTGGGGTTCTCATATTTGATAATGTTCGCTAAACAAACAAAAATCAATAAATAAAAAATATGGATAAGGACATGCATCTTCTTGAAAGTGAGCGGTATATCTAACCTGAATGCGTGCTTTGATGGCTTATTTTATCTCATCACTCATTTTAGCATCGAAAAACAGTCGTGAGGATAGAAGGTTCCAACAAAGTGTACCTTCATCTGCAACTCTATCATCTGCATTTACATCGAGAAAAGTGACCGGTGTGACTCGAAGCGGCGGTTGGGGCCTTGGGTTTCACTTGTATCTTGTAATGAGTGCGCGATGGACTTGTCTTCTTGTGAACCTATTAACGCTTCAATTTTCTATCATCTGTTCAGCTATTATCAAATATGTGACCACTTACATAAGCACAAATTGCATTAATCTCATAAGTAAGAGAAAGGGACGGTTGATCACCTTAGCAGTGACCTCATGGATCAGACGTTCAAAGGTGTCTACCATTTGAGCTAATAGTACAAAGCTCAAGGAGTTCATGACCCCAGCTTAACCAGCAATTAGGGACAAGCAAATCCCTAACCACATAAAGCCATCGTAGAAGCAGATAATGGGCACATAAGCAAGTCAATTAAGCATAGGCAAGGAAATTTTTATGGAACACTAAACTTCAGATTCTGTCTAATAAATTAACATGTCAGATACATCCAATTTTCAACATGTAGATATGATTCTCCTCGACACCCTATAAAATATCTTGTACTTGGACCATTGATCAATACATGTTCAGGTAGGCTACTTGCCTACCATAGTGTTCCACAAAAAGAACATGGAGATCCAAAATGTCCAATCTAAAAACACTATGGTAAAGGATCCAACTATGAAGAAAAAGGCACCAACACCTAGCAACATAGAGAACGACAAAAAAAAAAAATCCATGAGTAATCAGGAGTTCGGTGAATAAAACGTAGCATTTTTTTTTTCAAAATATAACCAGGATTAATCAAAACAACATATCACAAATGCTGCTCCCACAAAAATACACAAGCACACACCAGACAGAAAAAAATAACTAATGACCTAACACATTTGATCTGAGGCACTAACAAGATCAAACAAAAATTTCTCATAGAAAAATACATTAATATGAACCAGATAAAGGCTATATACTTAAATCACCGATACCTAGAAACTCATTCAGATCCAAACAATAACCTGCCAAATCAACTCCCAAAATTCCCTCAACTACACATTATTATGGACCATCGAACCAAACCCGGCCGAAATACACCAAAATCTACCCAACAAGAGTGCACTGATGAAGAATCTAGACCCACCATTATATGTTAATGGAGTATTTTGGTGATTAATGACAAATCTATTTGTGAGACTAACACTCTTATTGATATACCTATTGTTTAGTCTCAGCTTGGGTATAAAAAGAAAAATCCAAACAGGTATGCATTCATTTTGATAAATCTATTTGTAAGACTAACTCTTTTATTGCTATATCTCATGATTAGTCTCAATTGGATATAAAGGTAGAAATCAAAGAGGTATGCTTTCGACATCATACTTGTATATCTTGTTGCATTCCTCGGATCCAAAATATAGGATGAATTCCACCAATAGTCTAAGTTGAATATGTGCATATGCTCTTATTACACATTTATGTATGCACACATTTAGGGGGAGTTCACTCTATGTTTTGTGGTTTCATTAGTATTGATCCATATTCCTTTGTCCACATACTTTAAGGATCCCTACTTTGAAACATATCATTGAGTATATATAACTTGTTTAGTTAATATATTCATATGAATATATGAGACCTATGTAGTTCATATATGCTCATATACCCTTTGAGTATATTCAACTTGTGTAGTTTATATATATACTCATACCAATCTATATTCAATTACTTGCAATTGAAGTGATTATCATCAATTACCAAAGAGGGAAAGATTGTGGTATCTTGTCCCACCATTATGAGTTAATGGTATGTCGTGGTAATTAATGATAATCATATTGTGGAACTAACATCTTCCATGAGTTGAATTAGCAGGTTAGGTTCCATGATGATAAAGACTTTGGATGACATCATGTGTTAATAGTCATCAAGTCAAGGTTCGGGATAAAGAAAATCATCATGTGTTGATGATGTTCAAGACAAGATCCCGAAGTAGAGAAGTTCATCATGTGTTGATGAAGATCAAGTCAAAGATTCCGAAGAAAAAGCAAATCATCATGTGTTAATGATTATAAAGTCAAGAACCCAGACTTGAAGTGAATATGTGCGTCATCAAGTTTCAAGTGGTTGTGCAAGGCAAAGGTATGACTAGCTAGGGCTAAGGATTTGTTCCTAGTCTTTTACCAATCTTGGTGTTTGGTTGGAAGACCGGATTGCTAGTATAGGTTACCGTACTATTAAGAGGGGTCTTTGACTAGTAGCTTGAGTTAGTCATGTGTTGATAGCTCATTGTGTTTGCTCTAGCTCTCTCTAGCATGATGCTATTATTTGCGAATGTGTTTTGCAAATAGTTGAGGCTCATGCATAATCCTTGTGGCATGATCTAAGTTTGCAAATGTGTTAGATAATATGATAAACGTTTTGCTGAAACATAGTGTGGAACATCCCCATGGTGGCATCTTTTGGGAATTTAAACTGGTTAATGTGTCTCAGAATAGTATACCCCTCACTTTTGATTTTGGACACATCTAATCCAATGAAAGGGGTTGGATCTGGAGCAACCTCCTCATCCTCATTCTCATCATCATTATCAGACCCTTCAAAGTTCTCATCACTGCCACTATTGCCACTAGCTGTCCCTTCCTCTTCAGCATCGTTCATTTGCTCATCTACATCTTCTTCAGGAACGTCTTCAACTGTAGATTTTCCTTTAGATGAAGAAGGAGGATGAGCCGGTCGACCAGCGGTTACCTTGTGTGGGGTTTCTTTATCTTCACCCGAAGGGGTATGTTCCTCATTTCCTCCACCCGAAAGGCTCCTGGCTCTCTCTTGCTCCCAGCCGCCATCACCTTCTCTGGCCCAGATATTCTTCTTCGGCCGTGGCTTTCGTGCTTTGAGGTAATCAATCGGTTCTCCTTCACCTCCTCTCTCCTTTCCTCCAATTGGTTTGCACTTTGGTTGACACATTTCACAAAAATGTGAAACCCTAGGTGAGGGACGTTCGTCAAAATCCGGCATATTTGATCCCTATTTGCTTCGAGGCTTCATCTCCTCAGATTCACCTCTTCATCTTGCTGGTAATCCCTCACTTCTCCACTTGAAATCTTTTTGACCTTGATTGCGATGGGGTGATCGACCGCCAATATCGCGATCCGAGCCGTGGTTATCGGTCGGCCGCGTGCTATGAGCGGTCTGACCGATCCCTTGTACCGCAAGCTTTTGTGCGGTCGTACCGTGCTTATTTTCGATACGACCGGTGTGCGGTTGTTCCGATTTTTTCAAGGCGGTTCATTTATTCCAGAAGGGTGTTTTTCCTGGACTTAGCCGCATTTGTTGCTCCTTGTGGAGCGGTCTGACCGCAGGAAAATGGGCGGTCTAACCGGCCATTGGTTGCCGGTCAGACCGGCCGTGTGTTCAACGGCTAATTTTATAGCCGTTGGAGCTGGGGGTGGTCAGACTGGCCATTAGTTGGCGGTCAGACCGATTTCCTCCAGATTCTTTGGAATCTTCTCCCAACGGCTAGTTTTTTTTGTGTGGGCTATAAATACCCACCTTGGCCAGCCTTGGGGAGATGGCTGGTACCCTTAGACATTCCATTGAGCAAAGAGCAAGCCCTCTATACTCTTTTGTGCATGTGTTCACTTAGTGAGCTTAGATAGCAAACCCTAAGTGCATGTGTTGCCTTAAGTAGTGGATTGAGTATCCACTTGAGCTTAGACACTTGATTAGTTTAAGTGAGAGTTCTAGACTTGTTACTCTTGGTGTTTGCCGACACCTAGACGGCGTGGAGGCGTCGTTGGTCCGGTGATCTTCTCAAAGAAGCTTGTGAGAAGGCCCAGCAGTTTGTGAGTGGTGTGGTGCTCGCCATCTCCGGAGTGGAGGAAAGAGCAACTCTAGTGGAGCGAGGTGTTGGTTCGGTTTGGAACCAGTCCAAGTGGTTGGACTTACCTCGGAGGGTTTGGCTTAATTCACGGAGCCGGTCCAATTGATTTTGGGCTTACCTCAACGTGGATTAGGGGAGACCGGCAAGTCTCCGATCACCATGGTAAAACATCGTTGTGTCATTGTGGTTTGATTACTTGTGCTTTACATTGTGCAATTTACATTACTTGTATTTAAATTGCTTACCTGTATGTGTATGATTGCTATCATTTATATAGTCTCATATTGTTGGTGCACTTAGTAAAGACTAGTTGATTTAGGCTTTAATTGTGCAAAACCGAATTGATCTATAATTCTGCATAAAACTCGATTTTAGCCAAAGAAGTTTTTAAAACCGTCTATTCACCCTCCTCTAGTCGGCCTCCTCGATCTTACAACTGACGCCCATCCATAAGATGATACCCCCATCATCTAGTCGAATAAACAAGAAGAAGACTAGAGAAATGGCTCTAGTGATACCGTCCGACGACCTGGGCGAGGGTCTTGATGTAGCTATTGATGATCTCTTCACGGAGGACGTTGGGGTTGGAGGCGTCGTCGGGGGACGGCTCCATGACTTCCAGCCAGTGCTCGAAGTCGCACCCGTCGAGGAGGATCGTCTCCTTGGGCGGGCGGTTGCTCTAGTTGGGGGACGAGTCCCACAGCGACGACGTCGTCTGTTGTGCCGCGAAGCACCGCACCACCACGCGCGCCGCTGCCACCGCCGGGTTGGGCGAGGCCACCACTGGGAGAAGGCTCGCCGTAGCAGAGAGCGGGTGGAGGAGGCATGAGACGGCGGTAGGGATCGGTGAGAGCCGGGAGAGAAGGAGCGCGCGCGACGTCGTCGCCATGGGGGTTAAAAACCATAGGAGGCTAGGAGACAAAGAGAGACGGAGAGGAAGGGAGGAGGCAGTGGCGGTGAGGGGAAGGGAGGAGGCGGCGGCGGCAAGGGAGGTGGTTGCGAAGGGAGGGAGAGGGAGTCTCTGGGCAGCGACGGTGAGGGAGGGGAAGGGAGGCGGCGACGGCGGCGAGGGAGGGGAAGGGAGGCGGCAGCGACGAGTGAGGGGAAGGGAGGCAGCGGCGAGGGGAATGGAGGCGGCGGCGGTGAGGGTTGGGGTAGGGCATTTGGGAGCGCGTGGGAGGGAGGGATGAGCTATGCAGTGTGCGGGATAGCGGGAGCGGGCGGGATGAAGAATGGCCAGGCGCCCGGGCCAATTGTATGTTTCATGTTTGGCGTCGGTAGTCAACCGGATATATCCGAATCCATCGGATATGGGTTATCCGAATCCGGCAGAAAATATCTGAATTTGGAAAAAAAACCGGATATCCGGAAAAATGCTCCGAACTTTGCCCACATTTATTCGGTTGGTCGGGAATTATCTGCTCCGTTTGCACCCCTGCTTATTACTCTTAGTGTTTGCCAACACCTAGACGGCGTGGAGGCATCATGTCCAGTGATCTCTTCAAAGAAGATTGTGAAGAGGTCCGGTGTGTTATGAAGGTTGGAGCTCACCTACCCAGAGCAGGAAAGAGCTACCACTAGTGGAATTGAGGTATTTGGCTTATTTCGTGGAGCCGGTCCATTTAGTTTGGGCTTACCTCAACGTGGATTATGGGAGACCGGCAAGTCTCCTAACACCACGGTAAAACGTTCTGTGTCATCGTGGTTTGCTCTCTTGTGATTTACTTTGTGCAATTTATATTACTAGAGTTAAATTGCTTAGATGTCTTTGTATGTTTGCTATCATTATAAATAGTCTAATATTGTTGGTGCACTTAGTCAAGACTAGTTGATTTAGGTTTTAATTGAGCAAAATCGAATTGATTTATAATTCCACATAAAACTCGATTTTAGCCAAAAGATTTTAAAAACCGCACATTCACCCCTCTCTAGTCGGCCTCCTCGATCTTACACCGCCCGAAGTAAAGAGAAAAAAGGGGTGTCATTGGCGCCGACGGCACGTTGAGCCACGTTATTGCCTGCCGACGCCTTGACCCGTCTGAAGCGCGCGCCACGTCGACGGCATTGCCTGACGCAAGGCCGCCACACTCCACACGTGAGCCACCGAAGCCACCCCTCCGCCGCGTGCAACACACTCGGCCGCCGCGGCCAGAACCGCCGGGTCGTCGCGCGCTACTGACTTCGCCGTGCCTGCTGCCGCCGTTTGCAGAGATCGCCGTCGCCCGAGGCCGCCCGCCGTGAGATGGTGACCACCCGACGCGTGCCCACGCCACCGCCTCCTGGCCTCCCATGTGAGGCACGAAGCCTCGCGTTCGCGCCGCTGCTGCCGCCTTGCAAGAGCACGCCGAGTAGCTGCGCCTCTGAGTCTTGTAGAGCCGTCAAGACGCATAACGCCGCGCGCCGCTGCCATGAGCTTGAAATGCCACCGCCTGCATGCGGTCCCGCGTCTGCCCGTGCGCCACCGGCTTGAAGAATAACCCCTCAGAAATTGAAAAATTACGCGAATATTTTCTCAGAACAAAAAATTTAGCAGTTTAGCCCCTAAAACTTGCAAAAATCACCAAAAATTCATATTCCGGCAAAAAAGAGCCTCGGTAATTCAAATTTTGAATTATTTTGAGCATTTGAAGCATGTTTAACTTTGTTATTATTATTATTATTATTTATATGCAATTTATATCTTTGTATTTGATGTTTTGATTATCTGTGATTGTTTATATTACTTTTAATCACTTAAAATAGCAGTAAATCATGAAAAATACATAGAAAAATACGGGATCACAAACCTAGAGTTCGAATAGCATTATGAGAATTTTGCAACCATTTTATGTAAATTACCCGCAGTAATCTTATAAACTCTTTGCATGAATATGAAGATGGCTGGCATCACGAACCAGGAGTTCAAAGGACTGACCTAGCATGGCCAGAATTTGTATCAGTCTTCAATTCTGTGGTAAGGTAATCACAGATGAGCAGAAGATTGAGAAATCTCTCTCTACCTTTCACCCGAATGCGGTGCAATCTGTACGCAACTATCGTCAAGGCGGCTACAAGGAGTATGTCGAATAGATTGACATCATGCAAGTTGCGGAAGCTCAATATGATGTTGTAAGGAAGAACTACATCTCACAGCCGCCTAGCAGCAATGTTGGTCATGAAGCCAATGCTAGAAACTACAAGGTGAGGAAGCCTCCTACAAAGGAGAGGGGTAAGAAGGGTATGGTCGTGGGTCGCAGCACGTTATTGATGCTTACCAGTCTAAGAAGAAGGGCAAAGGACAACATGAGGCACACTTCGCCATTGTAGGCATGGAGGATCCACAACCATTAGTTGCACTCATGGATGTGGACAGCCCAGTAGCAGCCCCCATCACCCCTCCTTTGGACATCGCAGCGGCCAGAGCCGTAGTTGCCCAAGAGGAGAAGATCATCATGGAGCGGATTGATGCAGAACATTGAATTATTTTATTCTTCGAATAATGGTTGTAAGCTCTAGGAGAGCAAAAAAAAATTAAAATTCTTATGTATTTTTTCGTATTTATAATAGCAAGTTATGTTATGGTATTTGAAGTATCAGAACGCGTGTGGCGCCCTACGGAGGAAGTGTGCTTAGCAGATAGTGGCACAACGAATACCATCTTGAGAGAGATAAAATTTCTTCCAGTCGATCACCAAGAATGCTAGTAGTCTTACGACAATCGCAGGCAGCGATACTTGTATAATAGGCTCAGGAAGGGACACAATTATACCCCCGATGGGCACAACTTTGGTCGTTGAAGAAGCCTTGTTGTACCCAGAATCGACTAGAACTCTCAAGGATATTTGCGCTAACAGTTTTTACGTAAAGACTGAAGAAGAGTGTGGTAAGGAATACCTACTCATTACAAAGCGTAAAGAAAGTGGAAAAGAGTATTAGAAGCTCTGAACTTTTTTTAATCTCTGGCATGATAGATTAGGCCACCCAGGTCTTAGGATGATGAGAAATATAATTGACAATTCACAGGGACATAATATCGATGTAAAGAATTTTCCGAATCAGGAAGATTTTGTGTGCCTCGCATGTGCCACCGGGAAATTAATTACTAGACCTTCTGTTCTGAAAGCAAAGAATGAAGTCCCTGCATTCTTGGACCATATCCAGGGAGACTTTTGTGGTCTTATACAGCCCTTGTTAGGGTCATTTAGGTATTTTATGGTGCTAATCGATGCTTCTCCAAAATGGTCGCACGTATATTTATTGTCTACGAGAAACTATACTTTTGCAAAGCCAGTCTCGTAGGTAATTAAAATTGAAAAATAATTTTCCAGATCATCATGTGAAGTCCATTAGAATAGACAACGTCGGAGAATTTAATTCAAATACATTTAATGATTATTGCACGGAAATGGGAATTAAAATTGAGCATTCCGTACCGCATGTCCACACCCAGAATGGATCAGCAGATTTTTGCAGAATTGTAATTTACCAACTACATGTTGGGGACATGTAGTCCTGTACGCAGCAACTCTTATCAATTTTAGACCACTAGCATATAACATCATTCACCTATGCAACTAGCGTAAGGGTTAGCACTGAAAATTTCTTATCTTCGTAGATTTGGTTGCAATGTTTATGTACCTATACCACCACTACAGCGAACTGCAATGGGCCCTCTTCAAAAGTCTGGGATGTACATTGGTTATGAGACAACATGCATAATCAGGTATTTGAACCCTATCACTGGAGATTTGCATACTGCCCGATTCGCTGATAGTATATTAGATGAGGATAGTTTCCCGTCATTAGGGGAAGGAAATCAACCCCTTGATGAAAATACCAGAAAATAGAGAAGTCCAGAAGATAATTAAAATCCATGCACATGACCCGCGCACTAGTGAAGCAAATAGAGAAGTCCAGAAGACAATTGAAGTCTAGAAGACAATTGAAGTCCAGAAGACAATTGAAGTCTAGAAGACAATTGAAGTCCAGAAGATAATTGATTTGCAAGCATTAGCGAATCAACTGTCTGACCACTTTAGTGATTTGAAGAGCGTGACCAAGTTGCATGTGCCTGCACGCAATGCACCGAAGAAAGAAAAAGTATCCCTAATCCCGTCCTGCGGCCTCAGAAAGGATGAGAACTCCAGTCCCTCGAATCCGACGTAACCGAGGACGCCTGGTGAAAAAGGATAAGAACGACTTGACACAACCGATCACTGAAGTTTCGCAGAACCAAAAGGGGGGCCAGTTGAGACCTGGCACTAGTATGGAACCTTTAGAAAAGGCATACTGGATTTGAACATCCCCATGAAGGGAGACATCAGTAGGGATGTGTGCGCACACATCGGAGCTGAAAAACTAAAGGGACTTGCCCCGTAATCGAAAGCAGCGGTGAGCAAGTAGAAGCATTAGAAGAATCGTCCCATGAATAAATAGCTATAAACCATGTGATCACGGGAGAATATATGAATAAGACAACAGCCAATGTCGACATTTATTTGCAAAGAAAATTGCCACAATCATCGATCTTGATCCAGAGCCTACATCGCTCGCTGAATGTAAGAAAAGATCAGATTAAGAAGATTGGAAGAAGACAATAGAAACTGAATTATTATCTCTGAATAAAAGAGAGGTGCTTGGGCCTGTAAGCCGTACGCCTCCGCATGTGCACCCCGTAGGGCATAAGTGGGTATTTGTTTGAAAGAAAAATGAAAATAAGCAAGGCTCATTGCATAATATTTTACTCAACGTCCAGGAGATGATTATGAAGAAATCTATTCCCCAGTCATGGGCGAAACCACCCTTTAGACATTTAATCTCAATGGTAGCTAACTTGAATTTAGAAATAAAATTGATGGATGTGGTAACTGCATACCTTTATGAAAATTTGGATTCAGACATTTATATGAAGGTACCTAACTGTATACTTGTCCCGAACCAAGACAGAGCAAATAGAAATCTGTACAGTATGAAACTCAGAAAGTCACTACACGAACTTAAGCAATCAGGCAGAATATAGTATAATCGCTTGAAGCAGCTTTCTATGCAAGAAAGGCTACACGAACAATGATAATTATCCCTGTGTATTTATACGACGATCCCAGGAGGGATTTTGTATAATCTCAGTGTATGAAGATGATCTGAACATCATTAGAACCCTGGAAGGTATTAAGAAAGCAATCTCTTACCAGGAGTCGGAGTTCGAAATGAAAGATTTGGATAAAATCAAATATTGCCTAGGCTTGCAGCTTGAGCATACCCCTGAAGGGATATTAGTGCATCAGTCAGCATACCCCTGAAGGGATATTAGTGCATCAGTCAACCTACACTCAGAAGGTGTTAGAAAGGTTCGGTTTTGAAAAAGGCATACCATTCGAAAGTGCCGATGGTCGGAAGATCCTTGCAGCAAGACAAGGACCCGTACAGACCTAAAGAAGAGGGGGAGGAAGTCCTGGGACCGGAATTCCCATACTTAAATGCAATAGGAGCACTCATGTATTTAGCAAACTGTACTAGACCAGGCATTGCATTTGCCTTGAACCTATTAGCAAGATATAGTACAGAACCTACCAAAAGGCATTGGTAGGGAATAAAGGACATCTTCCGATACATCCAAGGAAGTAAAGACATTGGTCTGTTCTACAGAAAGAACCAAGTCCGGTCTGTGAATGACTATGCAGATGATGGGTACCTGTCGGATCAGCATACAGCCAAGTCGCAAACATACTATGTATTCCTATGTGGTGGAACTGTAATTTCATAGAAACCATATAAACAAAGTCTTGTATCAACTTCGACGAACCACTCGGAAATCATAGCACTGTACGAGGTCTCACGAGAATGTGCTTGGCTTCGGCAGATGATTCACCACATACAACAGTTGTGTGGATTGAATACCGCACAAACCCCCACTATTATCCATGAAGATAATGCAGGTTGTGTTGCACAAGTGCAGATGAGTTATGTGAAGAGTCATCTCACAGAGCATATCAACCCCAAGTTCTTTTATGCTCATGAATTGCAAAAGATGGATGGAATTAAAGTATTGCATACTAAGTCATGTGAAAATCTTGCAGATTTATTCACTAAGTCACTTCCAGCATCTAGCTTTGAAAGGTGCATTTGTAGAATTGGAATGATGAGACTTAGAGAAGTGCAGAATTCATGGGGAGAATTTTCACGAACTCATTATTGAAACTTGATCACGAAGATCGAGTACTCAAAAAATAAATCCTAGAGATTAAATGAAATTGGGTGGATTGTACTTGATACGGGGTGGCCCGATTTCCTCGAGTAGAACCGTAGATAAATAGCGCTTGAAGACGAACACTGCTCAACTGTACACCACGCGTCAGTGCATGGACTTGCAGCTCTATGGATATTCGCCAACACGCACCAGGATGATCGCTGCTAGACCACGAGCGTAGGTCGCCAAGCCCTCAATTCCCAACGGAAAAGCAAACTTGACCTTGAAATGCAGAACGAACAATTGATCGCTTAATTCTCTCTCAGAAGTCCTCGCATGAACTCTGTTATGAAAGAACAAGCAATAACTTGTGTTCTATTCTTTTGCATAAACGTGGTCTGATTTACAATGGGGGTCTACCCCTCAATATATAGTCTCGACCTAAGAACTATTCAGTATTAATTTTCCATGTGGTACTATTCACACGTGCGTTTACTGTTCAAGCAATGCACTGTAGCGCGGCATGTACTTTAGCACGGCTACTGTTCACGGACCGTTACTGTTCACGCGTGGCACTATTCATGGGCCGGTTACTGTTCATGCCGTGGGCTTGTGCTTCCTTCCTGGTTCCTCCACATGGGCTTTGTGTTTGACCGCTTGGGCCTTGATCCCTCGCTTGGTTGTATGGACATTGGCCCTCTCCTCCTTGGCCGAATGGGTCATAGATTAGCGTCTTGACCTCCTCATTTGACGGTCTTCCTTGGATGACGGCCCCATATCTTTGATTTCCATCCATCGTTGAATCTTCAAACCTGAGCACAAGCAAAATACTGTTTTTAGGTAGTATAAAATTCTCATGAAAATCAATGACATATTCATTAAGGAGCAAGTTCACATGAGATTGTAGTTTCTTGGCACGTGCTCTTGTAATTGGCCCAGTCGGCAATTCGATGCGTATATCTTGAGCATTAGGTGGAGGAGAAAAATGTGTCGTAGGGATGCCCTCATCAGTACTCTTTTTCCCTTGACGAGTTTTTTCGAAGTTTCTCGGTTAAGGTTTTTAACGAGGCAATTCGTGCAACGCAGAAGAACGTGTACCATATACTCTTTCTTCAGATTTTTTCTACTGGATTTTTATGAAGTTTTGATGTGACATGAATATGACGGATAAGTGCCCAAGAGGGAGTGTTAAGAAACCAGGTCCGTGTCAGGTAGGTCTGGCCTATTATGGGTATCTCATCCATTCAGTTACCTATATAAAGAAGGGGATCTCAAATATTATACTATAGTTTTACAGAAGAACAATAAAGAGATGTTAGAAGTTTTTTTATATCTCTATGTTTAATCTACTATTTTATTCTTATGTTGTTGTGTTGTTCTCATGATTCTAACTTTGTCTGCCTGCTTTCCTTTTCCTTTGTATGGAATCAGAACCCGACCGCCTTTTCCCGCGTCCTTTTCTTCCCCTGTTGGTTCTGCTCTGCATAAATTGCTTTGCTTCTTCTCGAGGCCATCGCCGAATTCCAGTTCCAATTCCAATTCCTCCCCGTCCCACCACCATTGCCAAGAAGTGCAAGCTCTCTCCGGTACGCTTCCTGCTCGTCTCCTTATCTATTATCGTGTCTACCTTCATCTTGGATGGAAATTCACATGTGCGCCGCAAAAATCTTCCCTTTTTTCCTCTTTTCTGTAGCGCGACTGCCTGTCTTTTCGCTGGAATCTTTGATAGTTAAGATATTTCTTGTTTTTTCTCAAAACAAATTATATATAATTTGTCGGGACCTTTGATACTGGGCACTGTTCTTGGGTAGATAGACTCGCAAAACCTGTAGCCTTGGTGCGATTCATCCTCACAGATATATACTTCTGGTTTCAGCTCGTTAATTTCTTGGATGTTCTAAGAGAAATCCTGCAGTGAACTGTGTAACTACTTACTAGCCATAATATTCTCCTGTACTTCGCCAAAGCTCGTCCTTTTCGCTATCTCTGGTTTGTACTTGATCGTTGCGAGGTGTTGGTCGGGTGATGTGACTGTTTCTTGTTCTTTTTCTTTGTCGTCAATATATTTATTGTTCTACTCGTCAACAATATTCGGCCACACACGGACACTGAAGCTACATATAACCTCTTTTGCTTGACCGACCCTTCATGGTAGCCAGACCACAAAAGCAGTGAAAAACTTCTCGGTTGGTTTTTTTTAACACGGGGTACCGCCGAAAATCGGAAATTTCGGCCTAATTTTTTTTTTGAAATTTTGGAATTTTAAATTTAAAAAAAGCAAATTCAAACAAAAATCAAGTAAATTCGATTTTTTTTACAAAATTCATCAAAACCAATTGTTTTTGCCGGTTTTTATTCCTACCGGTTACCGGCGGTAACCGACGAAATCTCGCCGAGAAGTTTTTCACTGCACAAAAGTAGTAGCTTCATTTCACAGCATCACATAATTGTAGCTGTCACATGGTTTCTATCCTGTTCTTGTGGTATTGTGATGAAATTTCTAGATGAACCTGAGGTGTCACTTCTTGAAGCTTTTTTTTTTGGTTGGTTGGTAGCTGATAAGCTGAAGTCTCAGGGACCATGCCCATCACTGCCAATTCTTCATTTTTTGGGGGAAGTTTTTGCGTGGTCACATAGTGGGAACGGAGGCTCACTATAGAATGTGCTACTGTTGCATTGCGTGTGGCTTTGGCAGTGGCATGTGAATATCTGGTGGTTTTGTTGTGTGTGTGTGTGTGTGTTTTTTTTTTTTTGAAACCGATGCAGGGGTGCCGCCATTCAATTAAGAAGAGAAGAAAGTTTATACAAAAGAGCTGGCCAACACGGCAACAAAGCTGAGCGGCAACACCACAACTGAGCAGGAACTAGAACGAAATTACAGTGACAAAACAGAGGCAACTACAACAAAAAAAGGAGGAGATTTGTTGGGTTCATTTGTGTTATGCGTTTGGAACTTTGTATATGTGGTATGTTTACTCACACCTGCAGTACACTTTTGCATTTCTTCGCAGAGTTGGATTGGTGTTGCTGACCCATTTCCAGGGCCCAGATGGCAGATGCAAACAAGGTAACTCTGCTGAATGGTAGTTCTGTAACATCAATACCATCTCCATTGGTCCATCTATTCCTATGTGCTGTGCAACTCCGTGTTCACATGATCGTAACTTCCCAAATCCCAATCTTGCTACAAGTGTACCTGTGGTCATTTTTCATAAGCGCTAATTCTAAAAAGAAATGGAAATTGTAAAAACTAAACACATGAGCTTAGACGTCAAGGGAGTAGTACATAGTAGTGATGGTATGCTTCAGAAGTAAATAACCTGTATGTTGAATTCATTTCTTTGATTTTGCAACTTTATGCTGTGATGCCATTGTGGAGGTAGCAGTCTAGCAGAGTTCTATGTGGGCAGGAATGACAATTTTTCAATATCACCAAGGTTGTGAGTTGTGACCTATTGTTCATCGCAAAATTGTGATGTCTTCACAAATTTCTTTATTTTTTTTTAAATCTTGATTTATTACATAATCTTTATTCTCGGTTTTGCTTACAAAATTTCCTCCATTTGTATTGTCCATTTTGCTCTGTCAAACTATATATTTGTCAAGTGCTATATATATTTGTGGCTTACTGTTTTACTGGTTTGGTTTTCCAGAATTACGTTGGCTCATTTCCTCCCGGGAAAAAAATAACAGTTGTGTTTGTCATAGGTATAATTTCTTTTATACTTTTTTTTATATAAAAGAGGATAAACCCTGATTTTATAGAAAGCATATAAGGATGATACAACCAGTTCAAACCGAAAGTAGGCTGGAGATACCAGCAGCAAAAGAAAGCTCAAAACAGGGAAGCAACATAAGCTTCCACAAAGACTAGCCAGATTACAACCTCTTACAAAAACAAGAACTAAGAAATTAAGGCAGTCTCCATCCAAAGAGCCACAGACAAGCAAAATCGGCCTTTCATCATTCTGAAGCTTCTCACCCAAGCCCTCATCACCTCCAACAAACCATCAAGCTTCTTCTGGTCATCCTCTCAGAGAAGAATGCACCATTACTGCAAACATGATACAATGTTGAGAACAACTTCAATTGACTGTTTAGTAAAAGTCTTCTCGATCACGTCTTTGTTCCTGCATTTCCAAATTGTCCAAGCAAAGGCTGCAAAACTGAGTAAGCCAAGGTGATAATCATTAGCACCCCGGTTATCCAACCATCCAATATGTAAATCATCAAGAGAATCCGGGGTTCTCTTCCACTGAAAAGACTCTTTGATGCAAGACCAAACAAATCTAGCCATTCAACACTTAAGGAGCAAGTGATCTGCATCTTCTGGCACCCCACATAGCCAGCACTTGTTATTACCATTCCACTGTCTTCTCACCAATTGATCTGCAGTTTGAAGTATATTCAAATAAATTTGCCACAAGAAGATTTTTACCTTCAAAGGAATTCTGCTGGTCCATATTTTTTGAAGTCTCCTATCAATGACCCCCCCAAACAATATATGTCTACAGAGGGATTTAACAGAGAACTTTTTGGACCTATCTAAATACCAAACGACCTTGTCATTCTCCTCAGAAAGCCTCACCCCTTTGATTAAGTCTTTCAATTCTCTCCAAATAACCTCCTCTTCAGCACCGAAGTTTCTTTTAAACAGAATATTCCAAGTGTTATTAATCAAACAATCTGAAATTTTAATATCAGGAACACTGCAGATATTATATAAACTCTTAAACCTAATAGAGAGAGGGCAGTCACCTATCCAAACATCCTTCCAAAAGGAGGTATTAGCACCATTACCTACATGATAAGAAACACCCCAATTGTACAAATGCTGGACCTTACCAAGGGTTTTCCAAAACTGAGAACCCCTTGAGTCTAAAGAGTCTCTAAAGTCTCCTTGAGGAAAATATTTAGCTTTTAATAACCGAAACCAAAGCTCCTCTTTAGCTTTACTAATCCTCCACATCCATTTACTTAGCAAACAATCATTCATGAGATTGGTATTTAGAACCCCCAAACCCCTATAGTCTTTAGGTCTGCAAACAACCTCCCATTTAATCATATGATACCTTTGCTTATCCTGGGCTCCACTCCAAAAGAATCTGGCTCTAATAGTATCTATCTTTCGATGAATCTCCTTACTCAATCTGTAGAAACCCATTATGTACATAGGCTGACTACTCAAACAACTATTAACCAAGATCATTCTCCCACCTGAAGAGAGTAACTTGGATTTCCAATTATCCAGTCTGTGACTTAGCTTGTTAAGAATCTTCTCACCAGCCCTCTTATTTACTTTTCTCATATCAATTTCAACACCTAGGTAAGTAAAGGGTAAGTTCCCAAGTTTGCAATTAAACATATTAGCAATTCTCCTTGCTTCTTCATTTCCCTCCCCAATCACAAAAACCTCACTCTTATGATAATTGATTTTCAGACCAGACATCCATTCAAGCAGTACAAAAGGAACTTAAGATTCAGAATGTAAGCATCATCACACTCTAGCATCAGTATAGTATCATCAGCATATTGTAGGATAGGAACTCCTCCTGCAATTAAATGATATGCCACCCCTTTAATCAAACCCTTTTTTTGAGCTTTATCAACTATCCCTGATAGAGCATCTGCCACCAGATTAAACAGTAAAGGAGATAAAGGGTCTCCCTATCTCAAACCCCTATGAGTAGTATGGACCTACAGATCCGTTCACATTGATACTAACCTTGCCTCCCTGAACAGAATTTATAATCCAATCTATCCATATATGAGAAAACCCTTTACCAATCATGATGTCTTTCAAGAAACTCCATTGCACTTTATCATAAGCCTTTTCAAAATCTAATTTAAGCACAATCCCAGATTTTTTGGTTGTTCTCAAATCATGTAAAATCTCATGAAGAGATAAAACCCCATCTAAAATATTTCTCTCCTTGATAAAAGCAATTTGGCTAACATTGATAATGTTATTAGCAATACCCCCCAGTCGAATAGCTAACAATTTTGTTATGATCTTGAAACTCACATTCATTAGACAAATGGGTTTGAATTGTTTAATGTTGTTAGCATCTTTGGTTTTAGGAATCAAAGTGATCACCCCATAATTCAACCTTTTTACATCCAACTTTCCCCCAAAAAAATCCTTAATCAAATTCATAAACTATTGTCTCAGAGAACCCCAACAAGTTTTGTAGAAACAAGTGGGAAAGCCATCTGGCCCAGGTGCAGAGTCACCTGATAAACTCTTAATAATATCCCAAACTTCAGCTTCAGAAAAGATCTGAACTAATCTGTCATTCTCTGCATCAGAAACCTTATTCTCTGGATCCCAAAAATTGGGTGATAAGCAAACATTTTGAATCACTTCATAGCCAAAGAGATTCTTATAGAAATTGTAGATGTGTTCTTTAATATCCCCTTCATTAGATAAAATCACCCCTTCATCCTCCAGAGAGTATATAAAGTTTTTCCTTCTTCTGCCATTAGCACAACAGTGAAAGAATCTAGTATTAGCATCACCCTGAGTAATCCACTTCACCTGACCTTTCTGTTGCCACTCTTTTTCTTCAATCTCATAAATTCTCTCCAAATCCTCTTCAACCTTATATTTAGCCAACAAATCCTCAGTGCTTAAATTTGAAAGATCAGCTTTTCTTTCATACACTCTTAAGCTGGTCTAAAAGGTTTTTCTTGTCTTTCCTGTACTGACCACAGACATTAGCACCCTATCCTTTTAAAAACTTTCTCAAAGAGGCCAACCCCCCATTCCAAGTGTCTACAGAATAAATCAGATCAGGCATTTTATTACAAATGTCTCCCCATCTTTGAGTCACTATATCTCTGAAGTCCTCACTATCCAACCAATTCTTATTGAAGTAGAATCTCCCATTTCTTTTGATCTCCTCCTCCCTTGAGGACAGACAAATCGGATTATGATCAGACCCCACTCTAGGGAAAGTAATGACATAACATAAGGGTACATAAATTCCCAATCAGTGGAGACCAAAACTCTGTCCAAATTCACCATGATGGGACAAATCTGCTTATTGGTCCAGGTAAACTTTGGTCCCTTTCTCTTAATCTCTATTATCAGCAATAAACTCATTAAATTTATCAATCAAAGAGAAATTGACCCCTTTAGAACTTTTGTCTTCTGCCTTTCTAATCAAGTTAAAATCTCCTTTATCACCACAGGTAAACCAGAAGTATGACACTTCTTGTTCAATTCTCCCAAAAACTCTAAAGACAAATTATGCTGAGCAGGGCCATACACAACCATCAGCTCCCTTCTAAAAGAAGTCTTTTTATTTCTTACTATCATACTCACAAAAAAAACTTCCTTGATCACCCCCTTCAATCTCCAATTCACTTGTATTCACCCCAAGTAAAATCCCTCCAGAATGGCCAAAAGCAGGAATCCAATTCCAACCAAAATTCTGAACTCCTGTCAAGGTGTCCAATTCATGTTTAGAAAAATCAGTCCTGATAGTCTCTTGAATACCCACAGCATCCAGATTTTCTCTGTAAATCAGCTCTTTTAGCTGTCTTCTCCTAGCAAATTTGCCCATGCCTCTAATATTCCAGAAAAGACACTTCATGTTTTACTTCTGTTTTTAGTACCTCTGCCAGCTTGGGACCTGTTCCTGAGCTTTTTATCCAGCTTGAAGCCCACTGCCTCTCTTTCTGCATTGTCTAACACATTCAAACACACATCAACACCCCTATTTTCCTCAACATTTGTATTCACCCCCTTATCATCAGATGTTTTTTTAGAATCACTTTCTAATTGGGCCAAGGCAGCCCTAACTAGCTCTTGAGCTTGCATAGCTGAAATCACTTCCTTTGCACTTCGATTTTGAGAACCAAGAACAATATCACAAGAAGAAGCAATATTTTCTAAATAAATATCAGAAGCAGCATTAAGAATAGTAAAAGGATTAGATTGAGTTTTACCTTGAGTCTCCAAATTCTGGATGGATTTGAGGAGAATAGCTTTCTGTTGCATGGGGATGCCCTGATCCTGAATTCTACTACTCTTCCTAATAGCAACTTGAGGTTCTTTGAATTTATAAGTTCCTCCTTTCCTTTTCGAGACAGTCCAGTCACCAGCTAAGCCCTCCATTTCAGGAATTTTGCAAATATCATCAACCCCCTCTATGTCATCAACAATATCCACTCTAGACTCACTAGCTTCCTCAGAACTACCAAAATCAGTCTCTTCCCCTTGATGCAAAATTCCCCCAGGAGAATGTATATAACTTAAGGTGTTCTTTGTATACTGTCCCACCATGTACATGATATATTGGCCTTTGGCCCATTGGAATAGACAGAGAGGGTTATTCCAACATGGTATCATAGCCCATGGAAACCCTAACTCTAGATTCCACTCCCACTTGACTGTTGGCCTATGATATGTCCTGCATTGCTCTTTGAGCTGATCAGCCCATTGCTGAACTGCTGATGCAGGCGGGCCTGGTAGTGGCAAAGGCACTCAGTGTGCTATGATTGTGGATCAGTTTGGGTTTACCCATCTGAGTTCTGGAGATCTTCTTCGCGAAGAAGCTAAATCTGACACTGAACAAGGGTAACAGTCTACTCCGGTTTCCTATAAATAAATTGGATTATTTCCATCTTCTGCTGATCTGATTAGCTCCTGTATTGTAAGCATCGTCTTGGTATCTTTCTAATGTCTTTCCGTTTCAATCAGTACAATGATCAAGAATCTCATGCGTGAAGGAAAGCTTGTGCCACCTGAGCCCATCGTTAAGCTATTGTTAAAGGCCATGCTTGCAAGTGGAAATGATAAGTTTCTTATTGATGGATTTCCGCGAAATGAAGAGAACCGCCAAGCGTTTGAGAGTGTTGTAAGATTGCTTCTCTGTATCTATTAGTAGTACTGAAAACAGTACAATCTTTTTGTTGTGTGTTTCACATCAAGTTTTTTTTTTTGGTGTCAGATTAACATTGAGCCTGAGTTCATACTATTCATTGACTGCCCAGAGGAAGAGATGGAGCGGCGCATTCTAAATCGAAATCAGGTTTTGTGCCTGTGATTGTTTAGACCCAGCTTGTTGTCGCATTTGACTAATTTGGCTCTCAATTTGGTGGTTTGCAGGGAAGAGATGATGACAACATCAACACCATTAGGAGCCGGTTTGTAGTTTTTCAGCAGTCAACTTTGCCTGTAATTCAGTATTACGAGAAAATGGGGAAGCTTCGAAGGGTAATTTAGAGTACTCTGAATTTATGACCAACATACGATATGCTAAATTATAGTTCCATACAGGAGATAATAGAATAAATGAAGAATTATAGATAATACATGGGGATTGAAACTTATTCATAGCTCAGTTTTTATTTTACATCATCATAAAAGTAGGAATTCCCTCGCAAAAAAATAAATAAAATAAAACTAGGAATTGACCATTTTCATCACTGCTCATCTCTACACATGAATTGGTATCACAGCTCCTTATTTAATGATTAGTTGATTGTACAGCAAAATCCCATGATGTTTTCCATCACTTTAAACTGCACTTACAGTTGTCATACATAGTTCCCTATACTGTGAAGGTTTTGCTATCCTAGATGCTATAGTGAGAAATGCTTTTGTTCTGGTGAAATAAATTATAGCTGGTTGTACCCGATCTTCAGGTTGATGGTGCCAAGCCACCGGATGCAGTTTTTGAAGATGTGAAAGCCATTTTCGCTCAGTTAAACACTCAGGTAACGATTCATGTTTCATCTTTTGAATGCTTAGTTTGAAAGGTATAATACAAGTAATATTAGTGTCTCATCCAATTGGATGATACCATAAAATGTGAGAATTGTGAAGGTTTACTTTGGCTTTTCGATAGGCAAACCATGCTAGCCACCAAGCTAGTGGTTTGAGCAGAGCACAAACTAATCCATTCAAGCGTTGGTTCCTTGACTTATGCTGTGGTAAGCAACCGCCATCAGCTGCTTTAGCCTTCAGCATTTGATTGTTTCAGTTGGATTGTTTCAAACTTATACTTGACCAATAATCATGCTTCAATTTCATGTTTTGTGGTAACCACTGCATTTCTGATTGTCAGGTTGCTTTGGGACGCAAGAGGCAAGAAACTGATAGTAGAAATGTAAATGGCATGATTAATGTGTGAGAGTGTGGCCTGTAAACTGTTGATTAGCTTTTTATAAAAGCTGGGTTAATCCTTGTTAAAAAAAAAGTGTGAGAGTGTGTGTGAGTGTGAGTGGTATCCTTCAGTCCTGAAGGTTGTAGCAACTTAGGTACAGGAAACAATTGGTGTTTTAATATGTATATTTGCTGTGTAAGTGTGTTGTGGCATTGTGCTAATTTAGTTTGTTAGCATGGTTAAGCTGTGTGAATCTTGTAACCTTTTAACAAAATCTTGCATGGACAGCTGCAGTTTGTTAAACCCTTGTCTGTCTGTCCGTCCATTGCTCCTTCAGAAATACATATCTGACATGACAAACAATGCACCTTGATCTTTGTCAGAGAATCTTTGATTTCAGACTTCCGAGGCAGCTGTTTGTGCCTTTTTCATTTCTACCGTGCTATGCTATGAACATCTAGGCTTGCGTGGGATTTGCAAATGTGATGATGGGCCATGTCTTTTGGTTGGGCTGGTATCAGGCCCATGGATCTTGAACTTATATAGGACCTAAAACCTCGGGCTGATGACACGATGACCCTGGCCCATGATCAACTTCAGTTACTACAAATTCACGTGCATTAACAAGAGGAATCCAAATTACACATCAAGATATATATGATATTAATAGGGTGTCCGTACGTTGCAACAGAAACACATTTTGAACGAAATAATTTTTATATTGTGTGTAGCGTACGTACAAAGTCGAAGTTTTCTAAATCGTCTCCCACTAAAATTTTTAATAGTTAGGAATGCAAAACAGTTGTGCATTGCATTCCATGGCTCAAAAAAAAGAGAACAAAATCTCAAACTGTTGTTCAAAACAAGTAGAAAACACATATTTATATTGAAAAATTTAGGCACACATTTGAAGTTAGACCCAACAGTTCTAATAGCTTAAGTCATGCACACATTTGGAGTGAGAACTCAGAACCAATGATGTTTTTTTAGGTATAATGTACATTAGAACAACAAATACATTGGAGTCAGAGCTAGGGGCATGGGCGGTGTCTAATATACATTGTGACTATGATAACATGTTGTAGGCATAAAAATACAAACAACTTAGAACTACAAGGCATAAAACAAATATCCAAATTTATACACCTGAAAACGACATTCCTTTGACCCCGTTTGATGATTGAGAAAGCTCTTTGATCATTAAATACACCAGCCTCCTAAGACCAACATCACTGGACTGGAATAACTTAGTTACTGCAAAGAAAACTTATGTGGCCTCAACCTGCAACAGAAATGTATCCATTAGGGAATAAAACAAGCATAACACACTTGGTAGCACAGTTGAATCCCCTCTTCTATTCCTTAGATCAACAACATACTTTGCAGTGATGCATATTACATTGTTAAATCCAAATTTACTGCAATGCGGCATAATTTGGTTGCAGAAGACACAAAGGTATAAAATTGTCGGACCCCAAATTTGGTGCTTGGGATCCACTGTGTATAGTTGTGTCATTCCCTGGATTAGTAGCTGACACACACAGTTACATTGTTGGCTCAAAGTACATATCTCGCAATTGTTCAATTATTACATAATAATAAACATAGCACGACATACCTTACGGTTTTTTTACGTGCGGTGTGGCCGAACCGGCCAAACCCCCCACAAGGAGTCAGCAGCGGAAGAAGTGCCAAAGCACAACGTGTGGAAACCCTCACAATATGCCCACCGGCAATCGACTGTGGGCCCGCGACCTAGTTCTTGGCCTTCTTGATCTTCGGTTCTTGATCCGCACTCATCACTATTCATGTAGTCTTCTTGTTCCTCAGTCTTGATCGGTACTCATAGTCAACCCGAGGCAGGACAACGATCAGGTAATAGCTGATGGTTGTGGTTTGATCACACCTGGTTGTAGAGGAGGTTCAGAGGAGGTCCTGGGGTGGTCCCGGAGAGGTTCTAGGAAGGTCTCGAGGTGGTCTTGAAGGTCCTGGAGAAGTTCTGAAGAAGTCCCAAGGAAAACCTGGAGTTGTCCCAAGGAGATCCCGGGGAGGTCTTAAGAGGTCCTGTGGAAGTCCTGTAGTGGTCTTGGGGAGGTCTTAAGGGATGCTATAGAGACGTGCTGGGGAGGTCCTGAGGGACACTGCAGAGATGTCCTGGGAGGTCTTGGGGAACACTGTAGGGACGTTCTGGAGAAGTCCTGAGGAGGTCGTGAGGATACGACAAAAAGAGGTGCAGGAGGTCCGGAGTAGAAGGTCCTGAGAATACGATAAAAGGTTATGGGAGGTCTTGTGGATGTTCTGAGGAGATCTTGGGTGTTCCTGAGGAGGTCCCTGGGGGTCAGGGGAGATCTGAGGGGATTCCGGGGGAGGTACTTGGAGGTCTTGGGAAGTCCATGGGGATTCTGAGGAGGTCTTGGGACATCCGGTAATGATCTTTAGATCATATATGGGTGGTTGTGGGTCTTCTAGTAGTGGTCCTAGACCATCTAGGGGTGGTCGTGAAACATCTGGTTGGGGTCTTAATCTATCTAGGGGTGGTCGAGTGGCATTTGGTAGTGGTCTTAGACCATCTAAGGGTGGTCGTGAGACACCTAGTAGTGGTTCGGATGGTTTAGGGAGTTCCTAAGGAGATCCTGTAGGTCAGGGGAAGTACAGAGAGGTCCTGCTGAGGTCTTGAAGGGAGGTCTCGAGGAGATCCAGGGAAATAGATCCCGAGGTTGTCCTGGGGTGATCTTAAAGAGGTCCTGGAGCGATCTATAAGAGATTCTGGAGTGGTCCTGTAGTTCATGAGGATGTCCTGAGAGGTCCTAGGTGGTCCTGGGAGACCCTGGTAGGTCCTAGAAGAGGTCTTGGGGGATAAATCTTGGAGAGGTCTCAGCGGGGGTCCAAGATGAGGTCGTGAGATGTCTCTGAGGAGGTCTAAGAGGAGGTTTTGAGCAGTCTTGGAGATGTTCCAAGGGGAATTCCCGGAGAGGTCTTAGAGGAGGTCCAAGGGATCCGGAGATGCCTTGGAGGAGGTCCAAAAAGAGGTCCTAGGGAGATCTCGGAGGAGGTCCGTAAGGATGTCATGGGAGGTCTTAGGAAATCCTAGGGATGTCCTGGGAGATCCTTAGTAGTTCAAGGTAGGTCCCGAGAGGTTTGGAGATGTCCGAGAGGAGGTCTTGTAGACCACGCCCGGGGTAGGATGTATGACTACACACAGAGTGGACCGTGCTGGGTACGATTAGTGCTCGTAGGGACAGTGCTCGAAAGAATGGTGCAAGCCCGCAACATAATATAAACATTTCATATATATATATATATATATATATACATACATACACACACACATATCAGGCCATACGGCCAATTGTTTTACAAAAGAGCCCCAAGGTAGAAATCTTACAAAAGCCAAGATATAAAAACAAAGACAAGGGCAGAAACGGAACAAGTCGTAGTGGATCCATTCACTCTGCACACAGGCAAGCGACTGGAGGTCCCAGCCTAAGCTTCATCTTCTTCCACACCATCCGATGCAGCCTCTGGGTAGTAGTGGTCGCAGGGGTCTTGATCATATGGGTCTGAAAAGATTAAAATGGCAGAGCCTGAGTACACAACCGTACTCGCGAGCCAACACACAATGCAGTTGTATAGATGCAAGGCTAGTCAAGGGAAGCTTTAGAGTTCTTTTATTTGTGCAAAGCTAAGTTTGGAATAGATGAGTAGTAGGAAAATCCTGAGACTAGCATTTTAGCAAATCTGCTTTCATAAATGAGTTTTCATTTGAAAAGTACTATTGGAGGTCCCACCTCCTATACCATTGAGTGGTTCCATCCACTCAATGCTCGGGTATTCTCGTAATTACCACTGGTCCCCGACCGTGCCTTTCTCAAATCACAGGGTCCTTTGACCTTCCTTTTCATCACAAATGGTTTTGTAAACATGAAGACTATATCAAGCAAGTTCTCAGCACCGCTCTTGACCGTGAGCACAGCTATTATGATAGTTTTCTTACTCTACAGAGTTCGCACACTTTACCCACAAGAGGTAGTCTCCTTGATATATACACACGTTTCCTTGGACATGCGAATCAAGGGGAGATTACCACAAGGCCTTTACAATGCTCATTCCTCGACATAACCTCACCCGCTAAGGTTTCTACCGCCTGGTGCCAAACACTTCCAGGAGGCCCCCTCTTGTGCCATGTGGTTTTGCAGTGGCTCCCTTTCCCCTTTACCCACGCCACATTCCTCCCATGGTGAAGCCACGCCGAGGCGAGCAAATTAGTCGGCCAGGTCGTACCCATAATAGACTTGTGGTTGCACTGTTTTTGCATGAGAGGTCATCACAAGATTCGGTCCTTACTTGACCAAGACGGTACATCCACATACCAACATATTCTCGTGCCCCAGGCACTAGCCACCCTATTCGAAAACAGTTTTTCAGGTTTTATTGTTTTGAAAATATCATTTACTTCAACATACCAGCCAGGCTCCCAGCCTTACTGCCTAAATCATTTTCCAAAGTTTTTAAGGATTGTGGTTGGGCAACTTAATGCCCACAGGCCCATGTATCTAAGAAAGGCTAAGCATGACACTTAGATACAGACCTATCAACTAGTATGTAATCCATGAAGTCTAGGGTGACAAAGGATAATGTCCAAGTTTAAGGGTTGGAAGTTTATACACAAGTATTTGTTAAGGCATTAACTATGATCTAGACCAATTTAGTTTGATAGAACATAGCAATGCAGTTTTATAATTTAAAGCAATATAATTTGCAAAAAGTAGGCTCAATATGATCAAAGTGTTGACTTGCCTTGGCCAATGTTCTGATAAAGCTCTATATCCTGATATTCGACCTTCTCGACATCCTGGTAATAATTTCGCTCAATATGTTGATAATCATCCTATACAGTGCTCTGGCAATCTTGTTCTTGTTGGGGTTGCAGTTCCATGATATCTCCAGATGCTAATTACACATAGTACGATCGAACTCCCGAGTGACTGAAAATAACCAAAGGAACTCCAATAAATCCAAATACATTCAAATGAACGAAAACACTTCGAATGAGAGCAAACATATTTAGCGACAGTTCAACGGGATGACCAGACCATATCTTTAAATATGGCGTGGGAGACTCTCTGATTGTCTAGGCCTACACGTCTGTAAGCCCCATCGGTTAGAGATTGGTCGTGGATGAACGTACGACCAGGAGATGGTAGTAGAAAGGATTACGGCTAGGAACTGGTCGTGAGGATACTTACGACCCGAAGAGGGTTGCAATAGCTATGGTGGTTGAAGCTATGGAAGTCGTAGAGGCTATAGTGGTCCAAAAGGATACGACTAGGAGGTCGTGGGAGTGCTACGACCTGGGGAGGTCTTAGAAGTACTATAACTTGGGGTGGTCTTAGAGGCACTGTGACCTGGGGAGGTCCTGAAATCACTGTAACTAGGGAAGGTCCTGGAATTATTGTACCCAGGGGGAGGTTCGGAAAGTACTTCAATAGGGAGGTCTGAAAATCTTGTACCACAGGAGGTCTGGAAATCTTGTACTGCATCAGGAGATCTTGGAAATCTTGTGACACAGGGAGGTTGTGGAGTTTACTATGGCCAAAGGAGGTCGCGAAAGCGCCATGACTAGGGAAGGTCGTGAAAGTGCTAGGACTAAGGAAGGTCGTGGTCCAAAAGGGTGCTCTTTGCAAAAGATCAAGAGGGTGGTCTTTGTAAAAAGACCAAGGGGGAGATCTAACGAGAGGGAGGTCTGAACCCTCAGATCTAATCGAAGAGAGGTCTGAACCGTTAGATCAAAACGGTGGGAGGTCTTGACCCTCAAATCAACGAAAGTTGGTCTGGACCCTTAGATCTAAACGAAGAGAGATCTGGACCCTTAGATCTAACTGAAAGGAGATTCTGTAACCTTAGATCTAATTGAAGAGAGATCTGGACCTTTAGATCTAAGCGAGGGGAGGTCTGGACCATTAGATCCATTCGATGAGAGGTCTGGACCGTTAGATCCAATCGATGGAAGGTCTGGATCGCTAGATCCAATCAAGAGGAGGTCTGGGTACTTAGATCTAAGCGAGGGGAGGTTTGAACCGTCAAATCCAAATGAAGGGAGGTCTGGACCATCAAATCCTAGTGAAGGGAGGTCTGGGTACTTAGATCTAAGCGAGGGGAGGTCCCGACGGTCATGATGGAACCAAGGGAGGTCCCGATGGTCAAGATGAACACAAGGGAGGTCCCGATGGTCAAGATGAACGCAAGGGAGGTCCTGACGGTCAAGATGAACACAAGGGAGGTCCCGATAGTCAAGATGAATGCAAGGGAGGTCCCGATGGTCAAGATGAACGCAAGGGAGGTCCCGACGGTCAAGATGGAACCAAAGGAGGTTTCGTATGGAATTTTCAAACAAGCTTTGAACTCTCATCAAAACCAAATGTTTCTGTTTACTTGAGAATTCAGGGAAATGGGGATGCTACTGGGAGGTCGCGGAAGCGTACGTCTTGTGGGAGGTCATGGAAGTACCGCGACCAGGGGTGGTCGTGGAGGTATATGACCATAGGGTTGTCTTTGCAAAAAGGGAGGTCGTGACCCGATGAGTGGTCTTGCTCTAAGGGGGTGGTCTTTGTAAAATGGGAGGTCGTGTTCACGAGGGTGATCTTTGTAAAGTAGGAGGTCGCGGCTAGAGGGTGGTCTTGTATAATGAGAGGTCGCGACCACGGGGTGGTCTTTGTAAAATGGGAGGTCTGTGTAAGGAAGGAGGTCTTGGGAGTGTTAACCGTGCGTAGTCGATCGAAAGAAAGGATCGATTCCATAGCAGTGATAAAAAAGAAACAAATGTGCAACTGCATTGTCGCAATCGGATGAACCAGTAGAAAAGCCAAAGGAAGAACCAAAGGATCATCGAAGAGAGAACAAGGCAACTTGAACCATGAAGAGTTTCTGCCCATTAGGAACTTACTAGTCTGAAGCGGGAAGTGAAAGAATGGAGGCTACTTGGCGATGGTGGATCACAATAATGGTAGAAGCTTCATGCTGCACGTATCTTGAGGAGAAGTGGGTGGTCTTCGGTCTTCACGGGTGCTCCCTAGAAGCAGATAGATGGTCCGCCAAGGAGGTCATGGAAGGTCCCGGTTGGAGGTGAAATGAGAGTGGTCTCCAAGGCTATTCTGATGGGTGCCTACAGCAAGGCGGTGGTGTGGGGGCGCTCGACAGAGACGAGCGCTTGAGCTTGACTGGAGCTCAAGCTCTCTTGGAGGAAGAAGATAATTGGGCTAAGCACTGAGACATCGAAGAAAAGAAACAAGGAGGTCCCAAGGTCTTGGGCACTCATATACATATATCTGCACGACCTGTCCAGGGGGAGTGGTCGGAGTGGTTGAAATTCATTGATGATATGGGCCAAGACAGGCGGTGAATGATGGGGAGGTATGGCTGAATGACAGCATCATGCCTGAGTTCTTGCCTGATCTAAAACCTTGGGAGATGTGGCTGCATCGGCTTGACCCATAGCTGGTCAGAGGTACGGGAGAGGGGCGCTCGGGAGCGGGTTGGCGGAACCGGCCTTGGTGCGATCCGTGCTAGCAGGGAGGAAATAGGGAGAGGGAGGAAACTAGAGAGAATTGGGATGAGGCAGAGTAGCAGGATTTTAGATTAGCTAAAATCCTGATGTTCACTTAGGGAAACCCTAACACGATAGTAAATCAAATCACAAGGGCAGAAAAGTTGAAAGATGTCCTCAAATGACTCTCAAAAATGCAAACAAACGGAACATCAATAGACATTATACAAAAAGTTTTAAAAATCCCTCATTTTTGCCTTTATGGATTTTTAGGCTATTACAAAAATATAACATAAAAAACTTGGCAGATGTTTCCTATCGTACCTTTGTGAATGTCTCTCCATGATTAAGTAAATACAATAGTTTGGTGATGACCTGCAAAATTCCAAGGCAAATGTCAAGCAAAGAGCAATTCCATAAGAAAAATAGGGCAAAAATATAAATATCAATGTACTATTGGAAAGTATGAAAAAATGAGAGCGATTGTGTGCAACACCTACTTGCGAGCATCGTCTGGCATCAAGCTGAGGATCATGGAAAGCTCGTGCCTCCTGCAAAACATCCCCTTTTTATACCAAAAAACGGCGAGTGCTCAACTGCAAAAACCATCCGCACAGTTAATGAATAGGTAATAACTCCGAAGCCAAGTGCCCGTGCATTGCAACGGTTTCCAAATAAACCATACCACATGTTCTAAAAAACAAAAAAAAATGAATTTCATTGGATTGCTACTATGTAGTATAAGTCGGTGATAAGAGAAACATACCATCGCTCATTGCAAGTACCATAGTGCATTCTATAACTATCGATATACGATTAAAGCATTGTAATAATGATTGCAATATTTGAATCATCACGATCATTTTATGAAGGATAGCATCTGTTGCATTGTCTATAGAAGCTGTGGCTTCATTGAGAACTAAGATACAACATCTTCTCAATATTGCACGTCCCAAATAGAAGATCTACCTTTGGTCCATGCTCCAGTTCGACCTGTCTTCCACAACTATATGACAAGATCTCGACCAATATTACAAATAAGATAGTTGCAGATATCATGCTAGAAAATGAATATAACAAATACACCTAGGACTACTAATGGTTGGACAAATTTAGTGGCACATGTACTTTCACATTTTGAATACTGAAATGACTGGAGCAGAATTTTCTGTTTGACAATGGCGCATCTAGAATTTCTAGTTTGTTAAGGACAAAATGAATTCCATAAACCAAAGTATAGATGCAGCAAGGTCTCCTACCTACTGAATCCAATCCCTGTTCCTTCTCTTGGACATCTTCAAGAAGTTGACATTTACCAAGAACCAACAACAGAAAAGTAAATAACCACTTTAGCTATTCCTTTGTAGACGTCCATATGCCATAAAAAAGAGAAATACAAGCATGCCCCTAATTGAGTTTATTCATCCCATTTTGATAATGTGCTGAACTTTTTGAAATTGATAGGTATTATATCATGGTAAGTGAGCTGAATTGTCACGGTCAACAAAAGAGGACCACACCTCAATATTTAACATTACCTCAGGTTCTTTCAGAGTAACCCTTTTCCATGATAAACTTATATGATCATTGAATAGGATGAGAAAAACAACACAAATAGTTGTGTATATTACATATCTTACCTCCCATATTTGTTGATCTTAGAATTGCCCAAGAGGGTCTAGATTATATCTTACAGTACCCTGAAAAAGTGTTGGATCTTGTGGAATGATGCCCAAACGTGAACGCATGCCATGTAAGCCTATTGTAGTGATGTCCACAGAGTCTATAATTATTTTTCCTCCAGCTGGTTCAACAAGACAAAACAATGCACCAATTAAAGTAGTCTTGCAATGTAGTACAAGAGGTGCATCTTTCCTATATCTAATCTGTCGAAAAAAAATCAATCGCATAAATTTGTTAGAACCCCTAAAGATTTTCATCTTGTAAGGCATACATGCAGATATTTATATTTGATTACCTTCAAATCTTTAAGCAACTACCTTGCCAATTTGGGGTCAATCTGGTGCTAGTCGGTTTTCTTCAATAACTTTTGCTGCTTCACTTGCGCAAGTATGAACAAAAGTGATTAGTTTTTCAGATGGCAATGTTACTTTCTTCATAACCTGAATAATATCAAATGCTTATTTTAATGGAAAAAGTCTATTTGACACCCTTGAACTCTTGCGAAAGTTCGAAAATCAACCCTAAAGTACAAAACCGGACACCCGACCCCTCTCAACTTTCAATACTGTTCACTTTACCCCCTTGAGTCTATTCCACTCTGATTTTAAGCTAACATGGATGCCACTTGGATGCCATGTAGTCAACACAACAATTTTCATATGTTGTGGCGCCCATGTGGCAAATAAAGTTAAAAAAAATTATATTAGGCCCTACATGTCACTCTAATGTGTTACTTCTTTCTCCACTTCTTCTCCTCCCCCTCCCATCTCCTCCGTGCATCATCTTCTCTTCTTTCCTATCTTATTCTATCGGCGGAGGTGACGAGGTGGAGCACGCGCATGTCGGCGACGGCGACGAGCTCGTTGGGGCTATGCTCCCAGAGTCGTGCCGCCACCTCCGCGGATGAGAGTCCCCACGTGATGGAGACGGCGAGACACGCCTCACACTCCTGGATGGTGCATGCCCACGCTGGGAACTCCTGGCCGGCCTCACCCATCCTCAGAAGAAGGCGCATGGCGGAGTTGTTGCTGGTGATGCAACCGCAAAGGTAGCAGACGTGGGGGCTGTCGGCAGCCATGGTGCGGAAGGAGGGGCCTAATAGAGGCGGCAATGGCATCCTCGGAGGAATAGGCGGTAGGTTGAGGCAGAGGGAGCGGGCGGAGCCGCAGCTGGAGGCGGTAGGCTAAGGCGGCGGTGGCGGTAGGCTGAGGTAGAGCTGTAGGCAGATCCAGACGTGGAGACGGGAGACCAGCGACCCTCGCTCTGGCACCCTCGATCCCGGCGCGCCCACGCCTTTGCCCCCGTCCACCCCTATGCAGCTTCCGACTTCGCCTCATGGCCGCCAGCTTCACCCCCCTCTCACGGACGCCCCCCTTTGTTGGCCGCTAGCTTTGCCCCTCTCGTGGTCGCCCCCATCGCCGGCCGTCATTGTCGCGCCCCCTCGGACCCGGTCGTTCGTAGCAGGAGGGCTACCCCACTCGGGAGATGGAGCGGAGGCCAAGGGAGGTGGTGGTGGCGGTCGGAGACGGCGGGATCTGGTGGCCATCAGTGAGAAAAGGAGAGGGGAGTTGAGAGACAAGAGGGAGATGGAGAAGGAGAAAATAGAGGAGAAGTAGAGCATGAGGGGAGGAGAAAATGAAGAACGAAAAGAAGAAAGAGAGAGGAGGTGATTTGTCTTCTAAGGTGGCAAAGTACAGTGACGTGGGTACTAAGGTGGATGCCACGTTAGTGAAACTGGAGTGGTTTAGGGCGAAAGGGGGGGGGGGTAAAGTGAACGGTTTTGAGAGTTGGAGGTTGGCTCGTGTCCGGTTTTGTAGTTTAGAGTTGATTTCTGAAATTTTTGATGAGTTCAGGGTTGTAAAATAGACTTTTTTCCTATTTTAATTGATTCCGACACATACATAGTAGGCATATAAAAATAGTGTTATTAAAGCCGCATTTTCACAAAAAAAGATACAAACATTTCCATAAACTTATCAGAACAAGTGGTAGCTTGAGAAATGTCTGATGTTTCATATTTCACCAGATCATCTGCGCCTGACGGACATGCAACAAATAAAACTTTACTTGCAACATTCATCATTATCAAGTAGGTCTTTCATAACAAGCTAAACTTTTTTCATAACTCAATATCAGGAGGTTATGAAAACATAGCAAAATTTTCTTTGTAGTTTATCTAACAATTTGTTGCAAATCAGATGCAAGAATCAATGGTCACAGAGCTTGCTGCCTACTTAAATTTTGTCCAATATTTAAAACAATCAGGTGATGTATGTGCTTATCATAAACTGCTTACCAGGGCTAAAAGTTCATGGACGAAGAAGAGTCGTGACAAAGGCAGAAAAAGAAAGAACTGTAGCACTCATTGTTTCAAGGCGTTGAATCAACCATTCAGTTGCTGCAAAATTATAAAAGTATGAACTAGCATTCTTGTCAACGAGCTCCAAATTTTAAGCAAATAAACGATCTTCTTCCTCATAGGCCCACATTGTTATAGCCCCTGAAATTGATTCACCTAAGGGATTTGCAAGAGCAGACTTGGTAATGCCATTGATCCGCATCAATTCCTTAGCCGAGGCTAAATAGTACCTCTGCACGACCAACAATAATAGATTTCAGTCAATGCAAATTGTGAAATGAAAACAGTAGATGATTTCACCCCTTGGATGAAAATAGCAATAGAGAACATCAATTAGTTAATGAAATAACACAATAAATAAATGGGGTTTATCCATAAGAAACAAAGTCTCACAAAGTTACCTACAACCTAATTGCCAAAACTATCATTGGCACTGAGACAAACAGAACTTGCCATGTAACAATAGCCATTACCCCCAGAGCAAACCAAACACAAATAATCCAAACCGAACTGAACCAAAAGAGCTGAAGCGACGGCGACCACTCACCTCGACCTAGTCGAGCTTGCCCTTGTTGAGCACCTTGAAGATCGCAAACCCTGAGGGCATCTCAAATAGGACCAACATCTCTTCCGTGAATCACCAACCAACTCAACTAAATCAATCGAAAGAAGCCCCCTCGACTGGATCGCGAGCACACCCACAAAACCGGATCAAATCCAAGAACACGTCTTTGAACCGAATCGAGCTGCTAGAACGCCAAAATCCCACAAACCTTGGGCTGATTTGACAACGGAGAGCGCGAGGCGTAGAGGGGGGTTTCGTGGGGATGGCGAGAGGAGCGGTTGAGCTATGCAAGTCGATCTCCATAGCCGTGGCCGCCCCTCTTCCATGGGGCCACACCAGCTGTGTGCATCATGATGCTTGTTGACCCTTCGTCGAGGCCGTCGTCGTCTCTCGGCCAAGAATCGTGCCACTCATGAAGGCCTCTGGTCTTAAATCGAGCGAAGCATGGACAAGGCCGCCCCTCTTCCTGAGGTTGCACTGGTTTTTTTTTGCCCCGTGCGCATGCTAGGAAGTAGAAGCGAGGGTGGGGTGGAGGGGCAGGCAGCGACAGTGGCCAACAAACTGTGGCGAGGCGAGGAGGTGGGTGAGGTGGGGGAAGCGCGAGGGGAGGAGGGGCACAGTTGCACAGGAGGCGAGAGAGTAGAGGAAGGGGAAGAGATGAGGGAAGAGGAGGTTGCGTGCAGGTTGATGGATGGAGCGGCGTGGCTTAGAAAAGAAAAGGGAGGATTGGAGGAGCTCACCTTGGAGCTCCAGATCCAGCTAGGGGAGAGGCTGGCAGGCTGCTAGTGCTGGCGACGGCGGCGCTAGAGCGTGGAGAGAGAGAGAGAGAGAGAGAGAGAGAGAGAGAGAGAGGAGAGGTGGCGCCAGCGGCGATGGCACATGCAGAGTGAGGTGGCGGCTCAACGTGCAAAGGTGGTGATTAAGAGGAATGTGAGGAAGCAGGGAGTCGTGCGCAAAATTTTCGGATGGCAGGGAGAGCAGGGCCACTCCCCTGCGAGGTAAACCCTGATCATTATTAGTTAATATTAGCGAATAATTAATTCCATATATCCCAAAATTGGCTTGATTCGATTAACCCATATTGCGTGCATTTAATACCAGCATTGTTCATGTCAGCTATATGTAGTCCTCTATTTAAATACACATTTGTCTACCTACCATCTCATCAACAATCTCTAGCTTAACCTTGCTGACAATAATGGCAATGACCTCGATCACCTCCATTATACTTCTCGTGGCTACGCTCCTCTCCGTCGGTCTCGCCGCTCACGCGGCGCCCACCGCCGGTGCAGGCTCCCCGCCGGGCATCGTGCTGGAGGCGTGCAAGAACGCGAGCAAGTACCCGTACCCCAAGCTGGACAAGCCGGGCCCGACCGTCCACTTCTGCCGTTCTGCGTGTCGGCGCTCATGTCCCACAACGCCACCGCCTCGGCCACGACCTACGCCGAGCTGGCGCTCATCGCGCTCGACGTCGTGGAGGCCAACGCCACCGGCACCACGGCCAAGATCGGCCGCATGATCCGGGACGGCAGCACCGCCATGGCCAGCGGCCTGAAGTTGTGCCAGTCGCACTACGAGCAGGTGCTGCGCCACGACCTGCCGGTCTGCCGGAGCTTCCTCGGCGACCGGTTCTACGGCGACGCGCCATGGTGCTACTTCTCCGCGATGCAGTGGGCGTGGCTGTGCGACGACCTGTCCAGGGCGGAGGGTGGCGAGCCGTCCCCTCTGGCGAAGGAGAACGACGACGTACTTCGCTAACATCGCCGACTCACTTGCCGACTTTGCCCTCCTGGAAGCTTATCACTAATAGTTAATGCATTCATTATTGTGCTAGCTGTTAATTAATTCCATGGAGGAAATGCTAGCAATCCAATTGTATCTTAATTTGGAGTAATTGATTGATTGAGCAGTTTCTATGTGCCATGTGCCATGTGTTGTTTTCAAAGATGAGGATTTGTCACTAAGTTAACTATCAAGATATGCATAACAAGATTTATAAAGGCATCTCCAATAGTATATTTATTGTCGTCACTTAGTTATGCCACGTCAACAAAATCCTACGTGGAGGAGAGAAGGGGAGAAGAGAGAGCATATGTCTTTTCTTCCTAAAGAGACTGTCGTGCACGTGAAACAAGACATGATACATTAATTTACTCTAGTTGACATGTAGACCCGTTTTAAAGGAAAATTATAAAATATAAATATTAGAGAGTGTATTAGAGACTATCTATTGAAAATGCTGTCTCTAAAGATGATGTAGCATATATTATAGACAAAGTTGTCTCTAACTATTGAAGATGCCATAAGAAAATTAATAAGATATGCATAAATAAGCATTAATGTGAATATTACTCCGGTGTATGCATCAAGATCACACTAGCTATATATGTACGCGTCCACAGGCACACATTTCTCTCATCTTATGGCGATGGCGGTGGCGTTGGCCTCCTCCTCTAGCCTCTTTGTCGTGCTCGTCTCCTTCCTCCTCGCATGGGCGGCTCGGGGGTGCCGTGGTGCCTGAGCACCTCCAAAAATAAATAAATTTTTTTTCTATCTAGGTATAAGCACTTAGCAGTTAGGCACTTCAGCTAGACATTTCAACAATTCAGCCTACCAAGCCACCAACCAGAGCAAGTCGCCAGGCACTAAGACAGCGAGGCACCCACACCTTCCTAAGCGATTGTGCAATCGATCACATAGAGTACTATCACAAAATACTAGTTGTACAAGCTAGCGAAAGCTTTCGGCATCTGTTCTGACAAAACGTTTCGGTTCTTGGTACAGTCTTTTGTTTCTGTCATGGTGTCATCTCGGCTAGCTACAATCGTCAACTGAAACAATCACTTCCTGATGCACACCTGCATAGTACCAATAATTTATCTCTAGGTACAATCATGGGCGGAGCTAGTAGGGGTGCCCGGACACATCAAAAATCGAAAATATTTCCAGGGATTAGTTCTGCATTTAGGCCATATTCATAGTATTCCTTGGTGTGCACTCTCTTGGAAGCTATCTCACAACCCACGGCTTGCTCGTGCCTCCACTAGCCCACATCCATCTCTATCTCCAATACTCCAACTCCTCCCCAATTTGGTTCCTGCGGCTCGGCGGCCGATGCGGCACAGAGAGGAGGAGCGGTGGGCGGCGTGACACCAGTGTGGGAGCAAGAAGCAGTAATAGGCGACACGCCACTCACTAAGACCAATGGTTTTGCAGGTGTGCATGGAGCAACTTCTATTTTTCTCACATTCATATTATTATGCAAATCATTTTCTAAATTGATTACTATAGTAATGACATGTGAAAAGATACTAGTAGACAATTTCCTCTGTTCTTTTTTTTTCTTGACTTTTTTTACTTCTAACGGGCAAATTCCTAGCTTCGTTGGGCGATGCGTAGTTTGAACCAGTGAAAACTTTTTCGATGAAATGTCGGTGGTTACCGGCGAAAATCGGATCTACCGAACCCCTCGGGTAAAATTTCCAATCGGCCAAAATTTTTTGGATTTGTTAGTTTTTTTTGACAAATATAAAGAAAGTTTGTAAACATATGCAAACACAAGAATGCATATGCCGCTTTTTCGTTTTAACTTTACAAAAAATTCAAATTTCGATTTGAAAATTTCGGCCGAAATAAATCCGAAAATTCCGATAACCGCCGGTAACCGGGTCTATCGCTAGGCTCCGAAATGTTTTCCCAACCAATAGCTTTTCTCTGGTTTAAACTAATCGTACCCGGCGTTGCTTTGTGTGTGCACCCCCATCACTAAAATCCTGGCTCCGCCACTGCCTCCTCGTTCACGCTGCCGCCGCCGGCGACGGTGGCACGCCGGCCCATGACGACTTGGTCCACAGAGCGTGCGTGAACGCGACCAAGGCCGTCGAGTACGGCAGAACAAACTTCGCCGCCGACTTCTGCGTGCAAGCGCTGCAGAAGGACAACCGGACGGCGACGGCCAAGAGCTGCGGCGAGCTGGTGGCCATCGGCGTGGACGTGCTGGCGGCCAGGGCGGCCGCGGCGAGGGACAAGCTGGAGCACATGGTCCGCGAGGACTCGTACGACATGCGAGTCCGGTTCTGCCTGGCGCAGTACGGCGGCGTGGCGCGGGACTACCTGCCAGCGTGCCGCGGCCTCCTGGAGGACGTGCCGGGCCGGCCGGCGTACGGCGGCATGGGCTGGTGCCTGGAGAGGAGCGGCTTCGCGGAGTTCTTATGCGACGCCGCGTTCCAGTGGCAGTACGGGTACAGCGGCGTGAGAACGCCGCTCGTGTGGGACGACGCCGACGTCGTCTACGTGCTCGCCACCATGGCTTCCCGAGTTCTATGACTTGCTAAATGTTGTACTCCAATGCAATGTTCATTTCATTTCCAGTGATGTGATACTCCATTTCATTAGCCAAATTGAAATTAATCCGAGTAAATGTGCAAGTTAATAATGGCTGTTTCTAACAATGATAAGGAACAAACAGGAAAATTCTTTAGCATCTGATTACGCATAATGCAACACTCATGGCTGTTTCTAACAATGATAAGGAACAAACAAGAAAATCAGGAGAAAGAGCGTACTATTTATCTTCACGACTGTTCCTTCCTAACCCTGGAAACGAAGATTAGGAGGAGCAGGACGTCTGATGATTTCCTTGAAGTTGTAAGGCGCTTACGATAACGCAACACCGAGCCATCAGCTGGCGAGCACCAGCCGCTGGAGTCGGGTGCAGATCGAACGCGTCCGGCCGGGGTCCGGGCACGCGCAGGACGAGCCGTTGGTACCGGGCGTGCAGAGCAGGACCAGCCGGGATCAGTACTCGCCTTTTGTCGCCGGTGAGTCTCATCCGTCGTCGGCCAGGAAATAGAGGCCGGAGGCATGCAGGAGGTGGCTGGCGGTGCAGGTGGAGCTGAGGCGGGCGGTGGCGGGCGCATTGATGGAGCTAGAAATTAGATGATAGAGGTGTACACTTCACATTCACAATTCTATAGTTTGTACAATAAGTTTATAATATCGTAAATCCAACATATAGATTTCAAATTTGTCAAAAACACAATGCAAATAGTTCAAATAAGATCTTACATGAATAGAAAACTACAAAATATGCAACTATGCAAAAAAATATATATAATACTACTTTACACGCTTTCATGCATTGAAAACGTTTCATTGCATCATCTCTATTAACCTTAAAAAAAATTCTCTCTCAATAAATATGACTAAACAATCATTCAAGAATTGATCGTCCATACTATTTCTCAACTTGTTCTTCACAAGACTCATAGCGGAAAATACTCTTTCAATGTCCATCGTCGTCACCGGTAGGAGCAATACCAATTTAAGAAGTAAGTATACCAACTTATAAACTTCATGCTTTTTTGTTTCAACAAGCTTAATAGAAAGGTCACCAAGATTGTCGAGGTCTTTAAACCTATCATCACTTCGCATGTTATCAATGAAGTTATCAAATTGGAAAGAGAGTCTCATCAAATCTGTACTTGAAAACTTATCGAGATAAAGATTTGCAAGGTTAAGTACTTTCTCCTTATCAAAGGCTTCAAATGAGTTGCGAGGATTCAAGGCAAATATGCACACAAGCAACTACATTAGTATGTTACTAGTTTACTACATTAGACAAATAACTATGCAGCCTATTCTAATTGCCTGATGCCGGATGCCCTGATTATGAAAATCACTGAGAATCTGAGATGGCATACTATATGGTCTAATCGTCTATCAACTATCAAGACAAGTGAACAAGCATTCAAGCAAGTAACTGAGTGAGCATTAAGCAACCCAAGCATACCAAATTCCTTCTCGCAATCTTGCTGAGTGCCAGTGGGCAATGGCGGCTGTTCTACACTTCTGCTTCTTGGCTTCTCCAGTTCTCCTACCTCCTGATCTCCTCCAACTCCAAGTCTCCAATGATCCAATCCAAGTCCAACTCCAAGTCATGAAGTCAAGCAAGCAACCAATGGTCAACGCTCCATTGCCAGTGGTCCAGCCTCCATCCACCTTCCGTTGGTCACCTGGACGCAGGACGCCTGCTCCCGTGCCGCGCACCGCCGACGGCCGACCACCTGGCACCTGCTCCGGCTCCGGTGCTCCCGCGCTTGCTTCCCTTCCCAAATCGGGGTCTAGGAGGAGTCGAGGAGAGATTAGGGTTGGGGACTTGGGGAATGGGTAGCCAGTCAGCTAGGGAGTTGGTCAGGAGAGGATTGCATATTTGCAGTGGACGACAGGATTCGGCATTTCGGGTTGGAGGTATTCGCATTTGGACTTCGACTCTTTGAAATTTGGGTGGCTGGTTTTGAAATTTTGGGGTGCGGTGCATACCCGACACCCCTCTTGGCTCATACAGGCGTCGCGAAGGAAAGACGCCGTTTCGTTGGTTCCCGTTCCTCGTCTACGAGAGACGTCCGATCGCAATTGTGCGGCACAGATTGAGTAGAAAAACGGTAGTGCGGGAACATTGTCACAAAATACCCTCGTCATATTAGTTATTTTCATTTTACACCCTGCAGATTCCGATTGCGAATATTATCTGCGATCGTGGGCCATTGGATCAACGTTGTGCATCCTAGATTGAGGCGGAAACAGTGCCGTGGAGGAAATGTTCACTATGGGACCTCAACTTATTCGGTATTATCCTATAGTATACCGTATGGGGTGGACGTCAGCCGGCATTTTGTGTGGAAACTTGTTTGAGAGCTTACCTTTTTTTCCATGTGGAGCTGCAACTCGGTCGATCCTTCTAAAGATATGTCCAGCTACAACTCTTGGACTAGGATTAATGTTGTCATTTTGATTTTGATGCCGCTGTTGACCCATCAGCTTCGGCTTTTCGCTCAGAAAAGCCAGAAGCCATTTCAAATGGGAGGCTTTTCGTATTGGAAGCCGCCTATAACGCGAGGAAGCCAGAAGCCGCCGGCGAGGAGGTTCCCATGACTTCCCGCACACCCATTCTGACTTTGCCCCTCCACTTTTGGGTTATTTATCCGCTTTATGCCACTGAACAAAACCCCCTCCCCCGGCCTCCCTCTCCCCGGTCCAAACCCTAACCCTAGCCGCTGCTCGCCCGCCCCCGTCCTCCTCCTCTCCTCCTCCCGTGCTCCCCCGTTCTCCCTCCTCCTCCCCTAGCACCGGCGCCCCGCCCAGTCATTCTCTCCTCCTCCCGCGCCGCCGATTTCTCCTCCCTCAGCGCCTTCACCCAGCCGCACCACCCCTCCTCCTCGGCTCCTCCTCTCGTGCTGCCGCCCGCCCCCAGCACCGGCGCTGCTCTCCTCCTCCTCCCCCAACGCCGGCGCCTCCTTCCTCCTCACCCTACGACAAGCACCTCCGCCCCCTCCACCTCGGCCAGCAGCCACCGCCCTCCTCTTGCTACCGCGACGTCGTCCTCTCGTGACGCTACAGCTGTCGGCCCCAAATAGAGCGCCGCCCTTCTCGTCCTCCCCACCCGACCTCGCTCCCCCCCTTTTTATTTTTCTATTGTAAATTCATTGTTTTGTAATAATTGTTATTTTAATAATTATTCATTGTAATAATTATTTTTAATAATTATTTATTGTATTTATTTATGTAATAATTGTTTATTGTAATAATTATCGTTAATTACATTAATTGTGGTTTAATGCGTTGATTATCGCTAATTGCATTATGTTGCGTTACTTGCTTCGTTAAATGCAATCAATTGCATTAATTGAGGTAGTAGTCGTTACTTGCAGTCAATTGCGTTAATCGTCGTTAATTGCATTAGTCATCGTTAATTGCAGTTAATTATTGTTAATTACGGTAGTTGTCGTCAATTGCGTTAATTGTCATCAATTGCGTCAATTGTCGTTAAATGTTGTTAATTGCTGTTAAACAACATCAAACAAGTCATCATTGTCCTCATGAGCATTTCAGACATTTTTCAACTCAGAAGCTACAGGCAGCTTACCTAAAAGCCAGACAACTAAACATCAAACCTCTTCAGTTTAACCCTACAGTCGTTCAGCCCTGTAGCCCTGCCGAAAACCACTTTTCAGGAAAGATGCAGCAATGCCAAACAAGCCCTAAGCATAAGCACATATGTCGTTTCTTTGGTTGCATTCTTTTGGCTGGGCTGCAGGGCTAAAGGGCTGGGCTGACGAGATTTAGTGTTTGGCTGCCTGACTTTTAGTTAGGCTGGCTGTAGCTTCCGAGATGGAAAATGTCTGAAATTCCTCTGAGGACAGTAATGGCTTGTTTGATGCCGTTTAACGTAATTAACAATATTTAATGACAGCTGACGACAATTGACGATTATTAACGACAACTAACACAATTGATCGCAATATACCGCAATGAACGACGATTAACGACAATATACCACAAACAACACAATATACTACAATTAACATAATTGATCACAATATACCACAATGAATGATGACTACCGCAATTGATCGCAATATACCACAATTAACGACGGTTAACGACAATATACCGCAAACAACGCAATATGCCGCGATCAACACCGATATACCGCAAACAACTTAATAAACCGCAATTAGCGTATTTAACAACAATTATTACAATAAACATTTATTACGCCAATAATTATTAAAACCATTGTTACAATGGATAATTATTACAATAAATACTTATTAAGATAAACAATTATTACGAAATAATTATTAAAAGCAATTATTATAGTGAATAATTAATACAACAATTAAATAAATAAATATTATGGAACACTAAATTTACTCCCAGAAAAAATAAAAATAAGAAGAAAAACAGAGCCATTGGCGGCGGCTAGGGTTTGGGCCGCCGTCGGCATGGGGAGAGGACTTGGGCGGCGGGGGAGGAGAAGCCGACACAAGAGAAGGACTTGGGCGGCGCGGGGAGAGGACTTGAGCGGCGCCGGGAGAGGACTTGGGTGGTGGGGTCAAGGGAGGAGGCGGGCGGCCGGGCTAGCGCGGGGTAGCGGGAGGAGGAGGGCGGTGGCCGTGGGCGGAGGAGGATAGAGGTGGAGGAGGGCGACCGTGGGCAGAGGAGGAGGGACCGGCGCGGGAGGAGCCATGCAAGATCCAGATCTGGATCTGGGCGACGCCAACTCAGGGGAGAGAAGGAGGGGGAGGCCAACGGCGGCGGTGGCTCGGAGGGAGGAGTGGGAGGGCGGCGATAGTGGCTTGGGAGGTGGAGGGAGGAGGAGGATAAGGGGAGCAGGGCGGCGCTGCTCGGGGGAGGAGGAGAAGAAGGGGGGCGGGGCGGCACCGCTCGGGGGAGGAGGAGGAGGAGAAGGGGGGCGGGGCGGCGCCACTCGGGGGAGGAGGGCAGGGGCGGGCCGGGGTTGCGGCGCGGGAGAGAGGAGCACGAGAGAGAGGATGAGGGAGGAGGCGTGGGAGGCAGGAGGTAATGCTAGGGTTCGGGGGAGGGGGAGTATCCAGGTTTTTATTCGATGGCAAAAGTGGGTAATAACTTGTGAACTTGATGGACAAAGTTGGAAGAGGGGTCGTGGGAAGCCGCGGGCAGCTAGCTTCCGCTTTTCGCTCGGAAAAGCCGTCCCAAATGGACAGCTTTTTTCGCAGCTTTTCCCAAAACCGGAAGCCTTCCGAGCGAAAAGCGGAAGCTAAAGCCGTCCCAAACACAGCCAACATCGTGTGCTCTTGCTTCCTTCGGTAAGTGTAATGCGTGTGTGTTCTGTAACTAAATAATTCGGTGATCCTGTAATATGAAACTTCTTGTGCTTTAATAGAAGGCATGGTTATGTACAGTGATGGATGGTTCAGTCCAGAAAGATGCTCTTGGGCGAGACTGCACTGCACGTACCAGCCCGCAAGATGCAAACTGCTAGTGAAATGCATAGCATTGTTTCTAAATTCTACTTAATGGGCTATTTGGTTTGATTCCTGAAGCATCAAGATACTGTAACTGCATGCATTATTTTGATTTGATTTGATTTGTTTCAGTTGACGGACGCGTGTGCGCATCTGAACCGGCCTCATTTTCCCGGCAAAGATGAGCAGACAGGCAGCAACAGTAGCAGCAGCTCTATCTCACTATCTGTAGCTGTTATGTTAACTGTTGGGTTCTACCCTGAAGCATCATATCGCCCAGCGTCTCTCAACTCCTCTGTTCCATGCCTTCGTTCCAAGCAAGAAACTGCAGCAAGAACGGCGAGCGGCAGACATCACCGGCCGTCGACGGAGGACCCGGGCTGCGGTCTGTTTCGCTGCGCGGGATCTTCGATTGGGCCCACCAGCCAGAGACAATAGCTGGCGATGCTGTCATGTAGGGTGGACGTCATCCGGTAATACCTCCCGAGTTATGCTTGCTTTTTTTCTTTCTTTCTTTTTTTGGGTATTTCTTAGCGCATGCAATTATTCCCCGTCTCAACCTGGCAGTGCATCAACTACTGGCCTCAGGGATTAGGAAGCCGTGCGGATCGCTCGTCGATCAACCTCGCCACGGCCAATGTCGTCGCCGGTAAGCCTGCGGAAAATATTCGTTACTTGCGGAAAATACGAGGGATAATTAGCTACAGGACAATGTCCATTGACCACATTTGTCATTGAACACTGAAAAAACGTGCTGCAGCCAGATAGCACTCCTAAAACATGTAATTTGGCCCTAAGACACTGAGCCGCTTATTTTATCATTTCTCGGCCACAGGGAGAGAGAACATTTCCGAAAAGACTGGAGTGCCCCCGGTGCGATCGAACCCTAACGAAACGGTTTCTCCCCGTCGCCCACACATTCTTCTATCTCCCTCACATTTCTTCTCCCCCAAATCTCTCCCTGTCGCCACCTTTCGGATTCAGCTGGAGCATGTGCTGGTGAGGGCTAAGGTCTATCGGAGATGAAGGCGCCGATGTTGAAAATGCGGCGCCTCAGGAGCACGGACTCCCCGTCGAAGCCTGTGAAGCTTTCATGGGTCCCCGATGGGTAAGGTTCTTCCTCATGCCGATTTGGTGTTGATCTGGTGTGTGTAGTTTAGATTTGGGTTGATGTGTGTCGATTTAGGGTTGAGCGCTGATGTTGCTATGTTTGTCCCGTTGTAATGCGCATCGATTTAGGGTTGCTCTTTGATGTTAGGGTTGTGCTCTGATGTTGCTATCTTCGTTCTATTCTAATGTGCGTAGGATGGATTCGAGAGTGGCATGCAGAGTAGCTGTGCGTGTTGGTGCTTATGTCGAGTTCACTGACGACGGTAGGCAAGACTACCATGTTAGCCGGGACATTAACTGGGTTTTAGACAAGGATACTAGCTGTTTCCTTGACTTGCTGAAAGATCTTGACGATGCGGTGCTACATGGAAGCAACCAAACACTTGCTGTCACCATTTGGAACAAAAAGTGCAGTAGATATACCGAGGTTGGTTCTGACTCAGCACTGCTTGATGCGTTTGACATGTACTGGGACATAAGGAGGCTCCCTCTAGTTGTTAGTGTATCTGGTTCCAATGGATGTAGGCAGGCAACTACTAGCAACCTGTCTTGTGTCCAGCAGGCCACCTCCTCACAGCAAACATTGCCATCTGCCCCTGATTTGCCAACACAAGACAACACAACTTGCCCAGACAATGAGCCAGGACCTTGCAAACCTGCTGCTGCTGATGTGGACAAATGGGTGAGGCCGATGATGACCAAGAAGATTATGTGGGTGTGGATGATGGCGGCTTGAAGACAACGATTTGATGTCGGTGACGATACCTCGGACTGTGAGTATGTGCGGTGATGATGATCAAAGTGAGTCTTGATTGATGATGAGGTGGTTGTCGATCTAATGTTCATGTAACTGACATAGAGAATCCTAACATAGATGTTGGAGTTACTTTTGAGGACGATCAATGCTTTAAGAGGTGTATAAGGCAATATGCAGTGCTTAATGAGATCCAACTTGCAGCTACCTACAGTGAGGCATCAAGGTATCGAGCACATTGCAAGGCCAAGAAGTGCAAGTGGAGGATACATACGTCAAGGCTTCAGGATGGAAGGACTTGGATGGTAAGCTTTCTGTTTTCATAGTATACATCTTTTATCATGTACTCATGTCTAATGCTTTCCTTTGCAGATTAGGAAGATGCCATACAAACATTCATGTCCAAGCTCTAGCCAAGTAGAGAGGAACTGTATGGCTACCAATGCATAGGTCAGGGATAGGGTTATTGCAAAGTTGAGACAGGATCCTACAATTGGTGCTACAGCTCTGAAAAAGTTTTTAGAGGAGAAATTCAAAATCAACATATCATATTATGTTGTTTGGGATGGGAGGCAAATGGCACTGGATGAGATATTAGGCAGATGGGTGGACAGTTTTGAACATGTTTTCAGCTTCAAGGCAGAATTAGAGAGGAGATGTCCTGGCAGCATAGTAGAGATAGAGCATGAGCGGGTTGGCAACAAGATGAGATTCAGCAAGATATTTGTTGCCCTCAAGGCTTGTGTTGATGGATTCCTTAATGGTTGTACACCTTACTTAGGCATTGACTCAACTGTGCTCACTAGTAGGTGGAGGGGTCAGTTGGCATCTGCCACAGGGATTGATGGGCACAATTGGATGTTTCTAGTGGCTTATGGAGTCTTTGAATCAGAAAGTGCTGATAATTGGCAGTGGTTCATGCAGAATTTGCACAAAGCCATTGGTTCACCCCCTGGCTTGGTGATATCTCTGAATCTTGAGTAAAGGCATTGATATTGGAGTTACTAGGATATTCTCCAATGGGGTTGAACATAGGGAGGGTATGAGGCACCTTGTCAAAAATTTCCAGAAGAGCTTTCATGGGGAGATTTTTCAAAGGCATCTGTGGCCTGCCTCCAAGGCTTACAAAAGGGTCAACTTTGACATGCACTACAAGGTAATGGAGGAAGCATCACCTAGAGCCATGGAGTGGATTAAGGAGAACCACAAGCATCTATGGGCTAGGAGCATGTTCTCTACTGCAAGTAAATGTGACTATGTCACAAATAACATTGCAGAGACATTCAACAGCTGGGTGAAACATGAGAAATCACTCTCTGTTATGGAGTTGGTGGATAGAATTAGGCAAATGATCATGCAGAAGATGTGCACCAGGAGAAACCTTGCTGACAAGCTGCAGGGATTGATAATACCCCATGTCATCAAAGTACTCAATGCAAAGAGCAGAAACCTGCCATTCAAAATCTTCCATAGTCATAATTTCACAGGAGAGGTTGGTGGCACCAATAAAGACTTGACTACTTGGAGGCATACAGTTGATCTGAATGCTAAGGAATGCAGCTACATGGAGTGGCAGCTCACTGGACTACCCTGTACTCATGCTATTTGCCTCATCTTGTTCAAGAGAAATGAAGAACTTGAGAGATATGTGCATGAATACTATAGTGTGGACAAATTTAAGGCAGCATATGCAGGTTTAGTGATGCCAATGACAGACAAGCATCAATGGCCTAAGGTTGACTTAGGATTCAGGCTGTGGCCACCTATACTCAAGAGGGCAGCAGGAAGGCCAAGGAAAAGAAGGTACAAAGGATGTGAGGAAGGAGGTTCTGGTAAAAGGAGAACCAAGTGCAAGAGGTGTGGACAGTTTGGGCACATGATGAAGACATGCAATGAGCCTGTTGATGACCTAGATGCTCCTCAACCTGCACCCCCAAAGCCAAAGAGAAAGACTTGCAAAGTAGCTAAGAAAGCAGTCGCTAGGAATGAATTAGATGCTCCTCCAATCCTCTGTCTGGAATACCCCACAGTCCCTAGTCCAGTAACAAGGAGGTAAAAATCTTGTGTCCTCCCATCTTATAAGGTTCTTACTAGTCTGTAAATGTCTATAGTGCATTCTAACATTTTGTTCATCAACAGCCGAAGCAGTCCTAGGAAGCTAGGCAAGTCAATCTGAAGCAGTCCTGGGAATGCTAGGCATGGATGGGAGAAGAAGGAAGACTTTTGTTTAGGGATATAGAATATTATGGACATGTAATCCGCTGAGTTCTAGTGGCTTTTGTAAGAGTAATGATAGCTAGTGCATGTACTTCTGGAGTTAAGGAGTTGAACCTATAATCCAGTACTTCTGGAGTTGAACATGAATTCTGGACATCTGAATATGTCATGTAATCTAGTACTTTTGGTATGGAATATCTCAATGTTTAGTTTGGGTTCTACCATGGTTCTGTCATGTCAATATTGAAGTTTTGCCATTACAACATAGACCATCATTTCAGTATTACAAGACAACATATTGTCAACAAAACACATAGGGGAAATTCTGGGTTTCTCATTGCATAGACCATTACAGCATAGACCATTTCAGCATAGACCATTTCAGCATTACAAGCTATAATATTGTCAACAAAATACATAGGGAAAATTCTGGGTTCCTCATTGCATACACCATTTCAGTGCCATGCCTAACATCTACATTATGATATTCCTAACATTCACATCTAAATCTACTTCATAAGAGACACTACCAGGATAGCCACAAGGAGGAAGACAATCGACCAGCCAAGCATCATCATCCTCTCACGTAGGCGACGGTTTTTGTTCACCACATTGCCAGCCATCCCAAACCTCAGTCCCTTCATCTCACCATACATTCCATTCATAGTATTCCTCATCGTAGTCAAAACGAGAGGAATTACAACAATGGAACCTTTCATTTCTTCCATGGTCTCTTGGACCTCCTTAACAGCCACCTTCAACTCATCTAGGAGGGCTTCCATGGAGGCCGTCGCCGCCGGCACTCGGGTCATAGCATCATCAGGAATCCCAATGTCAAAAGGGAACAAACCATTATCAACCAAATAGGCTTCGTACTTATCTTCCCACATGAAAAACTTGCAATGATTCGGGAGCTGAAAATCAACCAATGTACAAAATTAATCAATTGAATCCGACAAATTCCAACACAAATGCATAACCAAGTACAAACAAAACACCAAATACTACCCACATTTTTATTCTTCGGGCACTTGAAGAACTTCTTGCCCGGATTGGAGGTCGTCCGGGAGGTGCGCTCCACCACCGAAGTCTGGCAAAGGGGGGCACTGCACCAGGGGGAGTCTACCACTCCACGAGTGCACATCGGGCCTCACGTGCGCCGAGGAAGAAGACCTAGAGAATGAACCACCCGCCATGCCCAGCGCAGAGCAACACCCAGTCGCCGTCGCCGCCGCCGCTACTGCCAGCACGAGAGAGAGAGAGAGTCAAAGTGCGACTGGCGAGAGAGAGAACGAGTCCGGCCAGGTAAGGAGCAAGCGGGCCTAAATGGTCCGTCTCAATCAAGTCCGACCGAAGGGCAAAAAGAACAATTCGCATGCTTTCTCTCTCCACTGTGGCCGGGAAATGATAAAATAAGCGGCTCAGTGTCTTAGGGCCAAATTACATGTTTTAGAAGTGCTATCTGGCTGCAGCACGTTTTTTTAGTGTCCAATGGCAAATGTGGTCCATGGACAGTGTCCTGTAGCCAATTATTCCAAAATACAAAGTAGCGCATGCATATTAATATTACTGCCTCTGGTCACAAAAGCACACCTTGTTTTGGGATATGTGCAGTCAAAATTTTAAAACTTTAGTTATCGATAATTTTTTAAAGATTTAGATTGCATACATGAGAATCATATGTGTAGATTTGTCTCGCAAAGTACTTTCATAATAGTATACTTTTATTAGTTTAATCAATATATTGCAATAGAAATTATTGAACAAAGTTGTATTCTGGGTACCGTGTCGATACCCAAAACATGTTTTTGTGACGGGAGAGCAGTAGTACTCTTCCTAGTTGCTTGACACTGATGCATGAAATGAATCCTCCGACGCCTGCTCCACGCGCTACATTGAATGAATTGGATTGGATTGGATTCAATTGAAGAACGAGAGTACATTTTATACTATATATGAATATCTACACGGACGACGAGATGACCATCTCGATCTCTTGATTAGCTAGCATTGCATATACCGACTGTTGTAGGGGCGGTTCATCGGCCCCAACGATCCAGCGAAGACTACACCGCGGACCAAAGGTAAGCCTCATCTTTCGGAGGATACCAAGTGTACATTCGGGGGGAGCCTGTAGGGTGCACGAGGGCAACCAGAAGGTCCCCAAGGGCCACAGGCCGAAGCCAAGCTTCACCACCCGGAGGGTACCAAGTGTACCTTCGTAGGTGCCCGAAGGGTGCGCGAGGGTCACTGAAAGGCCCCCGAGGGCCACAGGCCAAAGGCAACCTTCACCTCCTGAAGGATACCATGCGTGCCTTCCAGGGGGGGGGGAGGGTGCAGGAAGGTTGCCAAGGACAACACCACTAGGAGAAGCACCATGCGTCCAGGGCCCCTCAATCCGAAGGCACCCCGCACAGAGCGAAGGGGGAGAAGCACCAGTGGACCGGCTGTATCATCCGGATGGGTTAAGACCAGAAGTGTCCACCATGGACCGAATGCTACATATAGGAGAAGGAAAAGCCCCTGCAGCCCTTATAGGCATAGGATCTTTTTAGGGGTAGAATAGTAACCTCGTATACCCTGATCGAAAGGCTATAAATAGCAACCTCCCCATGTAATCACGAAGGACATTTTTCAAGGCAATAAATACACACTAACTTCTCTCTTGACATCGGTCCCCTCTCTCGAGGATCCCCTGGTTCCCCTCGCGGCATCCGCAAGGCAACCGGGGTCCCCCTTTCTTTACGGTCTAGTTCCGTTGCTACGACACTGACCCAACCAACGACGATGATCATGACACCAATGACGGCCTCCATGCTCACCTTCTCCACCCTCGTCGCCGCGCTCCTCTCCGTGGCCCTAGCCGTCGCTCACAACGCCAGACACGACGATAAACCCACGGACGTCGACTCATGCAACAGGGCCTTCGACGACCTCTGCTGGGTGCACTTCACGCATGAATTATGCATGTCGGCACTCCGACCCGACAACCGTAGCGCCGTGACCAGGACCACTGCGATGTAGCACTCGTCGCCCTCGACGTCCTCCGCCACAACACCACTGTTGCCATGGCCAAGATCGAAGGCATGCTCGGCGCCAGCGCCACCAAGCAGTAGGACAGCAAGACAGCGGCGTGCAGGTTCCGGTACTACCTGGTAGACTACGCCGCCATGGCACGCACCCTCCCCAAGTGTCGCGCTATGGTCATGGTCGGCAATTTGTACAGGACGAGGTTGGCCATTGCGGCCGAGGAATCCAGGTTCCAGCTCATGTACATGGAGGCGGAGAAGGCACTAACCAAGGAGAATGATGACCTAACCAAGCTCGTCAAATTTTGTTACACTATGAAACCCCTCCTTATACGCAGCAGCTCTCAGATCAAATCATAGTTTGTGAGATATGACATAAGCACACATGATATCAAGAACAAAGTAGATTAATCTCGTAGAGAAGACTGAAATAGATGCGATGAAGCAACCATGACGAGAGAGAAAAATTTGGTGAAACCGACCATAATTTCCTTAAGCACAACCTCAAAATAGTATAAGAGATTATCGCTCTCTCACAACCCTCTCGAACATTTTAGGACCCTCTTATGCGGGGCGGGGTTGTTGCCTGATCTCCACAGAGTAGGATTGGAAGTAACTGGACCCGTGCAACCTGATAAATGACACTGCCAACCACTGTCTCTACTATGGCAATCTACGGTACTTGATTCACCTAACCATATGCTTCGATCCTTTTGTCTACTCGCTCACGTGGAGTAAACGTGTTCTTGCAATCGCGGAGGCAAACGCAAGAACAATGGAGACAAGAATCTCAGATATTTCCCAACTCTAAAGGGGTGGAAATGGCTCACTCAAACCCTAGAATAAGAAGTTTTTATTTCTGAAAATTCAACTCTAATTTACATGGGAGGGTAGGGTATACCCCTCCTTATATAGCTCTTTTAAGCCGACGCTACAATACCCATGGTACAATAGGTCGGTTGCTACAGTGCGGATATTGCTACAGTGTTCGGGCTCAATGCTATGCATTCTTTGTGTAGCAAGCAAGCTAGTTGGTAGCATGTCTTTTGACAACAATCAAATTGGAATTGATTTCCTCTCGGTCAGACCGGTGTTTTCTAAACAAGTCAGACCGGCTTCTGTTCTTCATGTTGGTTCCTTTGTTCTTGAAGTTGTAGCAGCCTATTTTCCTTTACCTCCAAAGCTTCTTCATGAAACTTTATAACAAGTAAAGTAGAGACATTAGGTAACAATCTATTCTTATAAAAATCAACATGTAGCTCATTGAGGAAAAGATTCACCTCTTGATTAATTTGTTTTGTTCTAGCTCTGGTGATTGGCCTAGTTGGTGTTGGAGTAGTATTTGGGGAAGGGGACAATGTGTGTGTTCTAGGGATGTCCACATGGTAAATTATTTGTAACTAGAGTTATAACTCAATTCAAGTTATAAAATTCTACTTTACAGCTCATTACTTTATGTCCAAGAAAGATGATGACCTAAGCGATGACATCACATGTTTGTTGACATAAGCGATGACATCATATACTTCTTGGCTAAGTATGCTGACACATGTGATGACATCATCTGGTTTGCCGACACGTACGATGACATCATTATATTTGTTGGCTAAGTATTCTGACATGTGCGATGAACTCATCATGATGTTGACATGTGATGATATTATATATTTGTTAACATAAGCAATGACATCCGCTGATGTCATGTTGATGTGAGGTTGTTCATCTTATCTTCATATAGCAGTTAAGGCTACATGTACCAGAGAGTGCACACAACTTTAATGCAGTAACTTAAGACAGAGAAGATGTACATGTACTAGGTGTGTTCTCATCACCCTCGGATCATTGCCCTATAGAATAGCACAGCCTCTAATCCTCTCGTGCGCTCTCTGCTTTGGATGAGTTCCTCTTGCTTGGCTTACTTCTTGAGTTCTTATGGCCACCCCTCATGGGTTTATACAGTCCTCCTAGTCATCATTCAAAACGAAGTAGGAATCATACTCTAAAGAGAAGTAGGAGTTCTAATCCTATTAGGATTCATCTAGCTTTTCTTAAAACACACCTCTTTAAGTCCTAGTAGATCATGATATGAGTCACCATACTCAACAATCTCCACCCTGACTCTTATCCGTTGAAGTCATCGTGCTTCACCAAGAACTTGCTCCAAGTTGGCTTCGTCTTTTTTGTTTACTAGTCAATTGCTCGTGCTTTGCTACATATCAAAATAATAGTATTTAGATGATCAAAGAACAACTCTAACATTTTGCATTTTAGGCAAACATTTTTTTAAGCACATACATTTCAACACATTACTCATTAGTCCAAGCTTTTGCTTTTGGAACTCTATAAACATAAAAATGCGATTACCACCACACCCCCACGTGGTAGTGTAAAAATGATTACAATTAATCACCCCATTCGTAGTGTCTACTGTCCCTGTTGACGCCGTAAGCTCTTGTTTACACCTACACCAACACTTTGAGCCATTGCTACCCTACTCAACCTGCATCGTGCCTCCATCACAGTGCTCGGGTGAGCTCCCCACCAGCCTGCACTTTGCCTCTGTTCCGCCAAAAAGCCCAGCTTACGTCACGCTCGCACCTTTGCCTCCTTCGTGCGATGTTTTGTAGCTGAACTATGTGATCTAACTGAAACAAAAACAATTCAAAAGTCAAACCTAAGCAACTTCAGTAAAAAAAAAAATGAGTAAATTAAAGTCGCACGTATTGGAGTAAGTGGGACAAAATGCACGGTTTCAGTCAAAACTCACAAGATTAATTCCCGTTACAATTAGCACATGTACAACAATCTTGATCAGAACTCAAAAGAAACCTTGACTTTTAAACTGTACCAAGTTCCGAATCAGCTTCTTAGGCTGATCATTCGCCTCCACAAGCTTCACCTGGTCACCTTCACGGTATAATTCTGCTACATCTTCTCGACTTGTGGGAAAGGATTATACGATAGACATTCGTCGGAGCTGCGACAGACTCACGGTCTTGTATCTAATTAACCATGAGGATGAATTAATTAAGCCATTAAGCCAACATAATAGTTACATGGTTAGATGGAGTACCTTTCTCTCGGGGAGCGAATATTGGTAAACGACACAACGACGACGATCTTGTAGGAGCCAAAATCACGGAACAACGGAGGTAGTAGTGTGCATGGACTGGATCAGCGGCCACCAGTAGCACGCGCGCTGGAGCCCCACACGCCGAAGTCGCCGCTGCTCATGGACGTCACCGCGAATCGAAGTCCCCGTCACCACCACTCGTTGGTTGTTGCGTGCGCAGCCAGCAGCTCCTTGCTGAGCTTTATGCATGGCGGCCACCGCCACTACTGCCGCCACCACTCGTTAATTATCCCTTCCCTGGTAGGCCCAGCCGAAACGCAGCCCATTCATTCCCCGCCTCAACCTGGCAGGGCATAAACTACTGGCCTCAGGGATTAGGAGGCCATGCGGATCGTCGCGTAGGCAGTATGGCTACGTACCTGGCTAGCTCGTCGATCAACCTCGCCACGGCCAATGTCGTTGTCGGTAAAGCTGCAGAAGATATCCGCTCATTCATTACTTGCTACACTAGGACTAAGAGCAAATACAAAGTAGCGCATGCACATGAATATTACTGTCTCTGCTCACAAAAACACGTTGTTTTGGGATGTGTGCTGTTAAACTTTTGAAACTTTAGAGCATGTGCAATTGTGTGACGTAAGCTGTCTGCAAACCTTGACACGTAGGACATAAGATGATGTGGAAGAGAGAGGGAGAGCATAGAGAATTGGACTGTCTCTCGTGCAGTAGTCGACTGTAATACGATAAACAAGATATATTGTACATGAAGGAGTTGTCTATAGAAACGTATATGTTGGATTAATTTCCCGTTATGTGGACCTACATGAGTTTAATACATATTAGCTACCTATTTTGGTTGGCTCAAAAGTATAAAGTGATCAAATAAAGTATTTATTAAGAGCCAAGTAACTTTTAAGGATAAATATGGACTTGGATTTTAAATCTGTGTAGAGACATATTTGGAATCTATCTTTAATTATAGGATGAGATAGGATTTCATACCAAAGGCTATAAATAAGGGTCAGGTTCTCCCAGCAGGGTAACTCATGCCATACCATCTATCCCCATCAGTAGTTGGAACTTGTGGCTTACCTGTTGCTGGGAAAGACCAAACCCTATGTAGACAGAACAATTGTTCATCTACTACTTCAGTTTAATTCTTCATCAGCAATGGCATCATCATCAGATACACTTCCGCGTTTACAGATTTTTTGGGTGTTGCAATTAACCGCATATATGCTCCTGTTGGTTCTAATCATCAGGTTTAGATCAGTTTAATTCTAACAATTGGTATCAGAGCTCGTATGTGTGTTTTGCAATCCATCTGGTGTTTTGATCTGTAATTGTGTAACGACCCAACTCTAGAGCACCCGAGAGGTCCTCCAAGACCTCTGGAAAGTCCATCAGGACCTCCCTGGAGGTCCACAAAGGACCTCTCGGACAGTTCCCCAAGACCTCCCAGGAGGTCCAGCAGGACCTTCGGGACGTCCGGGAGAACATGGCCCGAGAGGGTCTTGGAGCCAAGGAGCGCCCACGGACCTGCCACGGCCACAACCAGAGGGAAAACGAGGAGGTCTGAGAGCTCCTCAAGATCACCCGCGATCCTCCAGAGGAGGTCGAGGAGGTCCGAGACTTCCTCAGAACTTCACTCGTTCACCCCATGGTGAGGACATGTAGGTCCGAGCTTGCTCTAGGGTTCCCTGTGAATCCCGAGCTAGTCCCAAGGATCATGGCTAGCTCTTCACAGAAATAATACAATGGTGGTGGCATCCAGAACGTATCTTTATTAAAGTAAAATATTCACAGAGTTGTTTACAAAGTGGCCTTGGGCCAAGCACATATACAAAAGAGCAAAAGAACAAAAGGTCACAGGGTCCATCAGCACACCACAGGCAGCTGACTGGAAGGCACAACCTATTCGCTTTGATCTTCTTCACTGCCAAGGTCTTCTCCTGGCAAAGATTGTAATGAGCAAGAGTGAGCACAACAACCGTGCTCGCAAGTTACACCCGTGGATTAGCAAAATGACATGCATATATGGATAATCAAAGGATAGCATATTATGGTTAATTTGCACAAAGCTAATTTTCTTTCAACTACCATTACTAAGTTCCAAAGCAGGTCTTTAAATAGATAAAATTCGTTTTATCAAAGCAATTTTTCAGTTGGATAACATTCATCAACAAGTTGGTGAAGGATACCCTCCTGACAACAGGCTCCCTGCCAAAACCCATGGGATAGCAATCCCAAAACAGATTTGAAAACATTTCTGGAAATCCCCAAAATCAACATCTAACTCTGAGTAGCCTTTGCCAGCACGTCCATGACCGTGGACACGGCTATTCGAATAGATTTAACTCTGCAGAGGTTGTACACTTTACCCACATGACATGATTTCTCTAGTTTATCCGGCATCCGTCAATGCCACCTCTCACTACCAAAGGTAAGAGGTCTAGAGCTCATGACAAGGCCTTTACAATGCATTGCTCCACCACGCCTTTCCTTGCTAAGGTTTCACCCCTATGGACAAGCAATCCAATGGAAGCCCCTTCTTGCACCGAAAGGGGAACGATGGGTCATAAAGGACCATCGGTCTTACAAGACCTCCCACACCTCCAATGGAGCAGCATATGGTGAAGTTTTGCAAATTACTCAGCCAGGTCCCACGCCCCATTCTGGAGACATGTGGTTGCACGATTGTGGCATAGCCCATTATAGGCTTGGCATTGGTCGCTCAAAGACCGGTCCTCACATGACTAGGGTGACTTTCACAAACCCCTGGACCTCCACTTTTGCCAGGATAGAGTCCGTGCACAAACATTGCACCAACCAATCCAACCAATTCGCCCCAGTCCCAATCCATTTTCATTTTCTTTGCTTCCCTAGCAACATTTTCATCCTTCCATGACAACCCAATGTCATGGTAAAAACATTTTAAGCAATATTTGGTTATGTTGGTAAAGATTTCCCCAAATCAATACTTTTGGGTCTAAGCTTAACTAAGCACAAGTTTTTCAAATGATCTTGGCTCACACTACTACATGATCCAAGTTTGATCTAAAGGTGACAATGAGTTTAGTCCAAAGTCAACAGTGGCCATACAAAGGAAGTAGGCATAACTATGGATTTAAAACAGGTAGTGAACTAACTTGGTAGAAATAGGCATGCATTAAACTTTGAAACTGAACATAAATAAATTGAATTATTGGGTGCAATATGATCAAGCGTGTAACTTGCCTTGCTCACTGTCCTGAGAATCTTCCTCTTCTGTGCACTCAGACTCCTTGGAGTCTTCGCAATCTACACGGGTAAAGGAACAAATTCAAGGAAAACTCAAATAAAGAACCAATTGAGAGCAACAAGAAAACCGAGGGGACCCAGAGGGAGTCCAAAACTTAATCAACAGGAGAGGTCTACGTTTTAGAATAGGTTCTTATGGAAGAGGTCCAGGCTTACCAGGAGGAGGTGGTCTTTTAGCAAAAGACCCCAAAGGAGTGATTCAAGCAGTAGAACAGAGAAGTCCTGAGAAATGATTCTTGCGTAAAGCCCAGAGGAGGTCCTCACACAAAAGCCATAGAAACCCGAAAAGGAGTCCACCAGAGGAGGTCCTGAGATGGACACGACCAGCTCAGTGCAATGGTAAAAACGAGAGCGAAGGAGATCGCCCAGGGACTTACCAGGGACAAGAAGAAACCGTGGATGGAGGGGAGGTTGTGGGCGACAAGGTTTTCCCTGGGAGCCACTGATCGAGAGCCAAGATAACAGAGGGTGGAGAAAGGTGATGTGGTAGAAATTTTCGGTCTAATTGTAGTCAAGGTGGTGAAGAAAACTAGAAATATACGTGTCCAGGATAAGTATAGAAATGGGGCAAAGGTAGGTAGTGGCAGAGCAGGTGTCACTACCATTCTGGGCAAAAGGTACGAGGAAGGACAATGTATGTTGCTATGGGAAGGAACAAAGAAAAATATCGTGGTGCGGCTAAGTGACCAAGTTCAGTAAAACACCACGATATGGATGCATTTAATGCGACAAGACACGCATTAAATGCTCAATATAATAACGTGGCGGAGGAAATGAGAATGATTAAGACTGGTAGGTGGGGCCAGTCAATTTAGAAACAGTCGGGTCAAAAGGGGAGGTCTTGCCCCGCAGAGGAGGTCCAAAGGCTAAGAGGTCCTGATATACACAAAGGAGGTCCGAACGTGGAGAGGTCCAAATACACATGGAGGAGGTCCACGTGACTAAAGTTCGGACAACCAGGACTTCATCAAAGGAGGTCCCGTGGCTCAAGGAGGTCTGAAGGCTGAGGAGGTCCAGCGCCAAACGTAAAAGGCCACGGAGAGGTCTAGGACAGGAGGTCCAGAAAACTTCAAAGAGGTCCCGTGGTTGAGGTTAAAGACAAGTTGAGGTCGGGCGGTTGGATCTCCCAGAGGGAGGTCCAGTGGCCAGGATCAAACGTGAAGGGGGAGGTCCCCAAAGAGAAATAACGCACGGGGAGGTCTAGGCCTTTGGATTCAGAGTGAGGGGAGGTCCAAACCGTTAGATTCAATGCAAGGAGAGGTCCAGGCAAAGGAGTTCCGAGAAGGAGAGGGATCCCACGGGGAGATTCACAAAAGGTGGTCCAACAGAAGTTCGTGAGTCAAGGCAACTCAAAGGAGATTCCGACCTCTTGGGTGAGATCAAAACCGTGGTGGTTAGAATGAACCCTAAGGAGGTCCATTCGGCCAAGAAGAAATGCCAAGGGGTTCAAATGAACTCTGGAGAGTCGAAGGCACACATAAGAGGTCCTTTGGAATGCATGGAGGTCCGAATGAAAAGAGGTCTGGCCTAGAAAGGTGCCCAAGCAACAAGAAGTCTAGATCAAGAGAAGTCGAGCAGAAAAGAGGTCTTATTCGAAAGAGATTCGAACCAACAAAGAGGTCCGAGTGACCAAACTCAAAGGAAAGGCCCAGGACGTAAGGATCGTCCGGTGAGAAAAGGTCTAAGCCTCAAGGAGGTCTAACCTTAAGAACCCCCGGGAGGTCTAGGCCACGAGAGGGTCTAAACCTACATAGCCGAAAAAGATAAATCGAAGGGAGGATCGCCAAGCATACCAGGAAGAGATACCAACAACTCAAACCTCTCCAATGTAACCAAACTTGAATTCTCATTAAAGTAAATAGTTTTAATTTATTTTACACATTTTAAAAAGGATTTAGAAAATCGAATGTTACAAACCTACCCCTTAAAAGAATCTCGACCCGAGATTCAAACAGAATCAGCGAAGAGGTAGGGATAGTTAGTCTTGAGGTCTTCTTCTTTTTCCCATGTAGCTTCACTTTCTGGATGATGACTCCATTGTACCTTGTATGACTTGATAATTCTGCTCCTGGTAACTCGCTCTGCAACATCCAGGATTTTAATTGGTTGCTCCACATATGTGAGGTCTTCCTGTAAGTCTATGTCCTCAACTAATGTGTGATCTTCAGGAAACCGCAGGCACTTCCTTAATTGTGATACATGAAAAATGTTGTGCACTGCCGACAAGGACTCTGGAAGTTCCAGTTTATAAGCTACTTCACCTTGTCTTGCTAAAATCTTGTATGGTCCTACATATCTTGGTGCTAATTTCCCTCTCATTCGAAATCTTCTAACTCCCCGGATTGGTGTTACTCGAGGTAGACAAAGTCTCCAACCTCAAAAGATAAATCTCTCGCCGGGTGTCGGATAGCTCTTTTGTCGGGACTGAGCCACTCTCAATCGTTCCTTAATCAGTTTCACTTTGCTCTCGGCATCTTTGATCAGGTCCGGCCCATACAGTTGATGCTCTCCAACTTCATCCCAGAGAAGAGGTGTTCTACAAGGCCTACCATACAAAGCCTCAAATGGGGACATTTGTAAGCTAGCTTGATAGCTATTATTGTAAGAGAATTCGGCATAGGGTAAGTTCTTGTCTCAGCTTCTCCCAAAATCCAGGGCACATGCCCTAAGCATATCTTCCAAGATTTGGTTCACTCTTTCTGTTTGCCCATCCGTTTGAGGATGATAAGCTGTACTAAAGTTGAGTTTAGTACCTAAGGCTTCATGCAAACTTTGCCAAAACCTTAAGGTAAATTGAGATCCTCTATTTGACACTATTCTTTTGGGCACTCCATGCAAGCAAACAATTCTTGCCATGTACAAGTCTGCCAAAACATTACTAGTATAGGTGGTCTTAACTGGTATGAAATGTGCTACTTTAGTTAACCTATCAACCACCACCCATATCGAATCATACCCAGTTGGGTCTGGGTAATCTAGTTATAAAATCCATGCCCACATGCTCCCATTTCCATTCGGTATTGGCAAGGGTTGTAGCAAAAATTTGGTTTTTGGTGTAGGGCCTTAACTCTCATACATACATCACCTTTGGGCTACATACTTAGCAACATCTTGCTTCATACTAGTCCACCAAGATCTCTCTTTAAGGTCTTGATACATTTTGGTGCTTGCCGGGTGAATAGAGTAAGGTGACCCGTGTGCTTCCACCAAAATGAGTGCTTAATCTCTGGTTATTTGGCACACAAAGTCAATTTGCCAAACCATACTACTCCTTGCTCATCCTCGAGAAACACAGGGCTTTACCCTTCTCATATTTTTCTTAATTTCTTGGATGTCCTCATCTCTTTCTTGTTGTGCTTTAATCGATCCGAGCAAGAGGATGTACTTCCAAGGTGTTCACACATCCTTGCTCTACTATCTCCAAGTTGAGGTACTCCAATTCTTCATATAGTTTTGGTTGTTGTTCTTGAACCAACAAATTATTACAGTGACCTTTTCGGCTCAAGGCATCTGCCACCACATTGGCTTTGCCTGGGTGATAATGAATTCCAAGGTCATAGTCTTTAATTAGCCTTTGCTGGCTCTACATAATTGTCTGATTTGCAATTTTGTTATAATCAGTCAATTGTTCTTTGATGTGAAAATTGTTTATGTTCTATGATCTGATAATTCTTGCAGCTGCTATTATCAATCAACTTCAGATTAGCTCATTTGCTATCATCAGACATTATCAATTAAATGCAAGTTGGTTCTGGTGCTTCTGAGGATTATACTATATGGTGATAAATTGTGGAATCTCCGGATATATCCTCTTTTCATGGATGATGTATTGATTCAAATTTGGCCAGCTAGTGTTCTGCTTGGGTTAACTAAAATTCTATGTTGCCAAAACAACCTCTGTTATGTAGGTTAATTTATTCAGAACAACTCGGCATTTTTTTTGTATGTATAATTCATGCATGTATTGACTGGCCCAAAGGAAAGTCAATATTTGGCCGAATTATATATGCAACTGTGGCAATAAATACATAACAGTCATCAAGTTTTCATGTGAACAATAAGTCAGACTAAAGTAAGGCATATTGTTTGACATGATTTACTGTTAGTATTTGATTGCTACAACAAGGTTACCGCTTTCTAGTTAATATTTTTGTCCAAAGACTAAATATTAATGTGGCGCTAGATATCTTGCTTGATGGTATATACCAAATTTTGAATCAAGCTTTAAGTTTATCATTCATGTCCTGATATGAGCATTTAATTTCCTTCATTTCGGCTGCAAATTCTGCTTCCAATTTTTTCTGCTAGCATCAATTTCATACCTATGCTTACTGGTGCAAATTTTAAAGAATAGAAAGAGAATATTTTGATTGTTCTTGGAGTAATGGATCTAGACCTTGCACTTCGCAAAGAACCCGCTGCTCTTGTGGCTAACAGCTCCATTGAGGAAAAGATGGAGTCTGAGAAGTGGGATCGTTCAAATCGCATGAGTCTTATGATCACGAGGCGTGCTGTTTCGGAAGTTTTTTTGGGATAGCACATTAGAACAGGCTACTACAGCTAAGGCTTTCCTTGACAGTCTTGAGCAAAGGTTTGCCAAAAACGAAAAGGCTGAAACAAGTACGCTTTTGGCAAAACTTATCTCAATGAAGTATAAGGGTAAAGGAAACATAAGGGAGTACATTATGGAAATGTCTCATCTTGTTTCGAAATTAAAGGCACTCAAGTTAGAGCTATCTGAGGATTTGCTCGTGCATTTAATTTTGATATCCCTTCTTGCACACTTTAATCAGTTCAAGGTGAGCTATAACTGTCAAAAGGACAAGTGGTCCTTTAATGAGCTCATCTCCTATTGTGTGCAAGAGGAGGATAGATGAAAACAAGATAGAACAGAAAGTGCTCATTTGGCTATGACCCCTAAAGTAAAAAATAACAAGAGGAAGAGCAAAGAAGCTGCAAGTGTGCCATCCATAAAGAAGAAAGAAGGGCCTGAATTGGCTTGTTTCTTTTGTAAGAAGGATGGTCACGTAAAGAAATATTGTACCAAATATCTTGCTTGGCGTGCAAAGAAAGGTACAATTTTTGCTATGGTCAGCTCTGAGATTAACTTAACTTATGTACCTGAACGCACTTGTTAGTTAGACTCTGGTGCAACATCTAACATTAGTGTGTCAATAAAGGGTTGCCTGAACTTCCGAAAGCCAAGTGATGCTGAAAGATTCATCTATATGGGTGTTGGCGAGAAGGTGGAAGTTAAGTGCTAATAGAGTTTCAGATGTCTTAGAACTAATACATACAGATATCTGCAGTTCATTCCCTACGGCTTCTTGGAATGGACAAAGATATTTGATCACGTTCATAGACGACTTCTCGCGATATGGTTATATTTATCTTATTCATGAGAAGTCACAGTCCATGGATGTGTTCAAAAATTTTAAGGCTGAGGTGGAAAACCAACTTGGCAAAAGAATTAAGGCCGTTCGATCTGACCGTGGTGGAGAATACTATGGCAGAAATGACGGGTCAGGTGAACAACGTCCAGGACCTTTTGCTAAATTTCTAGAGGAATACGGGATCATCCCTCAGTATACCATGCCGGGTTCTCCTAGCATGAACGGTGTTGCTGAGAGACGAAACATGACTCTTAAGAATATGATTAGTCATTCTACCTTACCAGAGTCTCTCTGGGGAGAAGCATTGAAAACTGCAGCTTATTTACTCAGCAGTACCAACTAAAGCAACTAACAAAACCCGTGCACGAACAATGGATAGGCAAAAGCCTAGCATCGGGCATGTATGTGCGTGGGGATGTCCATTCGAGGCAAGGCCGCATGTGCCTAACGAAAGAAAATTGGACTCAAGAACTGTTAGTAACTATTTTGTTGGTTATTCTGAAAGATCTAGGGGTTACAATTCTATGATCCCACTACTAAGACAATTTTTGAAATGAAAATGCCCGGTTTTTTTAGGATATTGAGTTTGAAGGGGGAGATATGGTTAGGAACATTATTTTTGAAGAAGTTTCTGAAGGGGATTTATTTCCTCTTCCTTTCGTTATTCCCAATAATGATCGGGATCAGGTTATTTTACCCGATATTATTGAGGAAAATACAATTCAAAATAATGTCCATGAGGTTCCTCCACCAAATGATATTCCTACAGAAGAACAAACTCATCAACCTCAAGAACCAGTGCCATTAAGGAGATCCACTAGAGAAATAAGAAGTGCAATCTCTGATGATTACATTATCTTTCTTCAGAAGAATGAGGCTTGTAGTGAAATTTTGGGAGAAGATCCTATCAATCTCCAAAATGCTCTGCAAAGCTCGAATTCAGTTAATTGGATCAATGCCATGAATGAAGAGTTAAAATCCATAAAGGACAATGACGTTTGGGATCTTGTCCCATTGCCAGAAGGAAAGAAACCCATTGGTTGCAAATGGTTATTTAAGACCAAACGGGATTCGAAAGGCAATGTGGAAAGATACAAGGCTCGTCTTGTTGCTAAAAGATATACTTAAAAGGAAGGCATAGACTATACAGAGACTTTCTCTTCGGTTTCTTCAAAAGACTCTTTTAGGGTCATTATGGCACTTGTGGCATTCTTTGGTCTTGAGCTTCATCAGATGGATGTAAAAATAGCGTTTCTAAATGGAAACATTGATGAGACGATTTTTATGGTGCAACCAGAAAACTTTGTGGTCGGTGACCCGAAGCAAATGGTATGCAAATTAAAGAAATCCATCTATGGGCTCAAACAGGCCTCCCGGCAATGGTACTACAAAATTTATGAGGTTATTATCTCTTTTGGTTTTGAGGTAAATACAGTTAAGGATTGTGTGTATCATAAATTCAGTGGGAGTAAGTTTTTTTTTGTTCTGTATGTTGATGACATATTGCTTGCTTCTAACGATATAGGCTTGTTGCATGAAACCAAGAAATTTCTCGCTAAAAATTTCGAGATGAAGGATCTTGGTGATGCTTCTTTTGTATTAGGAATTCAAATATGCCGAGATCGCTCTTAAGGTGTACTTGGATTATCACAAAAGAACTATATCGATAAGGTATTGCAAAGATTTGGCATGCAGAACTGTAAACCTTTAGATACCCCTGTGGTCAAAGGTGAAAAATTCAGTCTTAGCCAATGTCCTAAGAATGATTTTGAGGCTAAGAAAATGCAGAACATCCCATATTCATCTTTGATAGGGAGCTTCATGTATGCTCAAGTTTGTACTAGACCAGATATAGCATATATTGTTGGAATGCTAAGCAGGTATTTAAGCAATCCAGGATTGGATCATTGGGTCGCAGCAAAACGGGTGTTGCGGTATTTGTAAAAGACGAAGGATTTTATGCTCACATGTAAGACCCGGGATTAACACTCCCGAATCCTCTGTGCATTTCTGAACTAGTCCCATGATCAGTAGCTAGTTCACACAGTAAACAAATATGGTAACAAAATCATATCACAACTTTATTAATAAATAACAACAGAGTTGATTACAAAGGAGGCTTACATGCCAACAATAAAATAAACACAGCAGGAGACGAAGAAATAGTAGGGTCCTGTTAATCTGCCACAGGCAATCAACTGGGGAAGCGGCCTAGTCGTCGAGATCCACACCGGTAGCAAAGTCGTTCTCCTCTGAAATTATTTGCATTAAGCAAGAATGAGCACAACTACCGTGCTCGCAAGTTACACCCGTCAAATAACAGAATGACATGCATATATGGATATCTCAAAGGAAAGCTTAATATGGTTGAATTTGCATAAAGCAGCATTTTCTTTAAATACTTGTACTAAGTTCCAAAGCAGTTATTCAATGACTAAAATTCATTTTCTAAATCAATTTTATAGTCAGATAACATTCACACAAGAATGGTGAAGGATACCCTCCTATCACATGGCTTCCGCCCAATTCCCATTTGGATAAACCATTTGTGAAGTCTTTTGAAATCAAAATCCAAGTCTAACTTTGAGTGGCTTTGCTAGCATGTCCATGACCATGACGCGCTATTGAATAGTTTTACACTCTGCAGAGGTTGTACACTTTACCCACATGACACGAATTCTCTAGTTTGCTTGGCATCCGTCGATACCACCGCCACTACCTTAGGTAAGCGGTCTAGAGCACGTGCCAAGGCTTTTACAATGCGCCATTCCATCGCAGTTTCCCCTCGCTAAGGTTTCGCCCCCTTTGGAATAGAAATCCGCAGAGTTCCTAGCCCCCTCTTGCGCCGGTGGGAACAATAGTCATAAAAGACTTTGTCAAAAGAAAAGGCCATGAAAGACCGCCCACGCATAAACAGGGTCAACCGCGATGGAACTTTACAAATTAATTAGCTGGTCCCTACCCATACTCGGGACATGTGGTTGCACGGTGAGGCATAGCCCATTATAGGCATAGCAAAGGAGCGCCAGAGGCGGTCCTCAATTGACTTGGGCGACTTTCCACAAAACCCATGGGCCTCAACCCTATCCAGATTGAGCCCGTGCATTGACATGCACCATCCAAACAACCATTTCGCCCAAGTACAAACCATAATTTTATTTTATTTTTCTCAAATTCATTTACAACAAAACTTCCATGACAAACCAATGCCATGGATTCTTAAACAATATTTGATTTTTGGTTGAAAGTTTCCCAAATCAAACATTTTTGGGTCTAAGCATTGCTAAGCATAATCTTTCTCAAAATGTTCTAGTTCATACTATTGTATCAACTAGATTTTATCTAGGGTGAGGGTTAAATGTCCAAGACTTGTCAAGAACGAGATCAGTATGTAAACCATCAGTATTGTGATAATCCAATCTTGACAATCTAATATCCATTAGTCCAATCTACACCATATAGGTCTATTCCTATGATCCAACTTCAATTGATCCAAATATTTAACTATACTCAAATTTTATAATCCGATAACTATCAATCCAATGACTATGTAATCCTATAATCAAATTTTTAGATAATCGATATCCAATGACAATCTATTTCTAGAATCCAACATCAACAATTCCAGTATTTGACTATAGTATCTATCTATCATCCAATCTTTATTAATCCAATATCAACAACAATCTACCTCTAAAATCCAATAATTATTTATTTCTACAATCCAACCATAATAATCATGTATTTCTAATAATCCAACATCATTCATTCCAATATCCAATAATCAATGATAATCTATATCTATGATTGACATCTAATATCCAACAATCATATAACTCTAATAATACCACAATCCGATCCTTAATAATCTTAATCCAATACCAATAATCACCTATTTCTGTAATTCAACATTCATTATCCATTAACAATTTTCCTCTATCTTCACACATCCATTCACAATCTTCTTTTATTATCCAAACTCCAAAATATATTGCATTCGATAATAGACTCCATACCACCTCTCTTGGCAATTATTGGACATACAAAGGCATTGGGAATAACTATAAAGCTTAAAACAGAATTTAAATTACTTGAATACAATACGCATGCAATAATAATTTAAAACAGAATTTAAATAATTTTAAATACTAGGATTTAAATATGATCAAGAATGTAACTTGCCTTGCTTGGTGATGTTGTTTTCCTTAACAGTCACCTAGTACTCACAAACACTCTCTCCAAAGTTGCTTGTGTACAACCACGATGATCATACTGATCAAAATCAATCCTCTTATATGGTCTCCAACTACGTTGAAAAGACTCTCCAAGTAAATTAAAATCTATCGAAAACGATCCAAATTCAAACGAAATTCAAATAACAAATCAAAAGGCAATTCAAATTAACTCAAAACTAAATAATTCTATTTTATTTAGCTAGATAATAATTTTATAAAATTTTATAAATTTGAAACACTCAAATTGGAGTTTGGATTTAAAAGATATGAATTTTACAAGTTTTAATCCTAAATCTGAAATTTAAATGAATTTCTAAATACAAACAAGATTCAAATGAAGTACAATTTAAATACTTTTGGTTTAGTTAGCTAGATCTTCAATTTATATGAATTTAGAAATTCTAAACACTTAATTTGGAGTTAGGAATCAAAAGGTATGAATTTTACAAATTTAAATCCTAAAGTTGTAGTTTAAATCATTTCAAATTCAAGCAGACAGTTTAAACTTAAACAAAAATCAAATAATTATATTTTATTTAGTTAGACAATAATTTTCTAAGATTTTAGCAATTTGAATCATCTAATTTGGAGCTAAGATGTAAAAGTTATGAATTTTAGAAGTTTAAACCTAAATTAACCCCAAATCGATTTTAAAAGAATTTCCTGATTTAATTTTCTAAAGGAAAACTTGAATTATGACGTCAGCCCTGAGATTATTGAATTTCGGCGAATTTTCTTTAAACCTAAAATTTTTGAGACATCGACATGTGGGCGGGTCCATAGACGGGTCCACGAATACGCTCATTGGTCCACGGTGGACGGGGCATGGCCGGTGTGATGCCACGCATAGCGGCCACATGGCTGCCACATGGCAGCCACGCACGCAACACTCTACCGAGGCGGCGCGGGTGGAGCCACGTCGGCACATGGCGCAAGCAACGATGAGCTCGAGCTCGCGCGCATGGGCGCCTGGCGAAAGCACCCATGAGGGCGCAAGAGGGAGAGGAAGTCTGCGGGGAGTTGAAGGCGCCCATTTTGGTCACCGAGAACGAAGCGGTGGCCGTGCGGCGATTGAATTGTGGCGGTGTCGGGCTCATGGCGACGAGGTGCTCCGTCGGTCTCTCAATGAGTGGTAGTGCGCGACAGTGTCGCGGTGATGCGGCGATTCCGAGACGTGGACGACGGGCGGGCGGCTTGACCTCGCCGAATCGAAGAAATACCTTGCCGCGATGGCGTGAAGAAGCTTAAAATTCAATGAATAGAGAGGAGGAGAGGAGGCGGCGAGGGCTCTGGTCGGCAAGAGAAGGCGGAGCCGGGCGCTCTTTATAGGGTAAGGAGGACGGGAGGAGATCAAGGGCGGCGTTAATGGCGGCGTTTGGAGAATCCGGCGATAGTGGGTGTAATGGAGGGATAAGGCAAGAGAGAGGAGGCGGCAGAGTAAAGGGTTTAAATGCGCATTTAACGCCCATAAAGATGGGAAGAGGAAGCGGGTGGAGAGGAGCTCAAGCGAGGCGTCCATGGCGGCGGTTGAGATCTGTGTGTGTTGAGGAAGAAGGGATGGGGAAGAAAGCGGGCCGTTCGATGTCCATCCGAGGGTGCAAAATGACCAAGCGACGTATGCGTGTGTGGTCCGTTGGATTGAAATCCAATGATGCCGTGAAGAAGAAGCGCGCATGGAGAGCGGGCGGCTTGGGTTTCGCCCAAAAGCGTGTACTGATTTCTTTTGATTTTCTAATTTAAATAATCTGATTAATTCCTTTTAAACTTAGAAAATAGCAAAATAAACTCAAAAATTCTAGAACAATTCTCATAAATTCTCAGAGGTATTTTAGACTTAATAAAATTATTCCCAACTTAAAGTTGGCTTTTAATTTTGCAAATAAATTATTTTGGCTTTAAAATATTTAGGAAAAAGTTTTTAAAATTTCATAAAATTCTCAAAATTATTTTAGTTTTTGTTTTTCAACTTTAACTCAATAAAACTTTAAAAACTTTTATTTTTGACTTTTAAGACTTCAAAAATTCAAATAAAGCAAATAAACTCTCTCAAATTTTGAGCATCCAATAAAAATAATAACTTTAATAAATTTAAATTGGTAATGTAACTTTGGTCATTACAAAACTACCCCTTAAAAGGAATCTCGCCCCGAGATTGGAGTGGCTAGAAAGAAAGCTAGGGATACTAGGTTTTCAACTAGAGTTGTAAATAAATGCATTCTCGCTTCTCCTTGGGGGGGCTTCGGTGTGACGTTGTCTGAGCGTCCTTTTCGCACTGTGGCTTCTGTTTGCTTGCATGGTGTTGACCTTTGGAACTTCAGTGTTGGTTGGGTTAGCTGTCTGCTGCCTCTTTGGACATTTATTGGCATAATGTCCCATATCCTGACAATTGAAGCATTGTATTCTTGCCCTTGAAGTTTTGTTCTGCTGAGATTGGCCACCATTGTTGTCGAGGGTTATCTGCATTGGTGGAAGTGGTGTTGATCCTAAAGTTATGAGTGCGGTCGGCATTGGTACATGGTTGGGTTGAGATTGAATCACACGAGCCTTGAAGTTTCTTGCAACATTCTGCTTTTGATTTTCTAACTTCCTTTTGTGAAGATTGTCCATCTTGTTTTTGAATTGGTCGGAATCCCGTTTGTTAGACTCTTGAGTTTCTTCTGTACTGACTTGGTTCACTTGACCTTTTATGATGGGCTAAGATATCTTTGCTGCTTGCTGTGTCATCCGGGATTCTTCTGTTCCATCCTCCGATGCTGAGGTTGCTTGTGCCAAGAATGCTTGAAAGGGGCATTGCTTGACAAAGTGTCCTTTCTTGCCACAATGGTTCTGAGACTTGATCTTGGATCACCTTCCTCTTGGGACACTTGGTGAAATCATGTCCAATGCTATGGCAGTTAACACAATGGACTTCTTGTCTTGGCTTTCCCTTTTGAGGGCATCTGTAGGCGAAGTGTCCTGTTTCCCCACATCTATAACAGATAACAAACTTCCATGGATGGTGACTTTCAGAAAGAAAGTGGCTCACGTCGTGTGATACTTCTGGTGGCTTGATCTTTTGTAATCCATCGTAGGAGCACTGTTCATGTGCTGAAGGAGCAGTGGTTGTGGGAATATTGTTGTTGTTGTTCATTTGTTGCATTATCTGCTGCATTAGCTGAGCCTGGGTGACGAAAAACTGGTTCAAATTCCGAAGGGTTTCTGTCGTCAGCGGTTGGTTGGCTTCATTACTGGCATTTCCAGGGACATTGTTGTCTTGCTTGTTTTTACTTTTCGAGCGACGAGTGTTCACCATCTGTCGGTTATTCCAGAGTTTTTAGGAAAGGAGACAAAGGATAGGGAAGAGACAAATAAGAAGGACTAAGGGGATAGAGCAAAACAATACTCCCAAACAAAAGAACCAACTCAAAAGCTTCCAGAAAACTTTAATAGCTTTATACAACATTTTAACAATCGAGACTCGTAATCTGGGGAAATAACTCAATACACAGAATGAGTCTTGGCAAACTTAGACTATATGGCTTGGCGGACACAACGATCTTCGGTAAGTCTTGTCCGTCTTCCTTGGATGGTGAAGACGATGATACTTTGTCGATGGCTCCATGTCTTGTGGTCTTGAACTTAAGGGTTAATAACGTGTTGACTATTTATAGAAGTTTTCCAGGGAAAAGAGGATCCATTTAACATTATAAAATGGTGAAAAGATAATTAGGTAAGAAAGAAGATAGATGACTCAGATGAGAAGAGAACAATTTATTTTTTTCTTGTTATATAAAATAATTTTTGAAGTTTTTCAACTAACGGCCATTCTAACTAGGTCACGACCTACGATCGATATGGCTCGATACCACTTTGTAAGACCCGGATTAACACTCCCGAATCCTCTGTGCATTTCTGAACTAGTCCCATGATCAGTAGCTAGTTCACACAGTAAACAAATATGGTAACAAAATCATATCACAACTTTATTAATAAATAACAACAGAGTTGATTACAAAGGAGGCTTACATGCCAACAATAAAATAAACACAACGGGAGACGAAGAAATAGTAGGGTCCTGTTAATCTGGCACAGGCAATCAACTGGGGAAGCGGCCTAGTCGTCGAGATCCACACCGGTAGCAAAGTCGTTCTCCTCTCAAATTATTTGCATTAAGCAAGAATGAGCACAACTACCGTGCTGCAAGTTACACCCATCAAATAATGTAATGACATGCATATATGGATATCTCAAAGGAAAGCTTAATATGGTTGAATTTGCATAAAGCAAAGCATTTTCTTTAAATACTTGTACTAAGTTCCAAAGCAGTTATTCAATGACTAAAATTCATTTTCTAAATCAATTTTATAGTCAGATAACATTCACACAAGAATGGTGAAGGATACCCTCCTATCACATGGCTTCCCGCCCAATTCCCATTTGGATAAACCATTTGACGAAGTCTTTTGAAATCAAAATCCAAGTCTAACTTTGAGTGGCTTTGCTAGCATGTCCATGATCATGACGCGCTATTCAATAGTTTTACACTCTGCAGAGGTTGTACACTTTACCCACATGACACGAATTCTCTAGTTTGCTTGGCATCCGTCGATACCACCGCTCACTACCTTAGGTAAGGCCTAGAGCACGTGCCAAGGCTTTTACAATGCGCCATTCCACCGATTTCCCTCGCTAAGGTTTCGCCCCTTTGGAATAGAAATCAGAGTTCCTAGCCCTCTTGCGCCAGTGGGAACAATAGTCATAAAAGACTTTGTCAAAAGAAAAGGCCATGAAAGACCGCCCACGTACAAACAGGTCAACCGCGATGGAACTTTACAAATTAATTAGCGTGTCCCTACCCATACTCGGGACATGTGGTTGCACGGTGAGGCATAGCCCATTATAGGCATAGCAAAGGAACGCTCAGAGGCGGTCCTCAATTGACTTGGGCGACTTTCCACAAAACCCATGGGCCTCAACCCTATCCAGATTGAGCCCGTGCATTGACATGCACCATCCAAACAACCATTTCGCCCAAGTACAAACCATAATTTTATTTTATTTTTCTCAAATTCATTTACAACAAAACTTCCATGACAAACCAATGCCATGGATTCTTAAACAATATTTGATTTTTGGTTGAAAGTTTCCCAAATCAAACATTTTTGGGTCTAAGCATTGCTAAGCATAATCTTTCTCAAAATGTTCTAGTTCATACTATTGTATCAACTAGATTTTATCTAGGGTGAGGGTTAAATGTCCAAGACTTGTCAAGAACGAGATCAGTATGTAAACCATCAGTATTGTGATAATCCAATCTTCAGCAATCTAATATCCATTAGTCCAATCTACACCATATAGGTCTATTCCTATGATCCAACTTCAATTGATCCAAATATTTAACTATACTCAAATTTTATAATCCGATAACTATCAATCCAATGACTATGTAATCCTATAATCAAATTTTTAGATAATCTGATATCCAATGACAATCTATTTCTAGAATCCAACATCAACAATTCAGTATTTGACTATAGTATCTATCTATCATCCAATCTTTATTAATCCAATATCAACAACAATCTACCTCTAAAATCCAATAATTATTTATTTCTACAATCCAACCATAATAATCATGTATTTCTAATAATCCAACATCATTCATTCCAATATCCAATAATCCAATGATAATCTATATCTATGATTGACATCTAATATCCAACAATCATATAACTCTAATAATACCACAATCCGATCCTTAATAATCTTAATCCAATACCAATAATCACCTATTTCTGTAATTCAACATTCATTATCCATTAACAATTTTCCTCTATCTTCACACATCCATTCACAATCTTCTTTTATTATCCAAACTCCAAAATATATTGCATTCGATAATAGACTCCATACCACCTCTCTTGGCAATTATTGGACATACAAAGGCATTGGGAATAACTATAAAGCTTAAAACAGGAATTTAAATTACTTGAATACAAATACGCATGCAATAATAATTTAAAACAGAATTTAAATAATTTTAAATACTAGGATTTAAATATGATCAAGAATGTAACTTGCCTTGCTTGGTGATGTTGTTTTCCTTAACAGGTCACCTAGTACTCACAAACACTCTCTCCAGGTTGCTTGTGTACAACCACGATGATCATACAGTCAAAATCAATCCTCTTATATGGTCTCCAACTACGTTGAAAACCGACTCTCAAGTCAAATTAAAATCTATCTGTAAAAACGATCCAAATTCAAACGAAATTCAAATAACAAATCAAAAGGCAATTCAAATTAACTCAAAACTAAATAATTCTATTTTATTTAGCTAGATAATAATTTTATAAAATTTTATAAATTTGAAACACTCAAATTGGAGTTTGGATTTAAAAGATATGAATTTTACAAGTTTTAATCCTAAATCAAATTTAAATGAATTTCTAAATACAAACAAGATTCAAATGAAGTACAATTTAAATACTTTTGGTTTAGTTAGCTAGATCTTCAATTTATATGAATTTAGAAATTCTAAACACTTAATTTGGAGTTAGGAATCAAAAGATATGAATTTTACAAATTTAAATCCTAAAGTTGTAGTTTAAATCATTTCAAATTCAAGCAGACAGTTTAAACTTAAACAAAAATCAAATAATTATATTTTATTTAGTTAGACAATAATTTTCTAAGATTTTAGCAATTTGAATCATCTAATTTGGAGCTAAGATGTAAAAGTTATGAATTTTAGAAGTTTAAACCCTAAATTAACCCCAAATCAGATTTTAAAAGAATTTCCTGATTTAATTTTCTAAAGGAAAACTTGAATTATGACGTCAGCCCTGAGATTATTGAATTTCCGGCCGAATTTTCTTTAAACCTAAAATTTTTGAGACACTGACATGTGGGCCCGGGTCCATAGACCGGGTCCACGAATACGCTCATTGGTCCACGGTGGACGGGGCATGAGCCGGTGTGGTTCCGCCACGCAGCGCCACGTGGCTCGCCACATGGCAGCCACGCGACGCAACATACGCCGAGGTGGCGACGGGTGGAGCCACGTCGGACATGGCCGGCAACGATGAGCTCAGCTCGCCGGGCGGGCGCCACTGGCGAGCACCGGCGAGGCGGCAAGAGGGAGAGGGAAGGCGGGAGTTGAAGGCGCCTATTTTGGTCACCGAGAACGTAGCGGTGGCATGGCGAGAATTGTGTGGCGGCGGTGTCGGGCTCAAGGGCGACGAGGGTGCTCCGTCGGTCTCAGCCGAGTGGTAGTGCGCGCAGTGTCGCGGTGATGTGGCGATTCCAGAGACGTGACGACGGGCCGAGCGGCTTGACCTCGCCGAATCGAAGAAATACCTTGCGGTGGCCGTGAAGAAGCTTAAAATCAGCGAATAGAGAGGAGGAGAGAGAGGCGGCGAGGGCTCTGGTCGGCAAGAGAAGGCGGAGCCGGGCGCTCTTTATAGGGTAAGGGAGGACGCAGAGGAGATCAAGGGCGGCGTTAATGGCGGCGTTTGGAGAATCCAGCGATAGTGGGTGTAATGGAGGATAACATGAGAGAGAGGCGGCGGAGTAAAGGGTTTAAATCGCATTTAACGCCCATAAAGATGGGAAGAGGAAGCGGGTGGAGAGGAGCTCAAGCGAGGCGTCCATGGCGGCGGTTGAGATGCAGCGCGCTGAGGAAGAAGGGGATGGGGAAGAGAAAGCCGGGGCCGTTCGATGTCCATCCGAGGGTGCAAAATGACCAAGCGACGTGTGCGTGTGTGGACCGTTGGATTGAAATCCAACGGTGCCGTGAAGAAGAAGGCGCGCATGGAGAGCGGGCCGGCTTGGGTTTCGGCCCAAAAACTGTGTACAGATTTCTTTTGATTTTCTAATTTAAATAATCTGATTAATTCCTTTTAAACTTAGAAAATAGCAAAATAAACTCAAAAATTCTAGAAAAATTCTCATAAATTCTCAGAGGTATTTTAGACTTAATAAAATTATTCCCAACTTAAAGTTGGCTTTTAATTTTGCAAATAAATTATTTTGGCTTTAAAATATTTAGGAAAAAGTTTTTAAAATTTCATAAAATTCTCAAAATTATTTTAGTTTTTATTTTTCAACTTTAACTCAATAAAACTTTAAAAACTTTTATTTTTGACTTTTAAGACTTCAAAAATTCAAATAAAGCAAATAAACTCTCTCAAATTTCAGAGCATCCAATAAAAATAATAACTTTAATAAATTTAAATTGGTAATAGAACTTTGGGCTGTTACATCACATATAGGAAATCGGATCAGTTGAAGATCATTGGGTATTCTGATTCTGATTTTGCTGGTTGCCAAGATACTCGCAAATCCACTTCAGGTTACATCTATCTACTTGGTGGAGGTGCGGTTTCTTGAAAAGCGCTTGATCACTCGTTGCCCGTCCACAATGGCAGCTGAGTATGTTACTTGCTATGAGGCTTCAAATCATGGGATTTAATTGCAGAACTTTGTCACAGAGCTGCGAATTTTGGATCAGGTCGACAGACCACTAAAGTTGTATTGTGACAACAAGTCTGCAGTTATATATTCTAATAACAACAGGAGCTCGTCAAAGTCTAAGCATATAGACATCAAGTTCCTAGTTATTAAAGAAAGAATTCAAAGTGGTAAATTGTCAATTGAGCATATAGGTACAGACTCCATGATTGCGAATCCATTCACTAAAGTATAAAAAGATAATCTATTGTACAAGCTGTCTTTAGTGATGTCTATAAATGATATGGATGGATATTATAGACAACAGTTATCTATACCATTGTATATGTCCTTAGCTATCGATATCTTTTTAAATATTTAGATGGCATACATGAGAATCATATGTATAGATTTGTCTCGTAAAATAGTTTCATAATAGTATAATTTTATTGGTTTAATGAATATATTGAAATAGAAATTAATGATCAAAGTTGTGTTTTAGGTACCGTATCGATACTCAAAACAACATGTTTTTGTGACCAAAGAGAGCAGTAGTACTCTTCATAGTTGCTTGACACCGATCCATGGAATGAATCCTCTCCTGTCGTGCTCCGCGCACTACATTGATCGGATTGAATTGAATTGAATTGAAGAACGAGAGTACATTTTATACTATATATGAATATCTACACGGACGACGAGACGACCATATCGATCTCTCGATTAGCTAGCACTGCATATGCCAACCCAACCAACGATGACGATCGCGACGCCAATGACGGCCTCCACGCTCACCTTCCCCACCCTCGTCGTTGCGTTCCTCTCCGCGGCCCTGGCTGTCGCCCACAACGCCGGACATGGCAATAAACAAATGGACGTCACGTGCAACATGGCCTTTGGCGACCTTTGCTGGGCGCACTTCACGCACGACTTTGCATGTCGGCACTCCGGTCCGACAACCACAACGCTGTTGTCAAATCCTGGGCTTTGAATGCCTAAAGTCCTCGTGTGTATACCGTATAAGTCTCTAATCAGTGGTAAGTACACATATCCTCAACGATGATATACACATCCATACATACATTCATACAAAATGAAACAAACATGGTACATAACTTAAGCGAATACAACATTTATATTACAAGAGCCGACCGACCAAATAAAAGCTTAAGTATCAGAAGTAGCATATGAAACAGCGGAAGCATGATATGTATAAAGTACAAAAGTTCAGCGGTATGCTCGGGCAACCGACAAAAAACAAATCCTAGAAAGACCTATCACAGAACCCTACGGTGCTAGGTGCAAAAAACGTGTCGTCTAGCATAGACTCATCCTTTAACTCTGAGCAACAATTTAAATAAGATTAAGTACATTACGTACCAAGCAAGACTTGTAGTGTATCGCAAAGTTTATATATATGCATGGCTAATAATGGATGAGACTCTATGCTACATGTTATTTTCAGCATTAGACAAGTATGGCTACGTACCTGGCTAGCTCGTCGATCAACCTCGCCACGGCCAATGTGTCGTCGGTAAAGCTGCAGAAGATACCCGCTCATTCATTACTTGCTACACTAGGACTAAGAGCAAATACAAAGTAGCGCATGCACATGAATATTACTGTCTCTGCTCACAAAAACACGTTGTTTTGTGATATGTGCTGTTAAACTTTTGAAACTTTAGAGTATTTATAATGGTGTGACGTCAGCTGTCTGTAAGCCTTTACATATAGGACACAAGATGATGTGGAGGAGAGAGAGAGCATTGAGAATTGGACCGTCTCTCGTGCAGTAGTCGACTGTAATACAATAAACAAGATATATTGTACATGAAGGAGTTGTCTATAGAGACGTATAAAAAGACAATCTATTGTACAAGCTGTCTTTAGTGCTGTCTATAAATGATATGGAGGGATACTATAGACAACAATTATCTATACCATTGTATATGTCCTTAGCTATCAATATCTTTTTAAATATTTAGATTGCATACATGATAATCATATGTATAGATTTGTCTCGAAAATTCTTTCATAATAGTATAATTTTATTGGTTTAATGAATATATTGAAATAGAAATTAATGTTCAAAATTGTGTTTTAGATACCGTATCGATACCCAAAACAACATGTTTTTGTGACCAAAGAGAGCAGTAGTACTCTTCATAGTTGCTTGACACCGATCCATGAAATGAATCCTGCCCTGTCGTGCTCCGCGCACTACATTGATTGGATTGAATTGAATTGAATTGAAGAACGAGAGTACATTTTATTCTATATATGAATATCTACACGGACGGCGAGACGACCATATCGATCTCTCGATTAGCTAGCACTGCATATGCCAACCCAGCCAACGGTGACGATCGCGACGCCAATGACGGCCTCCATGCTCACCTTCCCCACCCTCGTCGTTGCGTTCCTCTCCGCGGCCCTGGCTGTCGCCCACAACGCCGGACATGGCAATAAACCCATGGACGTCACGTGCAACATGGCCTTTGGCGACCTTTGCTGGGCGCACTTCACGCACGACTTTGCATGTCGGCACTCCGGTCCGACAACCACAACGCTGTTGTCAAATCCTAGGTTTTGAATACCTAAAGTTCTCGTGTGTATACTGTATAAGTCTCTAATCAATGGTAAGTACACACATCCTCAACGATGATATACGCATCCATACATACATTCATACAAAATGAAACAAACATAGTACATAACTTAAGCGAATACAACATTTATATTACAAGAGCCGACCGACCAAATAAAAGCTTAAGTATCAGAAGTAGCATATGAAACAGCGAAAGCATGATATGTATAAAGTACAAAAGTTCAGCGGTATGCTCGGGCAACCGACAAGAAACAAGTCCTAGAAAGACCTATCACAGAACCCTGTGGTGCTAGGTGCAAATAACGCATCGTCTAGTATAGGCTTATCCTCTAACTCTGAGCAATAATTTAAACAAGATTGAGTACATTATGTACCAAGCAAGAATTGTAGTGTATCATAAAATTATATATATATATATATATATATATATATATATATATATATATATATATATATATATATATATATATATATATATATATATATATATATATATATATATATATATATATATATATATATATATATATATATATATGGCTAACAATGGATGAGGCTCTATGCTACATGTTATTTTCAGCATTAGGCAAGTTTTAGTTGCAATATCAATACGTAGTACTTTGCAACGAAAATTTAAAGAGTGGTTAAATACATAAAGGACAACAAGTAAGTACTTGATAAATAATAAATCACAACTCTCCTCAGCTGCGATCAACATCTTATTCTCAGCCATAGACACGACACTCAACTCAAATAACACAATAAAACTATTCCCTCATTTTCCAACAAGAAGCATTTTTGTACAAACTAATACTATACCCGGCAATACTACACTTAGCACGCTCATCACCACGAGCACAGCTATTTAAAAAGGTTTACACTCTGTAGAGGTGTAAAACTTTACCGACAGCACACGAATTCTCTAGTTTGTTCGGCATCCGTCGATACGACCGTTACATTAATCTTTGAAAAGCAGTCTAGAGCACACGTCAAAATCTTTACATCACCTAGTCCTAACCTTGCACTAGCCCAGCGAACGAATACCCTCACTTCACTCAGGTACACCCCCGTCTCAGTGAGGCAATCACCGTTGTGTCGGCAAGCTTAGTGCCTAACACCGTGGTGAAGGGAGCCCCTTCAAACATGCCTACGCCGGTCATGCTCGCACTACCACGACCTACCAACGCACAAGGCTAGTTTTCGATGACTTAATCAACTAAGACCGTCCCATACCAGCACATGTGGATGTCCACTTACGCTTAGGTTGGATATATTGGTGTTCGGTCCTTAATTGATTTGAGCGAGGATCTCCACCTATCTACTTGTGAGATATACCTCTCACACTTCTCAGAATACAATATAACTCGCCTGCGTTACAAACTAAGTTTTCTTTTTCTTTTTATTTTTATACAAAATAACAGAGATAAACCCCTTTGGACCGTCATTTCAAAATCTCTCAAACTCATATTTAACATGTCATCCATATTTCCAATTTTAGTAAAGACTAAAGCCAGGCTAAGCAGTTATGCGATATTCGCATTCGAAAAACCCAATTTTACATCATTTCTTGTCTAAACCATACCCTAATGGCAAAAACAATTAGGATATCAATATTTCAAGGAGGATCATGCATCGAATGGGGCTATAACTACTATTATCCTCAAATATAACAATTTTAAGCAAACATACATGCGTTCGTAATAGATTTTGCAAAAAGAAGTACAATAATTAAAATAGTAAAATCAACATGATCAAAGGGGGTGCTTGCCTTGCTCTGGTTGCTCTGAATACGAGGATGGAGGGTCGTCATAAAATTCACTCGAACAATCGACATCTAATAAAGAGAGCCGAAAACAAATTAAATATAGAAAAATACTTTCAACAGCAATAAAACCCTAATATTTTAGCATAATCAGATAGAGCATGACTTTATATGAATTTATAAAAAAGATTCATCTCATTTTGAGTTCGTATGCAAATTATTAACGTTTTAATTTGCTTCGGTTTGAAAATTCCAGAAATTAAAAAGAGGTGACGTCGAAAGTGTATTTTCTTAGGTTTACGCTTTCCAAAAGAGAAAGTGTATTTTTCTCTGAGTTCCACTGAGGTTTATGCTTTCCAACAGTGAAAGCGTATTCTCCTCTGAACTGAAAGCGGCTTTCTCTTTTTTTTTTCGAATTTTTATCAACTTACATGTGGGGGCCTACATGTCAGCGACTCATAGTTTTGTTCTCTAGAAGTTTATTGATTAAACAGAGGTGGTTCCACATGTCATAGACTCATTATTCAATAACTAAATGATTAAAACCATTTTGATTGTAATTATTTGATGATTGGGGCCCACATGTCAGTCTCTCGGTTTTAAAACATGTTTTTAAACCGGGAATAGTATGTGGTCCCACATGTCATAGACACATATACTAAAAACGTTTAAAATTATATTTCTGTTAACCCTCTCAGCTTGTCCCACCTGTCATGCAGTGAGTACTCTTAACCACTGTCATTCAGCGTTAAGTAAATCCTAATCGATAGTGGGTCCCACCGGTCAGCGAGAGAGATGGAAAGCAGCAGAGGTGCGCACATGGCCGAGTGCCATGGCGAGCTCTCTGCCAGTAAACGGCGCGATGAGCGGCGATGTTGAGCGGTGGAATGGAAAGAGGTTAGCAGGGCGAAGCTATGGGTGGCGGTGGCAGCGACGGAGATGGCCCTCGGGTCCGTGATGTACTTCACATAAAAGGCATTCTCCAGGCTAAAGGAGTGGCACACTGGGCTCAATGAGGCCAGGCAATGCTAATGGACTGGACACGAGGACCTAGGGTCACCGGAAGTGAGTTGGTGGCATGCAACCGCGACGGCGCCATGGGTGGCAAAGAGGGATAGTATACTAGAGGCTCACCCTTGTCGAATTGATGCACGTATAAGGATCAGTGACTCACCACAACCACGAGGGTGAAGAAATAAGGCTAGGGAAGGGCTGAGGTAGCTTGTCGACAATGAGCAGTGGCGGTGCAGAGGAGGTTCACGATAGTAGCTTACCACAGCAACAGAGGAGCTACAAGGAGTGTCACGTTAGGTCATAGAGGTGTTAGAGATGGTGTAGGCGCAAGGAATCGGTCCGAGGCTCGCCAGGCTTCAAAGGAGAATGAAAATGGCGGCGACGGCCGTGAGAGAGGAAGATGGCGGCTTTACTCGGATTCTTTGCGAATCTGCCTGCATTGAGTGAGGGAATAGGATCAATGGGGTATGAAACACGTTGTGATGCACTCGGGTGGAGCTCAAACTCATCAAAGCAACGGGAACACGGTGGCAAGATCTGGTGCGCGCCGGAGTCGAGGACGAAGGCGAACACGATCAAGCTTTGGGACTCCCAGGGCTACATTAAGCAAAGGAGGGAGATGAGTGAGACAAGAGGATCGCAATGACGCGAATGTCGTGGGTGAGGAAGCTTACCAGAGCAGTAATGGCGTGGAAGCATGCCCACCGACGTCGAGAACGACACGAGTGTTCCCGCAAAACCAAGGAGCGATGAAGCTTGGGTTTTCATGAAATGGAACATGGGCGAGCTGGGGATGATAGTGCGTTCTCTAGTGCTTAAGTAGCTAGGACAATTGCGCGAGAAGAACAGCGAGATGCCGGCAGCCACGCGAGATACTCGCAGAGCTGCTCTGGTCTCTCCGACCGTGTGGGAAAAGAGCACCTTCAACGGGGTGGATAGCATGGGCCAGGTGGGCAGAGGCGACGGGAGTAGGTGAGATTGCAAAACAGTGGGCGGCGATCGAAACCAAAGAGCGGGCGGCGGAGCTGGCGAGGGCGAGCTGGTGCACAGGCGAGGACGAGAGGTGGAAGAGAGATGCTACATGTGGGCCCAGCATGTCAGCGGGAGAGGGAGGCATGGACTGGAGTGAGTGCGAGGGGGAGATGGGCCGAGGTGGGTTTTGGCCCAAAATCCGATGGAAATTCAATTTTGTGTTTGAATTTTTCTAAAACTGGCTGAATGATTCCCGAATTTTGTACTGAGCAAACGAAGTCCAAGATTTATGAAAATTGTTGTGACAGTTCGGGACCCAGTATAGTTCCTTGTGTAAATATTTTAGGACTTTATCTACTCTGTGTTTTTCTGTTTGCATGTGATTTCACTATTTTATTTATGCAAAAGCTCAAAAATTCATGCTAAAATAGTTTTCCATGCAAAAACATGTTCAGAATTATTCTCCCACTTATTTTCATTATACTTTCCCAAAATTGGGGCTTTTGGGATGTTACAGTCGTGCCAGGACTACCGTGACGTGGCGCTCGTCGCCCTCGACGTCCTCCGCCGCGACGCCACCACCGCCATGGACAAGTTCGACAGCATGCTCGGCGCTAGCACCGCTAAGTAGCAGGTCAGCAAGACAGCGACACGCAGGCTTCGGTACTACCTGGCGTACTACGCCGCCATTGCGTGCACCCTCCCCGAGTGCCATGCTATGGTCATGGTCGGTAATTCGTACGGGACGACACCCCTAAGGCATACCACTTCGTCTTGTGCGGGAAGAGGTTGGCCGATGCAGCCGAGGACTCTAGGCTCCAGCTCGTGTACACAGAGGCATAGAAGGCACTAGCCAAGGAGAACGATGACCTAACCAAGCTCGTTAAATTATGTTACACTATGAAACCCCTCCTTATGTTTAGTAGCCCTCAGATCGAATTAGAGTTTGTGAGATACGACACAAGCGTGCACGGTTTCAAGAATGAAGTATATTAATCTCGTAGAGAAGATTGAAATAACGACGACGAAGCAACCACAATGAGAGAGAAAGATTTGGCAAAGCCGACCGCAATTTTCTTAAGCACAACCTCAAAAGAGTATAAGAGATTATCGCTCTCTCACAACCCTCTTGAACCTTTTAGGACTCTCATAGCATTGCCATATACAAAAATCTAGCACTAAAAGAATAACATAGCATCTAATCCTCTCGTGCGCTCTCTGCTTTGGATGAGTTCCTCTTGCTTGGCTTGCTTCTTGAGTTCCTATGGCCACCCCTCATGGGTTTATACAGTCCTCCTAGTCATCCTTTAAAGTGAAGTAGGAATCTTACTCTAAAGAGAAGTAGGAGTCCTAATTCTATTAGAATTCATCTAGCTTTTCTTGTAGCACACCTCTTCAAGTCCTAGTAGATTAGGATATGAGTCACCATTCTCAACAATCTCCACCCTCACTCTTATCGGTTGAAGTCATCGTGCTTCTCCAAGAACTTGCTCCAAGTCGTGCTCCTCCCACCTTTGGTAATGCACCCACCACAAGGACTCATGCACATCACCGCAATGTGTGTGTCGGTGTTGGAGCTTGGTCATCTGTACTCTCTGCCTAAGAACCCCATAGATTTGTAGTTTTGTTAACCACACCTCCTGTTCCTATAACCCTTCATGCCATAGGTTTATACCGCCTTCGAGCTCCACGTACTCATCGATATAGTGTGGTTAGTCCCACCACATCTACCTTCCTCCAATAGCTCGCATCTTCACCTTTGCGACCGCCAGAGTTTGCAACCATCTCTGTAGTTCCACACACACTGCAAATGAGACCTGAATACCAACCGTTGACGATATGATTTACTTCTCTTAACTAGGATTTTTATCAAACCTCCCATAGGTTGCCCTTTCTTTAGGTTTACCAATCAATCGATATCCTACATTGCTCCATATACTTTTCATGGTTACCCGCCCTTTGCAATTAACACACATAACTCCACCTTGAAGTAAAACCTCACAACCTTCGAGTTCAATCGACCTCACATATTGTCGGGACCCTGGACTACTAAATCTGAGACCCTCTGTGTATTCTGAACTAGTCCCATAATCAGTAGCTAGTCCACACAGTGACATCATTGATGAAATCATATCCATACAACAACATAGCTAAGAAGTAGACAAATTAATATTACTTAGTAGCAAAAGGACCTTAGAGTCAAGTTTTACAGAGTTTGCCACGCAGGGCTTAACAACAAAAGATAAACCTACAGTGGAATAAAAGATCTCATGGTAGCCATCCGACATGCCCACAGGCAATCGAGTGGAGAACGTGACCTAGTTCGCATCGTCTTTGTAGTGATCTTCCTCACAGAACTTGGAGTTCCCTGGTTCTTCTGTGGTGACTGATCAACAAATGGCGCAAAGCCGTGAGTACATAAAGTACTCAGCAAGTCGTAGGGAAATGTATGCAGATAGTATTCAAGGCTTGACAATGATAGCTTTGTGGCTATTTTGTAAAAAGCGGAATTGACAGTAAATACAGTAAATAGATTTAAAAGCATAATTCAAAAGATTAAATACATAAGTAAACAAGTTCTTTGAAATAACTAGTGAACACTATGTTCACTTCTCAACCATCAACCAGATCCAACTACTCAAATCCATCCAAACCATTCCAACATTTTTGAGAAAATCTACCCCTCGTGTGAAATCATCAATCATTGTCCATAACTAGGGACACGACTATTCGAATAGTTTTTAACACTCTGCAGAGGTTGTATAGCTTGACCCACAAGAGATAATCATGTTATAATATCAGACATTACACGCTACTGAAGGCGTGCGACTAAGTGATTATCACAAGGCTTTTACAAAGTTCTGTTTTGACTCGGTTCTACTCGCTAAGGATTCGCCATTTTGGGCCCCCTCTTGCGCCAACTCAACCCAAACATAACCATATCAAAATATTGCTAATTAGTTAGCCATGTCCACCCCACCCTAGACATGTGGTCGTACGGTATAGCTCAGATCAATGGCGCACAAAGTTAAGTCCTTAGTGTCTACTTAGGCGTGGCAACCACATCCCGAATCATCCCCTTTACTGCACAATCATTCGCCTAAGTACGAAATCATTTTTGGTTTAATCCTAACCACGTGGCAACCCTTACCATGGCACAACAAATTTTAATAATAGTGGCCGCGCCACAATTCCATATACCATTAAGTCAAATTTATCATTTATGAACACGTGATCATGGATCCCATCTTACAATCAAAAGCATGGCTAAGCATATTACGCACCCATGTTGGTAATTAAATAAGACCAACTAAAATTAACCCAACCTATGGTGTCCAATTGTATATGTTGCTCACAATTATTCAAGAAGGCATATCGGCAATTGGGTAATTAACTATTCCCGAAAGCAGTTATTATAAAACTAGTAATGCATGTTGATGTAAAACAATATAATTTTATAAAATGGGTACGACATGATCAAAAGTCTATGACTTGCCTTCGTTGAAGGTTTGATATGCTTCAGTCGACGGGTCTGGGAATTCTTCGGGAAGGCCGGAATCTACACGCACAAAAAGAGTCAAACAATTCCAAATAAAATCCAAAAAAATATCAAATTAGAACCAAAAGAAAGGTACTGAATTTAGATGAATTTAGAAATGAGAATCGACGGAATCAGAGTTCGTTTGAGGAAGAACGAACTTCCAGAAGATTGTGATCACATGAAATGATAGAAAATAGAAAAGGGAATAGAATATTCTGGAATCTGATTTTTCAGGGTTAAGGATTAAAGAATACTTACTTGTGGGTCCCTCTTTCTAATGAGTGTTGTGATTAGCTGATGGTTAATTGGTTCCTAAGTATATGTGAGCTTATGTGACTCACAATGGGGTTACTAACTATACTAAAATTAACCCTAGACACGATGTTGTTAGATTATAGTATACCACTTTATGTTCATTTGGGCACTCCTATACTTAGGGCTTATAGATTAATGATACTCGATTATTATTTAACTACTCTACTAATTTTGATTAACTATCCGATTACCTTATTATTTCTTTTATTCCAACAATGGGCTAGGGTTCACTAATGTTGGATCACGTATGTGTGTGCATGTCTAAACCTGACTGCATTATCTTACTAATCACTAATCGACTTGATGCAATTCTTTAGCTACAAGGCATCCCACTATTATTTTAACCAAACCAATCGCTTTACTAAACCCTAACCATTTCTATCAATCCCCTACTTACTTGACTCATTCATTAACTAACATTATTTAACTACACCATCTGCTATAAGAACATATACTAGCTAAGTAGCTTATTAACCTATTCCAAATAGCTAACTGTTTTAACCATTCCTACTTATCCTTTTATCAGACTTGTAGCTATCAACACCTTGCACTATTTGGTCTAACTGGTATCCAATGAGTGAAGCCCTAATTATTAGTAGCATTAACAACCTTAACTTGGTTTCCATCTAGGAGCGCCACCAATGTTACTTAACTAATATGTATTGGCCTTACCGGCTTTGATTAACTGTTTACTTATCTTATCAATGGTTCATATATATATTTCAATTACTCACTGATAGTCATAAGTTTCCAGTTGGACAAAGGATCCCCCAATCACTTATCACTTTACTTAGGCATACCATTTGCTAGATGAACAACTGTTGGCTAAGTAGTCTACTGACAATTCCCTAAATACCTAACTAATCTTGTTGTATTCTATCTACATAGCCAAAGGCTCACTGTCATTGGCAACAATACACACAGAGTCATACACATACACAGAGGACATAGAGAGAAAATAGGGGAGGAGGCGGGGCAAGGGCGGCAATGAGGCGGGAATGAGGAGCTTGGCTGACCAAAATGGGCATGGGACCTCGAGGAGGTGACATGAGGTGGCGGCTGGCGGCGGCCTGATGGCGGCGGCTGGGTGAAGCGGCAGACGGCGAACGCGATGGCGTGTGGCGTCGCCCGATGGAGGCGGGGAAGATGGCATGCGTACGAGCATGAGTAGAGCATGGGGAGCTCTCCAGTGTAGTCGGAGGGGGCCGAGGACGGCCAAGCTGGGCTAGCGGCGGCATACTGGGGTGGCGCAACGAGCTTGCCGTGGGGGCGGTGTTGGGGAGAGGGAAAGCCAGAGATGGTGGTGGGAGATGGTAGAGGGAGGCGAGGAGATGCTCTGGACGAAGGGAATCAAGTTGGGTCTCACTGGTGGAGAAGGGGTGACGTGGGCGATTATGGCTAGAGTTGGGGGAGATAGTGGCGCACGGCGCTCCGATGGAGAAATCCTGTAATTCTTGAGGGTTTTTTGCTTGCGAGGTTGCGGGACACGGAGTGACGCAGTCAGCCCAGGGAAGAGGTCGTCGGTGCGGCCGGAGACGGCGAGGAGGCTCAGCGACTGGTGCGACTTCAGCATGGTTATGGCTTAGGAAGGCTCGTGATGAAGCAAGAAGGGCGTTGGGGAGGATTGAAGGGAGGCAACAGGGAGGGGTTCGGCGGCTCTGTGATGACCACTTATAGGCAACGGACGGAGGAGCCAATGATGGCCGACGGCATGGACAACGGGAGGTTGGCAATGGTGTGGCAGCATGCATGGGCATAGGCGTTGAGGATGAAGGCTGCCTGTGGGCCCGACTGTCAGTGAGAGGGAGAGCAATTTGTTATTCCAGGATTTCAAAAAGGCTAAGGATGTTAGGTGATTTTTAGGCATAGAAATACAAGTCCAAAATTTATGAAACTTTAGGGAGAGGTTCCTGACAAAGTTTAGTTCATACTGTAATTTTTTTTAGAATTTTATTTGTGTCTGCTTTTTCTCTAAAAATATTTTAAACTCCTATTTGCTTGCACTTTATTATTTGATTTGAGGAAAGTATAAAAATGTGTTTGATAATATTTCCCCATTTTTATTAGCAGTACAATTATACCGAATTTGGACTCTTAATTCCTTCAATTCAATTTGTTTTAGGAAATTCTCACGTGGTGGTAGATAAACTTTGGTAACTGTTCCTACATATATTACATTATTCCATCATACACCTCCAATGTAACTGTTCCTACCTCAGTAATTGCATACTCCTTGCAATCTGCTAAGCGAACAATTCCATCCATCGGGCGTAGAGATACTTCATCAAAAATCTCCCTTGTTAAACATATATGGAAGCAACCACCTGAAATTAACATCCATCCATAAGAAGTATCTGATTGACTGATGATTAATACGTTTGAATCATCTTTGCTACCGTCATGGAGCATACACCATTTATTTGCTTTAAACTTGGACAATCATTTATCATATGGCCGTCCTCGTCACATATATAGTATACACGTGTGCCCTTGTTCTTACCCTTCTTCTTCCTGTGACATTTACTCTTGTCTGCAACACTTACGACAATCAATGCTTGATCACCCGACGATGAAGATTCCGATGGTTTCTTCAAGGACTCCGCCCCCAATAGGTATGCAACTGCCTAATTGAAGTTGACAGAACTTTTCTCGACGTGAATATTCATCACCAATTGCTCCCATGATGGTGGTAGAGACGATATCAGTATGACGACCTTGTCGTTCTCAATTTTTTCATCCACCCTAATCAGCTGTGTGACAATGTTGTTGAAGATATTGAGATGATCAACGAACCGTATTCCTTCCTCCATGCGCAACCCGTGTAGTTGCCGCTCCAACACCCACCAGTTTGTTAGCGACTTCGCCATATACAAATTTTCTAAGTCACTCCATAATTTCTTTGGAGAACTATGTTTGATCACCGAGTACTTTGCCTCATCGGAGAGACATAGACAGATTGTACTATCATCCTTCCGCTCAATCACCTTTCAGTCTTCATCGGATGAATTTTCTGATTTGTCTCCTTCAAAAGCATCGATTAACCCTTGTTAGATGAGAACATCATTCACCACACATTGACACACGCTGAAATTTCCTTCGTCGTCAAATTTCTCTACTTGACTCCACATCATAAACATCGATCTTGATCTTGTGCTTACTAACGCTTTGTCGACCTTATCACAAATCAAATTAATCTGGCATTGGCTCTGATACCACTTGTTACACTCTAATACCCCTCCTTATGCGCAACAGCCCCCGTATCGGATCAGGGTTTGTGAAATACGGCATGGGCATGCACGGTATCAAGAGCAAAGTAGATGAATCTCGTAGAGAAAACCAAAATAACAATGACGAAAGAACCACGGTGAGAGTGAAAGATCTAGTAAAGCTGACTGCAAATTTCTTAAGCACGACCTCAAAAGAGTATATGAGATTGTCGCTCTCTTACAACCCTCTCAAACCTTTTAGGACCCTCAGATCCTTATCCTATACAAAAATCTAGTGCTAAAAGAATAAAATAGCCTCTAATCCTTTCGTGTGCCCTCTTCTTTGGATGAGTTTGTCTTGCTTGGCTTGCTTCTTGAGTTCCTTTAGCCACACATCATGGGTTTATATAGTCCTCCTAGTCATCTTTAAAAGTTAAGTAGGAATCTTACTCTAAAGAGAAGTAGGAATCATAATCTTATTAGAATTCATCCAGCTTTTTTTATAGCGCACCTCTCCATGTCTTAGTAAATTAGTATATGAGTAACAGTCCTCAACAATCTCACCAAACAGTTGATAGGCTTCATGCTGGATGATATTCCTTACTAGCTAACTAATTAATTACTTAGCTTGCTAGCTAATGGAGATCAATCGACTGATGGCGTATTAAACACAAAAATTAATTGTACGTTAAGGGTCCATCGATGGATCGATTGATGTTTACTTAATTTCCTTGCTAACATGGTCTAACATTAATATATATAGTAGCCCTGCGCGCATTTGCACGCCGAGACACTTTAGTAATGATATTTGCACAGATTGGTTTTTCAGATCTCATAATAGAAAGCACGATTACTAAGATTTCATAATAGAGTGCAACAACATGTAACAAAAGAACAGCTCATGGTTAATTATGACATTCTGGGCAGAACATAAATGAGTACATAGAGGACATAATGTGATGCTCCATTTGGAGCATTGAGGAACTGACGTATATCCATCTAAAGTAAAACATCATTACTCAGATAATCAAACTTTTCAATACTTCATAAGGAGATATGATGATACCATCTTGCCACCAAGTGGGGACTGAGGAGAACCTGCTTCCTGTCTAAGATTATCAACAACAGCAGGCTGTGATGCTCCATTTGGAGCATTGAGGAACTCACGTATATCCATCTAAAGTAAAACATCATTACTCAGATAAGCAAACTTTTTAATACTTCATAAGGAGATATGATATTGGTGACTACAAATGTTACTACATCCTCTTCGCCTATCAAATCATGGCATTTCAGACTTAGTACGAAAAGGAAAACTATAGCAGCAAAATATTTATTTTTCCAGGTAGGCCACTGGAATAAGCAAAACAATTATGAGATCTAATACCTATAGAAATTTTCGCAAAGAATGTTAACGCATATATGTCTAACACGAAAGGAATGGTACAATGTGTATCATATTAGTATATTACACACACATTACAAACAAAAGCAAAGGATGAAATTTGAAACCTCACAATCCTGTACCTGCATCGAATGTAACAATGCCCATAAATCAGCATTCTCTTGCATCGGCTCTTGCTTGTTCACTTCATATGCATCGACCTGAATGAACATGCAAGGTACCTCAGAATATATTCAATCAGGTTTGTATCATAGAAGTGGCATAGTGCTTACAGCCATTTTGTAATAATCATTGTCATTCTTTTTCCTATTCCACAATCATTGTCATTCTTTTTCCCATTCCACGTACCACGTTGCCGTCCCTCTTTCTGTTAAATTAAATAACAGAATCATCAAACAAAAGACTCGATTAATAAATAAAGTACCACTATGGACTAACAATATTGAAAAGATTCATAAGCATAGCACCTGCAGCAAGTTCATTATTTCCATTCCTGAACAGGATGATTCCTTGGTCTTCTCTATCAATACCTACTTTATTCTCTCCTGCAAAATATAAATAGGTTCATCCAATAAGCATCACTTTGGAGTTTGGATTAAATCCCTATGATAAGTCTGGCACATGAATATATGAAGAAAAAAAATGCAATAATGTGCCTGCAATTTAATGTATTCCTTTTCTTTCTTCTTCATTTCATGAATTTGCTGGGTGTGTACTTGCTTACAAAAGGAATATAACAAATCAGGACAGGAGTTCATCATCCCATCACCAAGAATGCTTGTAATTCTCCATAAACAAAGAAAACAAACAAAACGAATTGAGTGGCCTTCAAAAGGGAAAGAGTAGGATAAGGTAATTTAACCTGATTTCCTATAACCTTTTTTTGAAATTCATCGTGTTCCTGCTTCAGCTTGTCAATCCGAACTTCCAAAGCTGTAGGTTTTTTGGCCTCCTAGTGATTGGAAAAAGAAAGTTAGGATTTCAAAATTGGTAAAGAATCCAAGGAGTTGGTACAAAAAACCGTTCAGGTGAAAGTAGCCAGCTCTCGATATTTTGCTGCTAATTGGCATCCATTCTTTTGATCTTGACTTCTAACCTCAAAATATCAGACTGCATACTGAACACTGCATACCATGAATCGTGGAGTCATTAGACATATATCTCATAGTGGTTGATTGAAGCACCATTTGGTAGAACGTTCCAAATGCTGCAAGCAACTGCATTAATCTTGTCACCCAGCTGAATGGCATGCATATCTATCCCAACTAAATGACATACAGATATATAGGAATGAGCAGACAATGGACTTGTGTTCATGTAGACCTAATACTGATATAGATGGCAAGCAAATGATGCCTTACAGAACATCAGCACTATCAAGGAATAGACCCTAAACAAACAGTATTGCACAGGTGCAAGTAATAATGACAAATCGAGCAAATCAATTAGCTGTAGGTGCACCTGTACACGCTAATAGACATTTCAACGTCGGCAGGCTATATTAGACAAACAGAAGTAGTTAAACATTTATGTATATTCTACCTTATGTTGCCGATAATAGCATCACTGTTGACCCTATTTAGTAACTCAGTATGTTCTTTGTCGGATACCCTTAGCTCCTTCCTAAGCTCAGTTATGAGACCTTCTTTGTCCTGAAATGGGATAAAGCTGATCTTAGGTCACCTTTGAGAAATAATATATAAAATCAGCACGAACATCCAAATTAATAGTGATAGTTTAATGGCCGCAACCCATGTAATGGCGTTAGACTGAGCTTTAAATGCATGAAGAAGAAGAACCAAGCAATATGCTTCTTGCTCAAGTTGATGAATTTGTGTTTCCATATCGATTTGAGCTCTAGGGTATGAACTGGCAGGAACAATAACTCTTCCATTACCATTGACACGGCCACTTCCTCTTATACCCCTACTATTCAGAAATTGTGGTGGAAGCTCATCATCAGCTCCTGTAACCATCACAAAGTAGAGGAACCAGCAATTAGTGCAAGTTACAGAGCAGTCAGTATACCAGCTTTACAACAGAATTTTCCACATTGATAGCTGAGTAGCAGGAAATAGTTCGTACTGTTCTTCCACATTGTGCCACTCTCGGCCACTGTCTCGGTGTCAACATCAAGACCATCAAGTACCACAAGTCTAGGTCCCCTCCTTCCTCTCTTTGTTTAGTCTTCTTGTTCAATTAGCCTCGTACTACTGCATTGTGATTTATAAAGGTGCTCGTTGTTTGATAACATAAAAGAGAAACATTGCTTCATTTGATATTAGTTTAGTGGCATCAGATGTATCCAAGGACTGAAAAGTTTGGCAGTTTCACCTTATTTGAGAGAGAATTTTCATCCGATACGACCAAGTTTTCTAGGTCCGCTATTGTAGTGGTTGTATACTGCTTAAAAAGTGTCTTATAGCAGACTATTTTTTGGAAACTAAATCGTGTGATTTTGGACCACTTAGCAACATAAAAAGGGTCTATTGAACATATTAAGGACAACAGCTTGCTGCAATGGAGAAAATTCAGCAATGCTGCAGCACAATCCTCAAGAATTGTGACACTAGACAAACAATTTCAATGTCATGATTGTAGAATGTGAAATAAAAATGCATAGGCAAATCAATGTAATTCTAAAATACCGCATAACTGCTAGGGTTGAAATAGAAAACCAGATACCAGGTGACGAGGATTAAAAACCTCTATGTATTATTTTAATACATAATAAAAGACCATACGTCTTCATGGTCGTAACCCTAAGACTAACGACCTCCTAGTCGTTAGTATTCTAAAGGTTACTTAATGGGTACCACAGTGGGATGAGGCTTTGTGCCTAATCCCGACCGGATAACCGCTAAGTAAAATTACGAATGGTATTTCTTATCGTATGATGAATGGAACACATGTTATCGTTCCATTCCACGCGATGGTACAACCACGAGACAACGACTATTAACCACCCTACGGTTAAAGCTCTTCACGAGCAACCGCAAGGAAGTTATACGTTGCTAAGCGCTCCACCGTTCCGACCGGTCGTAACGTTTCACCAGGGACGTCTTCTCCAGGAATAACTGTCACCTCTTCGGAAGTTATTTAAAGGTGAAGCGCACTGAGAACCTAGCAGGCGAAGACCAAGACCAACAAAGAATATTCAACAAGAATACCACGAAGCCTAAGCGGTGGAATTAGAAGCTAGATAATCGGACTTAGACTCATATTCTAAGTCGATTACTGATGAACATTCCCCATTCGATGTAATTCGAGGGTAGTACTTAGCCACATCTTGTAAAACCGGTTCATATCAATAAAGAGCGACCCCCATTCCATTCCGGGATATTCCACGTCATTTTCCTCGTTCATTTTCGTAAGATCGGCGACTTGATCGTTGGCGGTGGCGCCGTCAGTGGGGAAGAAGGCGTAATTTTCTGAAGAAAATTCTTCGCTCAAGAAAATCCTCGCCAAAATCTCGCAATCGCTCATGCGACTATGCGGAGTTTGGGATGAGGAAAGCGGTTCGATTTGGCGGACTCGCCGACCTCGACATGGAAGGATGTATCCGCGCCATGGAAGAAAATGGCAGTCATCCTCCTCTTCCTCCTCCGCCGGCTCGCGCGTCGCCGGCGTTAGCAAGGTCGGCCGGATGGATGAAGATCGCCGCCACTCTTGGTGGCGCAACCAGAGAAAACCGCCGTTCGACCCGATTCGAATGCGGAGGATCTCTTCAAGCCGGTCTTCTCGGCCGTAAAGCAGTGAAGAAATTTCAGCCCCATCACCGGAAAACTCTATACCATTGATAAAATCATGGCTAAAAGATACTCTCCTTCGCTTCGGCAATTCGAGTCAACCGTCACCGATAGCGGTGTTGATGAAACCTCCAGCGGTCGAGGCCATGTGGGGATGATCACACTCAAGATACGATCGACGGTTCGTCGGATCGGTGAAGACCTCGAGAAGTGCTCATCTCCGACCGATCTCCATCGTGGAAGATTCAGCGAAGCAGCGACAAGCTCTCCATTAGTTATGATGGAAGCTCATCGGAAGATCAATCTTTGGAAGCACGAAGTCACGCGATCGGAGATGAAGATCAAGATGCCTGCGGTCCTACACTCTCTACCACCCCATCACGTGTTGTTAGAGATGATCCGGGCCGTCAAGCATCAACTTCCGGAGAACAGCGGAACTAATCGGCGTCAATCGGTTAACTCGCTGGCTTTGCTCCACCCAGAGTGGTGATGGGACCGAACAAATCCGAAGGTCGGGGAAGGTTGAGACAGCATACACCTCGACCGATATGAACCCCTGAGACCTTGATGGCTGACAAAACTTGCGGCGTATTCAAAACATGTTAAATAATTCGATCCGCTCTAGCGAGAACGCCTAGTTTTGTACAACTCGTAGGTCGGTATCAGAAATTCTCCAGCAGACCATGCGGCGAGCAGGCGTATCGGGAACAGAGGGTTTTGAAGTCGGACTATGACTTCATCCCAACGCTCCTCCTCGGCGAGGGACAACACGGTCATACCAGAGACCGATCGATCCGAGACCTCCTCGGCGATTCGACCAAGGAGTCATGAGGGAGAAGGTTATTCAAGCTACTACTCCCCAGCGTGTCGAGAGGAACCACCACTAGGACCTAACAATCTCCGACATCGTCTAAACCAAGTGGGCGGTCGGAGGCATCATATCGGTGTCCACGACCGGATCGGTAATCGGAGTTCAGCGTTTCAATCCTAGGGATCGGTCTCCGGCCGATTACAATCCGCACCTTCGGAGAAGGCGCCATGAATCAATCACAGGTTGTCGAGCCTTCTCTGCGGGGCTCCAAGGCGTGCGTTAGCCTAACCGGTTCCGGCCGGCCAACTTGGACAAATTCAATGGAACTCAAAACCCATTGGAATTTCTCTAAATATATACCACCGCCATCGTGGCTCTTTGGTGGCGATGAGAATGTAATGGCCAACTATTTACCCACCGTGCTCGAAGGGTGCGCTTGGTCGTGGTTGTTAAACTTACGGTCGGATCAATATATACTTAGGAACAACTCGTGATCTTCGATTGCCAACTTCAAGGTACGTCTGACCGCCTCAGGAAGGAGGGCGATCTCCACGAATCCGGCGAGGATTTGATGAGACTTTACGTCAATATATCAAGAGGTTCACCAGTTAAGTAACTCTATACCGAAGTCGTAGAATCCTCTGTTATTCGGGCTTTTAAAAGCAGTCGAGAATCGGCGGTTTACGGAGGACATAGCAATGAACCCTCCAAGAACAACCGTTGAGTTTTTGATATGGCGGACAAGTATGCCACCGCTAGTGAAGCAATCGAGTGGTGTGAAGCCATTGATCGGAAAGACAAGATTCCCTGACCGGCACGGGCAAGCAGGAGAAAAAGAACAAGAAGTCTCTCAAGAAGAAAAAGAACCGCAGACCGACGACAAAGAAGTCCTCGCCGTTCGAGAAAAAATTCGGGAAGGGCAAGAAGGACTATGCGGTCGAAGCAAGGCAAAAGCTCCGACAGAAGGATTCGAGACGAACAAGAAGTGGTGTCCACTTCACCAGCAGGCAGGGCATGATCTGCGCACCTGTCGTGTCTGGCAAAAGAAACTGGAGGATTATTATGCAAGTAAAGGACTATTTCTCGCAATACAAGAACATGGAGAAACGAGCTCCAAAAAGGACAAGGATGGCGACGAAGAGATGGAGTACCAGGATCCCCAACACACAGTCAATATGATTTTTGGAGGATCTTCTTCATACGAGTCCAGACATCATCTGAAGGCCATGGAGCGAGAGGTCAACCTAGTCGAATCTCCGACTGTAATCAAGCACTCGAAGTGGTCGGACACCGCAATTTCCTTCAGCAAAGACGACTGCCCCATCCCATCGACTCGTAGGGTAGGTTCCCTATCGTTGTTGAACCAACCATTAATAATTGTCGGGTTAATCGGGTCTTAGTAGATGGGGTAGTTCTTTGAATATATTATTTGTGGGAGCTTTAGAAGAAATCAGGTCCCCATGTCAAAGGTGAAACACGTGAAATATGCTTTTCATGGCATAGTTAGGGTTCTACCGCTAAACCGATAGGACAAGTTTCCTTACTAGTTACGTTAGGAAAGCGACAACTTCGAGCGAGAGGATTCCGTTTGATGTAGTAAACTTGAATCCGATACAACGGAATTCTCGGTCGACCGGATTAGCAAAATTCTTGATAGCCACGCATTACGGTTATCAAAGTTTGAAAATCTTTGGGGCGAAAAGTCATCACTATTCGAGGAGATCAAAAATGGCTCATGTATGCGATCGAAATCCTTTGCCTTTGGTTGATGAACTTCCGACCGAGAGAGGTTAACCCGACTCCATGCGGGTCAAGCACTCGAGGCCAAAGATGACACCCAAACCATCCGACCGGACAAAGGAGGTACCACTCGACAAAAGCGCTTCTCGGGACGGCGTCAAGTCGTCACATGGGTCAGACATCGGACCCAACCGCGCATAAGATTACGGTCGGGGCAAGACTCGACCCTAAATAGGAAGAGTCGCTCGTCTCCTTCCTCCAAGCGAATCGGGGCGTGTTTGCACGGCAAGCGTCCGATATGCCCTGGAGTCCCGGGAGGTGATCGAGCCTGAGCTTGCTCTCGGCGACAAAAACCGATCAGCGAAACTACGACGTTTACTTTTTGATCGGAAGGAAGCAATCGATCGGAGATGGACAAGCTTCTCAAATTGGATTTATTAAGTGAAGTCGACCACCTCGGTGGCTTGCCAATCTGTAATGGTTAGAAAAACAATGGGAAATGGCGAATGTGTATCGACTTTCTGAGATCTTAATAAGGCTTGTCAGAAGGATGACTTTCCCTTCCTCGCATTGATCAAGTGGTAGACTCTACTTACGGGTGCGAGTTACTAAGTTTTTAGATGCGTATTGAGGTACCACAGTTAGTATGTGTAAAGAAGATGAGGAGAAAACTTCCTTCATCACCCCATATGGCACTTCTTGTTATATTAAGATGCCATTTGGTCTCAAAAACGGTGCAACTTTTCAAAGGTTGATGCAAAAACCTTTAGTCCACAAATCGGTCGGAATCTAGAAGCTTACGTTGACGATCTGGTCGTAAAGACCACCTGTATTGGCGACCACATTCCTGACTTACAAGAAACTTTTAATAACTTGAGAAGACATAACCTCAAGTTAAATCCGGAAAAGTGTGTGTTCGGAGTTTCTGCTGGAAAACTGCTCGGTTTCCTAGTTTCGGCTAGAGGTATTGAAGCAAATCCAGCAAAAATTGCGGCCATCGACCAGATGCGCCCTCCGACCACGAAGAAGGAAGTCCAAAAACTAACCGGCTGTATGGCAGCGTTAAGTCGTTTCATAGCAAGGTTAGGGGAAAAAGGATTACCTTTCTTTAAACTTCTTCGGAAACATGGGAGTTTTGAGTGGACTAAAGAGGCAAACGATGCCTTTGAGGAACTTAAAAAGTACCTTACAAGTACCCCGGTTTTAGTTTCTCCGAGATCGGGAGAAACATTGCTAATTTACGTGGCAGCAACACCACAGACAGTTAGCGGTGTACTGGTTGTAGAAAGGGATAATATCCAACGACCAGTCTATTACGTAAGCGAAGTCTTACATGGACCAAAGGAAAGATACCCACAGGTACAAAAGTTGCTCTATGGCCTCCTTATGTCTTCAAGAAAGCTAAGGCACTACTTTCAGGCCCACAAAGTGGTCGTACCTACCGGATATCCTCTTGGTCAAGTCCTTGGAAACAGGGAATCATCAGGACGAATAGCCAAATGGGCGGTCGAGCTAGGGGCGTTCGATCTCCATTTTATTTCACGAACAGCAATAAAGTCGAGCAATAGCGAATTCATTGCGAATGGACAAACCTCGAACCCACCCAAGGACCCGAGTACGAACACCACGACGAGTGGACATTGTATTCGGCGGTTCCTTGATGTTACAAGGATCGGGTGGAGTGGTCTTGATATCCTCTTGGCGAACACATCAAATCGCCATCCGGTTAAATTTTCACGCCACCAATAATGTGGCGAGAATATGAAGGTTTCTTGGCGGGACTCGAGCGGCTCGTTAAGCTCGGGATTATGATTACTAGTGAAAGGCGATTCTCAACTAGTAGCGAATCAAGTGGGAAAAAGTATCAATGCTTGAGTACCAAGATGTCATCTTATCTGGCGGAAGTCTGAAAACTTCGAAAAGCACTTCTTCGGTTTCGGATCAACATATTCCTAGAAAGGAAAACTTTCGGCGGAACCGGTTAGCGCGGATGGCCTCCACGAGGTCGGCCAGTCGCCCGGAGTTTTTCTCGAGCAACTCAATTCACCCTCGGTAGTTGAGCCTTCCGAGAACATACATGATTCTTTGCAAGTTGAACAAACTAATCAAGGAACATGGATGCTCCACGAGTTGTTGACGGTTGGTATTTATCACGATCAAGGTAGAGGCGGATGACATCGATCTACAATTATCTTGACATGACACAATTCCAGAAGATGATGTAGAGGCTGATCGTATAACACGAAAAGCCAAATCATACACTCTAATCGAGCGTATCTTGTATAAGCGAGGATCTCATGGAGTGTTGATGAGATGCATATCTCAAGCGGATGGCATTAGATTGCTAAGCGAAATCCATGAAGGCGTTTGTGGAGCACACCATTCCTCTGAGAACCACAGTCGGTAAAGCCTTAAGGCAAGGCTATTCTTGCCAAGCGCCCTTCATGATGCAAAAGAGCTTGTGATGAAGTGTGTACAATGTCGGTTTCATAGCCGACAAGTACACCACCCGACAAGCCTTACAAACAATTCCTCTTTCTTGGCCTTTTGCAACTGGGATTTGGACATTACGGGACCTTTCCCAAGAGCACCGGGGCTTAATTCCTTTTCGTCATGATTGACACGTTTACAAAATGGATTGAAGCCGAGCAGTCGTTAAAATAACAAGCGAGGCCGCTAAGAGATTTCTCTGAAAAATGTGATCACGCGATTTGGTGTACCCGGTCGTATCATCACGAACAATGGTTCCCGATTCTCCAAAGATCAATTCCAGAATTTGCGATGAACTTAGTGTCAAAGTTCATTTTGCTACATTGCTCATCCACGAGCAGCGGAGCGATTAATGAGCTAATGGTATCCTTATGCGAGGATCAAACGCGAGTATTGACCGATTAATCAAGCGGTCGGGAGCTTGGGTTAAGAACTTCCCTCGTGTTATGGGCGTTAGAACCACGACGATCGTGCGACCGGTGAAACTCCATTCTTTTTGTTTATGGTCTTTGAAGCCATGCTTCCTCGAACTCAAAATTGGCTCTGCTCGGCGATCGTTTTGGCGAAAATGATCAGATTGAGCAACGACTTCGGCAGCGTCGATTTCCTTGAAAACAGCGAAACCAAGCCCTTATGCGATCGGCGGTCTACCAACAAGCCATGCGAAGGTACCATAGTCGTAAGGTGCGACCTTGCGATCTTCTTTCAGAGGTGATCGGTTCTCGAGAAAAATTGAGCCAAACAAATCGCAATAAACTTTCTCCTAAATGGGAAGGTCCTTACTTTGTGGTCGAAGTCACCCGACCGTGTTCCGTCACGACTAGCTATGTCGATGGGCAAATTTTGTCAAATTCTTGGAACATCGATCAATTGCGTAAGTTCTATGTTTAATTTTCATTCTTTCATTTTTTTCAATTTCAATTTCACTAAATTTATTGATTAATTAAGAAGTGCAACCTTGCTTATATATATACACCTACATTACAGTCGTTTATTATTGTTAGTGCAGTGGAGAAGACATTTTTCTCTCAGATATCCTTTTAAGGATCTACGATACTCTATGGTCCTCGTCGTGAGCATTTTTCTCAAATGATTCCCACAGCGACTATACTCTTTTCTTAAAGAAAATGAGTAATCGAGGCGCCACACAACTAACTATCTCATGAATGATATGCTTACGATTCGAAGATTATGCTTCATTATTTCAAGATTACGGTCTATTCTTGTCGGCTACTTGTCGGGACACGGAAAGCCTCCTAGTCGAAGTCTCTCCTTTTTAAGACGTGGTCACCGCCTAATGGAAGGAGCTTCCTAGCGGCGGTTCTTTTCTTACGATCCTCGCTACGATCGGATATAGAATTTGAACACGTTTCAAAAAATATATGTCGTATGCCTTGTGTCTTAGCATTAGTTCCGACCGGACTATGGGACAATAGATATAAACAAAGTTCACTTATAATCTGTTGCATACATATTTGCATTTCTTCTTATGTCAAGTTTGACAAAGTCTTTTTCCGACCATATATAGTGTTTTTGATTGGTATTTCCATTATGACAAACAAAGATCTATAACTAGTCGAAATCGTCTGTTAGTCGACCACATTTGATTTCCTAATCTTTGCAACGATCGATTTTGTCTTACATGTCCAAACATACCTTCAAAACTCACATACATGGTTATGACCTCTTTTTATTTTCTTTCTTGGCTCCTTTGCTTGTGCGATGCGTTCTTCTACTATAAAGCGTTCGGGGCTAGGAAATATACGAGAATTTTAAAAGTCAAACAGGATAAACAAAAGCTTTGTCAATGACATAAAAAGTAAGTTTTCATAGATATTCAAATATTTTTACACTTGCAGGAACCTACTTTAAGAAATATTCCCAGCCTAACTACTGTTTGTCGGAGATTCGACCTCCATCTCCTCTACAACTATATCTCCGAGTGGCCTGAGTTCTTCCATGAACTTGGTCGCCTCCTCAGGTGGGCAGTTGAAGTCTTCTTTAACAGCTTGGAGATCTATGGAGGGGTCGGAAGCTTTCAGTTTTGCCAAAGCAAAACTAACTCCACTGCAACGCCTTTGTTTTTAGGGCACAGTGCATAATTCGTCCGAGTAGTTTTGAGCGAACTTTAAGGTCCTCTAGAAGTTGACCCAAATAGTTCATTTTCTCTATTGGATCTCCTAAGGAAGGCGAGGCTTGATCTCGATCCCATATCAAAGATCATCTTGTTCAAAGCACGAATCTTTTCATCAATATTTTGAGCAAGAGCGCCTCCTTATCTGCTCAAATTTGAGTTTTCTTTACTCATTCGGCATTTCGTTTGCTCTGCAAAAGCAAATCAGTTAAAGAACACAAGCATAATTGAAGGAACAATCAAGTTTGCAACATATTACCTTCATTTGTTTTGCTAAGTGTTTCATATTTGGTCGTTGCTTTAGCGATCAACAGGTCTTTGGTGAACTTGCTTTAGCGAATGGTAGTCTTTAGCTTTATTTCTTCTTCAAGAAGAGTGTCTTGGCTTTCTCCACAACCTCCTCTTTTATTTTCTCCGGATCTATCGAATACGATAAGGAGAATAATTGTAGAGGAGCAAAGTGTTGAAGAAGAAACAAAAGTTTAAAAGGAAAAGTTCTTACTTTCCAACTCGAGTGCTTTTGCTCCAAGTCCTTAACTTCATTTGGGTGGATCCTCCGATCCTGACAAAGTTCTCGACCAAATGCTACACAAATAGCATTCTCTTTCTTAAGTTTCTTATAAACTTTTTAAAGAAGAAGCGGTCAGTAGAATACTTACCCGAATTGCTTGGTCATTATAACCACAAAAATCGAATCGAGGTGCATCTTGAGTTGAGTATCCGATACTTTACGCCACGCCTCATCAAGCTCCTTATCCTCGATAAATCGGGGCGAAAAGGAACTTGTTAGGTTGGGAAGGGTTATCAACGATGATCGGAACTGTTGAGACCTCTCGAGGCATCTACCTCCACGAAGGGTTTCAATCACCAAAGGATCCAACTCAATCGTTGCCCTTGTCACTGCTCGGGGCTTCTTCGACCACTACTTCCTCGGGAACTTTGTCACGAGAAGTGCTCTGATCGGGAACTTCCACAGTGCAGGTCCTCGGGAAGAACACAGTCGGAAGCAGCAGGAACACCGAAGACCTATGCAAACCGAAGATGGGAAGTTCAAAGTATCAAATCATCAAGGAATTATTAAAGGTACATACTTATCGACCACTTTCATTTGTACATACCTTGTTAATCTCCGGATTTGACTCAAACGCAGCAAGAGAGAAATCTGTGCCGCTAGCCTTCCTTTTCTTCTCCTCCAATTTCTTTGGTTACGGACGGTGGGGTTTGTTGGAACCCTCACATCCTCCAACAAGATGTCGGAAGCTATGTCCTCGACCGGTTCATCAAGGTCCACATTCCCGACTATCCGGTGGGAGGAGTGGTTTCATCAATCTCGGTCGTTGTTTCATTAACAACCGTAAGGTCGTGCACACGACCACTCTGGAGTCTCTGACCTTTGATTATATTCTGCGGGCCTTGAGCTTATCCACCTAAATCAAAGAACAAATTTGATTGGGTGAAGAAATCTTTATCTAAAAATTAGTATATATATGATTCGAAATGTTCTATTACCTCGAGGAATTCATCTCCTTCAAGTGCCTCGAGGCACGCTTCGGTCGGAACCAAGGTGGGATGTTGATCCTCACCAGATTGTATGATCATAAACCGGCCGATGCGAATGTAGAACACGATTGGAAATCTGGTGGGATATATGTATATACGTGGTAAAAGAATTTTTGATTAAGTTACCTTAAGCCTTGCAGTCTCCTTCAATAGGAGTTGCGGCTAAGATCTTGGGGCATTGACCTTTTCTCGTGCTCCCCAAGCAGATTAGCTGACTCGTTCTCTAATTTCCCCATAGGAAAGAACTTTAATGAAGGAAGAATAGACAAATTTTAAGGTAACACATTAATCAAATCAAAATACCGATCGGAATGTATCTCAAAAACTTACCACCTTCAGAACAACTTCATCACGATCAAGGCACGGAGCGGGGAATGAGTCAGGAGCTTCAATGGACTAATCTGGCGAGAGATAAAATCTCTCACCACATGCCACTAAGTCGGGCCTGACTCGCATAAGTCATAGATGGCATCCGCCCATCTTTTGACTATCCTGTCTTTTTTACGGTCTCCTTCCACTTGGGGTTTTCACTTGCTCTAGTTAGGTGAAGTAGAGGCCATCGTCTTCGTAACGTCATGTAAAACCGATACTTTTTCCATAGCGACCACGAAGATTTCGCGTACATGAGGATGTACTCATCGGCCTTCCGTCATGAAGGCGCAATGTGCATTCCCCAGAGGCGCCAGATTTTTGCATGATTTTCCCATCACCATGCGGTAGAAATAACTAAAGAGCTTCAAGTTCGGTTGTATTCCCAGATATGCCTCGCATAAATATGCGAAAATCTTGATATTTGCGATCGAATTTGGGGTCAAATTCACTAATTCCACCCGTAATGTTCAAGAACGCGAGAAGGAATTTGTGTCGGTAATCTCGGCCCACATTCGATGTAGGCAAGAAAAGCAGGATTTCCTCATCTTCACGGCTCGGAAAATGCTCTCTAGTCGCGGTCTCCAATTAATCGATTCCTATCTGGGAGCATTCCCATCTTCGCCAAAGCCTCAAGCTTTTTCTTGCCCAATTCGAAGGAAACCACTTTGTGTCTGCTCAGACATGGCGAAAATCCTCAAGGATGAGTAGTGAAAGTTGGAACTTCGTGGTCGGAAGAACGAGGAAAAAACTCGGAGGATTTCTTGGCGAGAAGCTAAAGGGAATCGAAGGGATTTTGGAAGCATAAAAATTCTAAGATCGGCGAGAGGAGATTTTATAAACTTCCGATACTTTGAAGGATTCCCACAAGAGTCCAAACCGACAAAAGCCTCTTTTTGCTCAAGCGAACAGAGGAACTCTTCGTTTCCCAAGGCAAGTTCTCAACTTTAAAGTGAACACACAGACCGCCGTATACCACGACATTAAATGGGGTTACGCGATCGATTTCATCGGAAAAAGGTATATACGACCGGTTCATTTAAAGTTAGGGGCTAGTGGCGAGGATTAAAACCTCTATGTATTATTTTAATACATAATAAAAGACCATACGTCTTCATGGTCGTAACCCTAAGACTAACGACCTCCTAGTCGTTAGTATTCTAAAGGTTACTTAATGGGTACCACAGTGGGATGAGGCTATGTGCCTAATCCCGACCGATAACCGCCGTAAAATTACCGAGCTGGTATTTCTTATCGTATGATGAATGGAACACATGTTATACGTTCCATTCCACGCGATGGTACAACCACGAGACACGACTATTAACCACCCTACGGTTAAAGCTCTTCACGAGCAACCGCAAGGAGATTATACGTTGCTAAGCGCTCCACCGTTCCGACCCGGTCGTAACGTTTCACCGAGGCGTCTTCTCCAGAGTGCGCCACCTCTTCGGAAGTTATTTAAAGGTGAAGCGCCTGAGAACACAACAGTAAGCGAAGACCAAGACCAACAAAGACAAGAACAACGGCAGTTCAACAAGAATACCACGAAGCCTAAGCGGTGGAATTAGAAGCTAGATAATCGGACTTAGACTCATATTCTAAGTCCGATTACGATGCTAGACATTCCCCATTCGGTGTAATTCAGGGTAGTACTTAGCCACATCTTGTAAAACCTAGTTTATATCAATAAAGAGCGACCCCCATTCCATTCTAGGATATTCCACGTCATTTTCCTCGTTCATTTTCGTAAGATCGGCGACTTGATCGTCGACACCAGGCGAAAACCAAAAAAAATTCTATACTGAAAGGCACATAATTTATAGACTTTATAGAGGAATGTTCTGAAAAATACTAAGTACAATTGGAGAAACATGGCAAGGCAACATAATAAGGACCAGTAATAGACTACATAAGATTTTACCTCCCCACTTTTCTGGGTCCAAGTGGAGGCGCCGGTGGCCGAAGGCCAAGCCGGTAGAGGCGCGGATGGAGCCGGGGTGGGGGGGCTGGAGGTGAGCTAGGGAGAGGCGCGGGTCAAGGGGGCAGAGCCGGGGCATGCGGGTCCCCCCTGCAGGGGGGAACCGTTGAGGTGGCGTTGGGCCGAGAGGAGGTGGTGGGCAAAGAGCCGGACCCGGGGAGGAGGGAGCGCTAGCGGCCGGAGGCGTCGGGACCAAGCCGGAGGCGGCGGCGCCAAGACCGGAGGAAGGAGAGGTGGAGGTGGCGCCGAGGGGGCGGCAGTGAGTGGAGCCATGCGCTGGGCCGAGAGGAGGCGGCGGGCAAAGAGCCAGACCCGGGGAGGAGGGAGCCGGGCCGAGGAGGGAGCGCCAGTGGCCGGAGGCACCAGGACCAAGCCAGAGGCGACGGCGCCAAGACTGGAGGGAGGAGAGCTCCAGGAGAAGAAATGGAGTGAAGAGGAAAAGTAGATAGAGAGGATGAGGAAGAGACAGCGCGCCTACGGCTAGGAAGAAAAAGAGGGCAGATACGGTGGCTTCGAGTCGAAGACACGCGGCGATGAGCAGCAAAACCGACGAGGCTAGGCATGAGAATCCAATGCGAGATGATCGCACGAGGCAGCTCACTCGACGCAAAATCGTGCGGTGAAGAATAAAGCAGTCAACGTGGCCCGCCCCTCCGTCGCCCCTCCCGGCCTCTTTTAATCTCTTTGAGATTCTGAATAAAAAAAGGAATTAAAGATCAGAGCATGCCATACTATATATACTACATATATCAGGTCAATGAGCAAAATGGAATGGAATGCTATACTGTGTCTGTGTGTCTGTGTTAAGATTTACAGATGCAAGCCTGTCTTAATTCAACGATGGTGATTTATCTAGAGTACCGTATCAGCTGGCGGCCATCACCACCTCCCCTCCAAAAAAAATGTCAGGTCCCGGTAAACTCCCAAAACCCTATCACCGTCAATCCCGGCTGGAGAAAACGAAACTTTTTTTTTTTAAAAAGTCATGTGATTGCAGATTTGCAGCTAGTTCGTAAAGACATATAGCAAAGTAATGAAATTATACTCTTTGGACGGTTATGCATTACGCAACTTGTGTTTTGTTCGTACTCAAATAAAAAATAGTAATATTCGCTTTGTACTATCGCAAAGATCATCAAGTTGGATAATACCATCCAATACACCACTGACATATGCATCTAGGCCCTACATGTCATTCTTACATTGGATCCAAATTGTACTTTTTTAGAGGGTAATGAGTAACCCCCAACCAGTGTTCTGATTTTCGTCCGAAAATCGAAAATTTCAGCTATAACGGAGGGAGCGGTAGGAATACAAACTGGTCCTACAAAATTCGATCCGGATGAATTTTGCCCAAAAATCGAATTTGTTTGAATTTTTCTCGGATGTGATTTTAAAAAAAATAATAATAAAATACAAAAAATTTGATTTTTGATTTAAAAATTTCGGCCAAAATTGGCTACCAACACCGCACCTCCTCTGCCGCCCCACCACAAGCTCTTGCATGCCACCACCTTGTCCACGGGCTCCAGCAGTGTCGCCGAAAACCTAACTTGACCACTTCTACCTACTCCCCAATGAACTCTGAAACCTTTAACACCGCCATCAGCTGGGCAGATCAAAACGTGAAAAATGTGACATACTTTCTCACAATATCCGTAAAAACATTAGCGAATGAAGTGATAGAATTGCATTTTTCTAATTGATTAGGCATATCACAAAACCCGTGTTTTTTTTTCTGTTCTCGAATGATAAAAATCTGGAGCAGTACAAATTCTATTAGGGTCGATAAACAAAAACTAGGGGCTGGGTGAAGAAAAGTTTGAGCTTTGAAGTATAACCGGATAAAGAATCAAGATATGGCTAATAAATGAGTAGACATCAAATCCTAGTCGTTCTAATTTACATAGTAATTAAAAAATCTTTGGCAATTAAAGTAGGAATCGTACATCATCAATGCATATATAAGCATGGTACAGTGGCATATTTAATCCGAAAAATCAATCAGATTCTATAAATGACGACGCACCCATGCTAAGTTATACTACAGTTGGCACATTTATTCTTTGTGCTATTATACATGGGTAACGATACGTGTCAGACGTCCGGCGGAACGGACGTCTTCACTCTCTTTCTCCACGTTCTCACAGCCACACATTCTTATCCTTGATCCTCGTTCCCCTTTCTCCTCACTGCTTTCCTCTCCCCACGCTCATCTCTCACACGCCGCCCCTCCCGTCCAGTCGCTGACGCCGGCTCCTCCCCTCTACCTCCCCCCGCCGCCAGATCTGCCAGCCTCCCGCTCGCACCATGACGCAGCATCTGCCATAGTGGTCCTCAAGAAGTCATCGGCCTTGGTAGCGCTCTGCGTCATCGACCCAGCGAGGCCGTCCCCGCTCGTAGCGCCTCCTCGGCCCTCATTGGCAGCCTCCGAGCCCATCAGCAGGGGCACGCAGCGCGTGCACACACCGACGGGTCAGCTTCCCACGGGGGCAGCGCCTCATGCTCTGGCTCAGCAATGTGGTGGTCTCTGCCGCCGAGGACGGCTTCCTCCACGTCGTCTACAAAGGCAAGTTCCCCCCGGACGACCCCTTCCGCATCGTGCGCGTCGCCAGGGACCAGGTCAAGAAGAGCCCGAGCGGCCGCCAGTATAAGAGCCTATGGCTCGGTTCCCCTCTCTCCCTTTTATTGATTTTCGGATTTTGTTAAAATGTCGCATCTGTAGAAAAAAAAATGTTGCATCTATAGAAAAAAATATCGCATATAGTTTACGGCGATGTTGCAATTTTTTCCAACGTTTTTTTCTCCAGATGCTTTGTTTTGATTTGTGATGTTGCAACCATTATCCTGTGATATTGCAACCGTTGTCCGGGGATGTTGCAATCGTTATCTAGAGATGTTGTATTTTCGGACCGTACGGTGGGAGGCTCCCACCCGTACGTCCGATTCCTAGTCGTTCCCCTTATACATAGGCTATGACATGGCCACCGGCCGTTATTAATGAGTGGAAATCCAAACTGCGCATCAACAAATCTGTGGATAGCCGAGTCAAAACTAATACATGAATCCTGACGTGATAATCCTTAATTAATTAAATTATTTATCTGTAATTGTTATTAAAGATAGCAATATCTTCATGTTATTCGTAAGGATGCCTCTTGTCATTATTAAAGGAGAAGATTAGCCGAGTGGTCGTAAACCATTTTACGACCACCATATATGGTCATAAGTACTTATATGACTACCTAGTGGTCGTAAGATTTTCTACGACCACCTCATGATCGTGAGCCTTGCTACGATCACTTTATGGTCGTAAGCTTTACTACAACTAGGTCAACTACGACTACCCTATGGTCAACAAAGCCAACATACATGTGGACCCAATCGACTAGGGATACTTATGCGTTGTGTTTAATACGCATAGTAGTTAATATGTGTTGTTATTCTCCAGAATAACTGCACGTATTAAACCTCTGCCTCTGACATAACTGCAAGACAACGTGGGAGAGTTAGTCTCTAACAATAACCGTCACTGAACGTACCCATTTCATCAAACGGTGAGATGCCTCCTGATACGGGACAACTGTCACCACTTCACATGCTATATAAGGAGTAAAACTTGTGGACAGAGGAGGGAGAGACAAGGAACGACAACAAAGACAAAATCAGCAAACATAAGTCATTAAGCCCTAGTTCTAGTGATTTCTTCTCTGTTGTAAAGTATAGTCAATATAACAACACAGGAGTCGGGTTATTATTCTCTTAGGAGAAGACCCGAACTTGTATAAAATCCCCGTGTCTTTTTCTATGTGATTTACCTTAAGGAGAGTCTCCAGCATTCATTCGTAAAATCGACACTAAACTATCGACAAATCCTATCCCTGCATTTGGATATCCATGACCATGCTGAGTTGCATCAATTAAACTCATAGTGGAGTGGAGTGGAGTGGGGCATTATAAGGGCATGTTTGGTAGGGCTCCTGTTCCTCGATTCACAACCAGAGCAGCGGGAATCTAGCTAAACACACCTGAATCCTCCTCTCTTTTTTCAGAATCGGGATCCCTTTATAATTGAAGCAGTGTCGCAATAGAAAATGTGGAGCGACCTTGGGTTGGCTTTCCACAAGAATCAGGCAACTTGGTTACCAAAATGCCCCTCGAGTTGAGGGTCATTTACCCACCAAATGTCATTGGATATAACCCCCGATTGACCCCTAGTGTCGCCGGCTCTGGAGCGCCTCCCCACCGGCTTGAAGCTCATCACCTCTAGCCCCATCACTGTCGGACATGAGTCCATCTTCTTTGGTACCGGTCGACCTCGCCGTGCTTGACCCATACCCGTCGCCCCAGATCTGTTGCGGTAGGCACGGAGTCTGTTATTGCGGAGACCCTTCGCCGCTAGAGTCCCACGTCGTCGGTCCCGCTGTTCCTCGTCGCTTTGGCCTTAGGCGCATGAAGATCATAGATGTCCCTCCCCGTTGTTCTCCCTCCTCTTTTGATTGTGCAGATCTGACTCCTTCGCCCAGGATACCTCACCGCCGGCCTGGCGACCTGAGTCGTTACTACTTGCTCTTGGCCTTGTTTGCATGCTAGATGGTTCACTCGTGCTTGATGTTGCTGATCAATTTTTGTACTTCATGAACCGATTGATGATGGCTAGCAATGTATATGGTTCCGATAAAAGAATTTTTGGTCGTATTAGCGTGTTTTTGTATCGTATTTACAAAAATAGTCGTCGTCAGGAAGCTATTGCATAACTAGCCCCTTGCCACACGGTGGCCGTGAGGAAGCCGTTGAGGAGATGCCACGTCGCCCGCTATCGCACGGCCGCCGTGCGGTGGCCCACCCGCCAGCCACGTGTCCCCCTCCCCGATTAGGGTTAGGGTTTCGGTTTCAGCTGTGGTCGTGAGATTTTTTAAATATACAAAATGAGTTCAAAAAATTATGAAAATTTATGTGGAGCCTCCGGACATAGTGTACTTGGTTGTGTAAATTTGCCATAATTTTATTCATTCAGAATTTTTCTCACAATTTCATATAAGTGTACTGTTTGTACGAATTTGTAAGTCTAAAAAATGAGCTCCAAAAATTACAATTTTTTTAAGGCTCCTCACGTAGTGGACTTGATTTTGTACTATTTTGACAATTCTATTTGTGTTCTGGAATTGTCTCAAGAATTCAAGATTTAGGTCGCAAAAATTTGGATTTTAGGTTTTAGAAATTAGGGTTTCCTGATTTCATGTGACTTGGAATGTATGACGAAAAAGCTGCATTGCAACTTCATTGGAGACATCGATATATATTTTGGTGATATATATATCTTGAGAGCAAGGTATATTAGCGGTCTAGAGGAGGTTGTGGGATATTCCAAATATGCTATACTTTTCCCTACTTATCTTCTATTAAACAGCGACAATGGATAGCTTTCTGGAGACGTGCTTACATATAAACATCATGGGTTACATTTTGGTGATATACATATCTTGACAGCAAGATACATTTGTGATCTAGAGGAGGTTACGGGATATTTCAAATATGATATACTTTTCCCTACTTCTCGAAATCGATCTTTAATGGCCAACAATGATTTTGACGGCGGGTAGGACTCAAATGTATGAATGAGCTCCAAATATTAGCTGCATTGCAACTCCAGTGGACAACTTTGGAGAAATAACACAATGATAATAACATGACAGTTGATCCGATAAGGGGGTTACATGGCACGCAGGCTAGCGAACCAAGTACGGTACACGCATGCCTTTAGGGAATCAAAAATACATGGGACATGTGGACAAAGAGGGTCGAACTACTGCGTGAAACGTGGCCATTTGCCCTTGCAGCCTAGCTCACCGTTGTATTGCTCGCCTTGCTCCTTAGCCTTGGCCGCCATTTCCCTCTTCCACGCCCTCTCGGCCTCACGTCGCCTGGCATGCTCGCGCTCCTGCTCCTCGTGCAGCCTCTCTCGCCTCTTCTTCTCCTCCATCTTGGCCTGCAACTCTTCGAGGTGCCTTCCATGGCCGTCGCAGTCCTCCCTGGCCTAGCACTTTCGTGTCAGTAGCATCCATATATCGTAGGGGTGGATCTTGTCGTCGATCCACTAGCTAAAGTCACGTAGGCGTGGCGGAGACTGCGGTGGGAAGAGAGACGTGGTTACGGTGTAACGGGAAGCAAAATAATGGTGTACACTGAAATGCGATTTCATTACCGGCTACCTGTGGCTCAGCGTGTCAAACCTGTGGTCGGGGTAGTCCACGCAGTAGTTTGGACAGCACTAATAGCGCTACCTAATGGTCTACTCGTCGGTTGATTTGATGCACTTGCAGGCGTCCCGACACCAGTAAAGGGGTGACGCCACCCCCGTTGGGGGTCCTTCCAGAGGGCGTTCATCGAGCATAGGAGGAGAGGGTGTAGCTCAACCCCAAATCGTGGGGCGTACTACGAGGCAGCCACCTTAGATCAACGACCTCCGGAGGTGGCTATTGAAGAGGTGGGTGGTGACTGTAAGGCTGCTGACTAAACACCATGTGGCGACCGACAGTTTCCTGGGTAGACACCCAGTCCTTCAAACTCACGGATGCGCTCCCATTCCTTCTCCTTGTCTATGTTTTCTAGGTAGTGTTGTTGGTGTGGAGTTCTAAGCCGAGTCGCGCTGTATTTATAGTGGGAGAGGACGCAGCTGTAGCGGCTCCATTGCGATGAGGCACAGATGTGTTTCACGTCCGTGCGACGCGCCCTTCAAAGCATACTCGTTGGGTCACGTCGCTGCGCAAAACTGCCTCATCAGGTCACGTCATTGCACAAAGCTGCCACGTTGTGTCACGTTACTATGCAAAGCTGCCTCGTCAAGTCACGTCACTGCGCAAAGCTGCCTCGTCATGTCATGTTGCTGCACAAAACTACATCGTTGGGCAAAGCTACCTCGTCAGGTCACGTCGCATTTGCAATGAAGTTGCAATGTATGTTTAGGGCCTTCGATGCATGTTCAGGGCACAAAACATGACCATTATCCTATAGCATAAAAAATTAAAAAATCAGTATGTTAGAACATTACAGTAGTGATGAAAAACACAAATAAATGGATTGATGACAAGTTTATTCAAGGGCTGCTCCTGGCCGCTTGCATCTGCTGCATCGCAATTTTGAAGCACGTAAGAAAACAAGGCGGATAAAACATTACATTACGACACCGAATAATGACCAAACGAGTTTGATGCATTAGATAATCCTTATTTGAGTGCCCAAGGGTCTTGCATATCTTTTTGTTTGTGCGGCTAATACTAATCGTTAGGTGGCATCCATGTCCTTCGAAGTCTTGTGCATCGTTGCCCTTCCTGTTGTCTTCGAGTCCTTGTTCAAGCCCCCAATGCACCATGTCTGGCCAGAAATCATTGTAGTTCATTTCCAAGTCGTCCGAGTAAAACTCCGTACTCCATGTACCAAAAAGGTGATGCATGTCATAGTACTCGGAGATGTACGGCGTACACATCTGCATCATTTGTGCACATGCCTTGTACACGTGCGAGCATGGCTTGTGTGGAAGCTTCAGCTTGTTGCAGGTGCATGTCACCACATCACCTAGTATACATGCCTATTTACTTTTCCCCTTGGCATGACTGTTCACATATTTCTACCGAAGCCTGATCTCATACTTCCTCTTGAGGCCATCGATCACTCAGATGTCGTGGATTCGGCCCTTCTCCATCTTTTGGCTTATGTGCCTCTGCATGTTCTCGGACCACTACCTGCCTTCCTCCATCTGTCGTTTGGCTGCGGTTGCTCTATTGACGAAATAACAAACAGTGTGAGTCCATGTCTCCTCAATGATCGCAGTGATAAGGAGGCACCGCACACGTTTGAGGACACTGTTGTACATCTCAGACATCTTGGTTGTCATAATCCCGTATCTTGCACCGTCTGTGTCATAGAGAATTGATCATTTTTTCCAATTCAAGAGCGTGGCTATTAATCCACTCTAAGAAACATATGGCACAGCTGGGTTGCTTTCCCTCCAGTACCTCCGGAGTAGACTCCCTTGTATGCCTTATAGTCCGGTGTTCGAGGTCTGTCCAGATGGAGTCAAACTTCTGCCTCTAGTTCTGCAGACACAATGCCTTAAATATCTTCATGACATCTTGACCGCGGAACCGCTTGAATAAGTTAGATGCATGATGCCTCATGCACCACCTAGATTGCACGTCGTTCCACTGGTAAGGGGGGACCGTCCCATACTGCATGGTGTTGATGGCCGCCAACAACCCAACGTCGCGGTCTATGATAAGGCATACGTTGGGCCGATCTCCCAACACCGTCGTCTTCACGTTCGACAGGAACCACAGCCAACTCGATGTGTTCTTGCTCTCCACAATGGAAAATACCACAGGGTGAAGCTGGTCATTCGCGTCGGACGCCACCGCGGTGAGGATGGTGCCCTTGTACCTCCCTGTGAGGAAAGTGCCATACATCGTCATCACGGGATGACAGAACTAGAAGACCCCGATGGCCTAAGCGAAAGCCCAGAACACCTGGTCCAGTATAAAGCGATTGAGCCCTTTCTCAGCATCTTCACGCTCAAGCTTGTTTATGTACGTGTCGGGGTTTGATTCGGCAATCTGGTGAAGCAATCTCGACACAAGGTTGTACGCCTCTTCGTATTTCCCGTACATGGACTCGATGACCTTATGCTTGGCTTGTTGGACCTTGCTGTAACTGACTGGATAGCCAACCTGATTGGCAACTTCCGACATCAGCAGCTTGGGGGAGGCAGACACGTCTGCCGCAACGAGGTGCTTGATGAGGTTTGCCACATATGCGGAAGTCACATTCCGATGCTACCACAGGGGCTCGCTAAGCTCGCAAGTGTGGTCAGTCATCGCCTTGACCGTGAATACCGAGCTGAAGATTTTTGCTCGGTGAGCGCTGACCTTGCCAAGGCAGCCTTCCACTGTGCACCTCACTACGTAATATTTGGGGTTGGACCGGTGCACTCGGTACACACGACTAATGGACAAGGCGTACCGTGTTATAGCTTGTTGCAAGGCCTCCTTGATAGGGAAGCACTGCCCTACTAAGAGGGCCTCGGCATCAAACCCCAGTGGGAGACTTCTTCTTGCGGTAGTATGAGCGAACGCACTACGACATCATCAAGTCTCGATGCCACGTAATGCACCTCCGATGACGCAATTCCCCTGGTTGGACCACCGACTTGGTGTGTGTCATCGTCACTCCGAGTCTCCCCTCCGAGGCAGCACATTCCATGCTGCCGTCTTTAGGCTCAGGTTGCGCTTGCCCGCTTGTAGAGGCCTTGGCATCATCAAGGTGGCCCGACGTCTAGGGTACGAAATTCACGTGCACCATCGGCTTCCCGTAAATGGCCGCCTTAGGCAGGGAGGCAATCTGTATGTACTGGCTCCATGCTGTGCTTCCAGCCACCTTAATGAGCTCCCACACATCATTCGTGCGGGTGATCCCCTCGATCACAACTTTCTTCGTCGTTGCCTCCATGTCGAACTCCCTCCGGATGCAGCTTCGAAGCTCGTGAATAGTCATCGCGTCGAGCCCCTCTGCACGGACCACCTTGCACTGGCATCTCGACCGGTCCAACCCATCGGGTCCGGCCCGTACGAGACCATCACCATAAAGAACTAACAAGTCTTGCATGTTCGAAATTACCTAAAGCCACAACAACCCCATCCGCATGTAATTAAATACAACAAATTGCATGCAAGTGATGGATTACATATGTGTAATTAAATAGGAATAATTAATTAATTACCAACAATTTCTGAAAATTAATTACGAGTATTTACTGGTAAACTAATTGCTAGTAGTTAATTTGCACTAATATAATATGCCGGACTGATAACCACTTAACTAATTATTTATCACTAAATAAATTACAGGAAATTAATTATCACTAATTTAATATGACAAAAGCATCCGATAAATTACCTGCCCTTCCTTCGGGGGTAAGCTATCAAAAAAATACAAGCGACGAGCAGCAACCAAATACTTCATCTCCAAAAAAAATTAATTATGTTAAGTTCTCTGAGTTCTTAGCGACGAGCGCCAAAACGAGAAGCGAAACACAATTGGGATGAGCGAAGAGCGACCGCGAGATTTCGGTATTGATAGCCGAGCGAAGGAGGAGCCGCTGCGTTGGCACTGGGAATTTCGGATACGTTGTCCATGCGCAACACTACGGGCAAGGGGGGACAGCCACGAGTCGGCAGATCTTGCGGGGAGGGAGGTGGGCGAGTTGGAAGGTGGCCACGAAGGGAACCATGCGGGAGGGGGAGAGCATGGCTGGCGGAAGGGGGGCAATCATGCATGAAGGGGAAGGGGTGACACACAGCAGGATAAAATCAGTACACTTAAATAAAATTATGAGGTAAAATCAGAATGAGTAAAATTATAGAAAAAAGTACACAAGAAAGTACATCGTGTCAGGAGCATTCACAAAAAAAAATCATAATTTTTGGAACTCGTTCGCTATATTTAAAAAATCCCACAACCAGGCGAAATCGAAACCCTAATCGGACAAGGGGACACGTGGCAGTTGGGCGGGCCACCGCACGGCGGCCGTGCGGCAATGCCACCGCACAGTGGCTGTGCAACTTGCGTGGTGCACGGGGAGCGGATGCCGCACGGCGGCCGTGCGGTAGGGGGCTAGTTTTGCAATTGCTTCCCGATGACAGCTATTTTGTAAGTATGATACAAAAACATGCTAATACGGCCAAAAATTCCCGATAAATTTGTAAAAAAATCAAAAATTTGTATACAAATTGGAAGGAATAAGTTACAAATAGAATTGAAGTGTGGCAACCAAGGGTAGCATGATCTATTTATGGAATTATTGATCCCTTTGTTTCATGGTGAATTAATGTGTAAGATCATTCTATCCTATTACTGAATGAATGAATGATGGCATGGCTTTGAAAAATCACTTCATGCGGTGAAGATGAGCGCCCAAACTTGCAGGTTCCTGGGCTAGACTAGACACGCATCCGGTCCATGAACTAAATTAAATAAAGTGAAAATTAGCTATAGGACACCCAAAATTCATGGTTTTGCCAGAACACACTGACAAAAGGTGTAATTTTGCCATAAGACACTAAGACGATTATTATATTATTTTTGGGTGGAAGAGGAGAGAGAAAGCACGTGAAATGTCCCTTTTGCCCTTCGGTCTCCTTCTTCCACTTCTCTTGCTCTTCTCTTCACTCATCCATTCCCCATTTCTTGGTTTCATGTTCTATGCTTCGGCCAAAAGCTTCTGGCGCCGCATCTCCTTGCTGCTCCATGGTGGTCCGGCGCCGCCAGCTTGGCCCGCCACCCGCCGCATGCTCGTGCACGCCCTTGCGCCCCTCGGCTCGCCTCTGCACCTCCCTGCTCGTGCATCCCCCGGCTCGCTGCTATCGGATTCCACCAGCTCAGACCCAGCCTGCTCGCCCCCTGGCTCGCCTCCGGCCCTCTAGCACCTCCCTACTGGTTGCCCCTCATGGCGCGGACTCCGCTGCCGACGCCCCTCGCATCCTTTTCACATCGCCTTTCCCTCACATCCTCACCATCTCGGACATCACCGCACACTGCTGGTCCACTGTCGCCTCCACCACGCTGGCGACCGTCCTCCTCGCCGTGACCTGGACCTCGCAGCGCAACCTCATGTCTTCCTCGCGCTGACATGGCCTCGCCGTCCTTGGCAGCAGCGCCCTCCTCCTCGCCACGACCTCCAATGAAGCCGCCTTGCCCCCGCACGGCCACCAGTGAAGCTGCCTCCCCCTCGCCACGGCCGCCCACGACATCCTTCTATCCTCTTCTCTTCCTCTCTAACCGAACCGGCCCAATCCGACCGTGGGCCGCCTCCACCCGTGTAAGATCGAGAGGCCGACTAGAGGGGGTGAATAGGCGGTTTTTAAAAACTTCTTTGCCGATTTCTAATGCAGAATTGTAAAACAAATTGGTTTTGCACAATTAAAGCCTAAATCAACTAGTCTTTACTAAGTGCACCAACAACATAATACTATTCAATGATAGCAACCATACAAAGACATGTAAGCAATTTAATTCTAGGAATATAAATTGCAATAGAGTAAAGCACAAAAAGGCAAACCACAATGACACAACGATGTTTTACCGTGGTGTTCGGAGACTTGCCGATCTCCCCTAATCCACATTGAGGTAAGCCCAACCAAATTGGACTGGCTTCACAATTGAGCCAACACCTCTGAGGTAAGTCCAATCGCTTGGACCGGCTCCAACATGAACCAACACTTCGATCCACTCGGGGTTGCTCTTCCTCCACTCTGGAGATGGCGAGCACCAAACCACTCACAACCCCCCGGGTCTTCTCACAACCTTCTTGTAGAAGATCACTAGCGCAACTCCTCTAAGTCGTCTAGGTGTCGGTAAACACTAAGAGTAACAAGTCGAAGACGCTCACTTGAACGAATCAAGTGTCTAAACTCAATGGATACACAATCCACTACCTAATGCAACACATGCACTTAGGGTTTGCTCTCTAAGCTCACTAAGTGCAACACATGTACATAAGATATGAGAGGGCTTGCTCTTTGCTCAAAAGAATGAATAGCACCAGCAACAACACCCCCCAACCAGCCAAGGTGGGTATTTATAGCCCACACACAAAAACTAGCCAAGGAAGGAATCTGTTGAAAATCAGCGAATCCTGGTCTGACCACCGGCCAACGGCCGGTCAGACCGGCCATGCTCCAACAGCTATAAAACTAGCCGTTGAACACATGTCCGGACTGACCGCCAACTAATGGCCGGTCAGACCGCGCCAACATAGTCTGACCTGCCAACACATGGCGTTCAAACCACACAACAGAACAAAGAGCTATTCCAGAAAACATCTCTCTGGAAAAAGCTGACCGGGTCACTTGACACGGAGGTCCAGTAAGACCGGCCAACACATGGCGGTCAGACTGGGGACCAAGACAGAGAAAAGAGGTTCTCTGGAAAAACCTGACCGCTCGACCCAGACTGGAGATCCGATCAGTCCGGAGGAACTACTGCGGTCAGTCCGGTACAGAAACAAAAACTGATTTTTGCACTTCGCTTTCAACTCAATTTTGTAAAACACATTTGCAAAAGATACGAAATGCAAACAAGATAAGTAGGTGAGATTCTCAACAAGTTGCAAAACACATTTGCATCCTTAGCCCTAGCTAGTCATACATTTGCCTTGCACATTCACTTGAAGCTTGATGACGCACATCTTTACTTCAAGTCCGGGTTCTTGACTTGAACGCTCATCAACACGTGCTGATCTTCCTTACTTGCCCTTCATCTACATATGATGGGTCTTCGCTTGACTTGATGATCAACTCATGATCATCTCCTCTTCGAGATCTTGATACGCATCAACACATGATGCATCCTTTACTTCAAGCTCTTGACTTTAATATCATCAATACATGATGATCTTCTTCACTTCGGGATCTTGACTTGAACACCATCAACACATGATGATTTCCTTCATCCCGAGTCTTGACTTGATAACGATCAACTCATGATGTCATCCAAAGTTTCCATCATCATGGAACATAACCTATTCATCCAACTCATGGAAAATGTTAGTTCCAAATGACAATTATCATTAATTACCAAAAAAATACCATTAACTCGTAATGGCGGGTCTAGATTCCTCAACCCGTCTGTGCTTCTCCACCGTCGTCGCCTCCACCGGCTTGTCCTTCACTGCCACCAGGCGCTCATGGCTGCTGGCGCCGTCCCCGCGCCGGCGTGCGTCCACACGAGGGGCACCAAGGAATGCGTCGTGCGCCGTTTGACCAGGCCCAGCTGCAGCAAGAAGTCCTCTGCTCTTCTTTCACTGACCGCGGCCCCACTCGTCATAGAGGGAAGGGTATAAATGTCATTTTGTAGTGTTTCTCTCTCTAAAACAACGAATAATAATATAATGATCGCCTTAGTGTCCTACGACCAAAATCCACAAAATTTAAGTGTCTTCTGGCAAAGCCACATTTTTTGGGTGTCCGCCGGTAAAGGACACAGAAGTTCAGTGCCCTGTAGCCAATTGTGCCTTAACTAAAACCCTACGCTCAATTTAAGGCCTAGTCAGGTTCAATTCGCAGCCCATTGATTAACTGTATGCTTCTTGAAGAAATTAACAGCAGTATGCTTTGATGACAACCAAATCCTCGCAGTAAAATTAGATGGAATCCAATTCGATCCATGTTAGTGTCGTAAAAAACAGTCGGAATGGCATATTAATCGCCCGTTTACGCGGAGTCATCAAGCAAAACGTCACGTATACATGAATCGGAGCGCATTTAACGTTTGTGAACGCCAAATCAGTCGCACTGTCCAATTAGTCGGCCATTTCTGTATAATCGCCCGCATAATCCACTTCATTGACCAAATTAAGTCATTTAGCAAGTTAGAATTCATCTCGTTACAACTAGCCCAATAGCAATCTAGTTATAATCCTAATATACTCAAGCACAAAACATTTGATTCAGAGTAACTGATTCATATATAACTATCACAAAACCAGACTGTTGACAATGATTTAGTGTAACTGATTCTCTTGTGGTCGTGGGTCATTTTGTGTACTTCAATTTAAAACTTAGTTCTTTTGGTCGTCGTCTTTTTGGTCGTCGTCTCGTGAGTGTGTTAAGTTAGTCTAATCTATGTGACAATACATGCTTTTAATCTATTACTTAAACTCGTTGCAAGTCGTACTTTGGTGCAGAACTATAATAATCCGCCGATCAATCTTGTTATCTTTTTAGTTAGTAATGAAGTCATCATGTACAATCGGAGGGTGTCACAAGTTTGTTTGATAGTATTATCAATATATTGTGTTCAAATATCTTTGAAACTAGCTTTATCATCAAATATGTGAGAACGCCAAATTGTCTGCATAATTTCGATTAATCATCCGTATTCCAATTAATTACTTGACGATACCATATCTATCCGATAACCGTATTCCGTTTTTTTACAACACTGATTCATGTAAAAACACAGCTGCTGGAGCCACAGAAAACGTGTGGGCATATCTCCAACACTTTTCTTTTTACTCCCTTGTCATTGCATTTGCATATGCATGGATTGACTATGATGAAAATAATGTCATTAAATTTGTCTTGCAAAATAATTTTATTATATAGATTGACTGCATAACAATAATGTCGTTAAAAAAATTGCCTTGAGAATAATTTTATTATATTTTTGCTCGTGTATTATGGTAAAAAAAAAACTGCATGCGATCAAAATCTTGCATTAGAGATGGTTGAAATTTTAAAAAAAAAAACTTATATTTGTGGACGGAGGGAGTGCTATACTCATTTCTTTTTCAACACGAGTGTACACTAAGCCTTTCTATCAACCTCGGATCTGTCCTAATTAGCATAGCATCTTTTCTTTTTCTCTTTGAGATGAGGCATTAGTACAGCATCTGCTGGCATGATGCGGATGCCACCGTGCAACAAGCCATTTAGAAGAAAGAAAAATACGAATTCTGTTCAACTTGACGTGGAATTGCAAAAGCAGTATAGTGTACATCCCTAATTTGTCAGGTTTTCTAAGGGAACAATTTTACAAGATAAATAATAAACTTGTTCTCTAGTTTTGTGTAATGGACATGTAGCACATGATAGAATCTCCATGTTGACATTATGTGACACTTCTAAAGAACGTCAAGACGTCTGATCTTAAACTTTTCCTTTAGCACTAGAGACGTCACCTATGGATCTCTTAATGAATGGGTTTAATATAAAACACATGAGCAATTGAAACAAGTGAACAAAATTATAGTCCTTATCGACGTAGCTTCCAATGTGACACATGAGCAAATATAAAGCCATTTAATTGGTCTTAGATTTGTCAAGAGATTAGGGCATGTACAATGATATAGACAACTGCTGTCTATAGCAACTCTCTATGTTATCTGTAGACAGCACTAAAGACAGCTCATACAATAGGTTGAGGTGATACAGTCGGCTGCAGGATTGTAAACAACACATAATTTTTTAATGCTTTTCTTAGTTCTGGTGCTACAGTCGGCTACAGGATTGTAGATAGCACATTTCTCTCTCTTCATTCTCTTTCATCCACGTCAGCTTAAATCCTACATGGCAAAAGCTATAGACAGCTGATGTAAGCCTATTGTAAATGACCTTAGTACTATCTGATGGTTGATGCCATTGTCCTCGTGGGAATCAAATTACTGCAACTATCGGTCTTCCAAAAAAATTCAGTGCAACTATTACCATGCATCCTGCAGAGTGAAATGATCTTATATAAGTTAAACAATTAAGTTGAACAAGGGTCAGGGAATAGGTAACGCGTGTTTAGTGCATAAATTACTTAATCACAAGCAATCGACAAAACAATCACTACTATAGAAAAGGTCTTCACAGACGGTTTAAAAACGTCATTACAAACGGTTTCATGAGCCGTCTGAGTTTATGGGTCAGTAATGACATGAGGTCATCACAGACAGTTTTCGAATTGTCTGTGATGTAGACTATCACATACGGTTATTAACTCAGAACCGTCTGTAATAGTTAACTGTCTGTGATAGCTGATGTATCACAGACGGTTTGTCCTAAGGAACCGTCTGTGATAGTTTCACCTGCCTTTCGCCATTCATTTCACCTTTTGCATGTGTAACCGTGTTCATGCTGGTCAATTCCTCACTTGCGTCCTATTGTCCTACCATTCCATTCCTGACCTCTTCTCTATAAAATCTCAAGCATTGGTTGCTTGTGCCTTTAAAACCGGCTTCACACAAAAACACTATATATATATTCGAAGCCTAAATTCAACTAGCTAGCTCGCTCCTTGGGCGTTCAACCTAAACGTGCAGGTGTGTGTGTGTGTGTGTGTATTTCGTAGTTCCTTGTTAGCTAACTCGAAGCCTGAATTTAACTAGCTAGCTCGCTCCTTAGGCGTTCATCCTAAACGTGCAGGTGAACCACGACCTGCTTCATCGAACCTGACACACTGGAGTGTGTAATTTGTTTCATGCTAATCAGGTTTGATGAAGCAAGTCGTGGTTCACCTGCACGTTTAGGATGAACTCCCAAGGAGCGATCTAGCTAGTTGAATTCAAGCCTCGATATAGCTAACAAGGAACTATATATATATATATATATATATATATATATATATATATATATATATATATATGAGAGAGATTTAAATAGTAATTTTTTGACAGGATCTTACAGGTTGGCGAGACCAATATGACAGCTGGTTTGTGCAGCAATAGTTGTGTAATCCTACTCAGTACTCACCATATATCTCACTAATTTTCTTCAGAAGTAGCTAACTTTCCCCTAGACAAACTTAGGTATGGTCATATAAGGCAATTTTTTATCGTCACTCCAGGCAGTTCCACCCGAAGGGAACACTTCTCCCAGCATACCCACCACCCTATGACGGCAATCACTCATATGCCTAAAACGGGAGGAATTTACAGATGCTGCAGAGGTTTCTCCTATAGAGTACCTAGCATAAAACCTTGCTCCATATGAACACACTAAGAATTGATCTGAGGGATATGAAAGGAAACTACTTCATTTCCACAAACTAGTTTACATATGGCTTTCCCTTTTGGGAACCCCAACTATCTACAAAGATAGGAACTTACTCTGATATTACTACTGGCTTCACTCTGGATGGCTATTTTACAGTGGTTTCTCTCTATTTCTACAGAGGACTAGAACTACTACAAGGCTTGTGCTCTGTGTGTTTCTTCTCTTCTCTGTTCTGCTCTTTCTTTTTCTGCGCTTTTCTTTTCTCCTGCGGGGCTCCTTCTTCGATGTTGTTCCCTTTTATAGGCGCAGGAAGCTGAGCGATGTCTTCGGGAGTCTTCATCTTGAAGTACTGAGTGGCTCATAGTACTTGATCGCTATCTTCGCTGACTGACTTCATCTTTATCTTCTAGGGCTTTCTATCCTTTATTATATGTACAAGCATCCAAGAGAGATGCTACGTAGCATGCATGGTCTTGTCTTCATATGCCATCATAATGCTTGGCATGCCAGGCTTAATTATATTACAATATGCTGAAATGGATAAGTGAAGGCATGTGTAGAACTATGCCTTTTTGTCTTTTCCTGTTTAGCATACGTGTCTTTTCCTTTTTAGAAAAGATAAGCCATGTTGCCATCTTCTGGAGTCTTCTGATAATCTTGATGTGAAGGTCTTCATTGTGTAGATGGATATTTTTCTGATATATATTGAGGTGTAGAATATTGATATAATATGGATATTCTTAGATATTCAATTATTTGTGGCCTATAACTACTCTCTCTCTTTTCCTCTCTAATTTTCCTTTTTGGTGGCTAATCTCTCTTTTTCTCACTTACTCTCTTTTTATGTGGATTTTTTATGGATTATTCTCTCTTCTGACTCTCTTTATATGTGGTCTACAAACTACTATATTTGTGGTAGTGTTGAGGAATTTCAAAATATTTTGGAGATATTCTTCTGGCACAGATTTTATTAATATGGTGCCTGAATAGATTACCCTATCAATATTGGTATACCTTTATAGGGATATATTTCAATAAATTCTTTAGTATGGATCTTGCCCATGCCCGACAATATCCATATCTATATCTGAATATGATATTTCAAGCTTATCATTGTAAGCTTTTTTTATTTCTTCGAGCTTCTCATTCAATTTGTTTAGAATATCTTCTTTTATATCTTTTTTTTCCATTGTGGATATATTTTCTCAATTTTCTCATTTACCTTCGTTTCTATATATGATCCATATAATGGCTCGATTCCCTTTATCACACAATCTTTATATGAGATCCCTCTTGATATTCCTTCTTCTTTTATATTCACTGAGGGAGAGGGTTCTGCAATTTTCTTATTTTTTGTCATTCTAAATTTTTGAATATATTCTTTGGCGGCTGGCTCCATATAATAATTTATTCCCAATATTTTTCTAGCCTGAGTCAAAGCTTCGTCGATATTTATATATTTTTTCTAAGATATTCCTCCTGATAATTTTGAGTCTATTTTTTGAGATACAATTTCTTCAAATGATATATATATTCCTGGTAATTTACCTTCAAAAACCACATATATAGGTTTTAAATCTATATATTCAGGGGTTTCATCAACAGGTTCTGCTTTTACCTTATTTAGCATATGCATATATTCAGCAAGGCTATTTAATATTGAAAGCATATAGCCTTTATCTTCACGCTTGTTATTATATAGAAACCAGAAATTATCTAATATGTATTCTTGTACCTCATCAATGATTATATGATCTTTAGGTTTGAATTTATATGAATTCAGTGGGAATATTTTGAGCTTATTATCTGCTCCAAAATTGAATAATACAGTCCCATTGTAATTCATTGATCTCTTCATACCTGCAAAATAAGATATTAAGTCAGGCAATTCAGTACCTTTCTTAGAAATTCCAAATTTCAGGTTCAGGCACTTTATTTCTTCCTTTGCATTAGCAAGAGTAGAGTCTTCTGCTTCTTCATTATTATACTTCACAGAATGCTTCTTGGTGGTATTTTCTAATTTATTTACTACTAGAAGTGGAGGTGTTTCATTACATGGTGTTTTTTGGGGAATAAAAGTGATACCTGATTCCTGTATAATTGTAGTATGCACAGATTGCTGTAAGAATTTAAGACCTATTATCATATCTTCATTTATTGCTGACAAATCTCTTATCGTGATTTCATTTATTATATATTTTGAATCATTTATGTGTATTTCTATATTATATGCAACTTGATTATGGATTCTTGTTACTCCTGACATATCTGTAGATTTTTACGCTTTATTATCTTCTATAGTCCTAATTAACTCGGGATAATTTATGAAGTATTTATTATCAATAATATTTCTTGTGCATCCGAATATCTAATAATGCTAGAATATTAAATGTAAGGTCTGGTTTTAGTGTTACCTTTATTGGTATTCTTATCCTGAAACTTCCTTAAAAGGTATTTTGACCCCGTATTTATTATCCATATTATTACTTGTTAATGTTTGTTCCTTAAACTCGATAATTTCTGCAGATTTACTTTCTTGAAGATTTTTTGAGTTTATATTATTCTTTAAATCTTCTAATTCTACTTCTAATTTATTTATCCTATTTTCTAGAGTTCTTACTCTACTAGTCAATATTTTTTCATCTGGTTCTAATTCTATTTCCTTTCTCCATTTTTCGTCTTTTGCTTTTAAACATGCAGAACATGCTTGTTTTAAGCATAAACTACAAGTTGCCCTATTATCTTGGCTTGGGTAGTATATACAAAAGACACATTTTATATTATAATCACCCTTTCCTCTAATCCAATCATGATCACAGTTTACTAGATCCATCATTTCAATTTTTAATCCGGCTAATTCATCTATTAAATCTAATTCATTATCACTTGAATCATATTCATCTTCTCTTTTCTCAATTTCTTTAGTTTCTACTATTGAATATATAGATTCATCATCTTTTGTTTCATTATCACAGATTAATATATTTTCATTTACGTTGTCTACTATTAGAACTCTTTCTTGCTCTTCATAATTACTATAATATCTTTTCTGATCTTTATTTGGGCATGTTGTACTTAAATGATCAGGTGAATTGCATATAAAACATCTACATGTCTTATCATAGATTTTCCTAGGATTATAACGCCTTACATTTCTTTTATGCAAATATGGTATCCTATTGTCTGATTTTCTCAAGAAAAACCTTTTCTTTGTCTTATATCCACTATTTTGAGGTTTATAATATTTCTTTTTACTGGGTCTATCTTCACCATATGTCAATGGTATTTGAACTACCTTATTGCAGAAATTATAGTCTGCATATTTCATAGATCTATTTGCTTGTATATTTATGCATATTTTCTTTAGCGCTTAAAAACAAATGTTATAGCTTGGGATATATTAATAACTGCATCTCCAGTTTCTTTCTTATATTCATCAAATATCATACTTCCTAAAGGGTCAGGTAATTTATGAAAATATTTTTCAACTATTCCTTTATTATACCCTTGTTTAGCAGTAGTGGCATTGTAAAGATAATGTAGAGAAAATTCTTTTACTCCTTTCCAATTTGTTAATGATAATTTTTCTATTTCTCTTAACCTTTCATTCTGCAAAGTAGAATAACCTAGTTCTGGGTCTTCGGCTATAATAATATTTGATATTAAATTTGCAAAATTATAAGGATTACTGCCTGCTCTTTTTAATTCATTATATTGTCCATGGTTTTGCTCTACCCATTGTTCCCAAAGGACTTTTATGGATTCTCCTAGAAAGGTTTCTAAATATGTAATCATATCTTCAACTCTATTTCCTATATTATGTTGATTTTGTATATATTTTTGCACTATCAAGCCTTTCCATATATTTATTATATTTGGCCATCTATAGGATCATGTGCAGCTAAATTTAATATTGCACCATCACTTTTATGATTTTGAAATTTTACTGGCTTTTCAAATTTCCTTCTTTTGGATCCCATATATCTATGTTGACCAGGAATATAATTGTATGAACTATCTTCTTTTTCTGGAGGCCAGGTTCCTGCTACTCTAGAGGGTCTCTCCATTTCTCCTTCTTCTTTAACTGAACTTTCACCATATCTTCTTTTCTTTCCTGCTTCCATTTCCATTGCTTCTATTGCATCATCAAGATTATGTAAACTCATCTCATCTAAAGATTCTATAAAATCTTTATATTGTTCTGAGGCATTTATAGTTTCTTCTTCAGTATATATTTCATTTACTAATTTATTTTCTTCTTCGTAATTTTCTAAGATGAGTTTTTCATTTATTTCCCATTGCTCTTCTTCACTTATAACAGCTTTGCTACTGGTTTCCTTTATCTTAGCATATTGTCTTTCTGATTTCTCTATGGCTAACTCCTTATCTTTTTTAGTCTTCTTAGCCTATCTAATTATCTAATAAAATAGAGTTCTTTATCTCTTAGCTTAGGCCATTCACTTGTCCAAGTGTTATTGTACTCTTCTTCTACAAGTTTTAGGTTATTTTCATAATGTTTTATTTCACTATCTAGATCTAACTTTTCCATGAATTCTGAAACACTATACCTGGTATTATTACTATCTTCTTCAGATATGACAGATTCTAGATCTTCTAAAGCTCTTGCTTTATAATTTATAAATCTAATGCTTGTATTTCCCTTATTATTCGATAACTTATATAATCATTTGGTTGCTTTAAAACCTTATTTTCTATTAGATTACTTATATTTCATTCTTCACTGCTCTTACATCTGACTCTATTTTTAAAGGACTCATAAATTTTATACCTTTAGATTGCATGCTCTCAATTACATCACTCACATTTACTTTATATTTAGAACCACTCTTGTTGGTTAATCTTCCTATAAATTCTATGCTTATTAATAAATTTGTACCTTTAAATTCTTCATAACCTTTAGTCTGGAATCCAAAGCTCATTTTTTCTATAAATTCTTTTATAGGCATCATTAAATCTGGAGCTATATAGGTTATTAAGCTATTTTCATTCATATCACCTTCTAGAAATCCTAAGGCTGCTTTATTTACTATGTCTCATCTTTTGTCTAATAGGGTTACTAAAACCTTCGTTCCTAATTTCTTTCTGGTCATTCCTTTGATTCCTATAATATACATATCTTGATGTATATATTTATAGCCTGAATATTTTAACCCATTCTCTATTTGCTTACTTACAATTCTTAATTCAACTGGTTCGGTTAGAACACTTAGTTCTACTTCTCTAGATATTCTATATAAACCAGTTTTACTTTCAATTATTCCCATATGATATATCTACTGGGGTTTTATTTTTCTTAAAGTAGCCTTTTGATATCTTTCTAAATCCCTTTCTACATCTATGACTTCTTGCAGATTATCAACATCTTCACTTTTACCTTTCAACTTATCTATTAAGGTTAATGTTTTAGCATCTTCATCTATTACGTGGAGTGTGTTATCCTTTCTACTGCTGCTTTTAGATAAATCCATTTTTCTGAGTTTATAGCTCTAGTAGAAGTAACTATTCCAGATGAGGCTAACACTAATTCAGAACTCCTTTCTTTGTTATCAATTTTCTTCAGGATCTGAACTAATAATTGGAGGATAGTATTATTTTGTCTTATTATTACCTTAGAGTCTTCTTTGGGTGAATTGTAGTTTGAAAATCCTATAGGATGCTCAAGATATTTTTCTGTTGCTTCTAAAGCCTTACAATATTCAGACATATAACTATGAGAGGACTAAAGTCTTGATTTCTTCTAACAAATTCTTAATTTTAATAGCTTCTTGATCTAACTCCTTTAAGTTATCTAAGGGTCTTATGACTTCTTTCTTAGCAGGGCTAAACTCTATTTTCTTGCATATTAAGTCTACTTCTTCTTTAATATAATCCAAGTTTTGCACACTTTTGTTCTGTTGGACCTTATTCTCTTCTAAAATTTGTAAGACTAAATTTATATTTTTATTTATGAGGAGATATTGATCAGTTAACTGATTATATTCTTTATGGAACTTCTCTAACTTAAATTCCAAGTCTTCTTGCCTTTTGTTCCAAGTTATATAGAAATTATAAATTAAGTCAACAAGCAAGTTTAATTGGCTACTAGAAGTATGCCAACTATGCTCTTCAGAGGGGTTTATTCTGCACTTTATGTTGATATTATCCTTTGTAAATGCACAAGCAGCCACTGCTTGAGATTTTATAGAGAAGAGATCAGGAATGGAATGGTAGGACAATGGGATGCAAGTGAGGAGAATTGATCGGCATGAACACGGTTAAACAGACAAAGGTGAAATGAATGGCGAGAGACAGGTGCAGAGGTGTTGTAGTAGTTTTTACTCATTTGGTCTTGTTTTGGAATGGAATAGGTCACCCGAGGAAGAAGAGGTCGCCGGGGAAGAAGGGGTCGCCAGGGAGGAAGAACCGCCGCCGGAGAGGAGCTATTGAACAACCAAATTGGACATCAAGGGCTAGGACATGTACTACAGTAAAGGTATATGCATATCGTATTCATATCTAAGGAACCATGAAATCCTTGATAAATCCCACAAGTGAAACAGCTTGGTTGTAATTCCCACAGAATCATGTATATATCTAGGTTTCAATTATTCACAGTTCATGAGGTATTTCTATATTTTTCACCTCTCTAAATTCTAAAAGGACATTCCAAATATCAATGATTGTTCCAGATTAACACATAAGCAACCTAATCTTTGTAGAGCATAGTCAATTTTTGATGCAATGATAGCCAGCAAAAGACTCCACGAAAGGAAGCATTGCATTAATTAGCTAATCACTTTGATCTAATCGATTTTGACAAGTCAGTTGGTACTAATGTCTGAGTTTTGGTAATAGCACAAGCACAACAGAATAAAAGCATCAGATTGTTTAACAAAAACTTTATCAGACTCATCCACATTTTCTTTCTCTTCTACCCATCTCAAAATCGCATCTTCAAGCATGAATCAAGAACAAAATTTTCCCAACACCACAACATACATTGCAGCTCGACGTCGCCACAACACACATCGCAACAGCTCGGTTCACATGAATACCAACAGCACAAACCAATAGGTGATAGATCTATCTTACCACGACATTGCCGGTGTCAGTGGTGAGGTAGCCAAGGTCGAGGTCGGTGGAGAGGTAGCTAGGGGAGATCGGTGGAGAGGTAGCCGGGGTCGCGCACACCGGGGGAAGGATGAAGAGGGGAAGGCAGATCTGGAGGCGAGGAGGTAGATTTGGCTGGGGGGAGGTCGATTGGACCGGCGGCGGCGGTGACAACATCACTGTAGTTGTGTCACGACGGTGACACTGCACAAGACACTCTTATCGTAAGAGTGTCTTGTACAGTGAACCGTGGTGTCACAACCGGCGGTGACGGGAAGAAGGGTAGCGTCGGTGACGGGGTCAGGGAGAAGGCGCGACTTGGGGGCGACCGTCGGGGAGGAGGCTTCGGGCGGTGGCGTCGAGGTCGGGGGCACTCGAGTGGGGAGGAGAACAGGCGAGAGTAAGGACGCTAGGGAGTGACGAGTTAGGGCGCAAACCCTAGCGGGCTCCTACTAATAAAGAGATATCACAGACGGTTCTAATATCACAGACGGTTCAATAATAGAACCGTCCGTGATATGGTCTCATATCACAGACGGTTCCATAATAGAACTGTCCATAATTTTGGTTGTTCTCAAGTTCTATGTGTTGAGCATATTATCCTGTGATAACATACATTCTCATATAAATAAATGCAAATTCACATATGACACATTCTCATATACATAAATGCAAATTCAGAACATATGACACATAACCATTTATTACTTTTTTTCACCGGTCAGTAATGTCGTCATTTCATTATACCGAGATCGTTTACATATATAGAAGACAATAAATACAAATTCAACCAGTTTTTTTATTTTTGTATTTACATATGACCAAACAGTGTGGCCAGTCGCTTCTTGCAAAGATTTTAAAAAAAATTAGAAACCTAAATAATCAAAGTTTTTATAGTGGCGGAGGTAACATGCAATCTTCGTCTTCAAAACTTCGTAGGAGACGTTGGCGGCATCAGACGGTTCGTGATCAGTGTAGGTAACCTGAAACACTTCCAACCGTTGACGCGATCGTTCGATAGTCGCCCAAAGACGCTCTGCCTCAAGAACCAAGTAGAAATGTACCCATGGGCTCTCTTCTCTTGCTTGAGGGGTTTCGGCTCGGTCGACTCAGTCGTCTGCCGCCTCGATGTCGCATTCCAAGCGATGGAAATCCTCCTGGAGACGTTCAACGTCGTTGTGGATGACTACGTCAATGGCGAGGTTAGCTCGCCGGAAGATGTAGACCACTCGAAAGACACGGCGGAGGAGGTGGTCAAGACAGCAGAACATAGCCGTCACGTACGCTAGCATAACCTTCGGCGGAGGAGGGGGGACACTGCTAGCACAGTGTCCTTCCGCAGCTTTCGCCAGCGTATGGCCGGCGAGGTGCTCGTATAGGATGGCTAGGTAGGCCATCAATGCCGGTGTCAGGGGAGAAGAGTGGGGAGCCATTTCGTTTGTGCTTGATAGAGTAGAGCGATGTGTGAAGAGTACGGTGACGGATGATCATTCTTATAAGGGAAATTTTCCTATATGCCACTGCTTAGTGCGTGTGTTTGGTACGTGCCACTCAAAAGTTTTTTTTCCAAATATGCAACTCCCTAGTGTAAAACTTTACACTAGGGAGTGGCATATTTGGAAGAAAAAACTTTTCAGTGGCACCTTTATAAAACATCAACTAAGCAGTGGCATATATCAATTTTTTCCTTCTTATAAAACAAGGAGTAACGTCCGCGCGCGAGACGAAGAGATGCATCGTAACGTCGGCGTGTGATACGAAGAAACGCATCGCGCGGGAGCCGAAGCGGCTTTGAACATATCACAGACGGTTCTTATTAAAAAAAACCGTATGTGATATTTAGTAATATCACAGATGGTTCTTGTTTAGAACCGTCTGTGATACTTCACAGACGGTTTTCAATATGAACCGTCTGTGATATTACATCTTCACAAACGGTTTTTAGCGCAGCTAGTAACATAGATGGTTGCTAAACCAAAACTATCTGTGATTGTGTTTAATACTGATGGTTTTAGTCAACCGTTTGTGATGAGACGTCCAGTATTAGTCTTTTTTAGTAGTAGGCATGTATTATTATATTTTGCAATATGTGCAAAAAAAAGGCACCAGTGACATCTCTAATCTTTTTTTTTTTGGAGGGGATATCTTCTAGGGTACGGTATGGTAGTGATCAACATTGCTAAAGTTCAGATTCATATATCTTTTTGATTTTTTGTTCTGTTCTATCATGTTATATACGCGAACCTCCACATTGCAATCTCATGAGGTACACGCTAAAAGAGCATCTGATCGTATATGCTCTCGATTTCTCAATGATTGGATTTAATATATTCCACATTAATTAACACTTAACACATACTGTAAACATTCACACATGCATGATATACTAGTAATCCTTATATGAACCTAGCTTTAAATTTTGAGTCTTTCGCATACGCAGTGCATAAGATATTATCGACTGATCCAACACATATATTAGTGTAACCAAGGTGTGCGTGCTAATTATGTGGAATAGGTTAATAAAATAACCTTATCATATGCATAAGTCTTTGCAATTGCATCACATGTAAGTCGTTCCCTTCTCACCTAGTAAAAAATTAACGAGTACAGGACTATATATAGTAGTAAATAAATCGATTAAAAAAAACTTTAGATCGATACTGAGACTAGAAGTCGTACGTTTTTTCCTAAAAAATATCGAGACTAGAAGTTTGCAGATTGCGTTACAGCAGATTTATTTTGTACAGATAATTTCCTCTGAAAATCGAAGTATATAGCTAGCTAGCCTGCCTTCTTGTCAATTCAAAGACAATACATACATATGACTTTTGTATACATCGATGGTAGAATTAACCCAGTGAATGTAACTTTTTCAGGACAATTAAGTAGCATCGATCTGGAATAATATTGTTTTGGCGAATCCATCAAATGCAAATTATAGATAGATAGATAGAAATTAACCCAGTGAATGTTAACTTTTTCTGGACAACTAAGTAGCATCGATCTGGAACAATATGGTTTTTGCAAATCCATCAAATGCAAATGTCAAGAGAGATCGCCTTCCATGCCCCCCGCCGGCTAGAAGTTTCCATGTCGGCAAGGTTGGTGATGGATGGCTCTGTTTCTGCGGCTCATGCATGCTGCTTTCCTCCTCCTCCTGACTAATTAAGCTACCTAGCTATATGTAATATCATGTTTTCAATTAAAAGAATTAGGCAAAAAAGAATGAGAATTCAGATTAGGGAGTAAAGAGGAAGTGTGGGGTTTTATTCCATGCATATCTTACTGGAACTATTATTAATTAAGGTATACATTGGTAGTTAGAATGGTTTATATGATATTTTGGGCTTAGTGTTGAGCCGGAGTATAACGCTATAGGGATGTGCATTTCGCAATCATACAAAAGAAAAACAAATGTACATGTTACCAGAAAGAGGCCAGTGTTGCGCGTGCAGTGTATCTATTTTCTAAGCTTCACCTCTCATCGAGATTTTGCTGTGCGATCGTATCTTACTTGATCACGACCCATCGATGGTCAATCCCCTCATTGGACTAGGACTCATGGACCCATCAGTGATCGATCGATCAAGTTGTTTCCTCTTTCTTGATTAGTCTAGGCCCCATCTATGTTTGTTATCCAAGCAAGGTTCAATTTGCTTTCTTGCTAGTCCATGGCTATCTAGGCCTAGAAGTATGGCTCAGTATAGGTTTTCATATATATGTATACATATATATATATATATATATATATATATATATATATATATATATATATATATATATATGGGTAAATTTGTTTAGTGCCATCGCAATCGTTTGCGAGTTGTAAAATATCATCGTGAACGAGGTCGACTGAAAAATACCATCACAGACACGAAAACTTTGAAAAATGTCATTGTCGTCACGTTTTCTGTCCCAATGGTACCAAATGAATTTTCTACCCTCACTCTTTTTTTTTTTTGCTAAGGTCGATCCTAGATGTCATTCTACCGCCGCTCATGGTGAAGGACAGTGGTGGCGAGGTTTGGCTTGGGGGATAGGCAAAATGGAATGTTGTAACATTCAAAAAAAACTTTTTTGAAAAAATAATTAAAATAAATATTCTAATTATATTTCGAAAATAAAAACTAAAATTGTGTTGAGAATATTTTAATTAAGCTCAAAATACCCTATTTAACTACTCTGTAATTTTTATAGCTCTTGCTATTTTCTAGTTTAAAAGTATTTTCAACTTCTAAAAATTATTTATTGCGTAAACATGAAAACTAAATTTAAGTTGAGAATATTTTAATTACGAATTTGCTATTTCTAAGTCGCATGAAATTTTTTTAAGTCTAAGTCTATTTTTGTGGCCATTGGATTCACGTAGAGATTGATATGTCATATGATTAGATGTTGATCCAATGGATAAAAAAATATGACTTATGCTTAAGAAAAATCAGTCACCTTATAAATAGAAAACCCTTTTAATTAAGCTCAACATACCCTCTTTAACTACTTTTAAATTTTTATAGAATTTTTAGAGCTATCTTGCTATTTTTCTAGTTTAACAAGTATTTTCAGCTTTTAAAATTTATTTAATGTGTAAAAATGAAAACCAAATTTAAGTAGAAAATAATTTTTATAAGTTCCTAGAATTTCTATGAATTTACCTAGAATTTTTTAGCTTTGTTTGGTATTTTTGCGGATTTAATATGTGTTTTCTCGAACTATTCTCTACTAGGGGTAATGTTGGTATTTCTAATATTTTCTCTCTCCAAGAAAGGCTCTAGCAGCTATTTTGGATGGAAAACATGACACGATGGTATTTTCTAGAGTTTTTCGTGTTTGCGATGGTATTTTGCAACTCGCGAACGTTTGCGATGGCACTGAACAAATTTACTCTCTACATATATAGCCAGGTCTCGAATTCAAGGTCTTTAGTCTCTAATACTGTATTGAGTTTCATGCACCAATCGGGATGAAGCTGCGTTATGTGATGAGGGTTCAACTGAACACCCCTTTTCTTTGTAGAAAATAAATGGGCTAATAGCACTACTGCTTCAACCTAATATATACCCTAAACGTTAGTTTTTTCACTCCCCCAGAAATGGCACTATTGCATATTGCCTATCTGTATTTTATGTTTTGGGGTATCTAACTTAATGGCTGCCGCGCCACTATGCACCAATCAGATTATCGAAAAACTTAAGCTACCGAGATGATGCGGCCAATAGGCCCATGCTTCAAGAAAGCAAGATGAATGCTCACCCCATATGCAGCTGGGCTAGTTTGATAACCTCATATACAATTCACCCTGTATATGTATATATGTAACTATATATGCATGTATGGGTGCATGTTTTGATGCATGAGTGAATGATGGAACTATGATGGAACCAACATGCTCGAAGTGGTCAGGTCGGTGGTTAGTTAGCTTTGCTTTGCTATAATAGTAGCTGTCAAGCTGGGGGGCCGAGTTGATGATGCCCATCTATGGTGCACCCCATTTGGATGAGGAGAAGGGGACAAGATAGAGCTAGCCCAAGCAGCAGGCCAGAAAAAGAGAGAGAGAGACACCTGACCCAATTCGCCTCTTCTAATTCCATTCTTTCACTTCCATCTCCTGTGCTAGCTCTGTATATCTGACCACTGCTCCTAGCTAATATATATTAGAGGATGTGCCTGAAATTTTCTTAACTTTTAGCCTATTTTTCCAGCTATTGGATCTAGATCCAACCATCCCTATCCCTCCCCCATCTACTTAACCCTAATCCCTACCCACTCTCGCCGAACCCGTGCTCCACCTCCCCCTGCGGCGCCGGCAAGGTCCGTCGGCCTCTGCCTTGGCGCTAGTGCCGCCCTCCTCCTTCGCCTCCCTCATCCACCTCCGTTGCCATCCTTCTTTCCTCTTTTCTGGTTTTCCGTGTCGTCGCTTTTGGCACATTCCCATAATAACAAAAAGAAGGGGGCATTCGGCGGCGCTGGCATCCACCAGCTGCGTTGGAGCACGGCGGCCTCGCCGGAGACAAAGAGGAGGTGGGATGGCGCATGAATCTCCACGTCGATGCCAGGGTGAGCAAAATCCAGGGGCGGAGACAGAGGGTGCTAGGGGTAGCTCTGGTCTCTCTCATGCTCCATGCAATTCCTTGCGCATATATGGATGTACTAGATAAAAACAGCAACAAAGTTCTATTTGAAGCCCCCCCATCAATGCAAAAAAGTTTAAGGAAATTTCAGGTGACTGTGCATCAGTAAATCCGTGTATATTATTGTAGCCATGCACGATTGATGCTATATCTCGGTCGTACATTCTGCGGTGCACATCACATGCACTGGTGCACGTACGTGTGTCGCCCATTGTTGCCACACAAGGCGTGGCTGTGTTGTGTGAGCTATGGCTATGCATCTATCGACTGTCCATCTCGTTGCCCATCCCATCTCATCTCTAGCTTCGTTCAATAGCTCTAGCTTTGCTTTACTCTTGCTTTATTGCATTCCTGTAGGGTGATGGGCGACGACACATAGGCACCAGATCGACATGCCTCAATATTTTGCGATCGAGTTGCGATCCATGACATATAGAATTTTTTTTTATTTAATCCTTTTTTTAGTTATATTTTAAAGTTAACCTCTCGCTAACTTTATTTTTAAATCTGACCGTTTTAGTCACACCACCTCTCATAGCGTGATCAAACCAAATTGTCACGCCACCAATGGCGGCGTTGCTAAAGGTGCCACGCGGTTTTCTCTCTTTCTTTTCAACTAGTCGATTGGCCGCGCAAATACGCCCCGCCAGCGTGAAGGGCTTGCGTGGCACCTGTCACGCCTTTTTGTTTGGCGTGACAGAGCCCGATTGTCACGTCTTCTTACTTGGCGTGACAGATATAAAAAGTAAGTAAGTAGCTTAGATTCAATAGTTGGTTTAGAGATATATTTATTTGAAAAAGAAAGAGTAAGTAGCACTACGTTCAATTCAAATGTTGAGAGCGTAAATTTGATAGATGGACCCACCTCTCAATCCTCTCTTTCACACATAAGGAGAGATATCTCAAAATAAATTTTGCTAATTAAATATATAAAATCAGATATCCTAAAGTCAAATGTAGAATGCAAAATATAATTTTTAAAATTTAGAATTGTGTAAAGTTATACTATACTACACCAAACCGCGCATTTGCGCGGCCAATCGACTAGTTGAAAAGAAAGAGAGAAAAAGAATTCAACCCATAATAGATAAAAAAAAACGGACCGGTAAACCGCCGGTTACCGGTTACCGACACACTCCATCTGCAATTCTGCATGTACTCCATGTACTCCATATGTACTTTTTTTTGTGCCAGGAACCATATGTAACGACTGATTTTGGGGAAAACTTACCTCCCAGGCCCCCTTCTCTTTCTCCTTCGCTCTTCCGTGGGACGACGCCTCCGCCCGCTCGCGCCCTCTTGCTCCCGCGCCGACGTCGCTTCCGGCCCGACGTCGCTCGATGGCGTCGCCATGGAGACTTCGCGCACACGCAGCTGCTGCAGCAGCAGCAATGCAGCCCACCTACTCCGCGTGCTTTCGTCTTGTCGTGTCGCCACACCAACCCGTCTTGTCGCCACTCTCTGCAGGCGCCACTGCTGCGCCTCGCGACTTGCCACAAGACGCCGCTCAAGGCCGAGTCAAGACGCTCCGGCCCGGACCCTCGTCCTCCGCCACGGCCTCCCTATAAAGCTCTTCCTCCTCTTGCTTGCACCTCCACGCCGCCCGAGCTCCGTAAGCTCTAGGACAAAACCGAGCCGCAGCCTCCTCGTCTCGTCGCCGCTTGGTGAGTTGCCGCCCTCCCCGAGCCGCTCCGCCACCCGCCCGGCCTCCTCGCCGGCAGACGCGCCCAGCCGCGACGCCGCCACCTGCATGCCCATGCCGCCGCCATGGTCCGCCCAGCCGCTGGCTTCTCCTCGCTGCCGCCACCTTGGCGGGCCGCCCCAGCGACCCAGCGCTGCCCTGCCTGCTGGCCATGCCCTACTCACGCCGCCGCCTCTGCCAAGCCGCCCGCGCCCCCTGTGCTCTCCCCTGTTCTTCTCTGAAGCAAAGAGAAGCAAAGCCAATAGAAGGGAATTGGGGATTAAAACTGGATTTTTGGGCCCCACGGTCATACTCTTGAGACCTCCCCTCATTTGGCTGCCTTGTGGGCCCCACCGCCAGCCCCTTTCTCTTTTTTTTTCTTTTTCTGGTTTTCTTTTTGGGGTTTAACTCAAAAGAGAACTTCTAAAATCCATATCTTCTCCATTTTAACTCCAAAAATTATGAAATAAATTTCTAAAAATTTGTTAAATCAAGATCTTGCTAATGGCATAGGACTTGATTAATTTGGAGTTTATTTATTGTTCCTTATTTATTTATTTGCTCTCTTTGCCGTTGTGTCTTTTCCCAGTATTGACGCCGATTAGGATTTGAAGACGCATGACCCATAAGTGATCAAGACCAAGATCCTCCAGCCTCTAACCAAGGCGAGTCAATACTTTGACCATTTTGCCCCTACATTTTATGCAAATTATGTTCTTTTAAATTAGCAAAATGCATGCTTTAATTCTTAATCAAATGTATGTTAAAGCTTAAGGTAGTTAAATGCCCACTTGATGTTTAAATAATTATTATGCCATCCTTGATAACTTGAATCCATTAATCCTTGTCACCCTAGTAACTATATGGTAATACTAGTTATAGGTTGTACTTAAGCGACATGCTAGTCTTGCTCAAGTACCGGGATATTAAAATATCTTAATCATCATTTCCTCAAAACATAAAATGGTTTGGGTAGTCATTGGTGGTCCATTGGCTAAAGGATTGTGAAAATAAATTGGTTTCCCTCCTCAAAACCCTAATGCTAGCTTTGTCTGGGCGGATGGTGAGGTGGTGGGTGCTCGAGGAGCACATGGTTGGTTGGCTTGTGGAATGAACCGCCAGATAACCCTAAGGACTTAATCTTGTCACGACCTCTGTGTTAAATAAGTACAACCACAAGTGCGCAAAGTGCAACTTGGCTTAGTAAAGTTATTAAACCTTGGAAGTCATCTCACCGAGGGAATGAAGAACGCATACAAGTCTTGCGGAGATACTCCGGCTTGGAAGGACACCAAAAGGTGAAGTTACACATGCGCTTAGTCGTTGTGGCGGGCCACCGCGCTAGTCGTTGTGGTGAACATCCCGCACAACATATGGGCGTAACCCGTATGGGTGGATTGACGGAAAGGGCGAGATAGCTAGAAAGGTTCGTGGATTTGCCGCCCAACTACATGACTACGGAATCATGTGGGGTAACGGGTAGACTATCTCTTGTGGGTAAAGTGTGCAACCTCTGCAGAGTCTAAAAGCTGTTTAAACAGTAGTGCGTTTACTGGTCAAAGGCGGACATGGGAATCATAACTTGAGTTAGTTCTATTTCAAACAACTTTGTGGGTGGTATGGAAAATGGTGGAAGGGCTCACCTAGCCTGTTTTGGATATTTGCCCGAGTCGTCGAGCTCGATGGGTGTGATTATTGGAGGCCACTCCAATTAAAGGATGCATTGGTAGAGTTTCCGACGGATGGATTCTCTACTAAAATAATTATTGCACATGCTCTCTTTATTAAAATGCAATTTGTTAAAAATGCTAAGTGATAGGACTTTGTAATTATGATATTTGAAAAGTTGCTTTCGCAAATAAAAGAACCCGAGCCATCCTTGTTAAGCCTTGCATGTATATAATTGCATTGTGTGTTGGCTCGCGAGCACGGTAGTAGTGCTCATTCTCGCTTCTCCCCAACCCTCGATAATGAAGACGATGGAGACTACGCCTTCACGATGGCCCGAGATGATGGACAAAGCTATGACGAGGAGTAGTATAGTCAGTAGTTTAGGTCTCGCCGGTCTAAGTAGACTTCGTTGGTACTCACAGCATAACCGATATTATCCAACTCGTGGTTAATATCCGTCGTACCTGTGTTACCCCGCCGCTTGTTCGTGTGAGATGAGCCCTACTCGCCTTTTGCTTCCGTTGTAGTTTACGTTGCTCTTTTGTGATGTAATCAATTTGGCCTGCTCGGCCCCTTTTGTAAAACTCGACCCGACGTGGTCTATGTTACTCAATTGGTTGTAATATTTTAATATTCAGTTCACGCTTGTATGAATGAATCAGCAATGTGTACTGTGAAGTGCTAGCTACTGATCCAGGGAATAGCACAGTGATTTCACAGAGGATTTGGATTCTCGAAATCCGGGTCCGACACCATATGTACTTGGCATCTGCCATTATCGTTAAGATGCATGAGAGCTAGCTGGTCCAGCTAATTAATCATCTTTCTCAAGATCGATGGTGTTAATGAAGCAGCAAATTAAGCATGACCTATCGAATATCGATTCCATTCCACGGCTACCCCCGCTTTGAGATCGATTGGTAGCACCGATCGATTCTATTCCACGGCTACCCCTGCTGGTTCTCTCCTCCCTTGATTTGTTTAATTTAGTAGCCTGCACATCGATCGATCAGCTGCTAGGTGCAAGCTAGATGGGACTGAACTCAACAGCAGCCATACCTTTCCGCCTTTCCTTCCTTTTTTCTGTCATCTTAATCAAGTCAAAAAGTGACTTTATTTAGCCTTTAAGAATTTAATTTTATGACTAGTATGCAGGCTTGTGCTAATGAAAGTACAAGCCTTGCTAAGTGGAGCTAGCTAGGCACGTACAATGACAGGTGATAGTGATACAATGGCCAGTAATTCCAAACCGGGCTCTGCTTCTCAGCTTCCATTCTCTGAATAATCTTCTACGAATGAGGTTCGAGCTTGAAATAAGGTCGAGGTGTATACATACATTAATTAGAATTGTTACAGACATCTATCAAACACTTAGAGCTAGGTGTGTATATTTGAGAATTTTTAGGGGCGGTGAGTGCACCATGCATGTTTGCGATCGAATCTCCTTTTTCGGCTGCATGCACCTGCAGGCTGCAGTGGTGCTACAGATGACTTTAGCAGTGGGATTTCTTGACCACCATTCCCAAAGGCACATGCACCTCCTTACCTGAGCAGCAGAATTTGCTCGATCACATGTTCACATGTATTGGGCTTGATTGGCCCTAAGCTGCTTGCCGGTTAAAAAGTGGTGTATGGAAGTAGCTTAAAAATCAGCTGATTTTTTACTAGCCAGACAAGTAGGGGTGAAAACAGATCGGATACGGACGGATAATGGCTTTTTCTTTTTTTTTTCTCGGATCCGGATACGAATACAGATACGAATAATATCGAATACGAATCGAAACGAATACGGTTGCGGATATTTTTCGGAACATGAAAACCCCTTATATTGTATGCCATAAATTAACGAAAACATATAATTAGTTTCTTTGATACAAACATTTATGAATTGTTCATATTTTCAATAACCACACATAATATTAGCACTAGCAAGCTGCATTAACTAGTTCATCACAAACATAACACTTAGTTTACCATATTTAGCTCATAAGTCATAACTCACAAAGTCACGAGTCATCACGCATTCACACTTAGTTCATCACATACACATATAAAACTTAGTTCACACTAGCATTGATCAGGCTGAATGGTTAATCTATACGCAAATGACTATAACATCCCAAAGTATGTTACCAAAAATAAATTTCATAAAGTTATTATTTTATTGGATTTTATGGGATTTAAAAGAGTTTTCTTGGTTAAAAGAAAAATAATAAAATAAGGTCAATTATTTAATTTCCTTATTTTTAATGTCAAAAATAAAATTTATTGAGTTTTCTGGGATTTTATTGAATTTAAATTGAAAAGGGAATTTTTTAAAAATTAATTTCTTGAATTTTTGGATTTTAAAAGGTTTTTCCTATTTTTCAAAAATTTAAAATAATTTATGTGCAAAAATACAACTAACTTTAAGTTGGAATTAATTTTATTAAGTTCAAAATAATTCAAGGAATTTCTATGATTTTTTAGAATTTTTAACTCTATTTGCTATTTTCTAAAAGGCTATTTGATTTGTTGCGTTTCAAATTTGGAAATCATCTAAAATCTTATTTTCTTTTTGGGCCAAAATCCGGATATCCAGACATCATCTTATCCGGATAATCCGTATTCGTATCCGTATCCGCCGGATAGCATGCCTACCGTATTCGTTTACGTTTCCGACAAAAGAATCCGAATTCGTTTCCGATCCGACATAATCCGAATTCGTTTCCGTCCGGATCGGTCGGAAACTATCCGATCCGTTTTCACCCCTACAGACAAATATGAGAATGTGGTATTTGGTTGAAGACGTAGGCCTAAGAAAAACGTAAAATTACAAACAAAAGAAATCACGCTTTGAGAAAGAGGAAGCGTAAAAACAAGAAATACACTTTCATAAAAACAAGAAATACACTTCCATAAACTGAGTGCATGCGAGGCGTGGTCACAGGGGTGGTGGCGGGATCCGGAGGTCGCGGCGGTAGTGGGGCGTCAGCGTGGTTGGCGCCGATGGGGTGGCGGCGGGATCCGGAGGTCGTGGCGACGGAGCTCGACATTGATGGAGTGGTCGTCATGGCAGAGTTTGGTGTCGATGGGGTGGCCGTCGTCACGATGGAGCTCGCCGCCTAGCACCCAAGCACTCAATTTTGTGCGCCTGAGCCCGATAAGAGTTGCCAGGACCAGAGAGCTACCTAGGTTGACAACCAAACACACCCCCAGCCAGGGCACGCGCGGCACAGGACGCGAACCGAACACACCCGTACTCCATGTGAAGTGAACAAATACTACACTACCGACTGCTATTATCTTTTTATTTTTTGCACCTCAGGCAGGCAGGCAGGCAGAGTGTGCAGCAGACAGTGCATCTTTTTCATGTACGGAGTACTCTGAATCTCTGATTGATGTCCTCGAACCGTATCTCGTCACTCGGTACAATCTGTGTCATTCGTAGACTCATGTTGTAGCTTTATGCTTCTCAAAAGAAAGGAAGAAAAGAAACAACCTGCCTGTAGCTAGCTTTATGTTGTATCGTCTGAATTCTGATCGATCGTCTGCATCTTCATGATTCAGGATAGACCAGCTTCGTGGGAGATCGGACCGCGGCCATGTTCGGTTTGCTAGCTGTCCCAGTTAAGTCCTGCAAAAAACTAAAAATTAAAAGGCATTCATGGGTTGCATTGCATGTGTCCTTCTGAATTGAAAGTTACTAATAGTTGATTTGGTACCAATTTTAGGCATGACTCGACAAAATTGACAAACCTTATCCTATCAGCCCATTGCGGTGTTAACATAACCTGTGGATGATCCAGAAATTTAATAGAACGTGGCAATCCTATCGGATCTTATCGATCTTAATTCCCATGGCAAGGCAAGCATAATCACTCCTTAATCCTTACAAATTAAAGACGCATGTATGCATGCATAGGACGGATTAAAAATGCCAGCAGTACTACCAATTAAAAAAAGCTAATTAATTAAGCAAATATTCATTGACAAGATAGATATACTATCATCCCAGCAAGATCAGCGGCAGATGGCCATCATGTTCTAAAAAATTATTTTGAAGAAAAAATGCTACAAAAAGAAGAACAAGAGCACATATATGTATTGGAGGACGTTAATCACTGCAAAGCAACACGCCAGCATACACACATATAGGGTTCAGACTTCAGACAGCAAAACCAAAGCCAGTTCATGTGTGCATGTACAAGATCGACAACGCGTCCTAGCTAGAAAACGCTACAGACAAGATGGAAATGGAGATCAAAATCCACCGCAGCGAACAAGGAAAGCAACCAACGATGCGTGCATGGATGCATCCCCCAAGTCGACTAGGACAAGAAAATTAAGGAGCTAGCCACCGTGATAAAATCGAAATCACATGCACCCAAACAGTCCAAGAACAAAGTACGAAAAGGATTTTTTATTTTTGGTCATGCATCGAGCTAGTGGACAATTCATCGATCTTCGTCTTCTTTTTGTGAAAAGAATCAAAAGGATTTTAAGATCCGGCCTACACAAGCAAATTAATTACAGATAAATAAAGGGTGATACTAGGAATCGGACGTACGGGTGGAGCTCCCACCTGTACGGTCCGAATATGCATCAAAATATTTGCAGCATACGCCTAAACTAAGCGTGCATTCGCGGAAACGAAAACGCGTCAAAACTAAATCGAAACAAGGGAACTCCGTGTATATGAAACAAACCAAAGAGGAATAGGAGGCACAGGCAAGCAGTGAAGAACGAGCGCAGACACGGCAGCCGCACGAAGGCTCTATCATAAGAAACTAACACGACATGGTTAGAGCAAAGCGGAAGCAACGAGAGGCGAACGAAAGCACAGGAGCAGGCGAAAGTAGGCAGACAAAGCATCTGGAGGAAAAAAAACATGTTGAAAAAATTGCAACATCGTTATGAACAATATGCAATATTTTTTTCTACAGATGCAACACTTGTAACATCCCCGGACAATGGTTGCAATATCGTAGGACAATGGTTGCAACATCCCCGAACAACGGTTACAATATCCTAGGACAATGGTTGCAACATCCTCCGGACAACGGTTGCAACATCCCCGGACAGCGGTTGCAACACCCTAAGACAATGGTTACAACATCCCCGGACAACGTTTGCAACATCACAAATCAAAAAACAAAGCATCTGGAGAGAAAAACGCTTTGGAAAAAATTACAACATCGCCGTGAACAGTATACAACATTTTTTGTATGACGTGCATACGAGCTATTTGTTTGCTAAGAGAGTTGGATTGAGTGTCCAATACAAAGCGTCCTAATCAGACACAAGATCCATAGCATTACCCTATTGTTTAATATACATAGTATACATGTTGCACTTTATTTGATCACTGTTTTATGGATAAAATTATTCAGAAAAGTGCACATATTTCTAACAAATTATATTCCATGATAACAATAGGTGGCATTAAACTTGAGTATGGATGAACAAGAGAGAAGAGTATAGCCTAATTAAGCAAGCACCCAATACAATAAATACATGGTGAGAATTAAGAGAGCAGAGCACGGACGAGCGACATACAACGTGGAGAAGCGTACAATAGGAGATTCAAATCGGACGTCCAGACGGTAACGTATCCCATAAATAAATCGATAGGTACGGTACAAGTGTACAACATTCCAGATAGAAGGCAACAATTTAATTAGCTAGTGCCAATGGAAATAAATAACAAGTCTAAAAATGTTTTAATCGCTAATCACATCTCTTTCTCTCTCTCCCATCTCTAAGCGTCCGGCAGGGACGGCACTCTCAAGTCTATAAGCGTCCGGCAGGGACGGCACTCTCAAACAAAAAACACAAGGACTACGTAAGGTCCGTCGTTCGCCTTCCTCCTCCGGCCTCCTCTGCTCTTCTCGACCGTGCGTTGCGTCGCTTTACTTTACGTTACGTGGAGAGCGGACGGTTGAGGAGGGCATGGAGGGGCCGGGCCTGTGGGCCGTCGCCGTCGCCCTGCTCGGCGCCGTCGTCGTCCTCGACGCCGTCGTCCGGAGGGCCCACGAGTGGGCCAGGGTGGCCTCGCTCGGCGCCGGCAGGAGGACCAGGCTGCCGCCGGGGGACATGGGGTGGCCGGTCGTCGGCGGCATGTGGGCCTTCCTCTGGGCCTTCAAGTCCGGCAAGCCGGACGCCTTCATCGGCTCATACGTCCGACGGTGAGTGCCACGCGGCAACCGCCTCCCTCCCTCCCTCTGGTGGGCACGTGCATGCGTCGGGCCCACGTGCCAGTGGCTCGTTACATTGCTGGTGGGCCGGGTTTTGGTCTGGGCCTGGTCTGGGCCTGGGCCTTGCGACTCCACCAATGGGCGGGAACAGCTATGGTAACCGCCGGCCTACTTGCCCACAGATAGCAACACACACAAGCCATGGAGTGACGAGGGGTTTTGCACTTGTGCTCTTCGGTAGACTTGTTCTACCATGGACCATGGTACACTTGTGGGTCCAAACACAAAAATTTTCATTTTAACTCTGGTTTAAAATTTTTGTTTGCGATATTGTCGATCTTTGGCCAAAATTGTCCTTTTTTTTAGTGAGCTGAGTCCTAACTATAGGATGCAAACATGGTTAGCAAAATAACCCATACAAGGTGTGGTTGTTGTGACTTCAATCCTGGTCTTCGCCTTGGAAGCAAGACGTCGAAAGAAATTTTGTTTTCAATAAATAGAACCAATTTACCCTTCTAAGAGCCTCTTAAAAAAATCAATTGTTAGGGCAACTTTGGTTGGACCTGGAAAGCACTTTGATTGGTCCTGGAAAGCTAGGCCTTGATGTCCTTGAATTTTTTTTATTAATTAATTCTTTTTTTAATTTTATTTTAAAGTTAACCCTCGACGCACTTTATTTTCAATTCTGACCTCTTTGGCCACCACACGTGACAAAACAACGCTGTTACGCTAGCCTGTATCTGGGGCAAGCTCTTGTCATGCCGCCAGGCGTGACAGTGTTGTTTGGCCACGCCAAGATCAGTGGTGTGACCAAAAGTGCTATTTTGAGGACTTATCCCGTGGCGTGATAACAAAGCATGACAGCATTGTTTTGTCACGCCACGGGTGGTGGCGTGACCAAAGAGGTCATATTTGGAAATAAAATGCGTCGGGGGTTAACTTTTAAATAAAAACTAAAAAAATGTTAAATAAAAAAAAAGTTCGATGTCCTTGCAGGTTTGATTTGAATCAAATGGAGTTGCTTTTGGGTATGCATCAAAAGATGCTCCCCTTTTGCATGATATCAGTGTTGCATGCATGATCCATCTGGTTCTGGTACCTCTTCAGCCTTCTCAGTGGGATGCTCTTTTCATCCCCGGCCTGGCCTCAAGCCAAAACCCATACGGTAGTGCTTGTTGAAACCTCATATCATGTTTCTCTTTTCTTCCTCTGGCAATTTGCGTGTCTTCTTCTGGTCCGTTTGTTTCTGTTTTTGGTTCTGTTGTGGGTGGGTCCCCTGTTCCCATCCCAATTAATCTGAGTCATCGATCAGACACCTGAAAAGAAATCACTAGCCAGCTTGACAAATTAATGCATCCAAAACCCCCTTTTTTCTCTTGTTGTAAATACAAGCAAGCAATGGCTTGCTTGATGATTCTACAATATCCTTTTCCTAAGAACAGTCAGTTCAAGCACTTTTGGTTCAGGTCAAGATTTGGTCTACATACTGCTTTGTAATGTCAGCCAGTGGCCTGGTTACAACCAGATCGCGTAGGGGAAGCGTACATTAGTAATTAGCTGATGAAATGCATGCTAGTGTGGCAACAACTGTCTCCAACATATTTCCACCACTTCCACTCTTTGCAACAGCATATTCCATCTTTGGAATGGAAGTCTCTGCACAAATCTCTGTTTCTACTTTGGTAATAGTTAATGCCCTGCTTGCTGATTTCTGTTAGAACAAATTTGGTGGCATAAGTAGACAAAGTTTGATTAACCTGGTGTGGAGACATCTAGCTAAACAAGTATATATTCAGTGCCTTCCAAGTTTGTACCTGTTTTGTAAGCTTAAAAGTTTATTCCAGTGGCTAGTGCCCATATCTTGATGCTTAAAATGCCTATATTCTTCGGAGGCTGATGCCTTCTGTTTTTGCAAGCTGTATTGCCCTTTGCCAAGAAAGATGTAAGAAATGGAGTTCATACTGCTGCAAGTGTTATGAATAGCGCTTGTATTCAATATGAGGCCAATGGGCCGGTATATATACACAAAGTACAGGTGGTGAATATGCAAAGAACCCTCATAACAATAGGGAATAACAAACTATACATATATCTCTAACACTCTCAAACTCATGGTGGATCAACAACACCGAAGTTTGGAGAGGTAGAAGCCGTCTTGTGCTCGAGTCTGGGCCTTCGTGAAGAAATCCGCTATCTCAAGCTCAAGGCACATAATCAAGAGCAATCACCGATCATGCACACAAGACCTCATGAAGGAAGCATCAACACCAATATGCTTGGTGAGCTCATGCTTCACAGGATCATGGGCACATCGATAGCACTCAGTCTTGCCTAACAAGAGAGGAGCTCTGTAGTGACGAAACACCAAAATCCTCAAGTAACCACCGTAGCCAAGTAATCTCTATCGTCAAGAGAGCCATAGCTCGCAACTCACCTCAGACTCGAACGGACACCGTGCATTGTCTTCGTGCAATGAGAGAACCACCAAGAAAAACACAAGAAGGAGAGATAGACCGACGATCGAGGGATCGCCGCCCAAGTAGCATCCAAATAAGCTCAAGTCAGAACGAAATGGAGCGTGGAAAGAAGAGACGGCGAGAGATAGTCCCACGAAGGTATCGCAGAACTCAAGAAGGTGGTCAGAGTGGACCTGAGTGGGAGCAGAAACGAATCGACTCGTAATGTGAACCGGATAAGTGATATCCGGACGAGTAACAAAGAAGGTAGACAAGACTCCCAACAAGATGACGATAGCGAGTAGGATCGTAAAGAGGCTCGCCATCGAGGGTTTGAGGTGAACATTGAGCTCCATGGGAGTCTCAACAAGACACGATCAATGAGAGAGGCGCGATCAAGAAGATCCTGAATATACTTCTCTTGGGACATAAAGAAACCATCCAAGTGGAAGTAACCTCAATCCCAAGAAAGTAACGAAGAGGACCAAGATCCGACATAAGGAACTCGCCACTAAGATGAGCCTTGACAAAGGCAATGTACTCGAATCATCTCCGTAATGATCATATCATCAACATACTGAAGAAGAAGAGTCCCACCACGAGACGAAGTGTGGACAAAGAGCACAGATCATGATCACTTTGAAAAGCCAAAGCAGAAGTGACCACAGAGGAGAAGCGCCAAACCAAGCACGAGGGGCTTGCTTAAGGCCATAGAGAGAGCGACGAAGGCATGCACCATGCCCTCGAGGAGAATGAATACCCGGTGGCGGATGCATGTAGACCTCCTCACGCAACTCGCCATTAAGAAAGGCATTCTTGACATCAAGCTAAGAATGCACCGATGGCGCAACAGACGCCACCGAAAAGAAGAGCGCGGAAGGGTCATGTGAGCCACGGAGCAAAAGTCTCGTCGTAGTCACGACCATGCTCCTCGCCGAAGCCACGGGCAACAAGACGCGCTTTATAGCGCCAAGAGAGCCATCAGAGCGAGTCTTAATCTTATAGACCCACTTACACGTGATGGGACGAGAGTGAGATGGAAAAGGAACAAGATCCCAAGTACCAAGACGCTCAAGGGCAAGCAATCTCCTCGGCCATGGCATGCCGCCACTCGGGGTGAGTAACAAAGATCCCTAAGAAGAGACAAAGCTCACGAGTAGCCGCACCAAAGAAAGGCAAACGGGCAAGGGGTCAAGCGATCAAGCGATCGCGGAGAGCGAGCGAGGAGAAGATGACCCATCAGGGAAGATGGATCATCGAAGAGGATGACTCATCCGAAGATCCTCAATACGAGGTCGACGAGTGTAGACGAGTGTAGTGGGGAGCCCGAGGAGCCGCAGGAGACGGCAAGCGGCGCATAACTTGGCGGAGAGGCCACAGGGGAATATGTGGAGACTCAATGGGACGGGTGGACTAGGGCAAAACAGATATAGGTGTATCCGAAAGGTCAAAAGGACAGAGACTCCACAGAGGAAGCCAAGGAGAGACAGACGCGGATAGAAAGGACGAGACTCGCCGAAAGTCACATCCCGAGAAATCCGTGATCCGTCGACCAACAGATCCCAAAGACCGATAGCCCTTGTGCTCGCATCAGATCCCGTAAAAACACACTCAACAGATCGAAGGCGGTCGGCTTTGGTACGCTCGAGGGGCGAGAAGAACGTAGCAAACGCAGCCAAATAGACGAAGGGCGAGTAGTCGAAGGAGACCACAGAGACGCCAAAGGGATTGCATACTCAAGAGCGTAAGAAGGCCGGATGTTGACGAGATAGGTGGTAGTGGAAACAAACCTCGCCCAAAAGTGAGGTGGAATAGAGGTGGCAATCATCGAGCACGAGCCGACTCAAGGAGGTGGCGATGCTTGCGCCAAGAACACCATTCTCGAGCATGAGCACCGTGACAAGAGAATCGAAGGAGAGTGCCCCGCCAAAGAAGGAAGTGCGCAGTGATGAGAGAGATACTCACCGACAGAGTCAAGACGAAAGACACGAATAGGAGTGGAGAACGTAAAGCGGACCATAGTAGCAAATTGTTTATAGATAGACAAGACCTCACTACGAGAAGACATGAAATATATCCAAGTGTGGCGAGAGAAATCATCTATAAATATGATATAATATCGATGACCCCTTTCAAACGAAGGAGCCGGACCCCAAACATCCGAATGAACAAGATCAAAAGGACGCCGAGATATCGACTCACTATGAGGATAAGGAAGTCAAGTTGTTTGCCTAACTTACGTACCGACAATCTAAAGACACGTCTCCGAGATGCAGAGACCCGAAGACCACGCATTTAACTAAAGACGACATGCGAGATCCACATAGATGGTCAAGACGGTGATGCCACCGCCGAAAGAGCCGTAGACGGCGGCGAAGCGAGAGATCGGGCGGCGACGGTGGCGGAAGGAAGGTGAAGCTACCAAGCTCCCAGAGACATTTGTGAGTCAAGGCGCCGAGGGCCGAACCAACCAGAGCTCCGTGTGGCGGTCCCAACACAACAAGAGTCGAGTCGAGAATGACCCGACAACCAAGATTAGTAATCTGCCCAAAGCAGAAGAAGTCGCATGGTAAGGCGAGGAACATGAGCAATGATTTTAACATGAAAGGATGAGTTGCTAAGAGGTCCTCGACGAGAGAGAGAGAGAGGTACCATCGCAGAAGAACACTAACAGAGAATCAAGAGGTGTAATGAAGGACAGAGTGGAAGCATCAAGTCATGTGAAAAGATGCTCCGTAATCAAGAATCCACGGGAGGTACTGATCGTGTAGAGGGTGGTTTCTCGGTTCAAGAGTCAAGATATGAGCCTCTGAGTAACTGCCGAGGAGAACTCAAGCGGCAAGCAAAGGCCAAGTCCTGCTATCTCTCGCTCAAGGAGAGAAAATGTCAAGGAGTCGATGCAGCGCCGATGTAGAAGACCAAGTCGGTGCTAGTAGAAGAACGCCGTGAAAGATGTCGCTTCTTATAGCACTGACTCAATGTGGCCGACCTTGTCACAAGAGGAGCAATGAGGACGACCACCTCCGGATGGAGGCGGCCACCACCACTGTGAGCCATTGCAGCCACGGAGGAGGCAAGCTTTGGAGCGTGGAGCAGACTTGTAGCAGTGGACGAGCGGCGAAGCACAGAGGGAGTGGCATCGCATCAAAGACCACTCAAAGCGGATCTCCTCTCACAGATCTCAGTAAGAGCCTCCAAGAGAGTGACACGAGGTGGCGTGCAAGGAGCCGGGCACGCCGCTCAACTCAGACGGCGTAGTAAGGAACTCAGAGACCCACCGAAACTCCAGACAAGACGCATGCCTAAGCAAAGACGGACAAGAGCGACAACCAAAGAAGGCGGAGCGAGTCCAACCGACGCCAGACAGCAGAGCTCTGGCGTAAAAAGGCCAACAAGAGCATCACCTGTTGAAGAGAGTGCTCTGGCGGACCACCTGACAGTACAAGGCATCACCAGAGGGCTCAGAAGGCCGACGAAGGTGAGTCCACATCCGAAAGCCGAGGAGAGTCCCACAACCTCGAAGAGAACCGAGGCCGACATCGGCAATGAGGACAAGAAGAATCGAAGGCCGCCATCGCATCAATGAGTATAGACGGCCACGATCCTTGTAGGAATCCGAGCCTCTTGGTAGGCGAGGCACCTCATCATCGCGAACGTGAGCGGCCTCAAGAGTAGCCTTGTTTACCGTCGGGGCAGCGATAGGCGAGGGTCGCCGGAGGAGTAGGGCAAGACGGCAGATGACATCGCCAGAGAGGATGCCCCAGAGACGAAGACCACGATATGGATGCGCATGTGAGACACGAAGTCGGTGTAGTTAACACCATCAAGATCACCAGCAACGAGGAGAGAAACAAGACCCATTGGTAGGCGGTCTTTGGCCGACTAACACTACAGAATAACACCGATTTTTGAGCCTTTTTAAAAATTTCAAATAAAAAGAACCATTTGATTTTGATGATAATTCAAAGCTTAACTTGAGAATTTCAGATCCGGATTGTTTAAAATGACTAAGCTAAACTTCAACTAAATCAAAGTTTGGTTCTTTTGATGTAGCCCTAGCTCTCTAGAGCTAACTCCCTTTTCTTGATAGGATTTCCTTTCCTCTATCCTATATTTGGACATTCTTATATGTCCAGATCGTCCCTCTTGTTTGACCTCCGTTGTGGTCATCCTCCTTGTCTTTTCGGGTCTTTCCTCTCCCCGAAATCTCTATTGAGACCCTTTTTCTAGTCTACCTCTTGGGCCTGCACCACCTTTGGGCCTGACCTCTCTTAATCTCTCTTTTGTAGTTTAAACCTCCTCGATGTTTAGATTTTTCCTTGTATCTAGACCTCCTTGAGGACTAGACAATCCTTATGGATTTGACATTTCTCTTGTGTTTGGGCACCCCCCTAGGTCTAGACTTTCCTTGTGTTCTAGCCCCTTTGTGTGCCCAGACTTCCTTACCACTGGGACCCCTCCTGTGGTTCGGACCTCTTCCTTGTCTTGACCTCTTTGATGTCTGGATCTCTTTTGATCCTAGACCACATTCTTCGATTGGGCATATTCTTATGCCTGCATCTCCTCTGGATTGATCTAGCTGCATCTTCCCTTTGGTTTGGATCACTTTAGATCTCTTTGTTGGTTTGGATCTCTTTGATTCAGACCTCCTTCCTGTCTAGACCTCTTCTTAGTCTAGACCCCCTTGTTGCCTGGGCACTCTCTTATGCCCAGACCTCTTATCACTTGAGACCTCCTTGTATTCCTTTGGATCTCCTCCGTTCAGACCTCCCATGCGTGGATCTGAACCATTCGGGAACTCTTTGTCCTAATCTTAATCCTCAGGACCTCCCCCTTGTTCTGAATCTAACGGTTTGGACCTCTCCTTACTTTGAATCCTAAGGTCCAGACCTCCCCGTGCATTACTCTCCTTGGAACCTCACCTTCACGTTTGATCTTGGCCGTTGGACCTCCCTCTTGGAGATCCAACCGCCCGTACCTCAACTTGTCCTTAATCTTAACCACGGGACCTCTTGGTAGTTCTTGGGACCTCCTCGTCAGACCTCTCTTAAAGAGATCCTCACCGTCAGGACCTCCTGTTGTTGATCCTGACCGTCAGGACCTCCCCATGTCCAGACCTCCTCCGCATCTCTGGACCTCCTCCACTTCAGACCTCCTTGAGTCGCGGGACCTCCTTTGATGAAGTCCTGGTTGTCCGAACCTTAGTCACTTGGACCTCCTCCATGTGTATTTGGACCTCCCCATGTTCGGACCTCCTTTGTGTATATCAGGACCTCTTAGTTTCTTAGACCTCCTCGAGGACCTCTCTATGGGCAAGACCTCCTTTTGACCCGACTGTTTAATTTGACCGCCCCACCGCCAGCCTTAACCATTCTCAATTCTCCGCCATACGTTATTATATTGAGCATTTAATGCGGTCTTGTCACATTAAATGCATCCATATACGTGGTGTTTTACTTTGAATTGGGTCACTTAACCGCATTCTCGACATTTTTCTTAGTCCCTTCCCAAAGCAACATAAGTTTGTCCTTTCTCGTATTTCTTAACCAGGTGGTAGTGACACCGCTTCCGCCACTCACCCATCTTTGACCTACTTCCATACTTATCCTTGACATATGTATTTCTAGTTTTCTTCACCCCTTTGTGTCTATAATTAGTCCAGGAGCTCTACCATTTTGCCTTTTTCACATTCACCATCCTCGGCTTTAGTCCGCTGGGCTGTCAGAGGAAGACTTGGCTCACAACCTTCCCTTCCATCCATTACTTGTCCTCGTAAGTTCCTTTGGTGTCTGCTTCCATTCATGTGTTTACCACGCTCACCATTTCAACTCCTCGCGGTTCTTGTTCTTGTTGCCATAATAAACGGGTGTATCCTTCCCAGACCCCTTTTCTTGGATTTCGCCGGACTTGTGGCTTCTATGTGAGGACCTCCTCTCGTGGTCTCGCACATAGAGTATCTTCTCGACCTTCTTGGCCGCGGCGCAAGGATTACCTTCCGAGGTCCCTCTGCTCCTTGGTCAAGATCACTCCTTTGAAGTCCTCTGTCAAAAAGACCACTTCCTCTCAAGAAGTTGGAACCACCTCCAAAGAATCCTTCTAAATACAATGCTCTTTCGTTAATTGAGTTTTGAGGTTCCTCCGAGTTCTTTTGGTTCTTTATTTGAGCCGGGTCAATATGTTTTCTTTAGTGTAGATCTTGACGCTTCCAGAGAGCCGAGCCGTGAGAGTGAGTAAAATCTTAAGCTATCAAGCAAGAGGCAAGTTACACTTTTGATCATATTGCACCCAAGATTTCAATTTATTTATGTTCTGTTTCAAAGTATCATGCATGCCTATTTCTACCAAGTTATTTCAATACCGCCTTTAAACACATAGTTATACCACTTTCTCTCATATGACCAACTTTGACATTGAACCAAATTTGTTGTCACCTTAGGCAAAATCTGTTGACACAATAATGTGAACCAGAATCATTTGAAAACCCATGCTTAGTTAAGCTTAGACCAAAATTGTTGTTTTGGGGAAATCTTTACCAACATGACCAAGAACTGCTTTTGAATGTTTTAACCATGACATTGGGTTGTCATGGAGGTATGAAAGTATTGGGGAAGCAAAGAAAAGGAAATGGATTTAGACCGCGAAATTGGTTGGCTTGGTTGGTGCAAGTTTATGCACGGATCGTGTCGTTATGATAGATCGATGCCCTTGGGTTTGTGGAAGTCGCCTAGTCATTTGAGGACCGGTCTTTGAGCGACCAATGCCATGCCTATAATGGGCTATGCCAAACCGTGCAACCACATGTCTCGAAGCAGGGGCGTGGGACTGGCCGATTAATTTGCAAAACTCTACCATATGTCGCTCCATTGGAGGTGTGGGAGGTCTTGTTTGGCCAATGATCTTTATAACCTCATCGTTCCCATCGGTGTAAGAGGGGCTTCCGCCGGATTGCGATCCACATGGGGGTGAAATCTTAGCAAGGAAAGGTCGTGGTGGAGCAATGCATTGTAAAGGCCTTGTCATGAGCTCTAGACCTCTTACCTTCTAGAGTGAGAGGTGGCACTCACAAGATGCCAAACAAACTAGAGTACTCATGTCGTGTGGGTAAAGTGCACAACCTCCGCAGAGTTAAATCTATTCAATAGCCGTGTCCGCGGTCATGGACGTCTTGGCAAAGGCCACTTGAAGTTAGTTGTTGACTTTGGGAATTTCGAAATGATTTTCAAATCTGTTTTGGGACTGCCGTCCCATGGGTTTGGGCAGGGAGCCTAATGTCAGGAGGGTATCCTTCACCATCTTATGATGAATGTTATCCAACTGAAAAACTGATTTGATGAAATGAATTTTTATTATTGTATTACTGCCTTAGAACTTAATACATGTATTTGAAAGAAACATGGCTTTATGCAAATCAACCATATTAAGCCTTCCATTGTGATATCCATTATGCATGTCATCTTGTTATCTGACGGGTGTAACTTGCGATCACGGTTGTTGTGCTCACTCTTGCTTGATGCTATCTTTTAGCAGAATTGAGAGCTTTAAGGTGATTCGCTTTCGGTGGACCAAATGGTCCAGACGACTAGGATTGCGCCCTCCAAATTGGTTGCGTGGTGTATCGGGTGGCTCAGGTGTTCATTTTGTTATGTTTTGTCTGCTGGCTTGTAAGATCTCTTGTAAACAACTCCTTTGGTTATTAATAAAGCTTATGTTGTTGCTATGTTATCACTGTTGTTGCTGTGAAGAGCTAGCCATGATCCTTGGGACTAGCTCGGGTTTCACAGGGGACCCCGGAGCGGGCTACGACCTCCATGTCCGCACAAAGGGATGAGCGTGTGAAGTTCTGAGGAGGTCCCAGATCTCCACGACCTCCTCCGAGAGTCGTGGGTGGTCTTGGTGAGCCCTCGACCTCCTCGCTCGCTCCTAAGTGTGGCTATGGTAGGCCGTGGGTGCTCCTCGGTTCCTAGGCTCACTCTGGGTCATGTTCTCTCGACCTCCAAGAGGTCTCGTTGGACCTCCCGGGAGGTCTTAGGATCGCCTGAGAGGTTCTTTATAGACCTCCGGGAGGTCCCGTGGACTTTCCAGAGGTCATGGAGGATCTCTCGGTGCCCTAGAGTTGGGTCGTTATAACGGCGATTAAGGAACGAAGTCTAACAGCGGCGCGGACGCGCAAGCGGTTAGAGCGACGTTTTTTCTCGGCCGACTTAAAGAAAAATTCGCCCGCCATTTAAACAAAGAGCAGTCCTACTGTTTTAATCAAGCTGGGGAACCCTAGGTTCCCTGAGTACTCGATGGCGGCGCACCAGCAATTTCAACCTCGAGTTCCTCGATGATGGCGGCCCAAGCAGCCCGAGGCCTCGATGGCGGGCGGCCCAGACGGGGCGCGGCGCGGGCCGACCGGAGGAGCGGGGCGGGCCGGACCGAGCCGGGCCAGACGGAGGCACGGCGGCGGCGGGACCGAGGCGCGGCGGCCGGATCCGGCGGAAGAGCGACCGGGCCGCGGCGGCTCCGGATCCGGCGGAGAAGCGGGCCGGAAGATGAAGATGGCCTAAGCAATGGCGGCGGCCAGCGCAAGACGCGGAGGGCTCGAGACACGGCGACCAAGACGCAGCGAGGGATCCGGCAGGATCCCATTGTGGGAGGAGGAGGCCGTCTTGGCGCAGGAAGGGAACCCGCGTATGGAGCAGAGAGGAGGCAGCGTCTTGGCCTGCACGGGAGGAGGCAAGGCCGGACGACAAGCAAAGCGACGGAAAAAACCAAAACCCTAGGTAGGCTCTGATACCATGTTATGAATAGCGCTTGTATTCAATATGAGGCCAATGGGCCGATATATATACACAAAGTACAGGTGGTGAATATGCAAAGAACCCCTCATAACAATGGGGAATAACAAACTATACATATATCTCTAACAGCAAGAACATAGTGTAGTTGTAATCTATATTGTCTGCATCACAACAAAATGCTTCTGTCTCTTCATTCACAAATCACAAGTGATGCATGAGCACCTTCTTTTTGCAAAGTGGAAACAAGCCAGGCACCAGTATCAGTACATTTTGGTGTCTGTTAATTCAAGGCTGTGACTAGGTAGCAATTCGGATTCGTACGGTTAGTGTACGTGAGCTGTTGCAGAAGGCAAACAAGATACTGTTGAAATGGGGGGAAATGAATCATGCAAATTGATGTACTTCTCTGACAGGAAAAAACGAGGAAGCATTCATCATTCTTCATGCTGAATATAATTCCATGGCATGCAGGTTCGGGCGCACCGGGCTGTACAAGGCCTTCATGTTCAGCAGCCCGACGATCCTGGTGACGACCCCGGAGGCGTGTAAGCAGGTGCTCATGGACGACGAGAGCTTCGTCACCGGGTGGCCCAAGGCGACCGTCACGCTCATCGGTAGCAAGTCCTTCGTAAGCATGCCGTACGAGGAGCACAAGCGGCTGAGGAAGCTGACGGCGGCGCCGATCAACGGCTTCGAGGCGCTCAGCACCTACCTGAGCCTCATCGACCAGACCGTCGTGTCGACGCTGCGACGCTGGTCGGAGATGGGCGAGATCGAGTTCCTGACGGAGCTGAGGCGGATGACCTTCAAGATCATCGTGCAGATCTTCATGGGCGGCGCCGACGACCGGACGATGGAGGCGCTCGAGAGGAGCTACACCAACCTCAACTACGGGATGAGAGCCATGGCGATCAACATCCCTGGCTTTGCCTATCACAGGGCTCTCAAGGTATCAATCATTCAGTCTGATTTTTTTTTCAAAAGGAATGGCATATAATTATCAGAGTGTTCATTTCTTGACTGATGCAGACTTGATGAGCATTTTCAGGCTCGCAAGAAGCTGGTGTCAGTATTGCAAGGTGTCCTGAATGAGAGGAGGGCAGCGACGGCGAAAGGATTCACTAGGTCGGGCATGGACATGATGGACCGCCTGATCGAGGTGGAAGACGACCACGGGAGGAGGCTGGATGACGAGGAGATCATCGACATCCTCATCATGTACCTGAATGCCGGACATGAGTCCTCTGGCCACATCACAATGTGGGCTACCGTTTTTCTGCAGGAGAACCCAGAGATCTTCGCAAAGGCAAAGGCATGTGTGTATTCCGAACGATTAATGCTTTCGATCAAATCCTTCTGAGTTCTTCATGGCTTTGTAATCAGTTGATCAACAAACAGTTCATTGATACATTTTCAGGCCGAGCAAGAGGAGATCATGGGAAGCATTCCACCAACACAGAAGGGACTGAACCTGAGGGATTTCAGGAAGATGGAGTACCTCTCACAGGTACACCCTTGAGCTTAACATACTATAAATGCTTCAAACAATACAATCAGTAATTAATTGTAATATTTGACATGGTAACTCTGAAGGTCATCGACGAGACACTGCGGTTTGTCAACATCTCATTCGTGTCGTTCCGTCAGGCGACCAAAGACGTCTTTGTGAACGGTGTGCTTTGGAATTATATCTTCTTTCGTTAGTGATCACATTCAGTGGTTATTCATGCCTGAATCTGACAATCAACAACTGAACAGGCTATCTGATACCCAAGGGTTGGAAGGCTCAGCTGTGGTACAGAAGTGTGCACATGGATCCTGAAGTTTATCCTGATCCCAAGAAGTTCAACCCTTCAAGATGGGAGGTGGGAATGGCATTCTGAACAGAATTTCTTGAAAAGAATGGCATTCTGAATGAATGTAACCAAGGATCTTAAAACTAAAAAAATGCATTTCTTGACTAGTTTCAATGTGTGTGTTTTCAGGGTCCTCCGCCGAGAGCTGGAACGTTCCTTCCTTTCGGACTGGGTGCGAGGCTGTGCCCTGGAAATGATCTTGCAAAACTGGAGATCTCTGTCTTCCTCCACCATTTCCTCCTTGGTTACAAGTAAGTTTTTACAGGGTTCTTCTTGTATGCAATTAATTCCAAAGAGATTGTGTATTACTTCTGAACAGCAATGGTTAAGCGAGAACAGAAATAAGCCCAACTAGTTACGTTTATTCTCCATTCTTGTATAGCTGAACAGTTCTAAAATTCATGAACCATTTTGTCGGATGAAGAAGAAACTGTTACTAGTTTGTTCAAATGTTAATACTACTTACTATGTATCTGAATGTTTAAAAGAAGATGTTGTCTGTTGTACGCATGCAGGCTGACAAGGTCAAATGCAGAGTGCCGGATGAGATATCTGCCTCACCCCCGGCCTGTGGACAATTGCTTGGCGAAGATCACCAAAGTTTCTGATGTATTCTAGCTAGCTGCTGGCTCTGAAAAGGGCCAAACTCCATTATTGTCTGGTGCGCAAACTAAATAAACAAGTTATAAATTATATCACCTATTTCTAGGAAAACAATGCGTCTATGTTGAATTGTTGTTACGTTCAGCTGTTAAATTCTTCCTTTTGTTTTGTCCTAGGACAAAGCCTAAATATTATGAATCATTCCCCCTTTGAACAATTCTAAAATTCATGAACCATTTTGTCGGATGAAGAAGAAATTGTTACTAGTTTGTTCAAATGTTAAAACTACTTACTATGTATCTGAATGTTTAAAAGAAGATGTTGTTTGTTGTATGCATGCAGGCTGAAAAGGTCAAATGCGGAGTGCCGGATGAGATATCTGCCTCACCCCCGGCCTGTGGACAATTGCTTGGCGAAGATCACCAAAGTTTCTGATGTATACTAGCTAGCTGCTGGCTCCGAAAAGGGCCAAACTCCATTTATTGTCTTGTGCGCAAACTAAATAAACAAGTTATAAAGTATATCACCTATTTCTAGGAAAACAATGCGTCTATGTTGAATTGTTGTTACGTTCAGCTGTTAATTTCTTCTTTTTGTTTTGTCTTAGGACAAAGCCTAAATATGATGAATCATTCCCTCTTCTTTTAAAAGTTTGCCTGAATTTAGATTGAGCGTAGAAGAAGCGAGCCAAAAATTGATACGATGTGGATTCGATTTCGATTTGTTAATGAACCAAACTTAATTTTATGCAGGGAAAAAAACTTTGGTTGATGTGGCACGGAGATGGGAGGTAACTATTGAACGGAATTGCCCGGTGACTGAGAAGTGGCAATTGAAGAATGCATCCAAGGATTATTCAGTTAAACGTATAGGTCTTAGATGTCATGGGAGAAGAAATCCTTGTTTCACTTTCACACCTTTTGTGTGTGTGAACCTCTGGCAGCACGACGAACATGTAGGATAAGCAGCAGCTCATCTATCTAAGACCTAATGACGAATTTTTTCAATAATACGTCGTGCTGCAACTTGCAAAAGAAGGGAGATTTTTCAGGGTTGTGGTGAGCATTGATGCCTTGTTATCACCGACAGTATTAAGTAAACGTCATGGACTATATTTTTTGGAATAAAGGTAACCAGATGTTGGTTGTAGTAACGGAAATATGGCGAGGAGATGTACACTAGATCAATGGTACTCCATCCGGTCACAAAAGAGTGATGCTTTTGACTTTTCAACGGCAGCAAGGTACTCCTTTGACCATTGAATTCTGTAATCATATATTAAAAAAAATGCAGAAATGCAATATTATGAAATTATTTTTACGACAAATTCACTTGTACCATTTCATGTATTCAAATCATATGTTTTAAACAGTATATTTGGTCAAAACTGGCAAGATTTGACTACACATATTTTTTGGCATCACTCTTTCGTGATCAGGACGAGTAGTGACGGTCAACTTTGCAGAAGGTGAAGGCTGCTTGGTTTGAGCTGACACTTGTTAATTGGCATACCTATGTGACTTAATTTGTAGAAGACGAGGAATAGGAAAGGTCGATTTTGTACAAGTTGCATACTCCAATTGTGTGGGCGGAGGAGACATGGAACTAGTCACGCACCCGTTCTATTCTGTGCATCTGCTTCTGCTTTGCATTTGCCCAAACTAACACAGCTCACAGCCTCACATAGGGCAGAACTAGAGACGAGGAGAACATATGGAGGAGGAGAGAAGCACCCAAACCCAAACCCAAACCAAGATTAGACCTACCTCTGGCTCCGATTCCCAATCCCTAAATGGCGTATGATTATCAGAGTGTTCATTTCTTGACTGATGTAGACTTGATGGGCATTTTCAGGCTTGCAAGAAGCTGGCGTTAGTATTGCAAGGTGTACTGAACAAGAGGAGGGCAGCGACGGCGAAAGGATTCACCAGGTCGAGGATGGACATGATGGACCGCCTGATCGAGGTGGAAGACGAGCACGGGAGGAGGCTGGATAACGAGGAGATCATCGACATCCTCATCATGTACCTGAATACCGAACATGATGGCCACATCATGATGTGGGCTACCGTTTTTCTATAGAACCAAGGACTGCACCTGAGGGATTTCAGGAAGATGGAGTACGTCTCACAGGTACACGCTTGAGCTTAACATACTATAAATGCTTCAAACAATACAATCAATAATTAACTATAATATTTGAAATGGTAACTCTGAAGGTCATCGACGAGGCACTGCAGTTTGTCAACATCTCATTCGTGTCGTTTCGTCAGGCGGCCAAAGACGTCTTTGTGAACGGTGCACTTTGGAATTATATCTTCTTTCGTTAGCGATCACATTCAGTGGTTATTCTTGACTGAATATGACAATCAACAACTCAACAGGCTATCTGATACCCAAGGGTTGGAAGGCTCAGCTGTGGTATAGAAGTGTGCACATGGATCCTGAAGTTTATCCTGATCCCAAGAAGTTCAACCCTTCAAGATGGGAGGTGGGAATGGCATTCTGAACAGAATTTCTTGAAAAGAAGGCATTCTGAATGAATGTAACCAAGGATCTTAAAACTGAAAAATGCATTTCTTGACTAGTTTCAGTGTGTGTGTGTGTGTGTGTGTGTGTGTGTGTGTGTGTTTTCAGGGTCCTCCGTCGAGAGCCGAAACGTTCATTCCTTTAGGACTGTGGCGACCCGACCCGAGCTTCACCCGAGAGGTCCTCCAAGACCTCCCTGGGAGTCCACCAGGATCTCCCAGGAGGTCCAGAGGATCTCTCGGGCAGTCCTCCAAGACCTCCCAGGAGGTCCAGCCGGACCTCCTAGAGGTTCAGGGAACTAGCCCGAAGAAGTCTTGACACTGAGGACCTCCCCAAGAGCCACGACCAAACCCGAGGAAGGTGAAGAGACTAACCCGAGTAGGTCATGGGACTTGGAAAAGTCCTAAATCTCATGTGATCCAAACTAGTCCCAAGGATCAATGGCTAGTTCTCACAGCAATTACAAGTGATAACATACATCCACAAGCGACTTTAATAAAAGCAAAGAAGTTGATTACAAAGTTGCTTACAAGCCACGACAGCAAAACAAAATACACAGCGGAAGCAAAACCAAGTCCATCCAATGCACCACAGGTAATTGGCTGGAGGGCGCGGCCTAATTGATCTGGTCCTCATCATCCTCAAAGGAATCCTCTCCTGCTCAATTCATCAAATCAAGCAAGAATGAGTACAACAACCGTGCTCGCAAGTTACACCCGTCGAATAACAGAATGACATGCATACATGAATATCATAAGGGAGAGCTTATATTATTAACTTGCATAAAGCCATGTTTATGTAACATCTCAAATATGGGTTTGTATTTTAAATGTAAGAAAATGAGAAGAAAGTAAAAAACTTTTCTTGCATCTTGAAGTTTTTGAACTTTTCTGTAATTCTTGTAAAGGAATTGTGGGAAATCAAAAACCTAAATCTCCAATTAACTAAAGTCATGACCTCCTTATTGAGAATCTTGTGTTCAACCCCTGGAAATATTTTTTTCTTGGTTCTAGGGATGCTGTGTGACTCCTCTAAAAAATTTCATAATTTTTAGAAATTTTTTGATAATTTTTTGAGACAGTTAAACCAGTTTGACTCTTGGTCAAACCCTAGAACAAACCTTGAGGAAATTCTGGAGAAAAATGTTGTGCATAAAAACCTCTGAAAAATCTACACAAAGTTTATCCTGGAGCTAGGAACCTCCAGTCCAAATTTTAGAATTTTTGGAGTTAGTTTGCTACCTCTAAAAATTCTTCCAAATTTTTCAGCTCCTTTCAAACCCTTGGTCAAAGTTGTTGTTGGACTCGAGTCAGACTCGAGCCCAACCGATTCTTGGTTGAACCCAACCTTCTCAACTCAACCCCGAGCCTGTTCAATCGCGCAATCAATGTGAGCTGTTGGATTTTAATCTAACCACCCGCAATCCTTGTGCTGTTTGCACCTCCCCATCTCACCTGTTGATCTCAGCCGTTGGATGTAGATCCAATCGCTTCCGGTGCGTACCCTTTCACGCCCGGTCGCCTTTTCAAACCGACCCGAGCCAGTTGAGTCCAACCTCTTAAACACACCGGGCTCGAGCCACTTGGGCGCGTGTGTTTGCAACCTTTGGATCTTAATCGAACGCTCCAGATTTGATGTGCCGTTCAGACCTCCGAGTTGGCTAATCGATCTCAACCGTCCATCTCGCATCGGACCGCTACAATTGCGTGGGAGTGTTGGAGCCCTCCAAACTCCTTATTCAATCATGGCCGTCCGTTTTTGATCGAACCGTGAGTGGGTTGAGGCCGTGCCTGTTTGGGTGTGGCTCAACCCATTCGCTCTCTTTAAGCCTGAGCCACTTTGGATTGGCTCGCTGTCTGGTGGGGTCCCCTTTGAACATGGTCGTCTCCTTCCTCGGTCGCACGCGTGCGTGTGTGCCAGGGCGCCATGGAGTGGGCAGCAGCGCCTGATCACCTCCCTTGAGTCCTTTAAACGGCTCTTTGTTGCAAGCATTTAATGTCGCCAGTGCTTTCGGCCCCAAAGTCCTCTTCCTCTGCTGCGCCACCTGCTCAGTGTGTCCATGGCAGGGGCTTGGACCGAGCTCACCCTTGAGCCTTGCTTTTGCTAACCCTTTGTTCCCCGGCTATAAAAATCCCCCTGGCTCCTCCTCTTGTTCCTTTAAACACCCTCTTTGCTTCCTCTCTGTGGTTGAGCTCAAAATACCAAAGAGCCCTTAGCCGCCATTGTTGGACCTTGAAGCTCCTCGGTGCCGACAGTGCTCCAGTGGTTCTTCATTCTTTCTTTTTCGCGTCACCTTGTGCCTCTCTTTACCCTAATCCTATCACCTAACTTGATTTTGGGTTGCTTTCACAGGAGCCGCCTGAATTTGAGTTTTGGATCTCTTCGGCCGAATCACCCCCTTTCTTCCTCAGTGCCGGTAAGCACCTCTTCGTTTCAATTGCTTGCTCATGGACCTTCTGTGAGCCCTATTGAAGCTATCTTGATGACCCGGTTGTGTTCTTTTTGCTCAGGCCGTCATCTCTTCATTGTCTTCTTCGTCGCCGGCGCTGTGCTTCATCGCCGGAGCAGGTCCGGCCTTCTCTGTGCCTATTTCGTGCTAAGGTAGCTTCTTGTTAATCCCTAGAAGCTTGGCACCTGCTTCCTTGAACCGCTTCAGAGCTCCTTTTGCTTTTTGTAGTTTGGTCTTGCGTGGCACCGCCGCCCATCTCCGGCTAGCTGTCGGTGTGGTCCTCCTCCATGGTCGCCACCTCCACCAGTGTGTGCGCGTGGCTATTGCGGACTTGTTTTGGCCCTTGGTTTGTGCCGGCGAGGTCCTCATCGCCGGCGGTGAGGCCATCTTTGCCCTCGGTCTTTTTGTCGGACGAGGATGGCACTGTGCCGTTGTCGTTAAGACAAAGATCTCGTCATTAATTAGGCTAATCATTGTTAATAACTGGTTAGTAATTTATAACTGGCTTTAAATGAACTCCTGTGTCGCTGTCAGCTAGGCCCAGCACTCTTTAAAGCCCCGTGCGTGGCTTAATTAGCCACTGACATGTGGGCCCGTGCGCTTAAACCCACGTGTGTTAAGTGCACAACGCTTAGCCCACTCTGGACCGTTCGATCTGAGATCAACGGCCCAGACCTGTTGAGACTTTCGGACCTCCAAATCTCTCAAATCATCGTGAGCCATTCATTTCTTGATCTGTGGCTCAGATCTCATAGAACGTTCGGACCACTGAACCTCCATCGTCCGATCTAGATCCAACGATCTAGATCGCTGTGAACGTTCGGACCACCAAACCTCAGCCGTCCATTTGGAGATCTACGGTCGAGATCTGTGGGACTCTCGGACCCCCGGACCTCCCCATAGCTTTGGGCCGTCCATTTTGAGATCAGCGGCCCAGATCGAGTGGAACGTTCGGACCATCCAAACGATGCCTCGCTCTGAGCCGCTCGTTTCTTGATCAACGGCCTAGATCGTGTGGGACGTTCGGACCGTCCGAAATCACCTCAACGTGGACCGTTGGATCTCAATCCAACGGTTGGCTCTATTGGGTTGTGCGTGCGGCTGTGCTTCGGTGCGCGTGGGCTGTTGGATTCGATCTCAACGGCCCATGTTTTCCGCTTTGAGTAAGTTTGTTTAAAAACCCGGTAAGCTTTATTTGTAAACTGAGAATTGTGTTAAACTTCAAAATTGCATAACTAATTCGTTTTAACTCCGTTTCAGTTGATTCAAATTCTGTTAGTTCTGGTTTTAACTAAGATTTAATCTAAAAATGGTTGTAAGCTTGTTTCTACTCCAGAAAAATGTGTTAGTAGATTTAAATTAGGATTAGCTTTATTTGTTGCATTAAAAATTCATTTAACTTGAAAAATGCATAAGTAATTCTCTGTAGCTCCTGTTTGAGTGAAATCAACTTTGTTGGTTTCCTCTGTTAGTGTGATTAATTGTAGAATAGGTTTTAGGTATGCTACTGCTCTTAAGTTTTCTGTGGTTGCATTTGTTTTGGGCTCTTTTTCTTGTTTTTGAAAAATCATAGAAAATGCATCCTAGCTCCAAATGAGGTGAATCAAATTGTGTTGTTCATCTCATGTGGTGCTTTGTTTACCATAAAATTTTTAGGTACAACACCTCTCTAGAAATTTGTGCTAAAGATTTAATTTCGGATAAACAGTACCCGAGATGAATTTTTCAGCCTTTTTCCAACAAACCAAACTTGTTTTGGCCATAACCTTAGCATTGAGAATCCAAATCCATTGGTTCTTGTTGCTAAATTCCTTAAAAATCATGCTCTACCTGTTGTAAAAATTTCGTAGCTTTTGGCTGAAGTTGGTTTTTGAGTCTTTTTGGTGTTATTCGTTCTTATCGGTTCTTTTCATTCTTTCGTTAGGTGCCGACGAGTTCGTTGAGTTCGAAAGCGATCCTCTGCAGTAAGAAAGCTACCATCAAGGCAAGCAGTTTGATCATATTAATCCTATTACTTTCAAAATCTAAATATCTTGTTTGCAAAGTGTATGTATGCATGCTCTATTTTGTTGTTAAACTATCAATCGATTAGTTGATCCTCTAGATGCATAATCTGTAGGTAAATGTTTATCCTCTACTACTGAGCCTAGGATTATCTTGCTGTGATTTAGAGCTCGCTGCATGAGCTCTTATCACTTAGTAGTTTACGAGTTGTTGTTGCTTTGTTATGCTTAGCTACCAGTAGAATTGGGCGGTTATCGACTTAGTCGATAACTTTGATCACACAAATCTTATTATTACCTTATGTCCAGCACTGTGTGATTTGTTACTTTGTAAAGTATAAAACTGAAAATAAAATGTTTGAGACTTGGGCATATGGTATGATGGTGTGATTATCTGGTGTGTGGTGGTATGCCTGAGTCAACAAGGACCGAACATCTTGTTACACTAAACCAAGCAATTTTGGGACCTCTCTTGACTAAGTACTTTGGGGGGTGTTAATTAATGAGTCGTTGGTGGTTGTTGTAAAGAAAAATGTTTATTGTTGGGAATGGAGGGGGCACCCGTAGTTGCTTAGGCTGGGCCGGTGCATCCTACTCTTCGTATGGGTCCTTAGTGGGAGCCCGTAACGGCGGTCCGCTAAGTGATAACCCTCGTACGTGCGACTCTTAATTAGCACAATCCATTGGAAATGTCTCGTAGGACTTAGCCGTGCCGGCATACCAAAGGTAGTGTGCTTAATCTTGTGGCAAAAAGGCGGTCTGACGTGTAGGTACATTGGTACACCCCTGCAGGGTTTTAAACTATTCGAATAGCCTCGTCCTAGGTTATGGACACGCTTGGGGAAGTCTTTCGAGAGTTAGACTATAACCTTTAATTAAAACTTGTTGTGGGTGGTATGAATGGGTAATTCATGCTATTGTTGTGGTGGCTATTGGGTTAGCCACTTCCAGGTTGTTGTCTTTTATCTATTGTTACTCGCTGTTATTTGAACATTAAAAACAGATTGCAAAATTGCTTTCAAATTACTACATTATTGCAAAGGAAAACTTGTTTTATGCTGAAAACAAACCTACAGCCTCCTCCTTTGATTAAAGCTTGCATGTAGCTATGTATAGGCTGTTACTTGTAAGTCTCGCGAGTACATTTTTGTACTCATTTGCATTGCTTAATTGTTGCAGAGGAGGTTGATCCCCAAGGGATTGACTATCGTGAGATGGATTTTGACTTTGACGACTAGGTTGGTGACCCGGTCGGTTGCCGTGTGGGCTAAAGGCAAACCGTATGGCTTTTGCTTATTGCTATCTTATGGCTTTTGCTTCCACTGTCATTTTAGCTCTTTAGCTTGTGTTGTGGCCGGTTGGCCTTTGTTTTAAGAACTCTATTATGTATGTCTTTTGTTTTGTAAAGCTTTCGCTTCGGTTCTGTGTGTTGAATGGAATTGATGCATAATTTTGTCAAGGGGTATGTGTACTGCAAATTCTGGGAAGTACATGTATCTCGAGGTTCGGATTATTTGATTTGTAATGCTAGGACCAAGTGGATAGTTAAGCATTACAAGCCAAACAATCCGGGTCCTCACAGTTTATTTCCAATCACAAGTAATAAGTTCCAAAGCATATAACAATAATTAAAATTCATTTGCAAAGCTTAAATTTTATAGTTGGATAACATTCATCAACAAAGTGTGAAGGATACCCTCCTGTCACAAGGCTACCCGCCCATAACCAAATGGATAGAAATCCAAAATCAATTTCACAAGTCCTTTGAAAATAAAACCAAGATCTAACTTTGAGTGGCTTTGCTAGCATGTTCATAACCGTGGACACAGCTATTCGAATAGTTTTACGCTCTGCAGAGGTGTATAGCTTTACCCACAAGACATGTTTTCTCTAGTTTGTTTGGCATTCGTCAACGCCACCTCACACTTCCTTTGGTGAGAGGTCTAGAGCACATGACAAGACCTTTACAATGCATCAATCCACCATAGTCCACCCTCGCTAAGGTTTCACCCCCTTTGGATTACCCATCCGCAGGGTTCAGGCCCCCTCTTGCGTCAGGTGGGACTACAAAAGTCGTAACATGACTACCCACCGCACCAACAGGATCAACCGCGATGGAGCTTTGCAAATTAGCTGGCCAGGTCCCGCCCACACAGGACATGTGGTTGCACGATGGTGGCTAGCAAGATGCGGCTCGCAGACCGGTCCTTAACTGGCTTGGGCGGCTACCACAGAACCCTAGGCCTCAACCCTACCTAGGTTGAGCCCGTGCATGGACATGCACCAACCAACCAAACCAATCCGCCCAAGTCCAAATCCATTTGCCATTTCTGTTTTTCCAAAACCATTTGCCAAAACCTCCATGACTACCCAATGCCATGGCTTTAAAAACACAGGATACTTTGGTCTTATGGTAAAAATAGTTCCCAAATCAAGATTTTGGTCTAAGCAAAACTAAGCATACATTTTTCAAATGCCTCTGGTTTTCACTATCGCAAAAACCAGGTTTTCATCTAGGGTGACAATAGATTGGTTCAGAGTCGATAGTGGCCATACAAAGGAATTATGCATAACTACGAATTTAAAGACAGGTATTGAAATATCTAAGTAAAGTAGGCATGCATTATTATTTGAAATGGAACATAAATATGTTGAAATACTGGGTACAACATGGTCAAGAGTGTAACTTGCCTTGCTCAAAGGCCTGGGTGTCTTCTTCTTCCTCAAAGAACTCTTGCCCTTTGGTGCCTTCGCAATCTACACGGTGGAAAACAAACAACTCAAATAGAGCTCAAATAAGATCCAAAGAAACTCCAATAAAACACTGAAATAAAACCAACAAAGAGACTAGGTGATCAGGGGGAGGTCCAAGGAGCTTGCCGGAGGAGGTCCGAAGCCTTAGAGAGGAGGTCCAGAGAACTGGCTGGGAGAGCAAGTGAGTGGAAGTGAGGAAAAAGGTAAAGATGAAGGGCTGCTCAAGCTTATATAGCTAGAGTTACCGATATTTCCAAAGGTATATGTGTTCAAGGGTTGGTGTGAGGAATGATATGAGTATGTAAAAGATGAGACAAAAGATGGTTCGGTGCTGCAAAAAGTGGTAGCATTTAATGCGACACAACCGGCATTAAATGCACTAAGACTTTTGTAGTCCTAGAGATACGGTCGGGGAAAAAGAAAATGAGCGTGACTGACAAATGGGACCAGTCAACGCTCAGCCGGGAGGTCCTGTGGAGACCTGGAGGAGGTCCCGCAGAGGTTAAGGGAGTCCTGCCCCGCAAGGGGTGGTCTTTGCAAAAAAGACCAGGAGGTGGTCTTTTGTAAAAAGACCAGAGGTAGTGACCACCGGGGTAGTCTTGACCGGAGGGTGGTCTTTGCAAAAAAAGACCACAGGAAGGTTTCGACCAAAGGAGGTCACGGCAAACGACGAAAGAAAGGAGGTCACGGCCTCAAGGGGAGGTCGCGGCAAAATGACAAAGAGAGGAGGTCGCGGCCTCAAGGGGAGGTCGCGGCGTCAAGGGGAGGTCGCGGCAAAACAACAAAAGAGAGGAGGTCACGGCAAAAACAACAAAAGAGAGGAAGTCGCGGACTCAAGGGGAGGTCGCGACAAAACAACAAAAGAGAGGAGGTCACGGCCTCAAGGGGAGGTCGCGGCAAAACGACAAAAGAGAGGAGATCGCGGCCTCAAGGGGAGGTCGCGGCAAAACGACAAAAGAGAGGAGGTCGTGGCCTCAAGGGGAGGTCGTGACCAGGAGGGTGGTCCTGGCAAAAGACCAAGAGGGTTGTCTTCACAAAAGACCACGGGGAGGTGGTCTTTGCAGAAAGACCAAAGAGGTGGTCTTGGCGAGAAGACCACAGGAAAGGTCGTGACCCGAAAAGGGGTGGTCTTTGTAAAGAGGCCGAAGAGGGTGGTCTTTGCAAAAGACCACAAGGGCGAGGAGGTCCTGAGGTAAGGAGGATTCGCACGGCGAGGCAGGGCCGTCCGATAGCAATCAGATGGTTCAAACTGAGCGCGCCCGCGCGAAGAGAGAGGAGGGGTTGACAGGTGGTGAGGTCCAAGGGAGGACGAGGGGATCTAGACCAAATAGGAGGTCCGGATGGTTCAGATGATCTCTGTAACACCTTAATTTTTGGAGCCTTTTTGAATTTTCAAAATAAAAAGAACCATTTTGTTTTAATGAGAATTCAAAGCTTAACTTGAGAATTTCATAATGGACTTCAATTGACTAAACCAAACTTCAACTAAAAACTCTCTTTTGGTTTCTTGGGTTTGCTGGAGCTTTGGTGATTTCCTCCCGTTCTGTGCTGGTTTCGCCCTTCTCTGATCCAGACCTCCTTAGGTCTAGACCTCCCAAGTGGTTGGATTTTCTCCGATCCAGACCTACCTTCCCAGGTCTAAACCTCACTCATGTTCATTTGAACTCACTCTCTGTTCTGTTGGACCTCCTCCTTGTCTATTTGGACCTCCCCGTGTCCTTCAGGACCTCCCTGTGTCCTTTAGGACCTCCCCCTTGTTAGATCTGGTCGTTAAGACCTCCCCTTTGGAGATTTTAATCGTCTAGACCTCCCCCTTGCAGACCTCCCCCTTGTTAGATCTGGCCGTTAAGACCTCCCATTTGGAGATCTTAACCGTCTAGACCTCCCCCTTTGTTAGATCTGGCCGTTAAGACCTCCCCTTTGGAGATCTTAACCGTCCAGACCTCCCCCTTGTTAGATCTGGCCGTTAAGACCTCTCCTTTGGAGATTTTAACCGTCCAGACCTCCCCCTTGTTAAATCTGGCCGTTAAGACATCCACTTTGGAGATCTTAACCGTTCAGACCTTCCCCCTGTGGATCTGATAGTCAGGACCTCTCCTCTGAGGATCTAACCGTCAGGACCTCCCTGTTGCTTTTGATCTGGACCTTCGGACCTCCCGTGAGCAGGTCCTTTGGACCTCCTATCCATAGGACCTCCTCATTATAGTGTCTTTTGGACGTCCTGTCCAGAGGACCTCCTCATTGTTGTGCCTTTTGGACCTCCGGTCCTGTGCTTGGACCTCCCCCGTGGGTGAGGACCTCCTTGACCTCTACGGAACCTCCTCTAGGTCTCCGTAGGACCTCCCCTTGGGCTTTGACTGGCCTCATTTAGCAGTCATACTCCTCTTTCTTTATCCTTTGACCGTGTCCTTTGTGCATGAGGGTCTTCCCACATTTAATGCCTGTTGCATCGCATTAAATGCTTCTACCTTTTTGCAGCACCCGTACTATTCTTTTGTCACATCTCTTGCCTGCTTTCATTATCCTTTTCACCAACTCTTGAACATGTGTACCCTGGGAAATCTCAATGGCTCCAGCTATATAGGTTTGGGCAACCCTTCTTCTTTACCCTTTCGCTCATTTCTACACTCTTGCCTCCTCCAGCAGCTCTTGGACCTCCTCCCTTAAGCTTCGTACCTCCTCCAACAAGCTCCTTGGATCTCCTCCAAACCGACCTAGCCTCTCTGTTGGTTTTATTTTGGAGTTTCATTAAAGTTTCTTTGGATCTTATTTGAGCTTTGTGTTGAGTTGCTTTGGTTTCCTCGTGTAGATTGTGAAGACACTGAGGAGCAAGAGCTCTTCGAAGAAGAACACATCCAGGCCTTTGAGCAAGGCAAGTTACACTCTTGATCATGTTGCACCCATTATTTCAAATTACTATGTTCTGTCTTAAAGGTTTATGCATGCTTACTTTACTAAAGTTATTTCAATACCTGTCTTTAAGTCTATAGCTATACCTAAATCCTTTGTATGGCCACTGTTGACCTTGAACCGAACATCTTGTCACCATAGGAAAAACTGGTTGGTACATTAGTATGAACCGGGATCATTTGAAAAACGTATGCTTAGTCTCGCTAAGACCAAAAGTATTTAATTTGGGAAAATTTTACCAACATGACCAACTGCTGTTTAAAGGTTTTAAGCCATGGCATTGGGTTGTCATGGAAGCTCCTAAATATGTTTGAAAAGCAAATAAAAAGAAAAATTATTTTTGGACTGGGGCGACTTGGTTGCTTGGTTGATGCATGTCTATGCACGAGCTCAACTTGGGTAGAGTTGAGGCTCAGGGGTTCTGTGGTTGTCGCCCTAGTCATTTGAGGACCGGCCTTTGAGCGTCTCTTTGCTAAGCCTATAATGGACTATGCCACCCCCGTACAACCACATGTCTCCAGAATGGGGCGTGGGACTTGGCCAATTAATTTGTAAAGTTCCACCGCGGTTGTTCCACTTTGATGTGTGGGAGGTCTTTCATGGCTTATGGTCTTTTTATAACCTATGTTTTCCACTGGCGCAAGAGGGGGCTTTTCCGGCGGGTTTCTATCCAATGGAAGTGAAACCTTAGCGAGGAGGGGCTATGGTGGAATGATGCATCGTAAAGGCCTTGTCATGAGCCCTAGACCTCTTACCTTCGGCAGTGAGAGGTGGCATTAACGAATGCCAAACAAACTAGAGGAATCATGTCGTGTGGGTAAAGTGTACAACCTCTGCAGAGCGAAAACTATTCGAATAGCCGTGTCCATGGTCATGGACGTGCTGGCAAAGACCACTAAAAGTTAGATATTGGTTTTGTTTTAAAAAAAAGTTTTGGATAAACTGTTCTTTTGGGATCTCTATCCCATGGGCTGGGTAGGGAGCCTTGTGATAGGAGGGTATCCTTCATCATCTTGATGATGAATGTTATCTAACTGAAAACTGAGATTTACCAAAATGAATTTTAGATATTGTATAACTGCCTTGGAACTTAGTATATGTATTTAAAATAAACCTAGCTTTACGCAAAGCAACCATATTATGGCTTCCTTTGAATATCTATGTATGCATGTCATTTTGTTACCCCACGGGTGTAACTTGCGAGCACGGTTGTTGTGCTCACTCTTGCTTGAAACAAATTTTGAGCAGGAGAGGACTTCCTTGATGATGATGAAGACCAGATCAACTAGACTGCGCCCTCCAGCCAATTACCTGTGGTGCATTGGATGAACTTGCCTTTTGTTCCGCTGTGTATTTTGCTATTATCGATTTGAAAGCAAACTTTGTAATCAACTCTTTCGCTATTAACAAAGTCTCGTGTGGATGTATGTTATCACTTATAATTGCTGTAAGAACTAGCCATTGATCCTTGGGATTGGTTCGGATCACAGGAGGGTGAGGACTTCTCCAAGCCCCATGACCTCCTCGGGTTGGTCTCTAGACCTCCCCCAGGTTTGATCGTGGCTCTTGGGAAGGTCCTGAGCCTCAAAGACCTCCTCGGGTCAGTTCCCTGGACCTCCTGGGAGGCCTGAGAGGACTGCCCGAGAGGTCCTTAGGACCTCCTGGGAGGTCCTAGTGGACTCCTAGTGAGGTCTTGGAGGACCTCTCAGGTGAGGCCCCTGGCCGGGTCATCACAATCTCAGGGGAGGTCTTCACGGTTAAGATGAGATCAAAGGAGATCTCAACGGCCAAGATGAACTCAAAGGAGGTCTTGATGACCAGGATAGACCCAAGGGTGGTCCTGACGGTCAAGATGAAAGCAAAGGAGATCTTGACGGTCAAGACCAACACAAAGGAGGTCTCAACGGCCAAGATGGGAAGCAAAGGAGATCTCGACGGTCAAGACCAACACAGGGAAGGTCTCAATGGTCAAGATGGAAGCAAAGGAGATCTCGACGGTCAAGATCAACATAGGAGAGATCTCAACGGTCAAGATAGAAGCAAAGGAGCAAAGCGATAGGGACGTTCGGACCAGCCAAATGCCAACAAGATCGGGTCGTCCACTACAGATCGAATGGTCCTCAAGGGAAGGAGGTTAGGATTGAGCGAGAGGTCCGAGCGGCACGAGGGAAGTCCAAGGAGGTTCAGATGGACACGAGGAGGTCCAAATGAAGGGGGAACCAACCCGAATTAGGATTTTAAAGTTCAAGGATGTTTGAAACACAAACCCGAGCTTGGAACACCTCGGGGGTGGTCGTGACCCAAAGGGGAGGTCACAACCAAGGGAAGATTCAAACGGAGAAGGAGATCTAGGCCATTAGGAGGTCTAAACGGAGAAGGTGGTTTAGATCAAAAGGAGGTCTAAATAGAGAGAGTTCAAGCACAAGGGAGGTCTTCCCAAGAAGAAAGATAGAACTAGGCCGAGAGAAAACACGGAGCAAACAGAGAAAAGGAAAAACTCCAGCAAACTCCAAAAGAAACCGAATCGATTTAGTTGAATTTTGGTTTAGTAATTTAAGGTTCCTTTAAAATCTCGCGTTCAAGCTTTGAATTCTCATCAAAACAAAATGGTTCGTTTTATTTTGACAAAACAAAAAAAAATCACAAAGACTTCGAAAAACTAGGGTGTTACAAGGACTGGGTGCGAGGCTGTGCCCTGGAAATGATCTTGCCAAACTGGAGATCTTTGTCTTCCTCCACCATTTCCTCCTTGGTTACAAGTTTTTACAGGATTCTTCTTATATGCAATTAATTCCAAAGAGATTGTGGATTACTTCTAAACTGCAATGGTTAAGCGAGAACAAAAATAAGCCCAACTAGTTATGTTTATTCTCCATTCTTGTATAGCTGCAAAGTTCTAAAATTCACGATCCATTTTGTCGGATGAAGAAGAAACTATTACTAGTTTGTTCAAATATTAATACTACTTACTATGTATCTGAATGTTTAAAAGAAGATGTTGTTTGTTGTACGCATGCAAGCTGACAAGGTTAAATGCAGAGTGCCAGATGAGATATCTACCTCACCCCTGGCCTGTGGATAATTGCTTGGCGAAGATCACCAAAATTTCCGATGTATACTAGCTAGCTGCTGGCTCCAAAAAGGGCCAAACTCCATTATTGTCTTGTGCGCAAGCTAAATAAACAAGTTATAAATTATATCACCTATTTCTAGGAAAACAATGTGTCTATGTTGAATTGTTGTTACGTTCAGCTGTTAACTTCTTCTCTTTGTTTTGTCCTAGGGCAAAGCCTAAATATGATGAATCATTCCCCCTTCTTTTAAAAGTTTGCTTGATTTTTAGATTGAGCATAGAAGAAGCGAGCCAAAAATCGATACGATGTGGATTCAATTTCGATTTGTTAATGAACCAAACTTAATTTTATGCGGGGAAAAAAACTTTGGTTGATGTGACACAGAGATAGGAGGCAGCTGTTGAACGGAATTGCCCAGTGACTGAGAAGTGACAATTGAAGAATGTATACAAGGATTATTCAGTTAAACATATAGGCCTGAGATGTCATGGGAGAAGAAATCCTTGTTTCACTTTCACACCTTTTGTGTGTGTGGACCTCTGGCAGCACGTCGAACACGTAGGATAAGCAGCAGCTCATCTATCTAAGACCTGATGACGAAATTTTTCAATAATACATCGTGCTGCAACTTGCAAAAGAAAGGAGATTTTTTAGGGTTGTGGTGAGCATTGATTTCTCGTTATCACCGACAATATTAAGTAAACGTTATGGACTGTATTTTTCGGAATAAAGGTAACCAAATGTTGGTTGTAGTGAGAGAAATGTGGCGAGGAGATGTACACTAGATCAGTGGTACTCCATCCGATCACAAAAGAGAGGTGATTTTCACTTTTCAACGGCAGCAAAGTACTCCTCTAACCATTAAATTATGTAATCATTTTTTTTTGCAGAAATGCAATATTATGAAAGTATTTTTACGACAAATTCACTTGTACCATTTCATGTATTCACCAAGATTTGACTACACGTATGTTTAGGCCTGGTAATGGGTTAGGACCCAATCCAAGTCCTACCCTAACCCAAAAATTCTAATAGACAGCCCAACCCAATTCAATCCAATCAAATTTCTTAGAACCCCACCCCATCCAGCCTATCCTGGCCCATTTCAACCCTAGGGTCGGCCGGTTTCATCCTGGGTTGCTCTCTTCATTTTCCCCATTGCTTTTCTCAGGCTTCTTCCTCCCATTTCTTCTTCCTATTCTCTCATCTCCTTCCTCTGTTGCTTGGCTCGGCTCGCCTCTCCTTCCCTCGGCCGGACCTTGGTGCCCTCGGCCGCCTGCAAGGCTTGGCTCCCCTTATGCCTAGCCCCATGCTCTCGCTTGATATGGCGCCGCCTGGATTGGCTTTGCCGGCCTTCTCTCCTGCGCCCTCGCATGCATGCCGCCATGCCCGGCTCCCACGGGTCCCATGTGCCCACGCCGCCTGTAACATCCCAAACATAAGTGTGTGTTTCAAATGTAATAAAAATGAGGAGAAATTAAAACTTTTTCTTCAATTGAGAATGCTTGACCAAATCTGTAATTCTTGGAAAAGAATTATGGAATTTGTCTTGCAAACCTCAATCAAAAACCTCCCAGATAAAAATCTTGTGCCAAACTCTTGTAAATATTTTTCCAAGGTTCTGGGGAAGCCTTGTGACCCCTCTGAATTTTCCCACAATTTTTAGAAACTGTTTGAATATTGTTAGAGGCAAGTCAAACCAGCCCAAAGTCTGGTCAAACCCCTTTATCAATCCTTCTGGAATTTGTTGAGGAAAATATATTGCACAAACATCTCTGAAAATTTTATGGGAGGTCAATATGTTAGTCATAAAGCTCCTGTAAAATTTTCACAAATTTTGGAGTTGTTTTGATACCTCAAATAAATCCACAAAGTCTCAGCTGAATTCTAAACCCTAGGAAGTGCATGTTGCTCGGGCTCGAACCCGTGTCGACCCGAGCCACTCGCCTTGGTCCAACCACCTAGCAGCACCAGTGGGCTCATGGCGCAATCCTTGCGAGCCGTTAGATTTTAATCGCACGCCCGCAGCGCGCACTTTGGATCGACTCGGGATTGACCTCGGCCCTTGGATCGGATCCAACGGTCGTGAGTGGGTCCGTGGCTTATGGTCGGGCTCGACCGCTCGCTCACCGCTTTGGCTCGAGCGCTTTGTGTCCTTGTTGGTGGGCTGGGTTCGCTCTGGTCATCTTCCATGATCATTGCTTTCTGTCTCGCGCCAGCGCCAGAGCCATGGCGTCTTGTGGCGTGAAGCGAGGCCAAGTCTTGTCCGGTCCTTGCAACGCCTATTTGCATTTAATGCTTGCGGGCGCCCCAAAGTCTTCCTTACGCCCCCATCCCTTGGCGCCCATGGCCATGGCAAGACCCTTGACCGAGGGTTGCTTTGCTTGAGACAGATTGCACCTCTCTCTCCGGGCACTTAAGCCCTCAAGCTCCCTCCTTGGCTTCCTTTGACGCCCTTGAGCTCTAGTTGCACCCACGGTGCTCCATTGAGCTCAATCCACAAAACACCCAAGTCCACCATTGTTGGCCGTGAGCGAAGCCGTCACCACTGTGCTCCAAAGTGGCTTTTCTTCCAATTCTCTCGCGTCATTTGGAGCCAATCCTCATCTTGACCACATCCCCTAACCTAATTCGTTTCGACATTTACAGAATTGTCAAATTTGTGATTTGTTCAACTTCGCCAAAAGCACCCCTTCTTCCCGTTCTTCGGTAAGTAGCTCCATTCCTCAATTCCTTGCTCGAGAAGCTTCCTTGAGCCTTGGTGGAGCTAACTTGGATGACGTGATCGCCATGTTTTGCTTTGGCCGAGCTCCCGCTTTGTCTTCCTCGGGTCCGGTGAGGTGCACCGTGGCGAGCTTCTCCGCCATCTCCTTGCCTCCATTGGACCAAGGTACCTTGCTAATAGTCCCTAGGAGCTATGGCACCTGCTACCTTGGACAATGCGGAGCTCGCTTTTCTTGTTTTCCTTTTCGGTCATTTTCGCACTGTCCCTTTCATCTCGGCTCACGCGGCGATTTACGTCGCCGTCGGTGTGAGTGGTGCCACGGGTCCGCAAGCCTATTGCGAACCCATTCTGTCCTTGGCTCATGCCCGCCGTGGTCGAGTCGCCGGCGACAAGTGGCGAATCTCCTCGGCGTTTTGTCGGACGCGATCGTCTCGTCAGAAGGTCATTAGGACACAAGATGACATTCATTAAATACTAATCATTGGTTAGCATTTAATTGGTCTTAAGCCGTCCTTAATGTCCGCCGACATGTGGGCCAGCCTCTTAAATAACCCTTAACGCGCATAGTAAACACCCCCTGAGCCCCTGTCACTGACGGGTGGGACCAAAACCCTGTGCACGTGGGTTAAAACCACCCAGTGGCTCACAGTCACTGACGATGGGTCCCGCTTGTCAGTATGCACTGTGCGCGTTCCGATATACTTCAGTCCATATCAGCCGTTTATCTCAGATCGACGGTCCACAATCAGCCACGTCATTTAAGTTTTTGGTTTCTCCCGAGAGCTTTATTTTTGAACTGGAAAAAGGTATAAACTTTGAAAATGCATATCTTTTTCATGGTAATTCATTTTTAGATGATTCCAGTCGTATTAATTCTTTCATAATCTCAAATTTAATCTAAAAATGTTTAGAAGATTAATATGACTCCAGAAAACCCTGAAATTAAATTCTAATCTTTCTCAGTTTTATTAAATGTATTAGAATTTCAGTTAAATGGTAAAATGCATAACAAATTCATTATAACTCCTTTTAAGTTGAAATCAATTTTGTTAATACTGTTATTAACTATACTTTAATCTAAAAATGGTTTTAATCATGTTATAGTTACAAAAATATCCAGAATTAACTTTAACTTTGTATAAGCATTAATTGTTTCACTAGAAATCCTTTAACTTGTTAAATGCATAACTAATTACCTGTAAACTCTTTTTGAGTGAATCCAAGTTTGTTGGATTCCTTTAATAATGAACGTACTAGAAAAATAGTTTTGAACATGTTACTGTTTCCAGGAAAAATAATCATGCATTATAATTTTGTTCAAGTTCTTGTTTCAAAACTTAATAGAAAGTGCAATATAGCCCCAAATGAGATGAATCCAATTTGGCGGATCATCTCATATGGTGCTTGATCTACTGTAAAATTTTCAGGTTCCCTGCATGTCTAGAAATTTTGTCGATGAATAGTAACCTAATTCTAATTACTAGGCTGAGCAAAAGTGTTTTCATCATAACTTTTGCATTAAAGATCCAAATCAGTTGATTCTTGTTTCTATATTCATGTTAAATCAATACCTTGCTGCTATAATCCCGACTCTTTATCGCCTTTTCGTTAGGGTTCGACATTTGTGGTAATCCCGAGAACGATCCTCCGCAACCAAGTGACCCTCAACAGCCAGGCAAGCAGTTTGACCATGATTCATCCTATATTTGCAAGTCTATTACGTTGTTTAAACTCTATGTATGCATTGCTACCTTGTTTTAATTATGGTTAGTGGATCCTATAGTTGCATAATCAGAGGAATGCCATGTCTTTACTACCATGAGCCTAGGTTATTTGCTGTGGTTGGAGTTCGTGGATGAACTCCTATCACTTAGTAGTTGTGATTTCAAATGCTTAGCAATGCTTAGATAACGGTAGAAATGGGCGATCATCGACTTAGTCGATGGTCTTGATCACGCAAATCTATTATTACTCCTTTATGTCCAGCACTTGTGCTTTGATTAATTTGTAAAGTCAAAATCTGAAAATAAAAGGATTGATTTGGACTTGGGCATATTGGATGGATGGTGTGGTTTTTGGATTGTGGAAGTATGCCTAAGTCACTAAGGACCGAGTTACTTGCGCCTCCGTCTTGAGCAATATTACGTACTAACCACGCGAGGGCATATGGAACCCTCTTGACTAAGTACTTTGGGCGTTGCTAATTGGGGTCGCTTCGGTTGGTGGTTTTAAAGATAAAAGGTGTGTGTGTGGTGTGGGAGGAGCATTAGCTTCGGGTAGGTCGTGTGATGTCTCCTTCTCCCGTGGGTTGTGCGACTCGAAATTAGCATTGTCCATTGGAAATGTCTCGTAGGACTTAGCCGTCTTAAGCATACCTTTGGAAGTGTGCTTAAAGGAAAGGCGATGCAGGCGTGTGGGTGCAGTGGTACACCCTGCAGGGATAAAACTATTCGAATAGCCTCGTCCTAGGTTATGGACACGCTCGGATACGCCCCGTGAGAACTAGACTACAACATTTAATTAAAAACTTGACTTGGTTGGTATGAACGGGGAGTTCATGCTATTGTTGTGGTGACTAATGGGTTAGTCACTTCTAGGTTGTTCACGTTGTTGTTATTATGTATTATCACGTTGTTATTTCAACAATTAAAAATGATTTGCCAAATTGCCTTCAATCTATTATGTTATTGCAAATAAATGTTGCTTTATGCTAAATGAGACATACAACCTCCACTTACATAAAGCTTGCATGTAGCATATGTTATAGGCTTGTTATCTTACACGTAAGTCTTGCGGAGTACTTTATGTACTCATCTGCCCGTGGTTGTGGCATTTTTTGTGGTTTTGGTTGCAGAGGGAGAGGGTGAGTTCCAAGAGCCTCACTTTTGTCCTACGTGTTGCAGCTTCTTCGACGGCTAGCTTGGCGGTCCGGTCAGATGCCTAGGGGTTAAGGCACACTGATTGGCTTTGTGTTATAGCCATCTTTATGGCACTTTTGCTTCATTGTTATCTTTTTAGATTTGTTGCTATTTGGCCTAAGGGCCCTCTTTTGTAATAGCTATTCCATATTAATATTAACTTCGGTTTGTTGCTTATGTACTATGTGTTGCATGGAATTGATACATTCTTTTGTTGTGAGGTATGTATCTTGCATCCTCGAAGTATACATCTCTCGAGACCGGTTTATTTGGTTGATAATACTAGGGTCAATTGGATGACTAAGTATTATGAGCCTAATAAATTCGGTGCTCACAAAAGTTGGTATCGAGCCGTTATGACCGTAGTAACGCAAGCTTGGTCGATCCTTAGGATATTTTGAAAACCTATTTTCAAAGCATCAAATGAGTTTTGAAAGCTTAGGTAAATTCTCGGATTTTATTCCTTATCTATCTTAGCTTTTCTTCTCGTCCCACTCTAATTTGAGTTTTAAAAGTTGTTTTCCTCTCTTCCTTCTACAAAATAGTGTTATCGATTAACACTGGGTTTTTGGGAGAACCAATGAGATTGGCAAATTGAAGTGTGAGCTGCCCACTACAAGGTTTTGAAGTTCTGGAGTCGGTGATTCGACAAGGAGCTTGGATGCGAAATCTGGACAGCAAGCATCAAATTTCCGGACAGCAGTCTCAAAGGTTTCTAATTAGGATAGATAATGAGAGGTTAATCAACTAAAACTTGTGGGAATAAAAGGGTAAGATGTGATACTAGTTAGCTAAGTATCTAGCACTTATCTCGCTGTTTTAACCTTGCTCTTTAGTAGCATTAGATCTCATCTTACAATCTGATTTTTAATCTTCTCGATCAATTACTCGTTCATTCAATACGGGTTAGTTGAGTTGAGAAGTTGAGCCTTGCTTTTGGTGTTTCTCGGCTGTTTTTAGAGTCTTTTAGAAGCTTTTTAAAGTTTAAATAACCGCTGATTTTGGCTTTCGTTTGGGGTGACATTCCATTCCCCTAGTCGATCGCTTTTGCTTTCTTTAAGGCTTTGTTTTCGGGTCTAGTTGCTAACCAAAATTCCTTGTAACAGGATGGCGGGACTTTTCGTAGCGGCCAAGGCGATCCATTGGTCTCGACGAGGAGCTTCCTCCTCCTCCGACCATGGCCGAGGTTCTTCTTCAGATCGATCGGCGCAACGCGCGGATGTGAGAGAGTTCTATCGACGTCATCGCGCGCAACACCACGGCACTTTCCGGAGCTTGGGATCCGGGCAAGGGAATGCCCATCACCGCGTGGAGGACTCGCGGAGTTTCTTCGACTCGGCCCCTACCTTTTCTGTGTCCGAGGACCCGCCGATGCGAGCGATTGGCCCGTTTGGTTGAGCGGAAGCTCAAGATAGCGCAGATGCGAGAGCACGAGAAGGCGCTGCTTGCATCGCACTGGCTTGAGGGTGCGGCTTTGTCATGGTGGGAGAATTTTCTCGCCATGCAGCCCGCAGACCACATCGTTTCTTGGGAGGAGTTTCGTACTGCCTTCCGTCGGGCTCACATCTCTGCCGGCTTGATGGAGATCAAGAAGCGGGGAGTTTCTTGCGCTCAAGCAAGGCGAGCTCACCATGGAGTATGTATACGAGTTCAACCATCTAGCTCGTTATGCTCACGAGGATGTGGCCACCGATATGGCTAAGGTGCCAAGTTCAGCGTGGCTTGTCCGAGGAGTGAAGGACAAGCTATCCATTGTCGACTTTCTCGATTTCCGGACCTTGGTCGACAAGGCCATCGTCACGAGCATGCGGCTCGAGAGCTTATGGATTCCGAAGCGCAAGTGGGAGACTTACAAGTCTTCCAAGTCCGATTCCTTCCGTCCTCGCTTGAGGCGGTCTTGAGGTTCCGATCTCGATCCTCAAGGCCCGAGGTCACCGCCTTCCTCGTCCTTCGCAGAGCCGTGCCCGACCACGGCGCGCTTTGCCGATCACAGAGTGGCCCGCATTCCGGCGGCCAATGTCACTTGTTTCTTCAGAACTGAAGGGCCATTATGCAAATAATTGCCCTAAGAAGACAGAGCGACCCCTCGTCCTAATGGAGGACGCGGGCAGAGGTGGATCTTCGCAGACCGTAAGATCGCCCCGGCTACCAGGCGTGGGTAGTGGTCGCGCCAACGTCATCACCGCGGAGGAGGCTCAGAGACACCCGACGTCGTGCTAGGTACACTCTCTGTTAACTCTCACACCGCCATCGTCTTGTTTGATTCAGAGCATCACATTCCTTTGTTTCGAAGTCTTTTCTTTGCTGTTGGAGAGCTTCTTTTCTCTCCATTGTCGGTCCCGCTACTCATTCGCTCTCCGGATCGGAGTTGAGAGCCGAGCTTGAGTGTAGGGATGTCCCCATCAAGATTGAGGGTGGGATTCTCGTGAATCTTATTCTCCTCAAGTCTGCGAGTCCGGACGTGATTCTTGGTATGGATTGGTTGTCTCGTCATATGGGACAAATCGATTGCGCCAAGAAGTCCGTCTCTCTTTCTAGTCCTTCGGTGTTCGCGTTTCCTTCTCGCCGGTTGCTAGGTCCACATCTCTTCGCCCTCGGCTTAAGTCCGTTCTAGATATTAATGAAGTCCCAACAGTTTGTGACTTCATTGATGTCTTTCCCGATGATCTTCCAGGGATGCCACCAGTTCGAGATCTCGAGTTTGTTATTGAGTTGGCTCCCTGCATCGCCCCTATCTCAAAGAGGCCTTATCGGATGCCACCGAACGAGTTGGTGGAGTTGAAGAAGCGATTAAGTGCCGCAAGAGAAGGGTTTCATCCGCCCTAGTTCATCTCCTTGGGGTTGTCCGGCAATCTTCGTGAAAGAAGAAGGGCGGTATTTTACGCATGTCGTTGATTACCGCCCGCTTAATGAAGTGATGAGAAGAACAAGTATCCATTGCCCCGCATTGATGATCTCTTCGATCAATTAACTGGAGCCCGAGTTTTCTCCAAGATTGATTTGAGGGTGGGATATCATCGAGTTCAGATTCGACCGAGGATATTCCGAAGACGGCATTCTCTACTCGCTACGGCTTGTACGAGTACACCGTCATGTCATTCGGCTTAACCAATGCTCCTGCCTTGTTCATGAACCTCATGAATTCGGTGTTCATGGAGTATTTGGATAAGTTTATCGTGGTCTTCATCGATGATATTCTTATCTACTCCAAGAACGATGAGGAACACGCCGAGCATCTGAAGCTTGTGTTGAGCAAGTGCGTGAGCACCTGTTGACGTGAAGTTCAAACAAGTGTGCATTCGTTGAAGGAAGTAGCCTTCTTAGGCCATGTTCTTTCACCGAGGCGAGCCGTTGATCCTAGCAAGGTCGACGATGTTCTTTCTCGAGTCCGCCCACCGGTTCTGCGAGGTACGGAGTTTTCTTGGTTTAGCGGGATACTATCGCCGCTTTATCGAGAACTTCTCCAAGATCATGGCCGATGACGGAGTTGCTCAAGAAGGACCAGAAGTTCTTGTGGTCTAAGGCTTGTATGGAAAGTTTCCAAATACTCAAGAAGTGTTTGACCACCGCTCCCGTCCTCGTTCTTCCCGATATCCATAGCAGCTTCGATATCTATTGCGATGCTTCTCGTCGAGGCCTCGGTTGTGTCCTTATGCAAGAAGGCAAGGTAGTGGCCTATGCATCAAGGCAATTGAGACCTCATGAACTCAACTACCCTACTCATGATTTGGAGCTAGCCGCTGTGATTCATGCACTTAAGATTTGGCGACATTACCTAATCGGTAATCGTTGTGAAGTGTATTCGGATCACAAAAGCCTTAAGTATTTGTTCACCCAACCTGACCTGAACCTCAGGCAAAGGAGATGGTTGGAGTTGATCAAGGATTATGATATGGGTATTCACTACCATCCGGGCAAGGCTAATGTCGTTGCCGATGCGCTTAGTCGCAAAGCGTATTGTAATGCCTTATTGCTCAAGGAGCATTCGCCCTCTCTTCTCGAGGCATTCCAGCGTCTCAACTTGGAGATAGTTGAGCATGGTTCCCTCGCTACCTTGGTTGTGCAACCAACCTTGGTGGATCGGATCAAGTCCGCTCAGCAGTCGGACGATGGTGTGAGCCACATCAAGGAAAATGTCAAGAACGGAACAACCAAGTGCTTTTCTGAGGATGAGCATGGTGTTGTGAGGTTCGGGCAACGCCTTGTGGTTCCAAAGGATATGGAGTTGCGGAAATTGATCCTCCGCGAAGCCCATGATTCGCCTTTGTCTATTCATCCCGGGGCCACCAAGATGTATCAGGATCTCCGCCAGAGGTTTTGGTGGACTCGCATGAAGAGGAGATTGCGGTTCGTTGTCGAGCGCGACGTGTGTCGTCGTGTCAAGGCCGAGCATCGGCGTCTCCGCAGATCGCTTCATTTCTACCTATTCTCGAGTGGAAGTGGGATTCGATCGGTATGGATTTTATCACCGGTCTTCCCGACCCCCAGGGTAAGGATTCCATTTGGGTCATCATCGATCGGTTGTCCAAGGTGGCACATTTCTTGCGGTGCGGACTAAGATTCTGATAGCCAATTGGCGATCTCTATGTTTCTCGCATCGTGTGCTTGCATGGTGTGCCCAAGACGATCGTCTCGGATCGTGGTTCCCTTTTCACCTCTCGCTTTTGGCATAGTTTGCAAGAGGCTATGGGGACCCGTTTGTTTTAGCACAAAGATATCATCCCCAAACCGATGGTCGACCGAGAGGGTCAACCAAGTTTTGGAAGACATGCTTCGTGCTTGTGTCCTTTCCTATGGGAAGCATTGGGAGAAATGCTTACCATTCGCCGAAGTTTTCTTATAACAATGACTTTCAGGCCGGTCTCGGCATGGCACCTTTCGAGGCCTTATACGGAGGAAGTGTAGAGCCCGTTGAACTGGTCGAGACCGTGAGAGACCTCTCTTTGGCGGACTCGATCAATGAGGCCGAGCGCCAAGTCCAGCTTATTCGTGAGCGTTTGCGCACGGCTCAATCCAGGCAAAAGAGCTATGCGGATCGCCGTCGTCGTGAGTTGAGTTTTGAGCCCAATGACTTTGTTTATCTCAAAGTTTCTCCTTTGAAGGGCCATCAACGTTTGGCGCCAAGGGCAGTTAGCTCCTCGATATGTCGGTCCATACCGCGTTATCGAGAAGAAGGGAGCTATTGCCTATAAGTTAGAGTTGCCACCTGCACTTGAGGGGGTACATGATGTGTTCCATGTGTCCCGGCTTAAGAAGTGCCTCCGTGTTCCAAGCGAGGAAGCTCGCTGGAAACTCTCGATGTCCAAGAGGATTTGACCTATCGCGAGCACCTGCTCAAGATACTCGATGAGGCTGAACGAAGAACTAGGAATCGTTCCATCAAGTTCCTTAAAGTTCAGTGGTCGAACCATTCTGAGGATGAGGCTACTTGGGAAAGGGAAGATCGTCTGCGTGCGGACTATCCATCTTTCTTTACCGAGTGAGCCAAATCTCGGGACGAGATTTCTGTAAGGAGGGGAGATTTTGTAACATCCCAAACATAAGTGTGTGTTTCAAATGTAATAAAAATGAGGAGAAATTAAAACTTTTTCTTCAATTGAGAATGCTTGACCAAATCTGTAATTCTTGGAAAAGAATTATGGAATTTGTCTTGCAAACCTCCAATCAAAAACCTCCCAGATAAAAAATCTTGTGCCAAACTCTTGTAAATATTTTTCCAAGGTTCTGGGAAGCCTTGTGACCCCTCTGAATTTTCCCACAATTTTTAGAAACTGTTTGAATATTGTTAGAGGCAAGTCAAACCAGCCCAAAGTCTGGTCAAACCCCCTTTATCAATCCTTCTGGAATTTGTTGAGGAAAATATATTGCACAAACATCTCTGAAAATTTTATGGGAGGTCAATATGTTAGTCATAAAGCTCCTGTAAAATTTTCACAAATTTTGGAGTTGTTTTGATACCTCAAATAAATCCACAAAGTCTCAGCTGAATTCTAAACCCTAGGGAAGTGACTGCTGTTGCTCGGGCTCGAACCCGTGTCGACCCGAGCCACTGCCTTGGTCCAACCACCTAGCAGCACCAGTGGGCTCGCTGGCGCAATCCTTGCGAGCCGTTAGATTTTAATCGCACGCCCGCAGGCGCACTTTGGATCGACTCGATTGACCTCGGCCCTTGGATCGGGATCCAACGGCTTGAGTGGGTCCGTGGCTTATGGTCGGGCTCGACCGCTCGCTCACCGCTTTGGCTCGAGCCGCTTTGTGTCACCGTTGGTGGGCTGGGTTCGCTCTGGTCATCTTCCATGATCGCTGCTCTGTCTCGCAGGCGCCAGAGCCATGGCGTCTGTGGCGTGAAGCAGGCCAAGTCTTGTCCGGTCCTGCAACGCCTATTTGCATTTAATGCTTGCTGGGCGCCCCAAAGTCTTCCCTTACCGCCCCCATCCCTTCGGGCGCCCATGGCCATGGCAAGACCCTTGACCGAGGGTTGCTTTGCTTGAGACAGTTGCACCCTCTCCTCCTGCACTTAAGCCCTCAAGCTCCCTCCTTGGCTTCCTTTGCACGCCCTTGAGCTCTAGTTGCACCCACGGTGCTCCATTGAGCTCAATCCACAAAAACACCCAAGTCCACCATTGTTGGCCGTGAGCGAGCTTCGTCACCACCTGTGCTCCAGTGGCTTTTCTTCCAATTCTCTCGCGTCATTTGGAGCCAATCCTCATCTTGACCACATCCCCTAACCTAATTCGTTTCGACATTTACAGGAATTGTCAAATTTGTGATTTGTTCAACTTCGGCCGAAAAGCACCCCCTTCTTCCCCGTTGCCGGTAAGTAGCTCCATTCCTCAATTCCTTGCTCGAGAAGCTTCCTTGAGCATGGTGGAGCTAACCCGATGACGCTGATCGCCATGTTTTGCTTTGGCCGAGCTCCCCGCTTTGTCTTCCTCGGGTCCCATGAGGTGCACTGCGTGCTGAGCTTCTCCGGCCATCTCCTTGCCTCCATCGACCAAGGTACCTTGCTAATAGTCCCTAGGAGCTATGGCACTGCTACCTTGGACAATGCGGAGCTCGTTTTCTTTATTTTCCTTTTCGGTCATTTTCGCGCGTCCTTTCATCTCGGCTCGGCGGCGATTTACGCCGTCGCCGTCGGTGTGAGTGGTGCCACGGGTCCGCAAGCCTATTGCGAACCCATTCTGTCCTTGGCTCATGTGCGTGGTCGAGTCGCGGCGACAAGTGGCGAATCTCCTCGGCGTTTTGTCGGACGCGATCGTCGTCGTCAGAAGGTCATTAGGACACAAGATGACATTCATTAAATACTAATCATTGGTTAGCATTTAATTGGTCTTAAGCCGCCTTAATGTCCCGCCGACATGTGGGCCACCTCTTAAATAACCCTTAACGCGCATAGTAAACACCCCCGAGCCCTCATCATCGACGGGCGGGACCAAAACCACAATGCGTGGGTTAAAACCACCCAATGGCTCACAATCATCGACGATGGGTCCCGCTTGTCAAGATGCACTGCGCGCGTTCGATATACTTCATCCATATCAGCCGCTTATCTCAGATCGACGGTCCACAATCAGCCACGTCATTTAAGTTTTTGGTTTCTCCCGAGAGCTTTATTTTTGAACTGGAAAAAGGTATAAACTTTGAAAATGCATATCTTTTTCATGGTAATTCATTTTAGATGATTCCATCGTATTAATTCTTTCATAATCTCAAATTTAATCTAAAAATGTTTAGAAGATTAATATGACTCCAGAAAACCCTGAAATTAAATTCTAATCTTTCTCAGTTTTATTAAATGTATTAGAATTTCAGTTAAATGGTAAAATGCATAACAAATTCATTATAACTCCTTTTAAGTTGAAATCAATTTTGTTAATACTGTTATTAACTATACTTTAATCTAAAAATGGTTTTAATCATGTTATAGTTACAAAAATATCCAGAATTAACTTTAACTTTGTATAAGCATTAATTGTTTCACTAGAAATCCTTTAACTTGTTAAATGCATAACTAATTACCTGTAAACTCTTTTTGAGTGAATCCAAGTTTGTTGGATTCCTTTAATAATGAACGTACTAGGAAAAATAGTTTTGAACATGTTACTGTTTCCAGGAAAAATAATCATGCATTATAATTTTGTTCAAGTTCTTGTTTCAAAACTTAATAGAAAGTGCAATATAGCCCCAAATGAGATGAATCCAATTTGGCGGATCATCTCATATGGTGCTTGATCTACTGTAAAATTTTCAGGTTCCCTGCATGTCTAGAAATTTTGTCGATGAATAGTAACCTAATTCTAATTACTAGGCTGAGCAAAAGTGTTTTCATCATAACTTTTGCATTAAAGATCCAAATCAGTTGATTCTTGTTTCTATATTCATGTTAAATCAATACCTTGCTGCTATAAAAATTTCAAATCATTCGGAGAACTTTTGCTGTTGGGTCTTGTTGCTTTTCTTTATTCTTATCGACTCTTTATCGCCTTTTCGTTAGGGTTCGACATTTGTGGTAATCCCGAGAACGATCCTCCGCAACCAAGTGACCCTCAACAGCCAGGCAAGCAGTTTGACCATGATTCATCCTATATTTGCAAGTCTATTACGTTGTTTAAACTCTATGTATGCATTGCTACCTTGTTTTAATTATGGTTAGTGGATCCTATAGTTGCATAATCTGTAGGAATGCCATGTCTTTACTACCATGAGCCTAGGTTATTTGCTGTGGTTGGAGTTCGTGGATGAACTCCTATCACTTAGTAGTTGTGATTTCAAATGCTTAGCAATGCTTAGATAACGGTAGAAATGGGCGATCATCGACTTAGTCGATGGTCTTGATCACACAAATCTATTATTACTCCTTTATGTCCAGCACTTGTGCTTTGATTAATTTGTAAAGTCAAAATCTGAAAATAAAAGGATTGATTTGGACTTGGGCATATTGGATGGATGGTGTGGTTTTTGGATTGTGGAAGTATGCCTAAGTCACTAAGGACCGAGTTACTTGCGCCTCCGTCTTGAGCAATATTACAGATTAACCACGCGAGGGCATATGGAACCCTCTTGACTAAGTACTTTGGGCGTTGCTAATTGGGGTCGCTTCGGTTGGTGGTTTTAAAGATAAAAGGTGTGTGTGTGGTGTGGGAGGGAGCATTAGCTTAGGGTAGGTCGTGTGATGTCTCCTTCTCCCGTGGGTTGTGCGACTCGAATTAGCATTGTCCATTGGAAATGTCTCGAGGACTTAGCCGTGTAAGCATACCTTCGAAGTGTGCTTAAAGGAAAGGCGATGCAGGCGTGTGGGTGCAGTGGTACACCCCGCAGGATAAAACTATTCAATAGCCTCGCCCTAGGTTATGGACACGCTCGGATACGCCCGTGAGAACTAGACTACAACATTTAATTAAAAACTTGACTTGGTTGGTATGAACGGGAGTTCATGTTATTGTTGTGGTGACTAATGGGTTAGTCACTTCTAGGTTGTTCACGTTGTTGTTATTATGTATTATCACGTTGTTATTTCAACAATTAAAAATGATTTGCCAAATTGCCTTCAATCTATTATGTTATTGCAAATAAATGTTGCTTTATGCTAAATGAGACATACAACCTCCACTTACATAAAGCTTGCATGTAGCATATGTTATAGGCTTGTTATCTTACACGTAAGTCTTATGGAGTACTTTATGTACTCATCTCGCGTGGTTGTGGCATTTTTTGTGGTTTTGGTTGCAGAGGAGAGGGTGAGTTCCAAGAGCCTCACTTTTGTCCCACGTGTTGCGCCTTCTTCGACGGCTAGCTTGGCGGTCGGTCAGATGCCTAGGGGTTAAGGCACACCGATTGGCTTTGTGTTATAGCCATCTTTATGGCACTTTTGCTTCATTGTTATCTTTTAGATTTGTTGCTATTTGGCCTAAGGGCCCTCTTTGTAATAGCTATTCCATATTAATATTAACTTCGGTTTGTTGCTTATGTACTATGTGTTGCATGGAATTGATACATTCTTTTGTTGTGAGGTATGTATATCGCATCCTCGAAGTATACATCTCTCGAGACCGGTTTATTTGGTTGATAATACTAGGGTCAATTGGATGACTAAGTATTATGAGCCTAATAAATTCGGTGCTCACACCGCCACTTTTCTGACGCGTTGCACATGTACCTCACGCCGAGCTCGTCTGGGCGGTGTGCCCAACGAAGGATGCGAGGGTTTTCTTGACTTCGCGTGGCATGGTTAGCAGGGCTTCAACCTCGATTGATGAATCTTTGTACAAAAAAATCGCTAGTTCGTTGATTTCTTTTTGTTTACCGGTGGCTTTGATCCTCTTATTCCTTATGTGCGTTGGACCATCCAATTTCTTTTCTCAAATCCATACAATTACCTTTTGCGTTTCTTTCCTCAGATCCAATCTCTTTGCCCATTGCCCATGTTGTTTGCTATACATTCAATACGTGAATTTATCTATAGCATGAATATCCAGTGGCAAAAATATCAAATATGTGCTATTAGTTCTTGGTTGCTTGCAGGACGGCCACGCCCATGCCTTGCCCGCCTTTCGGCCGGGCATTGTCTTTGCGCTTTTTCTCATTGGCGACCATCACGAAAGAGAAGCAACCATTTCAATCCTAACCTATTACTGTTTAAAGTCAGCCCAATCCAATCCTAACCCAACCCTATTTAAAGTCAGCCCAACCCTATCTTAGCCCATTTTTATTTTAGCCCATCTCATTCAACCCAAAATCAACTCATACAATGGCCCAACCCTTTTGGCCCTTTAAATTTTGGTCCATTACCAGGCCTACGTATGTTATGGCTTCACTCTTTCGTGACCAGGGCGAGTAGTGACGATCAGTTTTGCAAAAGGTGAAGGTTGCTTGGTTTGAGCTGTCACTTGTCAATTGGCATACTGTCTATGTGACTTAATTTGCAGAAGAAGAGGAATAGGAAAGGTTGATTTTGTAAAAGTTGCATACTCCAATTGTGAGGACGGAGGAGACATGGAACTAGTCACGCACCGTTCCGTTCCGTGCGTCTGCTTCTGTTTCTGTTTCTGCTTCTAGTTCTGTTTCTACTTTGCGTTTGTCCAAACAAACACAGCTCACAGCCTCACACAGGACACAACTAGAGACGAGGAGAACATACGGAGAAGGAGAGAAGCACCGAAACCCAAACCCAAACCCAAACCTAGATTAGACCTACCTCCAGCTCCGATTACCGATCCCCTAATCTCCAACTCCCACCGCCGCCGCCGATTCCAACCCAACCTCATCTACAGCAGCTCGCCGGCGCTCCACCGAAGCTGCTGATTTCCTCTCTTGGTACGGAAGCCCCAACGTAGCTTGCTTGGATTGTTCCTTCCTTCTTTGCTGTGAGCAATCAAATCCAAATCCAAATCCAAATCCAAATCTTTCTTTCCTAGATACACGGATCCATCCAGTTAGTTGCGTATTTGATTGGATTGTTGTTCCAATACCAGCTTCGGCTTAGCTTGTTTCCCCAAAATTTGAGTCCGCCTCTGATCGACTGAGGCTATACAGGGAAGGAGGCAGTCCGCTCGGGGTCACTGCCTATTGGATAGGGGGAGTCAGTAGAGTAGGATCAGTTAGTGTTTGCCCACCAAGCCACTCATGTATGCTGTCATATAGGGCTAATCTCATGGTTGGCCAACCAGTTCTGTGTTAGATGTAGGATAAAAAGGATCCGTCTTGGTTTAGCGTAGGCAGCATAGCAAGACAAGGGAAGAAGGAACCAACATGGGAACAGGGGATAAGGCAACCAAAAAAAAAAGAAAGAAATATTTTAGCTCATGGAATATATGTGATTCATGTGTTGAGTTTCAGGATTAGACGCCGTCTTGGTGTCTTCTGTCTTGTGTTCTAACAATAATGTGTCAGGCCACGTATAATAAATTTTGTATCCAGCGGCGCCTTTTGGTAGCTTACCATCTTAATGTTACTTGATTCTAGTTCGTCCATGCAATGTTGGATTCTAGTGTGACGTAATACCGTGTTTTAGCAGGAGTGAAATGGACGAGGTTGTCTCCGCTTCAGCTAACAGCCAAGCTTCAACTGATGCCGTGGCAGATCAGCCTATGAAGGTGTACATCTGGGACATGGATGAAACACTTATTTTGCTCAAGTCACTGCTGGATGGGTCATATGCTGGGCCTTTTGATGGCCTCAAGGACCATGATAAAAGTATTGATATAGGGAAGCGGTGGGAGAACCTCATTCTCGAACTCTGCGATGAGCACTTCTTTTATGAGGAGGTCAGTCAGCACCTCAAATCATACCTGCTGGCTACTTACTAGATCATTACATTTGTAAACACATTTTTGTATGCATTTCACTGTTCTTATCTCGATGCTATGGCTAAGCCATTTAGCTTCACATTTGTAGAACATGCAGTCTGTTTTATATGTCATCAACTGACCGTTTTGTCCTCACACCAAATGCAGATTGAGAACTACAATGAACCCTATCTCAATGCTTTGAGTGAATATGATGATGGGAAAGACTTGACAAAATATGATTTTGAGGCCGACTGCTTTAGCTCTCCTTATGATGATGTGAATAAAAGGAAGCTTGCTTATAGGCATCGTGCTATTGGAGACAAGTATGCAAAGGTGTCACAAGAATTACCTTATCTTACACTATTTCCCTTAAACTTTTGCTACATGAGATGAAACAGCTCTGTAGCATTTAAGAGTGAACCTTTTAAATATGGTGAAATGCAGTGCCCAGATCAGTCTTGTTGTGAAACTCTGATATTTCATTTAATTTCTCAAGAATGAGTGAACAACCTATGTTGCTACATGAGAATTCATAGAGTAGCAGTCTCTATTTGCTGGAGCAATAGCTTCTTTTTTGGTGTTTGATTAATTAGAGCTAGACAGCTAGTCGTTGTGATGTTTGGGCTTTGGCCTTAAGAGTATAGTAAAGAAACCAAACAAAGTTTCTGTCATTTTATGGGTGATGTTTAGCAAGTCCGTAGTGGGGTGTTAGCCAATTCAGTATGCTGCTTTTAATCTTCAATAGCTGGTTTTATATTTTAGAGATCTAAGTGAGGAAACTTTAGTTTGTGAAACGTTTTTTTTTAAATAAAAAACATGTATATCCTGATCATGTAACATATGGAAGACAGTTTTGGTCAGACAAGTGGAGATCATTTTCATATGAGCTGTCATACGATGCAGTGTGAGAGTGGCCCAACCTTGATGTACTAATGCCGGTAAGGAATCCCTCTTTTGAAAACGAATTTATAGGAATCTTAATCAACAACCTCCCTTAGTCGTGTATTGAGAACTCCCATAAGGGCATTTCCCTGAATCCTTATAAAGTTTGTTTTAAAAAAACCCTTAAGAAGACTATCCTTTACCGAGTTGCTTTGCAGATAGCAGCTTGTTATTTTATATATTATATACGAAAAAGGTGACTTTTTAGAGAGCTCTATCGAAAAATTATCAGTACAAGTTTTAAACATGAGATTGGGACAGCTTAATATTCTCCATCCCCATCATCAGAAAAAAAAGAAGCATCTACCTATTTATCGCACAGAAGCTTAATTAGAGGAATACCATTGGACAAACTACAAAGGCAGATAATTCTGAATCTGATAGATCCTATCTCTCCTCTGTAACGTGACACTCATGTAACCTGCATCCCAAACTATTTCTCAACCTAGCATACACATGTGTGCTTAACTGAGCAAAGTAGGCTTCTAACAAGATCACTAGTATTGGAATCAGGGCAAACCAGACTGTAGAAATTTACATTTGGACAGGTTTTGCTATTTCATTGCAAGCTTTACATTGAGCACTGGTCTATATTTTGTATAAAAAAAGTTGAAAAGGGGATTTTGACTTTGGAGGGTAATCTTGTATCAAGGTGACAGTGGAGAAATGTCCAAAAAAGTATGCCCGTCTTGTAGATTAAGATTAGGCAGCTGAATTACAGTAGATGGAGGATTATAGGTGGATACCAAAGCCATGGAATGATGCCCCCTTCCGCAGTGATTCACTGGGACTTCATGTTTCGATGCAGGCTCTTTTGTATAGAGGTTTTGGTCTTAGCAAAAACTTGGTTTAGAAACGGTAAGTAATGAGGTCAGTTCTGTACTGGAATTTTTTCTGAGCATCAGAGTTAGATAAGCACTTTTCAGCTATCATTTTTTTGGGAGAGTTTTTCAGCTATCATTGTATTGTTATTATTTAGACCTATTATTCCTGCCATCATTAATGTCTAATTTCTAATATTTCCATTAGTGTCCTGTTTGTGGTCACTTAGCTGAACTGCTTTGGTGTTTTCAGGGTTTGGAAAAAATTCTGGACCACCACATGGTCAAAGTCTGGAATGATTTGTATAGTTTGACCGACAAATATACTGATGATTGGCTTTCTTCAGGTATTCTGATTCATACTAGTTTTCCCCTTAATATTTGGAAGAAATGTTCTTTATTGATTATTTTTACTGCTGCGAGAATGACAATGTGCAAAGATCAAAGTCGAAACAAGATGCTTCTGATTTTCTGTTTGTAGTCGGTGGAGAAAATTTTGCTTTGGCCTCTCAGTTCTGTCAAGGAAACAAATATGGGCAATCATCAAAGCTATAAGAGTTTACAATCAAGAAGAATCTGCTAGAGCCTAACATTGCTTAATAGACAATACACCAAAATATCAATATCTAAACAAGGTGCTTCTGATTATTCTACTTTCTGTCAGTAGAAAAAAATGTTTTGTCCTTTCAGTTTTGTTAATTGTTGATGAAATAAATGTCTGCTATCATCCAAGCTATAAGACATTACAACCAAGAGGATCTGCGACAGCCTAACATTACAAAATTGATAATACCCCCTCTGTTTCACAGTATGTGCCCAATTCAATTGGAGGTTGCCGCCTCACAATATATGCCCATTGATGAAATCAAGTTTTTTTCTTCCTGTTTTCCATGTGTACCCATGCTTTAAATCTTGGGGGGGGAGAGAAAGTATAGTGTGGTTCTTATCCTCTGATGGCATTCTTGTTAGTCATAAGGGCCTTTTTCTACCCTGATCAAAAGGGTGGTCTACTCAAAATTGAACTACAGACTCAATCTGAGCTTACTGTTGATCTGATTCGTAAGCTTGCTGAAATCTGTGGACTAGTATGTGCATGTTAAGTTATGTGCAAAAACCAGGAGAATTGGCCTTGGAAAAGGAGCAAGCTTAATGTCCTAGCTTTCCTTTTCTTTTAGTCAGCTTCAATCATCAGTTTTGCTGCTCGAATTCTCAATACTGTTCCCCTGTTATGCAGCTCATAAGTTGTTGGAAGAAGCATTGGGAAAATCAACGGCTGAGCCTTCGGCCAAACCTTCAAGTATCAATTGCATAGTTACATCAGGGTCCCTGATTCCAAGTCTTGCCAAATGTTTGCTTTATCGCTTGGATGATGTGGTCTCTTCTGAGAATGGTACGCCTCCAATGTTGGAATAGTTCTTGGAGCACTTCATTTCTGTTGAATATGGCAAGCAATGAAGATATTATTAGAAATATATAAATGGAACAAGTTGGCTGTAAAGTACACCTTGTTCTCTAATGATTAGTGACCTTGTAAAATGTTATACATGGCAACAACCGTTATTAATCTATCTGCTATTTGAAGTACTTCAACCGGGACGTACATCAAATCCATGAGGTTAGGTGTAAACAACATAGATGAAGTTAGTAATCATTTGCCTTTTGTTTTGCAGTTTACAGTTCATGGGAAGTGGGGAAGCTGCAGTGCTTCAAATGGATCAAGGAACGCTATAATGGTCTAAATGTCCGCTTCTGTGCAATTGGGGATGGTCATGAAGAGTGCAGCGCAGCGCAGATAATGAAATGGCCATTTGTCAAGATCGAGTTCCGCCCTGACGCCCCTCATAGGTTCCCTGGCCTGAACCTGTCGACAATCCATACCTACATGGACGTCGTATATGAGTCATCAAGCAAAGATGGTTGACCAGCATGCCTGTTGGTCCCAATTTTTCCTCTGACCTCCGATGCATGTGGTGATATCTTCAGAGGTGCTTGCCATGGAGGTCATATTTAAGGGAATTGTAAGCAGAGAGATGTTACTCATGGGAAGCATATTGCTATCCCTGTCTGGAGAATTGGGAGGCGGGGGTGTGATAAATAAGCGTCCGACTAGTTGGATTTGTTCCGGCATGTTTTAGATTCTGTCTATGTTGCCCCATTTTACTGTGATCCAGGCAATCGTCTGTGTTGTTGTATCCGGTTGTATCTGTGTGCATTGGCATTTTCAGATGTGCTGTACATATGCGTCTCACTCAGATTGTTGAATACTCTGGTTTAAAGTACACAGTGGGTGTTACAGGCACAATTTGTGCTCCATCCATGCAGGATCAATGTAGCTTGTAGTTTCTGGTTTGCTGATTGTTACTGCGTGCCGATTTGAACGCTGCTATGTTAAAAGTGTTCAGTGGAAAACAGCTCGCATGCTACTGCTATATACTAGAATGTTAGGATCGTGGATAAGTTTCCAAAGAAACTTATCATATTAGAGTTTGGGTTTGGCACTGAAGGTATGGTATACTGCTGCTCTGAACCAATCGGCCGAACGTGGAATCGCAGCCGCATGCAATTGCCAATGTATTCCGATTCCGATTCATCCCAGCCCAGGCTCGGTGTGTTGCGATTCCATCGTCTTCCTCGCCATGTCTCACGGCTCCACGGATCGACAGACAGGATCACAGGACAGCCAACCCCCGCCGCCTCCCTCCCGTGGCCTCGCCTCGTCTTTTCAGTTCTCCCCCGCCGCGACTCGTCTCCTGCCTGCCAAGGAGTGCAGCCGAACGCAAGGTGCTTTATATTTTCATCCATCAATTTTTTGTTGCTGTGTGGATTTTTTTACCTGTTCTTCCATCTAATCTGTATTTCGAGATTTGGTGTGAATGTTTCTTTTTGCCTATTCTTCCATCTATTCACCCCCTCCTGGTACTATTTTGGTTCAACAATTTCTATGCCAACCCCTTGTATTCTGTTCTACTAGCTTCAGTAACTTGCAACTGGTGATTGTGAAGTTGGGAATAATACCCTTTTGAGTTTACCTTTTTGTGTTGGATATACGTGCGTGTTTGGAAGCAGCTCTAGATCGCGTAGAAATTGATACTTATACGTCTATAATGGGAATGTATTGCAGTTACATATTCAGTCAGAATTCTGCCCTGATGGTGAAAGCAAGCGTCACCGGCGAGGATTGTGGCAAGAAAGTATCACCATCCAGGTCTGAGGGCTTCAACAATGATTGTTTCAGGAGGAGCCCAAGGCTCTGCTGCAGCTTACCATCTACCTCCTGTGTGAGTGGACTGGACGCAGGGGCGGAGCCAGCTACGGCTCAAGCCTCAGGCTCGGCTAGCTGTCGATCTCGAATGTTTGATGACTTTTAAGAGTTTTTTTCGTAGGCTTTAGATTTATTTGAGACACTAAGTAATGGGATAACACTAGTAAAATTTTTAGACCTCGGGCCATAACTCACTCGGTTCGAGACCTAGATCCACCCCTAACTAGACGTATTGTTCTTGATTTTAGAAATAAACTCACTCGCATAGACATTAAGGGTATGTTTGGTACGACTCTTCATTTTTCAGCTCCTAACTCTTGATTGTCAGAGTATCCACTACTCTGAGAATGTAGAGCTGGCCAATAAAAACGTTTGATTGGAGATTGGCTATCAAAAACTCTAAAAGTGAGGATTTGAGGCAAAACAACCATGCTATTTCTGTTTTTAACACCTAAGTCTATTTGTATCGCACTACTTTCTACTTGTGCACAAATTTACAGGGACAATTTGAATATGATACCCTATTCAGATACATCAATTTATGGCAAAATCATTATCTTTTCATATACAAATACTCGCAGATCGACACTAGTACTACTAGTACTCACAGATCACAAGACTACAAAAAAAAATACTAGCATTCATCCCAAAATGACCGGGTGCTTTATATTGCACACCGTCAGGTGCTTGATTATTGCCAAGTTGGCTCATTCATCCATCACTTACAAAGAACAAAACTACGAGTTCATCTCACAATTGATACAGAAGCACACGTATTCATTCACATAACTACATTCTTACAAATCAATTGTGATGTCTCATTCAAATAAAGCAAGAAAAATCACAACTAGGGATGGCGGCCAAGGGGGGCGGCCGCCGGTGGGCTCTAACCTTCACGGTCGCCGACGAGGTAGCCGATGGTCGCCAATGGTCGGCCGACTGGATCTTAGGCGGCGGCAAGGGCCTCCGGCCAATGGCGGGGATGGGTTCCAAGGCCGGCGGGCCGACGACGGGAAAGGGCGACGAGTATTGAAGAAGATAGACCCGCGTCCGACGGCGACGAGCCGGCGGTGAGGTGCTTCAAGCCAATGGGGAGGCACTCCAGAGCCGGCGGCCTAGGGGTCAATGCGGGCGAGTAAGAGCAAGAGAAATGAGAAGGCGGGGGCAACAGGAGGGGCCGAATCCGGGGGTTATATCCAATGGCATTTGGTGTGTAAATAACCCTTAACTCGAGGGCTATTTTGGTAACCAGGTTGCCTGATTCTTGCGGAGAGTCTGCCCAAGGTTGCTCCACGTTTTGTACTGCGACGTCGCTCCGATTCTGGAAAAAAAAAAAGAAAAGAAGAGGAATTGGTATGTTTAATGTGTTTGGTTGGACTCGCTCCTCCAGCTGAAAATCCTGAGCAGGAGCCCTACTAATTCTAGGGACCGATGATGACTGAATCATCATACATGTTACTCGGCTGGCTCATTCCACAGGACATTCTAGGCGACATACTGTCGCGATTAAAGCTTCAAGGAAGCTGCCGCCGGTGAGCATACTGTCTAGTAAGTGGAGGCGGCTCTGGAGATGCTACAGAGACCCGTCTTCACCAGGGAGACAATGTTCAGCAGCAGCACCAATGCCGTTCGAAACCGAACAAAGTTTATCATCAATGTTAATAGTGTCCTGCGTCAGCGAAGGTCTACCACTCCTCACAAGTTTGTGGTCAAGTTCGAGCTCAGCAAACCACAGGCGCACCATGTCGATAGATGGGTTAGCTTCTCTCCGGGGTCTTGGGGCGATGACCGCCGCAGCCGGTGCAGCTTTCCGCTGCGCAATTTCAGCGGCTGCAGTGGCTCTTCTGTCGGATCTCCGCTCCTCATGTTTGCTTGTTTGGAGCCGCCGCCGCCCGATTTCTGTAGTTGCTTTGCAAACCTCAAGAAGCTCAAGCTTGACACGGTGTCAATCCCGGGACATCTCCAGTGCCCGCTGCCGGAGTGCGCTGTTCTTGAGTGGCTGAGCATCGTGCGTTGTACCTTGCGTTGCTTACGTACGTCCCAGCCATTGTGTCGGTTGTGGTACCCAGGGTTTTTCAAACCGGAAACGTTTTTTCAGGGGAGGCCGAAAATCGGAAAATTTCGGACAGTTTCAGCCGAAATTCTCAAATCAAAATCCACATTTTTTCGGATTTTAAATTAAAATAACAAAATTCAAGCAAATTCTTTTTTTTTTTTACACAATTCATCCAAACCGCTTTTTTTACTAGTTTGTATTCCTACCGGCCCGACCGATAAATCCGAAATTACCGATTTTCAGCTGAAATTCGTAACACTGGCGGTATCTGCGTGTGCGAGTCTGCAGAGGGATGCAGAAGTTTGAATGGCAAGCTCCGAACCTCGTTACATTCAAGTTTCACGGCGATCCGATGCCAATTGTGCTCAATGGATGCTTGAAGATGGCAGAGGTGACTGTTGCGTTAATATCATCGCCCGATTGTTTGGACTACGCCTTCGCAGAGCTTCCTAGTGGCTTGTTCAATGCTAATTAGTACTCTTCCTTCTGCCTGTGCTTCAACTACAGTTAGTCTCTAAATGACTGCCCTTAACGTTGATGGTTTTGTACGTGTCAGATGGACGAATTCACAAAATTCCCTAGCAGGTTTGTCGAACTTAGGCATCTTGTCTTTACTATGGAGATATTTAGACATCATGAGCCACTACTACAGAAAAAGTATTCACAGACGGTTCTAAAACATTATCACGAGCGGTTTCGTGAGCCGCGAGTTTATCAGATCGATGATGACATGAGGTCAACACGAGGCGATTTTCATACTTTCACGACGGTTATTAAGCGATAACAAATCGTGATAGTACTTATCACTGAGCGGTTTGTGGTTGAAACCAAATGCGTGATGATTTCTCTATTCTATAAAGTCGCTTGTGCCATCATCCGACATCATCATATATATATATATATATATATATATATTGTTCGTAGTCTCGATCACTTTAGGGGATCGTCCACATGACGAGAAGGATGAGACAGTAGCCACGGGCAACCACATTGAGCCCTTGCAAATTTAAAAAAATATGGATGCCAAGAGAGCGTCAGGACATCCAATTACCTAGATGTTGTCGATAGGTAATTGGACTTAGGTTCAGAAAGTGACATGGACGCGCAGATATTCCGACTGGGAAGTGGCATCATGTATCAGCAACTGACCATTCTTGACCATGTAATCGTCTTTAAACCCAACAAGAACACCAAGCAACCATTCTCACATTTCAAAAGAATTCTCAACTTGTTGCTTGGTGTTCTTGTTGGGTTTAAAGACAATTACATGCTCAAGAATTGTTGGTTGTTGATAGATGATGCCACTTCCCACGGAGTACTCAAGATCAACGCCACTTCGAACATAGCGACGCCCAATTACCTATCGACAACATCCGTAATTGGATGTCCCGACGCCTCCTTGCATTCATACTTTTTAAACTTGCAGGGCCCAATGAGGTTGCTCGTGGATACCGCCTCATCCTTCTCATGTTATGTGGACTAATTTCCTAAAGTGGTGGGACTACTTAACAATATATATATAATATATATATGATGCCTGTTTAATGGCACAAGCAACAACGCTGGAGACTTTATAGAGAAGAGATTATGAATGGAATGGTAGGACGTGCACTGGGACGCAAGAGGTAGGAGAACTTGACCGGCATGAACACAGTTACACAGACAAAGGTGAAATGAATGGCGAGAGACAGCATAAGACTATTAATATGAACTAATTATCAATTCAATTTCAGCATAAGACTATTAACATCATTACATCACAGAGCAAGGGGACTATTAATATGAACTAATTATCAATTTAATTTCAGCATAAGACTATTGACATCATTACATCACAGAGCAAGGGGACTATTAATATGAACTAATTATCAATTCAATTTCAGCATAAGACTATTGACTTCATTGAGCAGTTCATCAGCAAGACAACAAGACCAAGGGTGTCCAAACCCACCACACCAGAGTAGCCCTCGGCATCCATCGTAGAGCACTAGCCATTTTCATCGCAGAGCACTAGCCAGGGGGGTAGAGACAGAGAGGGAGTAAGGTAGGGTGATACCTCAGTACAGCGCAACCACGGCGGCAACCCTACCACCAGCACAACCCTCATCCATCTCCTTCACCTTGCATAAATCACACAAACATCGGGGCACAACTTAAGGCTCAAGCATAAAAATCAAACTCAACAAAAGACATTAAGCTAACAGATCTAGAGGAGAATAGAGGGGATAGGAAAGCAAAGCTCGCCAGGCTCGAGCATAAGAGGCCGAAAGCGAAAAACCAAGCCATGGCGCAAGAAAGCGACATACTGAAGTGGCGGCGTCACACCGTAGTTGTGGCACGACCCTAACAATACACAAGACACTACGACTATCGTACGATCTTGTGCGATGCAAAGTGGTGTCACAACTGCGCGGCGGCGGCGACGGGTCGGCGGCGTCGAGGTGGGGAGGAGCAGACGAGAGTAAATCTACTTGAGTAACGAGTTAGGGCGGCGCAAACCCTAGCGGCTGGGAGTGACGAGTTGGGGCGGCGCAAACTCTAATGGGGCTCCTACTAATAAAGAGACTTATCACGAGCGGTTCTATTATGGAACCGTCTGTGAAATGGTTTTTTTCTTAAGTATATTTATCTTGTATATACACTTACATGACATGAAGAAATTACATGTTTATATGTCAATTTTGTCATTTAAATATCTTTAAAATTTGCTTTAACTATATATATATATATATATATATATATATATATATATATATATATATATATATATATATAATTTGTTCCACTAAACCGTCTCTGATATAATTAATATTAATTGTAACTTTACCTCTGTCAGGACCCAAAATATGCAATTCTGGACCCTCTATGTATAATGCACTAGTCCAGGATCACGCTAGTGCACACAGTGTCAACATAGGTGAATATCGATCCACACAAGCGATTAATAGCATAAACGAGTAATTTGATAACAAATAAGGGTTTTGACCTTATAGTCGAGATTACATTTATTAAGCCACGCAGGGCTAGCAAAGAATTAAAATAGCAGCGGAACGGAGAAACTTCAGCGGAATCCCATCAATTCACCACAGGCAACTGACTGGGATCAAGACCCTACGATCAAGCACCTTCGATGTACTCCTCCTAAAGCAAAGCGAAGACTCCTCCTCTTACATTGCATGTTTTACAACAAGCATGAGTACACACCGTACTCGCAAGTCATACCACAGAAATGCAATTATAGATGCAGGCTTATTCCAAAGGGAAGGTTTCTGTGGTTCTTTTGCATAAATGCAGCATTTGCAATTTGAATACAAATAATAGATTGAAAGCATAATTCAAAACAAATAGACAATAATAATTGATCAGTTTTATTTCACAAAGACACATAGCCTAATCAAGTTATTCACATAGCCATATGACTTAGGTCACACAGCTCCCTTCCCAAGGTTTTTATGAAAATCTACCCCTCGTGTGAAATCACCGAGCATGTCCATGACCGCGGACGCGGCTATTCGAATAGATTGATTTAACACTCTGCAGAGGTTGTACACTTTACCCACAAGATGCAATCAACTTGTACGGAGCTGATCACAACAAAACCTTTCAGAAACTTCATCTCAACATTGACACTCCCGGTATGCTTAGCCGCCACAGACGCACACCGTTGGACAGGGACACGGCGAACCGCCCCGTGATGCGACTACTTGGTAGTACACACCTCCACCCAATCCGACACAGCTAACCTACAACCTGAGTAATCAATGTCAAGACTCCATAACTTACTAAGTTAGGCCCGTCCCATCAGGCATGTGGTTGTACAAAAGGCTCAGTTCAATGGCGCACAAAGTTAAGTCCTTAATTGACCGGGGCAAGACTTCCCAATTCTAACCTATCATTCCCGCCAACACAGATCCACCATAAAAGTGTACTGCACCACTTGCCCCGCCCAAAACCTTTTCCCCTTTGTTGGTTAAGTGCAACATATGCCATCACGAGTAATAGCACATAGTACACATAGCTTTTATCACATAGTTCCATAGTCACTTAGTCAAGTTTATATTTGCAACTACATGAGATGGTGACTCGTAGCATGGCTAAGCAAACTAATCGCATCTAACCAACCCACGTTGGTAATGCACTAGCACCAACTAAATAATCCAAACTAGGGTGACAAAAGATTATGGCATACAATTAGACAAGGAGGTCATAACAAATTGGATATTAACTAATCCCCAAAAGCATTGAAATAAATAATTAAAGTAAATGCAATAATTTAAATCAATGTAACTTTGGAAAACTGGGTTCAATATGATCAAAGGTATAACTTGCCTTGGAAAAGGTCTTGGTATTGATCTTGGTCTTGAGATGCTCCTTGCTCTTCAAAACCTCCCGAAGTATCGACGTCTACTCGCAACAAAACAAACAAACAAACAAAAATAAATAAAACAGAGGCAAAACAAACTCCAAAAAATTATATAAAAATGTCAAATAGGTAGATCTTGAGTTTAGATGAATTTAGAAATTTGAATGGGCTCAATCGGAGTTCGGATGCAAAAGATATGGGCTTTGAAAGATTGAAGTCATATGAAATAATGAAATTCATGGATTTACTGATTTATTTTTCTGAAGGAAAAAGGGTATACGACGTCAGCCTGACATCAGCAATGGAAAATCGGCTGAAAAGAATTAAAGAAATTGATTTTGTCTGGTGGGACCCACTGGCATAGATAGGGTGTATGTGGACTAGGTCTATGTAGATTGGATCTGGGTTTGGGTGTGATCTGCCACGTGGCATTGCCACTTGGACATGACCAGGACGCCACATGAGATCGACGATTACGTGGCGGCTTAGCTGGCGGTGACTTGGCACAGAACGCACAGCAGCAAGGGGCGGCCATGGCCGGCGGCACAAAGCTTGACGGCGAGGGCGACCGAGGGCAAGAGGGGCGCGGGGAGATACCAAAACGGAACCCAGGGAGAGCGGCGAAGCTCCAGGCGGCGGTGGCTCGACTCCGGCGGCGACCAGACGGCGGCAGCGACGACCTTGGCGGCGACGAGGTGCACGGGAACGGTGACGAAGGCGACCAAAGCCGTCCGAGGCACACGGATGTGAGCACCGGGTTGGCGAGGGCCCAAGGGTCACCGGGAGATGCTCAGGACGGTCGGAGATCAACGGACGACGGAGGATTTCGGCGAGGAAGCTTGCGGCGGCGGCGCTCTTCTCCGGGGAAATTCGCCCAAACTACAAGGGGATCCGAGGCGGCGCGCTAGGGCTTTGAGGGAGGAGCACGAGGCGACGAGATTGATGTGAGGCGCAGCTTAAATAGGCCCGGGATGAGGGAGTTCAAGTCGGTTGCGGCGGCGCTGTTCCTGTTCGTTACGGACACGGGCGCTGGAGTCCAGCTTGAAGACGACGGGCGAGCTGACCACGTGGGGCCACAAAGCAGCGAAAGAAATCGATGAGGCGAGCGGCTCGGCGTTGATTTGGGCTGCCTCACGCGCAAAGAACAGAGCGGGCGGGAGTGGGCTGACTGCTGGGCTCACAACCACACCAAGGAAAGGAAAAAAACAAAGGCGGCTCGGGCAGGCTCCCACACGCGCAAAGAAACAGAGCTAGCAGCGGCCTTGCACGCGCACGTGAAGAAAGGACTGAGCGGGTCCACCGGCAGGAAAATCCAACGGGAAAAAGAGGAGGCTGACTCGGGCTTGGTTCGGCCCATGCAAAACGGAAAAGCCAAGATGGCCGGCTCGGGGAGGGCTGCTCGCATGCAAGAGAACCAACGGCCGGCTCGGCTGGGAAATGGAGTAGGCCGGCGAGTCGGAAGGAAAAAAAGAAAAACAACTGCGGACCATGCACGAGAGAACAGGGCAGCTCTGGCCGGGCTGGATTTTGGCGGAAAAACAATGGAACCGGGCTGGGAAAAGGAGTAGCATTGGGCCGGTTTAAAGGATTCGGCCCAACAGATTACCTGAGATTTAAATTAGCTTTTCTTTTTAATAAAAACTAGAAATTCAAATAAGCAAAAGAAAATAGCAACTGAACTTGGAAAAATTCCAGAAAAATCTGGAAAATATATCCAAGCCCAAAGGACCCAAATAAAATAGTTTTGACCATTGTTGATGTTAACTTTAATCATATTAAATTATTTTGATGTACAAAATCCATATTAAGCTTTGGATTTAAATTCAAATAAAATCCAAATGGTGAATTTTCTCCTACTAACTATTTAAAAGATTTTTAAAGCTCAGAAAATTGGGATGTTACAACCTCCAAACTAGATTTTTTTCCCACAAGACCGTCTATATATATATATATATATATATATATATATATATATATATATATATATATATATATATATATATATATATATATATATATATATATATATATATATAATAATTCAACATATAATTAATATAGTAATTAACTTCACCTCCAAACTTTTTTTCATTTTAAAATTTTCATATGGCCAAACAGCGTGGCCAGTCGCTTACAAAAAGATTAAAAAAAGTAGAAACCTATAATTAAACAAAGTTTTTCTAGTGGCGGAGGTAGACTGCTATCTCCGTCTTCAATACTTCATAGGTGACGGCGTCGGCATCGGACGGTTCGATCATCGTGAACGAAGCTCGAAATCGCCCACTGCACGACGCTTTGTTCGAGTGTCTCCCGAAAACCCTCAGACTGTTGAACCAAGAAGAATTGAGCCCATAGACTCTCTTCCCTTACTTGAGGGGTCTCGGCCTAGTCGACTCGATGCTTTGTCGCCTCGATCTGTGATCCAAGTGACGGCAAGCCTCCGAGAGGCGTCAATGTCGCTTTGGAGGACCACGTCGATGACGCGGTAAACTCGCCAAAAGTGGGAGATCACCCGGAAGATGCGGCGGAGGAGGATGTCAAGACGGCGGAAGGTGGCCGTCACCTGCTCCGGCAAATTCTCGGCCGACGTAGGAGTGAAGACACTGTTGAAACAATGTTCTTCCGCAGCACAGTTCAAATTACAGCGAGAGAGGTGCTCGTACAGTACGGCCAGGTAGGCCATCGATGCCGGCGACAAGGAAGAGGCAGCAATTTCTGTTTTTTTATAAGTATGTGGAGATGATCATCTTCGATGGTAGATGATCCTTTTTATAAAACAAGGTATAAATTCGGAGCGTGAGACGAAGAGACGCATCGGGGAGCCAAAGCGGATGACGACGAAGAAGAAAACGCATTGGGCTGTAGCGATATTATCACAGACGATTATAACAAAAAACTTTCTGTGATATGTGGTAATATCACAGACTGTTATTGTTAAGAACCATCTATGATGTTTCACAGACGGTTCTTTATTCAAAACCGTCTGTAATATGTAGAATTATCACAAACAGTTATTAACAAAAACCGTCTGTGATACTTCAAAAACGGTTTTCAACACGAACCGTCTGTGATATTACCTCTTCACGCAGGCGGTTTTAGCTCGAAGAATACGTACGACGGTCTCTAAACCAAAACCGTTTGTGATTGCATGTAATACAGACGATTTTGATCAACCGTCTGTGATGAGACGTCCAGTATTAACCTTTTTTTAGTAGTGAGCTTACCGGTGGTGTTCTTCGTTTGGCTAACCTTTTGGAGTTAGCCCCAGTTTGGAACAACTGGAACTGCATGCATGTAGGTGATCTCTTCAACAATTGTTCGAGCAAAAATTCTGTATATATACTTTAAGCACAAGATATAAAATCTGACCTTTAATTTCAGGGTGGCACTCGCTACTGTAGCATGCGTGCATGCTCCCGTTAATTAGATTTTACGTTGAAAGCATGTTATATTCCCTCATAATATTCTTATATAGTTTGTGCACATTGCACCTTAACTGCTGCGAATCTTCTTCGTTTTACGCAGCCTAAATATACATGCGCGCGTGTAGATAGCTAGCTAGCTAGATAAACATGCGCGCGTGTCTAGCTTGTTCCTCCTCTTTTTCTCTTGTTAGTGTTTTTATGAGATCATAAGTTCCATCGATATTTCGGTTTCAAGTCGTCCAAGTCGGTCAGAGAGTGCTACTCCTTACTCCTCCTTATGTGTATCTTTGTCGATCTTCCTAGCGATTGCTGTTTGGACATTGGAGATGAGTTGCATGTATCTTGAATGCATGCATGGTACGTTGTTGGTAGCCTGATATACGTAACCAGAGTCAGAGGGACATGGATGTGATGCTTATCATGCATAAATCGTCTTTGTTTTCCCAAGATGCATTCCAGAATCCTGATGCGGTTGATGCCTCTGCTATTTCTGTGGGCACTTGTATGTACCCTGATAGCATGTACAATGGGCTTATGTCAGTCGTCTATAGTCGCTGTCACGTAGGATTTTTGCTGATGTGGATGAAAGAGAATGAAGAAAGAAAGATGATTTCTACAATCCTGTAGTCAACTGTATCACGAGAAACAAGAAAAGCATTAAAAGATTGTGTGTTTTATAAAGACAACTAAAAAGACAAAGAAATTGCCTATACCATTATATGAAATTGTCTTTAGTCTTTGTCACGTGACACAAAAAGTTACTATAGATAGCAGATGTTTGTATCGTTGTACATGATTGCTGATATATAGCTGATCGAGGAGATACCAGCTGTTCAGTGGGCAAGAAAGATGAATCTATTATTGGTTGCGTTGTCTGTTATTTGTGTCCTCACCTGGACAACACGCCCTGTGCGGCTGTGCGGATTAATTTATCTTCACTGGTCGAGACAAAAGATTGCAAAGTGTAAACGCAAGAACTTGTCCGTGCATCTAAAATTTTCCACACAGCTTGTGCACCGGTCACATTTAAGGAGATGAAAGCAGAACAGCTGCTGGCTCTTGATACGCTAAGGGTCGTCTTATGTGACCGGTTCCAGCCTTCGTAACTTCGGTGTTAGGCGAGGACCGAGCAGCTCTGCCGCCGTGCAAGCAGCCCGTCCGGATTTGATTCCCAGCGATTTGATCCGCGCCTCACCCGATTGAATGCGGGAAAGCGCGTACCCGCGTGTAAGGGAATTCCCAGCGTGGGTAGAGGAACACGCACCTACCTGTGTGGTAATGTGAGTGGGTGCGCGTTGTGTTGTGTGTGTCTATCTTGTACACTTTTCAATAGATTTTGTTGTTGTAAAAGTGACAGTTTTAGGAAGTATTCAAAATTAATTCTAGCAGTTTTAATGATAATTAAAGCATATTTTAAGCTGTATTTAAATGACAAAATTAACATATAAACATGTAAATCATTCAAGTCATTTAAATAGGATAATATACTCAAAACATAAAACATGTGTACAATTAAAATCAACATAATGCTCAGATTTAATATTTTGTTTATTACTCTCAGATGTTTGGTTGCTCAAAATATAATCTTGGCCTTGACAACACTTATGTCAAATTTTAATCACATATTGAATACGATAATTATGGTGGCATATTTGGTAGACATAAGGCTTTGTGTCGACATATGCACATATGCATTCCTGGCCCTCCATCGTGAGATGAGCGGCGCAGGGCGAGCAAGCGCGGGCGACTGAGACGATTTTGCTTTTGTGCTTCCGCGATTCCACCTCACTCCATTCTCTTCCGCGTCGTCGCCTCGCTCCTTCTCTTCTGCGCCGCCGCCACTGCGTCACGCCACTACTGGGCGCCGCGCCGCCGACCTCCCCTCCTCCCGAGCCCCAATCCTCCACTGATGTGCGCCGCCCCGCCGACTTCACCCCATTCACCCGTCCTCCCGATTCACCGCCGCCACTGCGTCACACCGCTGCTAGGCACCGCGCCGCCGACCTCCCCTCCTCCCGAACCCCAATCCTCCGTTGTTGTTTGTGTTTCCTGTTGATTCCATCTCGCTCCATTCGGCCCACGATTCCACCTCGCTCCTTCTCTTCCGCGCTAGGGTTCGTCGCCGCCACTATGTCGTGTCGCTGCTGGGCGCCGCCGACCTCCCCTCCTTCCGAGCCCCAATCCTCCGCTGTTGTGCATCGCCCCGCCATCTTTGCTCCATCCGCCCCTTCACTCGAGACGCAATCCTCCTGTCTCTGCGTTACTCGCCCTACGCCGCCACCCCTGCGTCGCTCGCCCTTCCCCCTACGTCGCCCCCTCCACTGGCCAGCGCCGAGTTCCTCATGTAAGCGTTCATTCATCTCATAATGGTTTGTGTAGTTCACAATTGAAATGATGTTGTGGATTGTTTATCTTTGTTGTCATGTGCAGCCACATGGATGAAATGGGAGAAGTGGAAAGCTCCGTGCCACTAGCTTTGCCTAGTCCTCTGCAATGAAGTCTGAATTCTGATGTAATATGCTTTGAGTTTTGTAATATACTGTAATATGCTTTGAGTTTTGTAATATGCTGCAATGCTATCTGAATATGAAATGTGGTCTGAATTCTGTCTGAAATTAAGTACTGAAATGTTATTTGATTGTGTTCTGAAATGTTGTATGATTTGTTGTCTGAAATGCTGTGTATATGTTGTCCATATACTATCTAAAATGTGGTCTGAACTACTGCCCAGATTTGTGAAATGTGCTGTCCAAAATGCTGACTGAATTCTGAAATGTGGTCTGAACTACTGCCCATGGTGCAAATACTATCTGAAATGTGCTGACTGAATGGTGTCTCAATTTCAGATTTCAGATTTTATACCAAAATGCTGTCCAAAATGCTGACTGTTTTCAGTGCTATAATCTTGCTCCGGAATTCTGTATGATTGAATCTAAGAACTTTGTATGAATGAAACTGAGCAATTCTGTATGATTGAATCATTTTTTTGTATCATTGTAACAGATGTTTTGTCCAGAGGCAATGATTGATTGTTTCAGCAATTTATGAATGTCCAGATTGTTTCCAAAATTTGCCAATGTCCAGATTGTTTCAAGATTACTTCCATGATTTCTGTCACAACTTTTGATCTATATGATGCTTTAGAATTGGGTGTATGCATGGGTTGTATTTTGGATCAAGGATTGTAACTGAAAGATGCAAATATTCAACGAATATTTTTGGGATTGTAACTGAAAGATGCAAATATTCAACGAATATTTTTGGGATTTGTAGTCATTATTTTCTAATCAATGTTGCTCCAGTCTCGTTTGCATCACTTAATATGTATTCCTTATATATACAAGTAACAAGTATACAATAGTAGTGCATGCATTCAGAATTAATCCTATAAACAACATAGCTTGAAAATTCATTCAAAATTTGATACAGACTGAAGAGTATCTTTATTCTTTGAAGAAGTTCCAGCTAACATGAGAAGCAAGCCCTAATTCTCGAACATACATTTGGGAAGTTCACTCATACATAATCAAGTCCTAATACTTGAACAAACATTTGGATATCACAAAAAATATTCAACTCTATGCTTCCATTCACTCAAGCAGAATCAGATACATTTTGGTGAGCATATATTTGGATAATACATTCTGTAACACCCCAGCCCAATATAGAGCCTAGGATGCTACCAATCTACTCTATAGAACCAATTAATTTCAATCTTTTAATAAACAGTCAACGAATCATTCAACCATGAATGATATAATTACAAAATTCCACTATTCAAGAACTAGCACGATCTACAATTAGTCAAGACAAAAATTATCAACTAACCATTGAATATAATCCAAGCATGGATTCTTCTCTTTATCAACCAGACCTAAGACAAACCATCCATGCTACACAACAGCAGCAATTATTTAAATGGTTACATCTAAAGCGTTAAGAATCATCAAAGCTATGAGGATGATACTATAATCCAATGAAACAATTTAATCCATCAAAGAGAATTAAATGAACTCAAATAACGGGGTTTAAGAGCACAAATAAAACATCCACCACGAAGGATAGTCACAGATTGAATCTAAAGGAATTATCATGAATATGAAATTTAGGTAAATGATCTAATTTATTAGTCGTGGTTTGTGTATTCGTGATGTGCATCAAGTCTATCCCTTCCCATGCATGTCACTGCCTCGAGAGGTACCTAAAAACACAACACAATAAGAATGAGTCCACGACTCAGCAAAGTACAACAGTAATAAAACATAACCTCATAACCAGTCAATGAGGATACCAATTCCCTTTATGAACATCAACAATGAATTACAAATCTATGGCGACACAACCCTAGGGCACCCGAGAGGTCCACTAGAATCTCCCGGAAAGTCCATTGGGACCTCCCAGGAGGTCCGGTAGAACCGCCTGAGGCGCCGGTAGGACCGGGCTCTAGTAATACCGCTCGAGGGTACCGCCCGACCAGTCCCAAGAGGAGGTCTTCACCCAGGAGATCCAACAAAACCACCCAAGACACCTTGCAAGACCACCAAGAGATCAGGGAGTGGCCGTGAGACATAGGATCACCCCAAGTCTATGACCAAACCCAAGGAAGGTCATGAGACAAGGGATCAGCCTACGTCCACTGTGACATTGAGTTAGTCCCAAGGATCATAGCTAGTTCTTCACAACAAAACAAGAGTGGTAACATCCACAACGTGAGGTTTAATATCAACATAGCCAACAAAGTTTCTTACAGAAGCGGCCTTGGGCCGAACATAAAATACAAAAGAACAAAAGGGTGATGGTCCATCAGTACACCACATACAACTGACTGGAGGCACAACCTATTCGAATGGGTCTTCTTCACTATCAAGGTCTTCTCCTGCCAAAGATTATATTGAGTAAGGGTGAGCACAACTACCGTGCTCGCAAGTCACACCCGTGAAGTAACAAAATAACATGCATACATGGATAATCAAAGGATGGCATAATATGGTTGATTTGCACAAAGCCAAGTTTCTTTCAATTACATATACTAAGTTCCAAGGCAGTTATATCATAACTAAAATTTATTTTCTCAAAACAATTTTACAGTTGGATAACATTCATCATCAATGGTGAAGGATACCCTCCTATCACAAGGCTCCGCCCAATATCCATAGGATAGAAATCCCAAAATCAATTTATCCAAAATCTTTTTAAAACAAAACCAATATCTAACTTTGAGTAGTCTTTTGCCAGCACGTCCATGACCGTGGACACGGCTATTCGAATAGTTTTCACTCTGCAGAGGTTATACACTTTACCCACATGACATGCTTTCTCTAGTTTGTCCGGCATTCGTCAATGCCACCTCTCACTGCCGAAGGTAATAGGTCTAGAGCTCATCACAAGGCCTTTACAATGCATCATTCCACCGCAACCCCTCCTCGCTAAGGTTTCGCTTCCATTGGATAGAAACCCGCCGAAAAAGCCCCCTCTTGCGCTAGTGGGAAACATAGGTTATAATAGACCATAGGCCATGAAAGACCTCCCACACATCAAAGTGGAACAACTGCAGTAGAACTTTGCAAATTAGTTGGCCAGGTCCCACGCCCCATTCTGGAAACATGTGGTTGTACGGTGAGGTATAGCCCATTATAGGCCTAGCAAAGGATCGCTCAAAGTTTGGTCCTCAAGTGACTAGGGCGACTTTCACAAAACCCATGAGCCTCAACTCTACCCAAGTTGAGCTCGTGCATGAACATGCACCAACCAGGCAACCAATTCGCCCCAGTCAAAGCCAATTTTCTATTTGTTCGCTCTTCATAAATCTTTTGCAAAACTCCATGACAACCCAATGCCATGGTTTAAATCATTTGACTCATTGGTCATTGGCAGTGAAATATCCCAAAACAAGAATTGATCTAGGCTTGGCTAAGCATCAATTTTCGCAATAACTCTAGTTCATACTACTGTATCAACTAGGTTTTCATCTAGGGTGTCAAGGAAGACAAAATCAATATCAAGTCTGGTTGTACAAAAGATAACAACGATAACTAGGATTTTAATAACAGAGATTAAATTACTTGGATTGAGATATGCATGCATTATTTAGTTGAAACCAACATAAATAACTTGAAATATTGGGTTCGATATGATCAAGGGCATGACTTGCCTTGCTCACTGCCTTGGGAGCTTTCCTCTTCGGTGCACTCAAGCTCCTCGGTGCCTTCGCAATCTATACGGAAGAAAAAGAGACAAATTCAAATAAAGCTCAAATAAAGAACCAAAAGAACTCCAAAAGTACCCTAAAACTCAACCAACAGAAGAATATTATACTTAGAATAGGTTATCTGGGAGAGGTTCTAACTCACTGGGAGGAGGTCCAAGGAGAAAAAGGTGGTCTTTAACAAAAAGGCCAGAGAGGTGATCCTTGCGCACGGGCCAAAAGGTCAAGAGGATGATCCTTGCACGGAGACCAGGGAGATGATCTTCATATAAAAGCCATAGAGGTCCGGGGAGAATCCAGGAGAGGAGGTCCTGGAAGGGCACAACCACTTATTGTGGCGGTAAGAGCAAGAATAGATCATTACACAAAGAGGCTTACTAGGGATAAGCAAGAAATGATAGATGAAGGGGAGGTCAAGGTCATTTTTGGCGGTTGAGGCCGGTGCCAAGGCTCCAGTGGAGCCTTCAATGGCGAGGACGCAACGCTGGAGGTCCCTGGCGAAGTTCTTGGCAACAAGGTCTCGCCGAGAAGCAACTGAGCAAGAGCCAAAACTCTAAGTGTGGAAAAAGGTGAGGAGAAAGAGCTCCCTGGCTAATTATAGCCAAAGTGGGTAAAGAAAATACTAGAAGCGTACGTGTCAAGATAAGTGTGAAAAATAGGTCACAAGTGGGTGAAAGACAAGGCGGGTGTCATCACCAATTTGATGAAGGACAAAAGAAAAGGACAAGGTATGCTGTAAGGAAGGGGACAAGGAAAGATAACAATGGTGCCACTAAGTGACCACATTTAGTGTAAGCAGCCATGTACATGGCCGCATTTAATGCAACATGGCATGCATTAAATGCACAAGGTACTTGTGTGGCGTAGAAAATGAGAATGGGTAAGACTGGTAAGTGGGATCAGTCAAACTTGGAAATAGTTTGGTCAAGGAGGGAGGTCCTGACCCGCAAGAGAGGTCTTTGAGGAGGTATGAAAGACTTAGGAGGTCCTAAGGATAGGGAAGGTCCAGAGAACTAAGAGGTCTAAAAGACTTCAAGGAGGTCCTCGACAGGAGGTCCAGAAGGCTACAAGGAGATCCTAATGGGCTCGAGAGGAGGTCCTGCGAGCTCACAGGAGGTCTTATGGGGAGGTCCAAAGGACTTGTGGTAGTACCTGCGGTCATGATGCGGAACGACCGGTAGGCGGTAGTTCTGGACCCATTTGCGGTATAACCGCAAGTTGGAAAAGGTCTTCTTAGACTAGATATAATCAGAGGAGGTCTGGACGGTTGGGATCTATCATAGGGAGGTCTGAACCGCTCAGATGGAATCAAAGGAGAGGGACGTTAACGAGGAAAACACGAGGGTGCGAAAACCGCCAGATATCAATCGAACGGGCCAAAGTGATTTGGCCATTTGGACCATCCGCAATGGTAAAGCAGTCACAGCCTTACGATTAGATCGGGTGGTCTAGATTGAGTGGGACGTTCGGACCATCCGAACGTTCCACCAGATCAGGCCGTCCATCAAGGATCGGAGGGTCCTCGATTGTTGAAGATCAAAATCAAATGGATGAATCGATAGGACCGTGCGGTAGGACCGCGCAGACACAGGGAACACTCAAGAGAAATCCTATATGGACACAAGGAAGTCCATATGGTATAAGGAGGTTCAAACACGGGTATTTGTGAATTCCCAAGGAACGGTAGTACCACTGATTGAAATTGGTACTATCGCACCCCCGGTAGCACCGCTGGTACACATCGGTACAAAATTTCCAGAACACATGTTCCTAAGAGTTTGATTCTCTCGTGAAGCGGTATGACCGCGAGTTGAACGGAGGTAATACCGCATGGCGGTAATACCGAGTTAATGCGGTATGGATATTCTAGAGAAGGAATATTGCAAGGATTCACACACAAGGGATGATCCGAACGGATGAGAGATTGAGAGAAGGTTAACAAAAGCAGTTCCAGAGAAGTCAAGTTTAAAGGAAGGCTTAGACATATAGGCACATCCAAACAAGGAGGAGGTCTGAGCCGCAGAAGAGGTCCAACCACACTTGTCACAGAGGAGATCTAGGCCACAGAGAAGGTCTAAACCAAACATAACACAAAAGAAGTAAGCTGAGGGGAGGTCTGGCAAGCATATAGGAGAGGAGACAACACCAAGCTTAATCAGCTCCAAATGAACCAAGATTTGGAATTAATTAAAGTTTGGTCTTAGTCATTTAAAACTCTTTCAAAATTTCAAATTAAGCTTTGAACTCTCATCAAAACCAAATGGTTCTATTTTGTTTTGAAAATTCAAAAAGGTTTAGAAAATCAGGGTGTTACAAAATCCATCTCTTATGCGTGTATGCAATGCATATGTCAAGAATGCTCTTTCTTCAACTTCTTTGCAATTACCGGTAATGCTAAGTAGTGTATCCGTCGATACATACTCAAGTATGTGCCCTTAGGCACAGGGACCTCATGCCCACACTCCACCTGGCAACCGTAATACAATATACTAAGTACACCAATCAAAAGTATATAGCATTTCAATGGAACAAAACGAGAACAAGCGTCCCTAATCGAAACCTGAACATATAACCAGTACACTCTCAAATTCTCAAATCTGTCCAAACAGACAGCTGTTAAGGAAAAATTCAAAACTTTTGATTCAGAACTCCAAAATCCATGAATAAAATTTTCCTAGAACCTACACAAGCCTATCTACAACTTATCAGGTGATCGAAAGATCATATTAGCTCATCTAAGCCTTTGTTTTTAATCCCGAAGACCGATCTGTCATCTTCGATACTACTAACTTGTGAATTTCATAACTGTTATTTGGTACAGCCAAACACATTGTTCTAATACTATCTAGAAACTACAGGAAACCAGCTATCTCAATAAAATTATCACAAATATCCCCACTATGAAACAAAGGTTGCAAACAATCAAAAAAAACTCTTATGTCCACAACGGAGGGACAGATTACAGCATTAGTTCCTAAAATTCATATCTTTTGATCTAGAAATCCAAAAATTATGAAATTAACTTCCTAGAAACATAATGAAAATACCTACAAATCTCATGTATACCAAATGACCCAATTCGGCCATATCCAAGATCAAATTTACAGATCTATATTCGCTGCACAAGTCCTGAGACTGATTTAGCACCCAGTCTTGCGAAATTCATAACTAATTCATCGATGATCCAAAAATTATGAATTAAGACTTTCTGGAAAGCCTACACGAAACCCAACATATCACCAGGAGACACTAATCCCTGAATCTTCTTGGAACTAATCCAAATTTACGCAACAACAGATCACAAATTAACCGATCTACTGCAGCAAGCTGAGAACAACTAACGACTACAAATCGCATATGAAATATCTACTAAAACCAATAGGGATTGTGAATTTACCCACGAAATCCCGCTACATTTCATTGAATCTCCTCGCGAAGAACGCCCCCACCTTATTCCTCTTCTTTTCCCTTTTCCTCTCTTCTTCTCCCTTCTTCTCCTTCCACCATGGCCGGTAGCACCTCGGAGCTTCTTCCTCCTCTTGGTAGAGCAGCAGGGAGGGGGGCTACAGTACCACATGCTACAGTGCGTCATGGTATCAGAAAGGTGGTTACTGATTTTGGGAAGGGCACCCCCCCTCTTGACTCCACTAAATGGCCGGCCCACTTGGCTAAGACGCCTTGGGCCGAAAGCCCAAGGTCCAATCCTCCCTCAAATCTTAAATTTTCTTTTAATTTCCCTCTCTAAATAATATTGTTCTCTCTAATCTTTATTGCATTTACTAACGAATATTCGGGATATTACATTCTACCCCCCTTAACAGAATTCGACCCCGAATTCTAACCGTCAAAATAAACAAATGAACAGCTACTACTGGAATGAAACAACAATTAACACATACCAGGAGCAAACAGGTCTTGATACTGCTCGCGCATGCAAGACTCCAGCTCCCAGGTCGCTTCATGCTCACACGGGTGCGCCCATGGCACCTCAACGGATACCAATGTCTTATGCCCCAATGCTTATCCCGACCTCTCCAGTATATATACCGGACGAGACTCGGACGTGGGGTCTTACTTAATGGTCAACGGCTCTAACGAAACCTCAAATCCCAATTTTTGAAGTTCTTACTCAGCACCAGAACATACCAAACATTACGTCCCTCGCGTATGGACCCAAGATGGTCATAGCGATACGCCCACTTCCTAATCCCCACAACTACCGAAAACAAAACAATGTGCCTTAGGCCAACTTCCCGTTTGGTACTAAAGCACAAAACGTGCACAACCCACGTGGACCTCTTGTCCCACTTCTCAATTGGTTCCTTCATCTAACAAGGAGTACCTCCTTAACCAGGAACACACAACAGTATTCACTTTAAACAACTCTTTCATAACCAGAATCCCAACTGAAATAACGGATTCTCATTGCAACCACAAAATGGCAACTTCACACAAAAAGAGTCAAATTCGGAAGCGAAGATTCATCATGAAATTGTGAGAACCCACGTGATTAATCTAATCTAAGCAACAGTAATCGGTAATTAGCGTCTAATAAAAATTCGTCAATCATTAATCAACTCATAATCTCAGTTTCTTTAAACATGTAATTATCGCAATTGTTAATATGAATCAAGGTAAAATTAGTACATCACCATTATCATTATCATTATCATTATCATTATCATTGTCATCCTCATCATCATCATTAGCATCATCTCAATAAATCCATTATTACATAAGTAATATATTACAAACTTGATTCTTATTACAAAATGTATTTTACAACAAATTACAATGCTTTTAAACAACCATTAATTAAATTTACAATCCATTCATTTCATTCATGTAGCAGTAGCCATTTGCCATCCTCGCCTCCTTGTCCTTTTAGCACCAGTCCATAGAACCATCTTGCGATCCATTTTCCTCGCTCGTTAGAAAGAAATTAGAAAAATGATTAGCAAGCTTAGTCGAAAGCAGTGTTTTTAAGTATTAAAATATAGAAAGTGGCCGTCCGAATTTCCCGAAGTACAATAGGACTCCCTTATCAACCTAGATCAAATGGTTCCTCGATCACTGAGGTATCCTAACCAACCTGAGTTAGTCGGCTCCTTTAGTAATCAAGATATCCAGATCAACCAGAGTCAATAGGCACCCTTTTACTTCCAGGGGTCTTCTCATCATCCGGCAGCTTTAGAATCCAACACCCACCTTTTGCATTTACCGCAATCGCAAAGATAATCCCACAAGGCACATCCCATTAAATCCTACCTCGGTGAGCATCATAGGGTCCCACAAGCCCACATTTTACATTCCATTAAACCCAACCCTCAGCCAAAGCATCATCGAGTATACTGAAACCAGCATGCCACAAGAGAACCAGCATAAACCCACATTTAGCAGTTATTCTCATTCCTTCCCAGCCAAAGACCAGCCCAAATCCCTCACAATACATCCTCAATTAGTAACCATGGACCAATAGGTTCTTATATAAACAGTACCATGAGAGGGCAATGAAGATAAAGCAAAATATAGCAGCCCATAAGAGTTCACAGAGGCAGATGTCACCTCTATTTCTCATCACCCCTGCCCTTTTCTAAGCCAGGAGTGTATCACAAAGAAACATAGATGCACAGCCTAGTAGTAAAGCCTAACCTGTACATTCAGAGCAACAAACCAATTCTTCCCATAACCCAAAGTATACCAAAAGCATTCAAGAAGCCACCTATCCAGACAGGCAAAGGCAAAGATCAACCTCATACCCAAAACCCTGCCCAGTTGCATGTACCAAGAAGAGCCAGGAGAAAGGAAGCTCAGGAAGGAGGTCAAATGAGGCACAGGAGGAAGAGAAGACCCAAGGGATAAGAGCATGGTAAGAAAAAGAATAGGAGAGTAGGGTAAAAAGAGAATCCACATGCACTAGATAAGGCAGCCCAACTATTTCCCCATTTCCAGCCGAAGGCATTGCCTCTGTAAGACATTCCCCTCACCATCAGACAAGCACACAAGCCTCACAAACCTTCCCCGTTTCCATTCCCTCCTCAGCCAAAGGCAAGAAATCACTACCCAGTAGCAAGTTAAGCAAAGCTCCCATGAGCAACATTTGATCTTTGGACTGAGCCCAAGATATCCAACAAAGCCCCCAAATTAGCACAACCCACAACCACAAGAATAATCAATATCACCACCATGTCTCACCCAATACCATCACCAAACCATAAGAAGGAAGGAGGAAGGGAGTAAGGGAGAAGAGCAAGACCTGCAGAGCCAAGCCCATTGCATTACCAGTCATCAAGCCAACAAGGAGGGGGAGCAAGCTCAGAGTTCACATCATCACCGCTTGCAAGCCGATCGCAGCGAAGGAGAAGAGGAAAGTACCAGCGCAGAACCGGCACTACCATCCTCTTTCCCATTCTTAATCTCAACAAGAGGTAACCCACAATGGAAACCCAGAGCTTCCCTTATGCACATCATTCACCATAGAGCATCCCACAGTAGGGTTGCACTTAGCTCTCAGTTGCATTTCATCACAGAGCATTAGAGAGGATAGAAGATAAGGATGCTCTGTACCTTAAGGGCTCAGGTGTAGCTAACTGTTTCATCATTTAGGCTTCACTAACCTCAATAGCAAGCCCCTTAGCCGCATCCAGCACGCATGGCTCATGCATAAGAGCAATAAACTCACATCAGTATAATTAAATCAACAAAATTAATTAAATCAAAGTAAAAATTGGGGGGAGGTTAGAGGAGAGAGCTATGCATAGGTCGAGTGTAGGTAGAAGAGCAGTCGGGCCAAGGTGCTGTGGCAGAGGCTGCCTGGCTAAGCCGAGTGCACTGACCAAGAGGACCAGTCGGGTCGGCAGACTGCCTCGGCCGCGCCGACAGGGAGTTGCAACAATGTGGCGAGGCGCGGCCGAGGAGTTTAGTACGGGGCGCTAGGGAGCTGAGAGGAGGCGTAGAGGAGACCGGGTCGGGCCAAGGCGCTGATGGAGGCAAGCGAACAGGGAGAGGTGGTGCACGGGCCGGTGCATGCCAAGCCGGAGGCGGCGCCAGTGGAGGAGGTGGCATGGCGAATCAGGACTAGCGGCGGCAGCAGGGCGGCACCAGGAGGCAGGTCGGGGAGGACCAAGGGGCCGGGAAGGCGAGCTAGTGGCACCGCGGGCCGAGGAGCCACGGGTGTGGGCCAGGACGACGGTGGCGAGCTGCGCCGGTGGAGGCGGTCTTCAGAAGAGAGGGAGGCGGTTGTGAGGTGCCGGCATTTGGTTGTAGGGAGGAAGCAGTCGGCGGCGACGTTGGAGAGGTGAGGTCATGGGCAAGGCAGCACTGGGAGAGGAAGCAGGGGACTGAGAGGGCAATGCTCGGTGGGAGCAAGCCATGAGGGGGTAGATCTAAGTAGAGAGGTGGGAGTTGATTTGGGGAAGATTTGGGAAGAAGAAGCCCACTCGGGAGATGCTCACGAATGGGGAAAGCCATGGAGGAGAATGGAGGCATGGATGAGAGGAGGCTTTGGATTGGAGTTGATTTGGGGGAAGAAAGGGATTTGAGGAAGAAAGCCTCGGGAGGGGGCGGCCGAATGGATGAGGGGAGAGAAGGAGAGAGAGAGTGTGAGGGGTAGGTGGTAGTTTTGAGAGGGTAATTAGGGGAGAGCTTAGATTAAAAAGGAGATTAGAGAAGTCGATTTAGGGATCATGTAAAAAAAGGAATTACTAATTGGTTGGATCAAATAGCTTATTAGAGCCGCGTACGATTAGATAACGGTAGTTCGACCGGTAAAATAAAAGTCCGAAAGCGTGTAAAGGTTAATCTGAGATTTTTGTAAGCTGTTTAAGTTACCGATAGAACTCTCTAGGTTAGATAATTAATCAATTGCAATTAGATGAGTGTATTTGCATGCGAATAAGTGTAGCGTTTTATTTTCGAACGCTTAATTGCATGATTAGGCGCACTCGATCATAGAGCCGTCGGACTAGAACACCCTTAGTTAGGAAGTACTAATTTAGCGGGAGGTCCGGAAAAATGTTATAAAAATTAATATAGACCAAAAATGAAATCATCTAAGTAATATGCATAATAGCACCCAATTTGCCTATAAGTATTTAGTTATTTATTTGTTATTCGCACCGTCGTGTATATTACAGCAGACGAACCAACATGAGTAGTTGATCTCGAGTTCACAACCACCACTAGTTTCTTGTTCTTTAAAGGCAAGCTACTCCCTTGTTTATAAACATAGCTATTTTAAATATAAACTGTATATTGCTCTATCATATCTGTATTGCATCAAAACTATTTTCTCAAAACTAAATTGGATTATGATGAAGTTGGGAAGATAAGAAATGAAACGAAAGAAAGAAAGAAATGAAAGCTAATAGGTTAGTAAAAGGGGGCCCGGGCAGGGGAATACGACGATGACGATGATGATGAGGTAAGAGGTGGGCCCTTTTTACGGATGGTTATAATATAAGGACCAACAAAACTCTTACTCTCGCCGATGTCGTAATTCAAGACCAACCATTTTCCCGCTTGACAAAGCGGAAAGGTTACCTTTTACGTGATTATGTTCTCCACAAGGGCAAGTCATATTGCATGGGTTGAGTTAGGAAGAACCCGTAACCGTAACCACCCGTATGGGGATCCGGCGTTATAGGAATGCATGGTGGAGTGTTGGGTGGCGTCCCAACCAACAATATATGAACTCGGTGTATGACGAGGTCAGCAACGTGATTAAGTCAGCACCGACGGAAAGTAATGGGTGGAGACTTGATCACGTAAGTGGAAAACGTTCTGTATTCTGAACTCGAACCCGCATCTAAGGAAATGCTGGGGACCCGGTTCATTTAGAGCTCAGAATTACTATGGGTAAAGTGGTACAAGCCTGCGCAGTGCTATTAAAATCATGAATTCATGCCAGTCTTCTGGATTGGAGTCTACGGGAACCGCCGGGGGTCTTTCTTCTCTCCGAGTAATCAAGTAGTCTCTTCAGAAGTAAAATTGCAACCTAAGTTTTGAAAACTATTTTCAGAATAAGAGATGAGGTAGGAATTTTGATAAGGACGAAATTTAGAGTCATCAAATGCATTTTAGCTATTAATGCTTGCTGAGTACACTATAGTACTCACTCTTGCTATCTCTCCCCTTGCTTAGCCCCTAATCCGACCGGGAGTTATCCCGAGTGGGATGAGGAAATTTTTGCAGGTACCGAAAAGGACGCAGGTGATGAGGGCTTTGGGTACGAGGAGTAGAACAAAGTGATCGCCTCATTCGACTCGTGGGTCGAGAAGACCATCGGAAGAACCTAGCAGTAATTAGCGGGAAGTGTTTTCCCCTTTGTAGTTAAATAATTGTATTCATAACCCTAGACTTGTGTGGCTACTGTTGAAATAAAGAGCAATTTCTATTTTATTGTTCTGCTGCGTTATCTCTGATAAATGGCTTACTATTCGTTGGAGCAGTGTTCTACTAGGCAAACGAATAGTAATCCGTATGCCTAAGTGTGATTACCCTTGGGGTAATGACACGGGGCGTCGCAGAAATCCCTTCCGCTTTCCAAGTAGACAGTTTACAAATAAACACCACATAAGCCGAAAGAGCAACCACTCAAACACCAAATCAAATACTTCCTTTCTTCTTTGTGAACTGATAAGGACCACACATGCCATCATAAAGCCAAGCTCAAATTGCGAAAGACATCCGTCCACAACACAAAGCTCAAACGAGAATGAAGAAAACGCTTCACTACGCAAGGAAATATTCTTTTTCTCAGTTTCTCTTTTAGGAATAAAATCCCTCTCAAACCTTCGAATTCGAATTCGTCACAAACTACACGAGTTCAAATCTCTTAAATTAGCATCCTCAAAATTATGCTGAATATAAAATACATCATCCACACCTTTGTGGAAAGACTCTATTGATCCCACCAAAATACTCTAGACAACTCCTTCTGCTAACAAAATTAATTTGACAGATGGCACTCAAAGCACCTCAAAATAGATTTCACGTAATCACATCACCACAAAATTTTAAGAATAAACAATTCAGAATCCTTAATACACACGCTCATGTACTACATCAGAAGGGTTCTATCAATAATCATTCCACTGCTCAGAATACACCATAATTCTATTTTCTCTACACACAATCATTGAGTGGCCAAAGTTCTAGCATAAAAATACAAAGCACAAATTTAACCTCCAAGACCTCTACAACGAACTTCTCTTATAACAGATAGAGAAATCATCGGATTAAATCTCTAATCATTCCCACAATTCCAACATACTCACTCATTAACATCATCAGGAATGACCCACACAACCTCGCAATACTACCAAATTGCGCTACTCTATAAAATTGGTCAAGGTTTCCATACTTTCGATAATTCCCAACATTTCAACATGAACTAAGATCCTGGAATTACACTTTAACATAGGTTCTACTTAGTCATAACACTAATCAGTTTTACTTCAACGACAAATATTCCATTTGAATCAAATTTCCTCCAAGAGGTACAGGTCAGAACCAATTCATCTTCCACTACTCCTCCAATAGCTTGGTAGAAAAATCTCATCACTACCATTTCTTGACTACCACCAAACCGTTGCTAGTTATGCTTTTAAAACTATGCAGCACAAAACTGTTGATCCTTTCTCGAAAGAAATAGGCAAACAAGGACAAGTTTCGACACACCGGAAAATGTTGCTCCTCACAGTGAGTACAAGACCAAAAGAAATAATCCAATAGCGATGATATTGGAAAACAAAAGTTGAGATCACAGGTGAGGACACACGCCCCTTAAAAGATAATAGCAAATATCAACTAATAAGAATAAGACAATGCTATTGAAAATTAACAACTCTTGGACGGAAAAAACAGAAAGTTTAGGCACATTTAAATTAAACCGCAAGTTACAAAACTTGACTCCAATCCTCAAATACTCCTACTACAATCTTTCCTTTAACACAGAAGATAGTCCTTTGACTACAACAATTCTTTGCCATCTCAAACAAGATAAGTTCTTAAGACCAAACCACAAGAACCAATAAAATCTTTCAACACATTATTTTACTCGGAACAGTTCAACTACCACATAAAACATGAGATCCAAATGATCTCAACCGCAAAACTTGAAACACTTTTCATTTATAGAATATCACAAAAAGCAAGCAAATTATTCTCCTCTTAAAGGAATCAACATAATTTTCTTGGATTGCAACATCACGTTGCCAACTCAGACAAAAGAGTCTTTAAGATTAAATCACATGAATCTCTTAGGAACCAATAGGACATTTCAATACATCATTTTATTTAAAAATAATTTCAGCTACCACAAAATTCATGAGCTCCCAAAAGATCACAAAAGCAAAACTTAAAATATTCTCATTTAAGCAGTATCACCTTGGGTGATCAGATTATTATGAGAATTAACATCAATCTCACATTCTGACAATTTTAATAGCATCGATATCATACATTAGTGCCAAGAATCATCAAACTTTATTACCCCATTCTAAGGCTTTTCAAAAGAAGCACAAGTCACAAGGTTGAAACAAATTTATTTTAACAAGATCATACCATGCAATAGCAATTTCACAAGGCACGCTATTAAAGACCACTTACGAAATTCATCTACTCAACTGTTGGTGTGCTCAACACCAACTTCAGCTCTCATTATCAATTGACCATTATATTAATCATGCGTGTAAATATGATGCTAATTCTATTTGCAATCACATAACCATTTATAAATATAGATTCAACATTTCACCTTATGTTTAGAAATCAGTTCAAAACATGATTAAAGATTTACTAACATAGTTTCTATAAAACAAGGTTTCACAAATCGATACACCATCATCCATATAGTCCTTTATACAGGTTTCAACAACTTTAGCATGTTAAGAATTAGGTAAATCTAGCATTTATGTAAGATCATCAAATAGATGTTTACAAGATAGATTCATATCGATATTCACTCTCCTTGGTAACCCTGTTGATTCTAATTAGAATAAATATATTCTAAATGACAACTCGTCATGCAATCATTACAAGGCATCAATAAATTAACCGGTCACGCTACCGTGGACATCAGTTAAGATTAATTATGCATCATGCCAAATACCCAACTTGATGTCATAAACATTATCAATTATCTTCTTTACTTACAAATTCTCACTTAACACCACAAAATTTTACAAAGGGTTTTGACACTTTCTTTTTCAAAGAAAAGGTTCTAAACTCCAACACTCCAACTACTCCAAAAGAAATGAGTAGAGTCAAAACTTTCTTCAATGAAGTTTGTAAAAGATAATTTTCATTATCCAAAATGCCAAACGAATCATCGGATCACATTTTTCAACAAGAAAGGTAGGACTTTCATGAAAAAGAACAATCTTGTCAATAACAGCGTTTACAAGTAGCAAAGATAGCCCAGTCGGAGAGACAACAATTTCTTTGCCTTAACCATGGCAGGACAATGCAAAAAAATAACTTTGACGCTTTCTCTCATGAAAGGGAAGCATTAAACTTCATACTCAAAGTACCCCGAGAAGAATACATTGGGGCCCAAAGCTTCCTCACATTTAAGAACATGCAAATTAAAGCTTCTAATAACCAATGTATCAAGTGGTTAAACGAGTCGTGCTACCCAACAAGAAGGACAGAACTTCCAAATAAAAGATAAATCTTATAAATCAACTACATTTATAAACAACAAAACAACTCGTCATTCAGGAGATCAAAGGTTTGCTTTGAGGAACCATTAAAGGCCAATGAACTCCTCTCAACTGTAATGAACCACTAATCCAATAAAACTCACCCACCGCATCTGAACAAGAATAACCATTCCAAACTCAAGAAAGATAATAATTCTCCCAAAGAAACTCATACTCAAGACCCGGAACTAGTTGATTCGAGGTAGACGCTCCATTAATCTCAAAGCCTAAATGGTGGTGCAACCTGGCAACCCAAGGCTACAACTACGACCTAAATCTCTCGTCATCTACTATTATAGCATATAATAATCATATAGGCATATCATAAGTATTCATAACCAATTCATAACTGCAATGCTCAAAGCCACATAACGAAAACGTAAATGTAATGCTTGACCCATTCCCATCTTACTGTGCACAGTGTGTCAATTTAATATTCCAACTACCACAGACCTAAAACCCTCTCTGATAACAACTGTAACACACCAGCCCAACATAGAGCCTATGATGCTACCAATATACTCTACAGAACCAATTAATTTCAATCTTTTAATAAACAGTCAACGAATCATTCAACCATGAATGATATAATTACAAAATTCCACTATTCAAGAACTAGCACAATCTACAATTAGTCAAGACAAAGATTATCAACTAACCATTGAATATAATCCAAGCATGGATTCTTCTCTTTATCAACTGAGGTCTAAGACCTGCCGGGACCCAAAAATACACTCGACCCTCTGTATATCTTGCACTAGTCCAGATCACGCTAGTACACACAAGGACAACATCGGTGAAATATCAATTCCATATACAAAGATAACTAATAAATAGGCAAATACAATAAACATCAGAGTAAAGACCTTAAGGTCAAAGCTTACAATTAATGCCTCAGAAGGCAAAAAGCTCAATGAAGCTGCAGCAGAACGAAACGGGATAACTCCAGTGAAGCCCATCCATACGCCCACAGCAATCAATTTAAGGTCGCGACCTAGTTCTCCACGATCCTTGAAGTAGACCTTGTTGACTGGCGATTCCTTCAGTTCTGCTTGATTCGTCAAAGCAAGCGTGAGTACACACCGTACTCGCAAGTCATACCACAGAAATGCAATTATACATGTAGGCTTATTCCAAGGAATGGCATTACGTGGTTATTTTGCGTAAATGCAACATTTGCAATTGAATACAAATAATAGATTGAAAGCAAGTAAAACAAATAGATAATCATAATTTAACAATTTGATTTCACAAAGACACACACAACTCTAAGCAGATTATTCACATAGCCATATGATTTAGATCACACAGCTCCTTCCCACAGCTTTATGAAAACTACCCCCGGGTGAAATCCCCGAGCATGTCCATGACCGCAGACGCGGCTATGTGAATAGATTGTTTAACACTCTGCAGAGTTTGTATACTTTACCCACACGATGCAATCAACTTGTATGGAGCTGATCACAACAAAACCTTTCAGAAACTTCATCTCAACATTGACACTCTCAGTGTGCTTACGAACTGTCATACCAAACTATACACAGTGGATGGTACGACACACACCGTTGGACAGGGAAGCGGCGAACCGTCCCGCGATGTGACTACTTGGTAGAACACACCTCCACCCATTCACACAGCCTAACCTACTACCTGTGTAATCAATGTCAAGACTCCGTAACTTACTAAGTTAGACCCGTCCCATAACAGGCATGTGGTTGTACGAGAGGCCCAGTTGAATGGCGCACAAAGTTAAGTCCTCAATTGACCAAGGCAAGACTTCCAAATCTCTAACTAAGCCACATAGATTATTTTGACACACAGATTCATATTCCCAATTCACACAGCCACCATGTCACACAGTTTCCACCACTTGCCTCAGTCTAAATCCTTTCCCACCCGGTTGGTTAAGTGCAACACATGCCATAATAGCACACAGTACACACAGTTTTATCACATAGTTCCATAGTCACTTAGTCAAGTTGATAATTGCAACTTTACATGAAAAGGTGATTCGTGGCATAGCTAAGCAATCTAATCGCATCTAACCAACCCACGTTAGTGCTACAATAATACCAACTAATAAATAAACAAGCTAGGGTGACAAAAGATTAAGACATAACAAGTAGACAAGGAGGTTATAACAAATTTGGATTATTAACTAAACCCAAAAGCATTTAAATAAATACTTAAAGTAAATGCAATAATTTGAATCAAGATACTTTTAGAACACTGGGATTCAATATGATCAAAGGTACAACTTGCCTTGCTAGCAATGACGATCTTATTTAACTTTAATCTTCTACTTCCTTGATCTTCTGCTCCTTCTTGATCCGCACTTCTCGCAGTATCGATGTCTACTCGCAAACAAGCAAATAAACCAAATAAATCACTAACAGAGAACAAACAAACTCTAAAAATTAAATAATAATCTCAGATAAATAGATATTGAATTGAGATGAATTAGGACTTTGAATGAACTCAATCGGAGTTCGGATTGAAAGGATATGACTCTTGGAAGAATCACAAGAAATGATGAAGTCGAGAGAGAAAAGAATATTCAAATAATATTCTTTCGGATTAAATCATTAACTAGAATTGGAGACTTACAAGTGGAGTCCACTGGTAAGCTAGAGAGAACAAAGGTAGAGAATGACATGTGGGACCAAATGGATTTTAGAAATTAAATTAATTTCTGAAAAAGGAACAGTGGATGACGGGTGAGACCCACTGAAAAAATGAATTTCTAGAATTATAACAATTCTAGAAATAAGGTAAAGGGAAAGACAAGTGGGCCATTGGTCCATAGACCAAGTCCACAGGCTAGGGTTTGGTGCATGGTGAACTGAGTTCACAGAATATGGTCTGACAAGGTGGGGACCACGAGTAAATGACTCGGCTCATAGTGAGCCAAGTCTACCCGGGTACAACTTAGGGTTAGGTTTAAATCTAGGGTTTGAGATGTCTCGCTGACGTATGGGGTCCACAAGGCATAGAATAGGTCCACATGAACCAGGTCCATACGACTTTGGTTTAGGGTTTGGGCTAAGAGTGTGCCACGTAGGCGCTGGCAATGCGGCCTTGTGCGAACGGAGAAAATGAGGTGGCAAAAGGTGGCGGCTACGTGGCGCAACGAGGCGGTGAGGCTGCCGATGTGGTGGGTAGTGCTATCACAGCACTAACATAGCTGCAACGCAGGATGAAACGACCACATGGTGGTGACATGGCGACGTGGCACCGAGTGACAAGAGGTGATAGCGAGGTGGTGTGCACAAGGTCGATGACGTGACTACCACAGAGAACAAAGGGGGTGATGTGGCCGCGACAACCGCGAGCACGTGCATTTGTCTGGTTCGCCCTAACGTCGCGGACCCGTTTGTCAACAAGACAGAAGAGAGCAAAGGGGTGCTGGGCCCACACGGAAGGGACACAGAGGGGTGGCGCAGCAGCCATGGTCGTCTCGGGTTGTCCCTAACGGCGATGAGAGGCGGCGCTAAGCGGCGTCTCCCATGAGGTCACCGAGGGTGAGGCGATTCAATGAGCGTGAGAACGGCGAAACAAACCGGGTGGCGACGCTTCAGATCAAAACGCGACGAGGCCTCGGTGGTGGATCGGTGACGACAACCACTGCCAAGGACACAGGGGCACGGTCCTGAATTGGATCTGGACACCCGATCGTCACAGAGAAGCGAGAGAGAGGGAAGGTAGGGCCCACATGGAAGGCGCACAGAGGGGGCACACTGCTGCCAATTCTTGCACACGGTCACAGGAGATGGCAAGCAATTGGAAGAAAGAATTAACACAAGGGAAAGATGATCTTTGGCCTCACATCATTGTAGGAACCAACATATGAGTATATACACACAGGACACATAGAGGCCTCAACAGACATGAACACGAACATGAACAGGGGCACGGGCACAGTAGCTCACCAAGCTCACCGGCCATGGTGGTGGGAATGCCTAAGCAATGGTGGTGTAGAGGCTTCCACGAGATCAATCGGTGGCAAGGCAAGGGCGAACGCCATGGGTTCAAATGAGCTCATGAAGCGGCGATGGAAACCGAGGTGAGGGCGGCTCGGCGAGCGCGCAGGACGAGGGAGGAAATCAACGCGGCGGGGCTCGGCGACGGCAGCCACGGATCCGAAGGGGTCCAAGGCGGTAAGAACCGGCGAGGGGGATGAGAGGAGACGGGGAATAGGGCCTCACCGGTGAACGGGGATGAGCTCGGGGATGACGTTAATGGCGACGACGGCTCGGGTTGGAGAGGGATGGCGCTCCGGTGGCGTGGTGACCACGGCGAGCGCGGGTCAAGGACGAGGGCGGTGCGGTGAAGGCGAAGGGGCACCGAGTCGGCGGCGGCGGGAGCTCCGAATCGGTGTCCATTGCGGCGGCGGCTTCAACTCGGCGATCTCAGGCAAGACGACGGCGACGTCTCCATTGTGGAAGCCTCTGACCTCGAAGGCGACAGGTGAGGGCGGGCGGTGCGCACGCCGGCGCTATAAAGATCTCGAATAGCGACGGCTAGGGCATGGCGGCGGCGGAGGACACGACGGCGAGGCGGGCGCCGAGTGGCGGCGCCCTTATGGCGTGAAGACGCTAGGGCACGGACGCCTATAAAGCGTGGCGGCCACGCATCACACACAAGGCCTTCGCCAAAAGCGGCGGCGGTTATGGCGCCAAGACGCTGCGTCGCGTTAAAGCGTTATATGCTGCTGTAACAAGCGCCCAGGTGGAGTTAGGGTTAGGCGGCGGGGAGTTGGCTGGGTCAAGCAGGCTGGACCGGGCCGAGCGGAGCAGAGAGGCAAAGTGGGCCGATCCAATTCGGCCCACGAAGGAAAATTGGAATAGAAATGAATTTCCGAATTAAGAAAAGACTGGAAATTCAAAAGAGCTCAAATAAATAGCAAATAAATTCAGAAAAATCCAAGAAAATACACAAAAATTCCTTGGAGCACAAGGAACCCAACTAAAACTGATTTTATTTAAATTGATGTTTAGATTAGTCAAATTAAATATTTTAAGGTTAGGAAATTCCCTATTAAGCTTTATTAATTCGAATAAAATTGGCGAAATTTTCCAGGGACCTAAACTAAATAAAAGATTTTTGAAAAGCCAAATTTTGGGATGTTACAAAGACAAACCATCCATGCTACGCAACAGCAGCAATTATTTAAATGGTTACATCTAAAGCGTTAAGAATCATCCAAGTTATGAGGATGATAGTATAATCCAATTAAACAATTTAATCCATCAAATAGAATTAAATGAACTCAAATAACGGGGTTTAAGAGCACAAATAAAACATCCACCACGAAGGATGGTCACAGACTGAATCTAAAGGAATTATCATGAATATGAAATTTAGGTAAATGATCTAATTTATTAGTCGTGGTTTGTGTATTCATGATGTGAATCAAGTCTATCCCTTCCTATGCATGTCGCTGCCTCGAGAGGTACCTAGAAAACACAACACAACAAGAATGAGTCCACGACTCAGCAAAGTACAACAGTAATAAAACAAAACCTCCTAACCAGTCAATGAGGATACCATTTCCCTTTATGAACATCAGCAATGAATCACAAATCCATCTCTTATGCGTGTATGCAATGCATATGTCAAGAATGCTCTTTCTTCAACTTCTTTGCAATTATCAGTAATGCCAAGTAGTGTATCCATCGATACATACTCAAGCCTGTGCCCTTAGGCACAGGGACCTCATGCCCACACTCCACGAGTGTGGGAACCCAAGCCCGCACAGTGCATGACGGGGATCCAATGCCTGCCCAATGCATGACGGGGATCTCAAGAACAATCCTTGGCTACCACGTAGTCCAAGGTTCAGAAATGAATGCCATTATGCAAATTGAACTCACAATCTCAATTCATCAAGAATATTTAATGCTCAGTGATATTATCAAACATAAAACTTCATAATTAAATCATGGCAATTAATATGAATGAAATATCGCAATATCATTATCACTGCTTGCACTTGCCTCAACCGTGAGACGGAAGACAAAAACAGAAAATTCTAGCCCCGGGGTCCACCACCACCTGGAAACCGTAATACAATATACTAAGTACACTAATCAAAAGTGTACAGCATTTCAATGGAACAAAACGAGAACAAGCGCCCCTAATCGAAACCCGAACATATAACCAATACACTCTCAAATTTCCAAATATGTCTAAACAGACAGCTGTTAAGGAACAATTCATAACTTTGAGTCAAAACTCCAAAATCCATGAATAAAATTTTCCTAGAACCTACACAAGCCTAGCTACAACTTCTCAGATGATCGAAAGATCATATTAGCTCATCTAAGCCATTGTTTTTAATCCCGAAGACTAATATGTCATCTTCGATACTACTAACTTGTGAATTTCATAACTTTTGTTTGGTACAACCAAACACATTGTTATAATACTCTATGGAAACTACAGGAAACCAGCTATCTCAATAAAATTATCACAGATATCCCCACCGTGCAACAAAGGTTGAAAACAGTCAAGAAAAACTCTTCTGTCCACAATGGAGGGACAGATTACAGCATTAGTTCCTAAAATTCATATCTTTTGATCTAGAAATCCAAAAATTATGAAATTTAACTTTATGGAAACATAATGAAAATACCTACAATTCTCATGCAGAGCAACTGACCCAATTCGGCCATCTCCAAGATCACATTTACAGATCTATGTTCGCTGCATAAGTCTTGAGACTGATTTAACATCCAGTCTTGCAAAATTCATAACTAATTCATCGATGATCCAAAAAATATGAATTAAGACTTTATAGAAAGCCTATGCGAAACCCAACATATCTCTAGGATACACTAATCCCTGAATCTGCTTGGAACTAATCCAAATTCGTGCGACAACAGATCACAAATTAACCGATCTCATCGCACTAGTCGAGAACAAATTAACGACTACAAATTGCATATGAAACATCTACTAAAACCAATAGGGATTGTGAATTTACCCATGAAATCCCGCTGCATTTCATTGAATCCCCTCGTGAAGAACGCCCCCCACCTTCTTTCTCTTCTTTTCCCTTTTCCTCTCTTCTTCTCCCTTCTTCTCCTTCCACCATGGTCGGCAGCACCTCGGAGCTTCTTCCTCCTCTTGGTAGATCAGCAGGGAGGGGGGGCTGCTATAGTACCATGCGCTGTGCATGGTACTGTAGCAGAAGATAGGGTTTTGGGGAAGGGCACCCCCCATCTTGACTCCACTAAATGGCCAGCCCACTTGGCTATGACGCCTTGAATTTTCTTTTAATTTACCTCTCTAAATAATATTGTCCTCTCTAATATTTATTGCATTTACTAACGAATATTCGGGATATTACACATTCAAGTCCCAATTCTTGAACAAACATTTTGGTGAGTATTTTAGATTTTTGAATGGGCTGACATTGTACAGTATCAGGTTCTGCAATGATCTTATGGACTTGTAATGTGTTGCATGGACTTGTAATGGAATCCTGAACATTGTACAGTATTAGGTTGTTTTGCTCCAGAAGTCCATTACATTTTGTTTTATGCACTCTTGATTGGAACCATTGGAAGTACTGCAATATTAGTCCTGGATGTGAATGCAAAAGATCATTGGAACCATTGGAAGTACTGCAGTATCTACTCTGCCTAATCAGTCCTAGAGCCAGTGGCATTCGGTTCACCCAAAGGGACATTTGATCCTAGTCATACTTCTGGACTGAAATAGTCCCAGTGTCATGCTTCTGGACTGAGACATACTAATCTGGACCAACAGGATATGCATGGTCTTCGCTTCGCCTAATCACCCCGAACCAAAGTGGTATCTTGGTTCACCCAAAGGGACATTTGGTCCCAGTCATGCTTACCATTCAACCTTTCAAGGCTCCATACGAACTACTGCATCAAAACCAGCAAGTGCACCCTCCGGGTCTGTCTTGACCATACCTGCGGAAAGACAAATATCAAACTGTGCAGCACTATATGCATGAAACACTACAATCCAGAAATTAATAGCATTTGCAAATGTGTGGCAATTGTAAGCAAACAATTTATGCAAACATCGTTGTGCTCCAATCTCACAGATCAAGAAGATATAGGACCAACCATAACCCCTAGTATTTGAGTTCTACTAGATAACATTCTCTGAGGCATATTGGGTTTGTGCAAACATATGGATAAATGATCAACCAATCCAATAAGCCTTTTCGCATTCAGAAAATTGACTGAAATCTAAAGAAAACAAGCCTCCACAAAAAAAAACTAAGGCATTAAGCATTTAAGCCTTTGGCGACTCACATGCCTTACAAACTGTACAGCATGCCTCCAGAACAATTAAACTCCAAAATTCATACAGGATACAAACATTGCTAACACTCCAAAATTCATTTAGCTACATCAAGAATCCAGAAACATTATGTTTCATACATCCAAAATATAACACTACATTGCTAACACTCCAAAATTTATACATCCAGAACCATTACATAGAAATAACATAGCCATTACACATTTAATTGACATTCTTTGCAATGAATAATCCTAAGAGGAACATTAAACATGCAACAGGAACCATTTTGGATATTAACACCAGAAAAAATGGTATGTTAGTTTAGAGCATCTCATGTTCATCGCCAATTCAAAAAGTTCAGTAATAAGAATCGGAACATTTGCCATAAGAAATGTTAGCATTGTTAGTTCAGAGCATCTAATGGCAAAGTCTGCAAGAACCTAAAGTCACGCAATGTTAGTTCGAGCAAGGGACTCGGCGCAAGGGACTCGGTCCAAGGGAAGGGCGGGTCGATGGTTGCTTACCTCACACAGGCCTTATCATGCGCAAGTGGGGGCGCCGCGGCGTTGGGGCGAGGGCGATCGACTTAGGCGGGACCAGGGCTATTGCGCGGAGACTTCGGCGGGGGTGGCGGCGCACCGGCGTAGGGCGACTGGGCATAGCCGGCTTGGAGTAGCGTAGATGGTGCGGTGGAGCAGACTCGACTGTCCTGCAAATGGGGCGGACTAGACTCGAGCCGCCGGCGCGTAGGGAGGAAGGCGGATGCAGGGCCAACGGCGCCAAACCATAGCTTCGCCCTTCTCCTGCGAATGGGGCAGAGCAGCGCCGCCTCCTGTGAATGGGGCTCGGGGGGATGCGAACGAAGACGAGGGTTTTTTTCCGCTTAATGGCCGGAAGTGGGGAAGTGGGGGCAAAGCTACGCCGTTGATGATGAAACGGATGATCAGGGGGGAAATATCAGGTGCACAAGACCCATTTTGTGGACATATGGACAAACGCAATCGTGGCCATCCGACCCGAAATCAGCGGGCGTGATGGAAGCGGGGCGTTCCCACCTTCTCACTTATGGTGTTTTTGCTTTTTTCACCCACACCACCGATACGATTTTACGAAACCACCCCAAACCCCACCCGTTCAGTCTCCCCCAAATCCCCTATATGAGCCGCCCGTGTCCACCACCAGCGAGTGGAGGGGCGGCCAGTGTTGCTGGAGAGCGGAGGAGGTTAGCGTTGCCAGAGAGCAGAGAAGGCTAACAGGGTCTCGACGGTGCGGAAGAAGATGTGTCTAGATCCGTCCACCACTACTTCACCTAGCTGGGCTTCTTCCTCAACGCCGGCGAGAGGAAGAGGTGGAAGAGGCTGTCAACGAGCGAAGGAAGTTGTCGGGGCCTCAACGGCACAGAGGACGGTGGCATGGCATCCGTCGCATCGAGATGTGGCGAAGTGGCCGCGGTTGCCTGAGATCCAATGGTGGCTCAGTCTTGTTTGTATGACGTTCTTGGACAAGGTCTTGTATCCTGGAATTTGTACTAGAATTTATTCCCAATTTGTCTCAAAATTTTGTTCCCTAGAGTCCCTTCCCGTCGCTGCTTGTTTTGGCTGTGTGAATGGTTGTTTCAGTTGTTGAGGTTGTATTGTCAAGTGAAATTGTGACATGAACTTATGAGAAATTGTCATGTCTATGCTTCCCAGTATTCATGCCCTGGATGCTTTCAGAAATTGTGAGACATTTGTTGTACAATCCATGATGTGCGGTAACATAACAATGAACTTTACTAAATCGAATAAATTCAAACCGAAAAGAATACGCTGCTGTTGCCATTTGCTAGTTGATATTGCATCAAGCATAGCAAAAGTAGAGAGTACATGGCACAAGAAAAGCCATAACTGAATTGGTTCTCAAACACCTAAATTGGTTTCATTCATCAACCAACAATCGTGATTCAGCACTCAGTTCTTGCCAATTGAGATAGTTTATATTGTCACATATTCATCAACAGTATCCAGGACGTCGCTTTGTCTCAAGAATTCTTCTATCAGGTGTAAAAAGGATTACAAAAGTCCAAACGTTCAGCTACTGTTCTCCAATTATACACTCATTTTGCTCTCTTCTTCTGATCAAGACTTATACAAATATTTGCAATCGGTAATCTGGCACTTCCAGTTCCATTCAGCAATTTGCATTATTTTCACAGAAAACTTTTAGACAAGTTAATTTTGCATTGAACAATTCGAGTAGCATATTAGCATTGGACAACCTGCTTTGCATTGAACTCAACATATTGGCATTGAACAATTTTCTCAGGAAATATTCATACAAGAGGAAAGCATGTACTATTTCATTCAACAATCTGACACAACTGGGGTACAATTTTGGAGGGCAAGCTGATACTATTCACTTTACAACAGCATCCGATTAGTTGTACATTACCAGAAACCTTCTTTACAACATAGTAGGATTCAACATTGGAGGATTTCCATCTTTACAATAGAGTAGGATTCAACATTGGAGGATTTCCATCTTTACAACATAGTAGGATTCAACATTGGAGGATATATCAGGAAACATTCATACAAGTGATTTTTTGCATTCAACAGTTCGAGTTGCTACAAAGCAACATTAGCTACACACCAATGGTAGCCCTCCCTCCATGGAAGAAGATGACGAGGACGAGTGCACGCCCAACGCGGTGGGGTTCATCAACTTCCCGGCTGTACGGAGTATGCGCAGCTTGGCTGTAGGTCACGCATTGGTGGCCACCTACGGCGGAGAGAGCAAAGGCGACGAACCCACCCCATCAAGGTCCCATCCATTGGTTGTGGAGGGAGTACATAATCAATGGCGTTGGATGGGATACCACCTTAGGAGGCGGCTATGTTGGTCGGAGAAGGCGTTGGAGGGGACGCATGCGTTGGGAGGCGGCTATGGTGGTCGGCGCTAGCGCTAGCTGGAGGGGAGGAGCCTAGGGAGGCGGAGACGTCGGCGGCGCCAGTGAGGGGAGGATGTGCAACCATACAACCCTAGTTGAGATTTGGGAGGAGAGGAATGGCGCTCGGTGGTGTCAGACCTGAGAGGAAAGGCACTCGGGGGAGTAGGCGCGACGGCCAAGGGCAGCGACCATGGGCGGTGTCTCCTCTCTCCCTAGCCCTAGCTGGTGTGAGGATTTAGGAGTGGGGATTGGGAGGGAGACCGAACGGGTTGGGGAAGGTGACTGCATGGGGTTTTCGTAAAAGTTTGGTGGATTGAGCGGGGGCAAAACGCAAAAGCGCGTAAGTAGGGAGGTGGGAGCATCCGCCGGCATCTGGAGCGCCCGTTTTGGATTTGATGGCCGAGATGGAGTATGTCCATATGTCCACAAAATAGTTATTGTGCACCAGATATGTTGCCATGATCAAGATCATCCATGTCCATATGTGCACACAAGTATGCATGTGCATAGGTATGTCATCGACAATTATAGATTAGGCCTTGAGCTCAAAAATAAAAACTTGTTATTTTAATAATACAAGTTTCAAACAAATCACTAGATTTAACATTGTTGCACAACAAGTAACAACCCCTTTCAACAATATACCGTTAACAAGAATGTATAACAGTGATCGAAAAATAATCACAGAGAATAGAATATATTGATTGAAAGAGCTACAAGAACAGCAAGTATAACAGGATGAAGCAATTTGCTCAAAACAATACAAAACAGTAAGTGATCTGACACCTCAACATATAATCTATATATACTATACTCTATGTCACATTCAATTTCATTTTGACATCAATTCATCATAGAGCATTTAAACCGAGCCCACAACACCACTTTGTAATATATCTCAGTACTAGAGTTAATCAAATTGACTTAATTTGAAACTTCTACTAGCACAACACATATGCAAAAGTAATGAAAAAAATTAAAACAATAATACTCTCGAAGCGGATGGCACTCAAAGCCACCGAGCAGTAAACCAGGCAAGGCAAGTGAATCGCGCTATCTCAGAAAACAAATCGCCCCGCTGTGCCACGAAGAACGGATGAGGTCGTCGGAGATACATTTCCAATTCGCAATTTCGGGACACACCAAAATCACAAAGTCGAGATACAGAGATGCCGCACAAAACCAACCAACAAGATGCTCTGGCCGAAAGCACCAAGGAGCACCGAGTCACCAAAGAAAAACTGAACTGAAGTTCTTCTTCCTCTCCGAGATCAAGCCAACAGCCGGACAAAACCAAAACCCCAAATGCGCAAGATCCCGATTCCCAAACCGAACACCCACAAAGGAAATAGCGCAATAATGGAACCAGCCGAATGCGCACAACAGGGAGGTTTAGAGCTCACCTCTGACGGCACCGAGGCAAGCACGGCGGCGCGGGAGGTCCAAGAGCCCTAAGCCAAAACCTAATCGGGCGGAGAAGAAGAACCAAAATTAGGGAAAAAGCTCACTAGAATTTCGGGGTCAGAGAAAAGACCAGAGGAGCTACATCGCCACCGCTAACGGTCCGCACGCAACGCGCCCGAACCGCCCACATCGCCCGCGTCACATGACCTGCCGCTAGGCCAAAGGCCAAGCTCCCAGGCCTCACGCTCACTCGGTTAGGTTTGGAGACAATGTCTCCAACCTTATCCTCCCCCCATCTCAATGATAGGTGGGCCCCACACCTTTTCTTTTCCTTGCTATTTATTCTTTTCTCAAATGAGAAATTACCAAATAGCCCTCAATTAACAACAGTCCCCATCAATTTATAAATTTGATAAAAGATGTTCAAAGTCTTGTTTAATATATAGTTGTTCGACGATGGGTACCTTCCGGGTTTGAACCCAAAGCCTAGCAACAAGGACTACGACTCTGCACAGATAGAGAATGACTTCGCCTGGATCCAATGCCTTGGTGTGAGAATTTTCGCCCAAGTTACATTCTGTACAGGGTGGCTTGCCCTTTTCCCTCTCGGGTTGGGATGTTACGATCATATCCCCGTATCTAGCTCATGAGTACTTAAGAAAGTATACCCTTATCTTCCTTTGATCATGACCTCACAATCGTACTCAAGTAGGCGAATTCTTCAGGGAATCCTATAGGATGATTCTCGATGCCATATAGGTATCGAATTCATTAAGAGCTATTGCTCAACCTCCTATACAGAAATAGCATTGTAGCTAATGAGAACCTTTAGATGTGTTCTATAATCCCACATAGTTTATTATCCTAGAGCCTAGTTCACGGGATCTCCGATCTACTAGGATAGGTTACCACCAATGTGAGCCTTTACACGGGTATGAGCCCAATTCCCTTTGACGTTGCAAAGATGGTCTTCCACGCCAATCCTTTGGTGAAAAGATCTGCCAAGTTCCTTTCAGACTAGATGTACTCCACAGAAATAACACCCGTCTTTCTGGCATGCCTTACTGACTTAAGTCGCCTCTTTATATGTTTTGAGGACTTCATATTGCCCTTCCTACTCTTCGCCTTAACCAGAACGGTTTGGTTATCGCAATAGGTTAATACAATTGGAATTGAATTTTTCAGCACAGGTAGGTCAAAAATGAGTTCTCTAATCCATTCCGCCTCTGTAGCCATTGAAGTGCTACCAACTCAGCCTCCATGGTGGATCATGTAAGGATAGTTTATTTAAAAGACTTCCATGAAACAACCCCACCTTCTAGAGTGAAAACATAGCCACTCGTAGCCTTCATGTCATCCGAGTCACTGATCCAGTTAGAATCACTGAATCCTTCCAAGACTGTCGGATGGCCACAATAATGTATTCCCAAGTTTGTGGTCCCCTTTATATACCTAAGTATCCTCTCTAGTGCTATCCAATGATCATCTTCTAGATTGGATGTATAACGACTCAATTTGCTTATCGCATATGAGATGTTAGGTTTCGTTGCACTAGTTAGATACATTAAGGATCCAATTATTTGAGAATATTTAAACTAGTCTTTTTCATGTCCAATATTTTTATGTAGCTTAACATTTGGATCATAGGGTGTGTACGCAGACATACAGTCCATGAATCCAAATATGGTTAAGACCTTGTCCACATAATGGATTGTGAAAGAATGATCACATTCTCACCCTTTATCAGCTTGATGCTTAAGATAACATCAGCTTCACCCAGGTTTTTCATATCAAAAATCTGGGAGAGGAAAGACTTTGTTTAATTGATTGCATCCATGTTGGTCCCAAAAAGCAATATGTCATCCCCATAAAGACACAGAATGACACCTTCGCCCCCACTAAACCGATAGTAGACACATTTATCGGTTTCATTTACACAAAAGTCGATCGAGGTCATAGTACTATCAAATTTCTCATGCCATTGCTTGGGAGCTTGCTTTAGACCATACAAATATTTAATCAATCGATAAACTTTCTTCTCTTGCCCTTCAACCACAAAACCATCAGGCTGTTGCATGTAAATCTCTCTCCTCATCTAACTCTCCATTTAGGAAAGCGGTCTTTACATCTATTTGATGTATTTGGAGTTTGTATGCGGCAACTAGTGCTAAAAGCACCTGAATTGTGGGTAAACGAGCCACAGGAAAGTATGTATCAAAATAGTCTTCACCCTTTTTTGCGTGAAACTCTTAGCCACTAAACGGGCATTGTACTTTTCTATAGTACCATCAGGTCTACGCTTCATTTTAAAGATCCATTTGCAGCCTGTTGGCTTGTATCCAGATAGGAGGTTCATAACCTCACACGTTCCGTTAGCTATGATAGAATCCATTTCACTACTGACAGCCTACTTCCACTAATCCACATCCGGGAATGCGTATGCCTCTGAAAAGGGTTCGTGGTTTATCATCAACGACATAGGTGACACAGCCATCGCCAAGAGACTTTTCAGTCCATTGCCTCTTACTCCTCCTCAATTCCAACTCTGGAGCGGTGTTTTCTACACCAGGAAGAATATAGTGTTCATCTGAACCACTGTGGTCAATGTTGTAAGAATAATTCATCTATCACACCGACGGGCCCGCCTCGTAAGACACGATCTGCACTGAGAAATTTATTGTACTCATGAAAGACTCAGAATACCCTTGCTTGTACCCCTAGGCTAGCAATCCCATCAAGGGTATTTCACATTTGTACAAAGCTTGGGAGCCTATAAATATTCTATATATCCCTCCTTTCAGAGGGAGGGCTCTCTTGAGCAATAAAGAAGTATGTTCAAATCGGTGAGCCCTCGGGGCCCCTCTCCTGAGGTAACCCCTCGCTGGCTCACCGACAGTAGGCGGTCCTCTGACCTCTAACTCAGATAAATCCTCGTGTCATTTTTACCTCGTGGACGATGGCCGTCCGACGGCACGACGCCCACCCTCACCCGTGTTGGGTTTTTACACCTACAATATTGGCGCCGACCGTGCGGGACGAGCTAGTCGATGAAAGGCTATGTCTCCTACCAAAAATACTCTAAGTCCACGAAACCTCCTCCGACTCAAGGGCAAGATCTCGTGGACGACCCATCCGCTTCTTTGAAGGAGCTCTCAAATGAGCACCCTCATCGGAGATCGAGCTATCCACCCTGGATGGCAACGCCCCACATGCCCTGGGCTCCCATGCGCATCCTCCTCCCTTGTGCGAAGTTGATGCGAGGCCCATCCATGGGCGCAGCGCTCAAGGCACCATCGCAGCCGAAGGCTAAGGATTTCGAGGCCAACCATCACCCCGGACGCATGACGTTCATGCGCACGAGCGATGAAGGCTCGCCACGAGGCTCGCTTCAGAATGCCGCCGTTAGGGACAATCTCGACATATAAATCTCAGATGGGCTCTCAAGACACTTTCCTTCAAGGGATTTCACCCCGTGGTGCATAGGGCGCATAACCGCCGCGGTCTCCCCTAACAAAAGTCCATGGTGGCTTGGGCGTCCGTCGCCTCCACCATGGCAGGTCGTGTCCTATTGGCCCTAGGGCATGAGCGACCACCCCTATGGTGCATAGGGCGTACGACCGCTGCAGTCTCCCCTAACAAAAGTCCATGGTGGCTTGGCGTCTGCCGCCTCCACCATGGTGGCTCGTGGTCCCATCGCCCTAGGGCATGAGCGACCACCTCGTGGTGCGAGGGCGACGACCTCCGTGGTCTCCCTAACAAAAGTCCATGGTGGCTTGGGCGTCTGCCGCCTCCACCATGGCGGCTCGTGTCCTACTAGACTTAGGCATGAGCGACAACTTTGGTCCAAGATTAAGTTGATGGATGTGCCGAGGACTCGCCCTCCCTAGACCTGTGCCACGCACGAACAACCTCCGAGTCCCCACAGGCATAGCTCCATTGCTTCGCAAGGGTTAACCATTCTCATGCATTCCCGATCACCACAAAAAATCACCTACGGGGTAAAAGGGCTCCATCGCCCCCATAGTTCGGTGCCCACGATTTAGCCCCGTGGACACCATCAGTGTGCCCGTGACTTACTGTCGAGGGCACAAATCCAAGGTGCCCATGAGTTAGCCTCATGGGCGCCTCCAAGTCCACTGGGGGCTACAACCCCTAGTGGTCATTCGGTGCCCCACGATTTAGCCTTGTGAGTGCCACCGGTGTGCCCGTGACTTACTGTCAGGAGCACACGTCCAAGGTGCCCATGAGTTAGCCTCATGGACACCTCCAAGTCCACTGGGGGGCTACCATCCCTAGTGGCCATTCGGTGCCTCACGACTTAGCCTCGTGGATGCCCCTCTGGCGTGCCTGTGACTTAGTGTTGCGGGCACACCTTCAAGATACACATGAGTTAGCCTCATGGGTGCCTCCAAGTCCACTGGGGGGCTACCACCCCTGTGGGTCATTCGGTGCCCCATGATTTAGCTTTGTGGCCACCCCTCTGATATGTCCATGACGCAGCCTCAGAGCTCGAATCATCTACCGTCGACTTGGCCCATATATTGATCAAGGACCATCATGCTCGCATAAGGCTATCACCTCGGAGATCTTAGTATCGAAAGTGATGGGACTCTACTAGTCCTCAAAGACTTCGATCAATGCTTATGTCAAACGAATGTTATCTTGCTACAAGAAATAAGTGTTGATCATTCTCTTTCCCGCAGAGACGCCGTGTTATCTACTCCGTCCTCGCAACGCTCTAGATTGAATCGCGATGATTCCGAGGAGTTCTACTGACAACTCTCATCAAGCCACTGAGCAAGAGGAGGACAACTTTGCCTACTTAGGCTTCGCTGACGCACCGCCGGCCTCAAGGCTATGCCTCGGCTCGGCTGAAGGCCTAAGACTTCGCCACAAAGGCTTCACTTCGACGCCATCACCTGGTCTCGAAGGCTATGCCTCGGCTCGCTGACCTCAAGATCCAAGACTTCGCCACATAGGCTTCACTTCAACGCACCGCCCGCCTCGGCTATGCCTCGGCTCGGGACCTCGCTGTTCAGAACTTCGCCTACATAGGCTTCACTTCAACGCACCGCCCGCCCAAGGCTATGCCTCGGCTCGTGCCTCAAGACCCGAGATTTCACCTACATAGGCCGCTATGACGCGCGACTCACCTCGAGGGATATCCTCGGCTCGGCTGACCTTAAGGCCCAAGACTTCGCCACAAAGGCTTTCGGCTCCAACATGCCTTCCACCTCAAGGCTATCCTCGACAGTATGGTTCAAGGCCCACGACTTCGTCTACATTGTGCAGCCACGATGCGCCGCCCGCCTAGAAGGTCAGAGCTTTGATGGGCTTTCTTGGCCCATGACTTTGCTCGCGACAAAGCTTCGCTCGATGCACCCCCGCTCGAGGGTTGTGCCTCGGTGGGTGCCTCAAAGATTCAAGATTTCATCTTCGAGGATGGAGCAACAAAAGCCACCCCACACGAAGGGCCAACGAGAAGCGCCAATTTAGTACCGCCTCACGTGGAGCACTCACGCGACATGGAGTACAAAATAAGATAAGTCTTTGGGCACCCACGCATCTACCAAGCCAAAATTGGCTAAGTCACGGTGCCCTTTAAGATATTCCTCACTCTCGTGCCACAAGACCGAGTCGAATTTGGCAAAGTCTCGAGTGCCTCGTGATTCCGATCAGCCGAGTTTGGCCAAGTCTTTGGCCAAGCATATTCATCAACAAGATACAAGACCTCAAGACTCTTCTTGCCCCTGCATCCTTGCAGCACCAAGGCGGGGGCTAGTGTTGAGTAATCCTACCATCTCGTCTCTGCACGAGCCCTGACCTCGGGGCACCTACGCGATGACTTTGTGTAACCACCGAGGGCCGTCGCCGTGCCTTCGTTGACATCGTGCCTTCGCGCTTGCCCTCACGCCCGAAGACTTCGCAAAGCCCTCGTGCCCGAGGCCTTCGCAAAACCCTCGCGCCCGAGGACCTCACAAAACCCTCGCGCCCGAGGCCTTCGCCAAATCCTCGCGCCCGAGGCCTTCAAGAAACCATCGCTACCGAGGACTTCAAGAAACCTCGCGCCGAGGCCTCGCAGAAACCCTCGCGCTCGAAGCCTTCGCAAAACCCTCGCACCCGAGGCCTTTGCCAAACCCTCGTGCCCGAGGCCTTCGCAAAACTCTCGCACGTACCCTCGCGCCCGAGACAGGCCCTCACGCCATCACGACACCCTCGCGCCCGTGGTGTCCTCGCCCCTCGTGATACCCTCGCCCCTCGCGGTGCCCTCGACCCTCGCGACACCCTCAGGGCCCTCGCACCATCACGACACCCTCACGGCAGCCTCGCCCCTCACGGCCATGCTCTCGCATGCCATCGCGCGGCCTGTGCCCTCGCACCTGAGCCTTCACGCGCCGCATGCCCTCGTGCGCCCGTGCCCTCGCACACGAGCCTTATTGTTCACCATCAACAAGCAAACACAGCATTCCTACATGAACAGCTAGTACCACAAATCAAACTCCAACGTACAATTTTCGGACTCTTATTAAAATCTCTCCACGGATTCGATGCTCGTGTTGGCCGTCCCGCAAACAACTTGCCATTACCATCGCGTGCTATGTGTCGCCTTCGCCGACGCCCCAGAGCATCAACCAGGCACGGCCACCAGGCGCCTCGCTACGCCCATAAGCCGCAGTTATCGCCGCGATCGGGCGCCGCACCCGCGCCGGCGCCCGACACTTAACACCGCGCCGCGCCTTGCGCAGCCGCTCGGGCATTTTGCCGAGCACCTTGTTAGCATCTCGCCCTAGCTAAACATGGGTGCGGCGCAGGGCGCTGGCGGCGCTGGCGATGCCGATCGAGCCGGCGGCGCAGGAGGCGCTGGCTGGCGCCAGGCTGCTAAGAGGCGGCGGCGACAGAGGCGGCTTTGTGGCTACGACGATCAAGGCTGAGGACGTGCTAACGCCGATCAAGGCAAGGCTGGAGGAGACGCCAAAGAAAGTATAGCAAAGTCATCCACCGGCCAAGAAGGGGCGCCGAGAGGAGCGGGCCGAGCCGTAACGCGGTGGAGCCATGGGAACACGCGCCAACAAGCAAGAATTCAAGACAGGCGCCTGAGGACAACCGGCCGAGGGGCCGACAATGCGCCGCCACCTAAGGTCCCATCGAACAACCAAAATAGCTCAGAGATCCTCACACGATCGAGGCCGCTGCCGAGGGCAACAACACGATGGAGCCCCCTGTCATCATCATGGAGGAAGCGACGAAGATGCCGCCGATGCATGGACCACACCGTAAACGAGGAGATCGCCGAGAGTTATCGATGAGCGGCACCGGCCGCCGTCCCTCCGCCGCCCAGAGCCGCGGAATCCCTCCTCCTGAGTCGGGAGTCGACACGCTGTCAAGCCACCATTGCCGCCGCCATTAAATACGCTGGCGCCGGGCCACGGCAACCATGGCCTGCGCCCATGGACGTGAGCGCCGAGCCCTCCTTCTCTTAGGGGTTGCTTCGCCGCCCTCGCCGTTGTTTCTTAGGCGATATCTGCGGTGGTGGGAGGAGGCGGAGGAGGGCGCGGCGGCTCAAGGCAGGTCGCTGGCCACGCCGCTTAACGCGCCCAGATGATGGATCTGCCGCCAGCCCCATGAAGCTCAGAAGGGGCTCTTGCATTGCTTTGAAAGAAAGATGCTGCTGGCCACCCTCACGTGATAGCACAAGCATGATAAAGAAGCAAAGAAGAAGGAAGGCAACATGTGTGGCTGAGAAGATAAGGAAGAGAGAGGCAGCATGTTTCGGCCAAGTAAATGAAAAGAAGAATGCCTCTTGCATGCCTTGGATTCCCATGAATTAGCTGAAGACACTCAGACGACACTCAGACGCCCCAGGCTCACATGGAAAAAGCAAAAGCTCCCCCATGCAGCTCAAAAGGACAGCACTTGCATTACTTAAAAAAACAGCTGCATGGCCAATCTCCTTACATGAAGACAAAGTTCTTTGCACCTCACGTAAAAAAGGAGACCGCAAAGACCAAGTCTTGTCCAAGTCGTCAAGACATAGCGCACCAAAAGTAGCTTCTAGTTCAGATTCCGCCGGCTAGCACCTTGCACGCCAAGACGCTCAAGTTCTCTTGTGGAGCACCTCAGACGGCTCTACGCCCTATAGCCTCGGCGCCCATGCCACATGTCGCTGTCAATGGCAGCGCCACACAGCACTGCCAGAGCCTCTCACACACAAAGATCGCGCCCTGCACCCTTGTGGTGCCCTCAAGACCGGAGCATCCGCTACCTCTTGCGGCATCCTCGGCGCCTCCACTTCGCCAGGCGGCTCAGTGTGGCCTCGCCCGCCACCTCGTGCCTCGTGGTTCTCCCGCGCCACGGTGCATCCGCCGCCTCAGAAGACCCTCAACGTCTCCACTGGCCAAGACGGCCCCTCGAGGCCACCTCGACCTTCAGATCTTCTCGTGCGCCAAGGGCGCGGCCGCTCGGCGCCCGCTCCCAAGTGCCCGGCGACACCGCGCATCTTACGATGCCCATAAGATCGGAGGAGCCTCGCCTGCCGGAGTGCAACCACCATTCATAACTACTAGGACTTTTTTGGAATATCAACATCGGCATAAAAGACATATTCAAGATCGCCTTTTTTGGCATTCTCAAACGCCAAGGCGAGGGCTAGTGTTGTAAGAATAATTCATCTATCACACTGACGAGGCCCGCCTCTCAGAAGACACGCATACAGACCTGAGAAATTCTATTGTACTCATGAAAGACAGTAATACCCCTTGCTTGTACCCCTAGGCTAGCAATCCCACTGAAGGGTATTTTCGTCATTTTGTACAGGCTTGGGAGCCTATAAATACCCCATGTATCCCTCCTTTCAGATGGAGGGCTCTCTTGAGCAATAAAGAAGTATGTTCAAACTGGTGAGCCCTCGGGGGCTCCCTCTCCGGAGGTAACCCCTCGTTGGCTCACCGACAGGAGTAGGGTGGTCCTCTCGGACCCCCGAACCTGTATAAATCCTCGTGTCATTTTTTACCCTCATGGACGATGGCCCGTCAGACGGCCGACGTCCACCCCCTCACCCGTGTTGGGTTTTTACACCTACAACAGTCAATGACTTCATTTGGTCTCATAGGGAACACGACTTCAAAGAACGTCGCATCACGAGATTCCATCATTACATTTGGAGCGATGTCACTCAGCTCGGATTTGACCACTAGAAATCTATAAGTCGTGCTATTTTTAGCATACCCTAGAAAGACGCAATCAATAGTCTTAGGACAAAGCTTTCTTTTCTTCGGTAACGGAACATGCACTTTTGCAAGACATCCCCAAGTTCGGAGAACATGCATAAGGTGTTTCCTCCTAATTGTGAGGCAAAACCTTATTGAGGACATAATTAGCTGTGAGAACTGCTTCACCCTACCAATAATATGACATACCTAAACTTTGTATCATGGGCATGGCATTAACCAAGTCACAAATAGTTCGGTTCTTCCTTTCAGCTATTCTATTCGATTGGGTAAGTATGGTGGAGTAATTTCATTGATTATTCCACTTTGTTTACAGAATTGAGAGAATTCATTTGAGACGTATTCACCGCCTCGGTCCAACCTTAACCGTTTGATTTTATTTCTAGTTGATTTTCCACTTCAACTTTAAAGATTTTAAAGTGTTCTAGTGCTTCATCTTTCGACTTAAGTAAGTAAATGTAGCAATACTTAGTCGCGTCATCTATGAGAGTTAGAAAATAACGTTTGCCACCTTTAGTTAAAATTTCATTCATCTCACAAAGATCAGAATAGATTAGCTTAAGTGGAAATGTGTTTCGTCCTTCAACACTATGAAAATGTTTTCGGGGTTGCTTAGCTTGCACACATACTTTATACTTAGATCTCCTCTCATAATTATAGCTTGGAATTAAACTCATTTTGCTTAACCACACAATGACTTCAAAGTTAATATGACATAAACGAGAACGCCAAACATTGTGAATTTTATTGCAATGGGAAACATTAAAAATGTTTACATTATTAAAATCAAGAATGGACCCACTCATCAGATTGCAAGACATGGCAGACACGTACTGTATGTAGTGTTTTGCCTGAAGTGAGCTTTAAGCAAATCTATCTAATCCCACGTACTGTATGTAGCAGCGGTTCCATTCCCACTACCTTTCACCCTGAAATGAAAAGAAACAAGATTGATCAGCACATATATGTCTAGTAGCACCTGTATCAACTCACTAATCAATTAATGGACTCGCCATAAAGGCCTGAGGTACATACTCTTCTGAACTTGAACTAACCAGTGCGACATTCACTTTAGCCATACGGCCTTTATGCTGACCCGGAGAAGGACCCTTACCTTTACGATTGTGGCAATGGTTGGCTTTATGACCAACCACTCCACAAATAAAGTAGACAATCTCTTCCTTCTTTTTCTTTATTTTCTTTCCTTGAAGCTTGTTCTGGGGCTGATTCTTGAACTTCTGTTTCCCAAAGCCTCCAGCACTCTTGACCTCCACCCGATGAGCCTGAACTTGAGTCTTTCCTGTACCGTTACCGGCTGTTGCACGCTCTTTGACATTAATAGCAGCTGACAGCTCATTGAGAGTCAAGCGCTCCTTTATATGTCTACGAGCGGTCACAAAGTCACGTCAAGAGAGCGGTAACTTAGCCAAGATGACATTTACTTAGAACTTCTCTGGTAAGATGCAGCCGTACTGACATAAGTCACGCACATGGAGTTGTAGCTCATGGAGCTGCTCCATCACCGACCGCCCCTCAACCATCTTAAAGTTCAAGAAGGTAGCAGTTATGAATGACTCATTCCCATTACCCATTCGGAATATTTCTCATCAAGTTCGTCCCAGAGTTGCTTAGCATCCTTGAAGTTAATATACATGTCTAACAACCGGTTGGATAGGATGGCTAACAAACATGCTAAGACTGAATTGTTCACATCCTTCCACCGCGTCATTTTAGCAGTTTCCAATGGGAACATTGGAGGATTTGAAATGACCTAAAAAAGTCTGAGGTCAGTCAGCCATAATTTAGTTTTAGCCTGCCAACGTTTAAAGTTGGCACTGTCAAACACTTACGGCTTAACGACATCAGATAAGGAAGTCATTTATTCAATTATTTGTTTTCTGAATTGTTGTAAATGTGGCAGTTTTATCAAATATTCAAAATTAATTTTAGCAGTATTAATGATAATTAAAGCATATTTCCAGCAGCATTCAAATGACAAAATTAACATATAAATGTGTAAATCCTCCATGTCATTTAAATAGTATAATATACTCAAAACATAGAACATGTGTACAATTAAAATCAACATAATGCTCAGGTTTAATATTTTATTTATTGCTCTTAGGTGTCAGGTTGCTCAATATATAATCTTGGCCTTCACAGCACTTATGTCAAATTTTAATCACAAATCAAATATGTCAATTATAGATTAGGCCTTGAGCTCAAAAATAAAAACTTGCTATTTTAATCAGACAAGTTTCAACCAAATCACCAGATTTAACATTGTTGGACAACAAGTAACAACCCCTTTCAACAATATACCATTAACAAGAATGTATAACAGTGACCGAAAAATAATCACAGAGAACAGAATATATTGACTAAAAGAGCTACAGGAACAACGAGTATAACAGGATGAAACAATTTGCTCAAAACAATATAAAACAGCAAGTGATATGACAGCTCAAGATATAATATATACTCTATGTCACATTCAATTTCATTTTGACATCAATTCATCATAGAGCATTTAAACCAAGCCCACAACACCACTTTGCAATATCTCCCAGTACTAGAGTTAGTCAAATTCACTCAATTTGAAATTTCTACTAGCACAACACATATGCAAAAGTAATGCAAAAATTGAAAACAGTAATACTCATGAAGCGGATAACACTCAAAGCCACCGAGCAGTAAACTGGGTAAGGCACGCGAATCGCTCTGTCTCAGAAAACCAATCGCCCCGTTGTGCCGCAAAGAATGGACGAGGTCATCAGAGATACAATGCCAATTCGCAATTTTGGGACATACCAAAATCACAAAGTTGAGGTCCAGAGATGTCGCTCAAGACCAACCAACAAGATGCTCCGGCCGAAACCACCCAGGAGCACCAAGTCACCAAAGAAAGACCGAACCAAAGTTCTTCTTCCTTTTCGAGATCAAGCCAACAGCCGACCAAAACCAAAACCCCAAATGTGGAAGATCCCGGTTCCCAAATCGAACGCCCACAGAGGAAATGGCGCAAGAATGGAACCATCCGAATGCGCACAACAGGGAGGTTTAGAGCTCACCTCCAACGGCACCGAGGCAAACATGGCGGTGTGGGCGGTCCAAGAGCCCTAAGGCGAAACCCAATCGGGAGGAGAAGAAGAACCAATTTTGGGGAAAAAGCCCATTGGATTTTTGGGGTCAGAGAAAAGACCAGAGGAGCCTGACCCTTGAAGAGAATGAGGAGGAGAGGAGCTATGCCGCCACCGCCAACGGCTCGCGTCGCCCGCATCGCCCGCGTTGCACGAGCCGCGCCAGGTCGAAGGCCAAGCTCCCAAGCCTCACACTCGTTCGATTAGGGTTGGAGAGAATGCCTCTAACCTTATCCCCCATCTCAATGACAGGTGGGCCCCACACTTTTTCTTTTATTTTCTATTTATTCTTTTCTCAAATGAGAAATTACCAAATATCCCTCAACTAACAACATTTGTTGTGTTAATTCTACTTATCCATGCAAGCCTGTAAGGACGAGTAGTGTACCTCAGTTGGCCTTAAATCTACTGGGAATAGGATAGGGATGGCAATAGGGCCATTCCCCGGTGGGGGAGTGGTGGAACATCTCCTTCCCCGAAAGAAGGAAAAATCCTCGTTCCCTGTCACCGTCCTCGGGGGATATTCTCCCCGTTCCCCGTCCCCATCGGGTTATCGAGGCCCCACGGGGACCCAAATCCGAAAATCTAGTCATACAATCTAGAGTGGTAGCCAATCAATCTAGTCATACAATCTAGATATACAAGCCATCAATCTACATTCTGGAGTAGAATCTTAGCTCATATACTGATATACAACCTGGATCTACAATCTACAATCTGGATATCTAAGCTCATATACCAGAAATCCCAAAGAAAACGACGGAAGCAGAGTAAACAAACCAAACTAAACAAAAACGAAGAATTTTAAAAAAAAACTAATCAAGCAAGAAGACGTGTTAGGTACAGCCTTAAACCAATCAAACATCCACCTATAGGATTAGCCAACTAAAACATGAAACTGATGGGAGGCGCCCCCCCTCCCCGCCGCACCATGCGCGAGCGTTTCGCGTATGGATGGGGCGAGATGACGAAGGGACACACACACCTTGCATCTAAGCGCGACGCCGACAAGCCTCCGCGCGGCGCCGCTACGAGGCCTCTGTGGGTTGCACGCGTCACACCACCTCGCCCGCAGCCACCTCTCCGTGGGCCACCGCCCATGCTGGGATCATCGTGGCCCCCGGCGCTGCCAGTGTGGCCATCCGAGGGCTTGCTAGCACGTCACTGCGGCGGGGAGCACGACCATGCGAAGTTGGGGAACGAAAATGGGAGGGGAGGGTTTGGCGGGATTTCTTCTTGGGGTTGGGGGTTTTGTCGAGCCGCTTCGGGATTTAACGGGCTAGTGGGCTAGTGGCCCATATGGCAATATGTCATTGGGTTATCAGGGGTCCATGTGGGTAACGGGGATGAGGAGTAGGGGAATAACCTCAACCCCGCTTTACCCGATGGGGAATTGTTTTTTTATATTAGCATCCCCGTGGGGGGAAGAAATAGCCCCAACTCCAGCCCCTGCTGGGTGAATTCCCCGCCAGGAAATGAGGAATGGGGCCCATTGCCATTCGTAGCTGTGAACACTAAGCTACTTACTAGCTCTTAAGAATATATATGACATTAATACAATCTCTATGCAATTTTGACTATTACTTTTTATATGAATATGATCATAAAAATAGAAAATTATTTTATTATGAAAATATTTTCCATGAATAATCTAATAATACCATTATACCATTTTCACAAGAGCAATCTAAATAGTATTTTAAAGTTAAAGAAGTTTGAACAGTTAATGGACCTTTTGTTTTCCCTAAAGATTGGAATCGCTGTATGCATATACATGTGGAATTGTTTGTGCACTAATAACTAAAACTAGGAAGAATGGGTGCGCTACGCCACGTCGGTTATGTCTTGAGCTGTACTGAAACAATTAAGTTTCCAGAAAGGCTATACGATATGAATGATGCATGTGTAGCGTTCTAAGAAGTTCAGCGGCAATTGTGGAAGCGGGAAAAAAATTATGTTTAGTAGGAAAGATAGATAGATACGACCATATAACAAAAATACGCGCAGAATTCGAAAAGCATAAAAAAACACAACGGTGATCGGTATGATACATCTTGCTGCCATTAACATATTGTACAATGATATTGTCATATCATTTTTAAAAAGATGGCATGAGTTTACGAAGGACAAATGGTCTTTACTATCAACTCAAATGTCAATGGATGTGAACATATATTGTACAACAATCAGAAAGTAAAACATATGGCAATATAAAACAATTTTTTTATTTCATTTTCCCCAAAAAAAGTACAAAGTTACACAACTGCTTAATAAGTTCAGTTAAAATATATTACCGACTGAATTCCCGTCAAAAGAAGATCAAGCTCGTCAATGAGCAAAATAATTGGTTGGTTCACTTGCTTTCCAATTTTAGTGCCATCTGAAAAGTGCTTGGTTAAATAATGAAGAGGTTTTTTCCCATCCCACCCTATGCCCACTCAACTGCTGACATATAACCTGTGTATTCGAAAAACATGTAGCCATTATAATTTCTTTTTGAGGGGATGAACTTACTATGCTTAAGTAGGGCAGATTTGTCATTGGTCAATGAAAGTAGAAGTTTGTATACCCTATAGATATTCTCTGGAGAAGCTAACTAAAGACCATTAATTTCTATAAAACAATAGGGCCACAGAGCTCCAGAATCTAGTTTAGATCTCAGCCTTCTCATAACTGCAAGTGCACTCATAGTCTGCAGGTCGATAACACAGGTGCAGAAATTCTTGTTTAGCATTCAACCATAGCAGAGGAAATCAAACAATCAAAGCAGCCATGAAAAGATAGTTGGTTACCTTGCTAGTACCAGGTACACCATGAATATAAAGGCAACGTCCTAAACAATGGTCATTGCAAATCGCATCCTTCACAAATGCAGATCTCTCTTCCATTTCTCTGACATAAGACCTCTACCCAGCGAAAGTTTTCGTAATAAGATAATGAAACATGCAGAAATAAATGAATAAACATACTTATCCCTGCAAGGCAATGACCTGGGAACGGTTGGCAATAACAGGGTAGGTTTTGCCTTCTCCAGATCAGTCTTTTGATGACACCGAACATGCTAAGGAATTTTTCATTTCCCAATTTTTTTGTAGGCCATATATCTTCCCTTTTCGAAAATTCTACGAATAGACATGCCATTTCAGTAAAGCAATGCAACACTACAGAGGGAGAGGCAGAGAGGGAGAATAAGAGTTAGTACCGCAATCAATTCATGTGATTGATTGTTTCTGGCAGAGCAACATGTAGCCGGCTCTTCCACCTTGTCATATTCTGAATCCACCCTTTCATATACTATACATAACAACGAAACGAGCTAAATCCCGCAAGAAGTAAAACATTAGAAGCATTAACAAATCAACAGAAGAACCCTACCTTAGTGTCTTGATATGCATAAGAAACTATGAAATGAAACCCTGTTAGGCTCCTCAATCGCTGGCATGCAGGAAGAAAATCCCCGCATGAACTGCTCTCCCTGCTAACTCATAATGGTTGAACTGCAAAAAATATCAATGGAGTGGCAAGTAGAGAACATGATTATCTCTTTCTATATGTGAAAGAAGGCAAAAAATAACATGTTTTGAAGATCACCTCTTTTTTTGGTGCATGTCCCGACAATATCATCCAATGGACCAGATTCATGATTACAGTCATTACCCTGGTTTGAATAAGATGGCAAAAAATAAAACGCATCAATCTTAAGCAAGGACATCAGGTAGTCTGTAGTATTTCAGTTTCGTAATGACATGAAGGTATTTGAATATCTCACCTTCAATCAATTTCTTCGAACCTGAGTTACTAAAAATGTCTCTGCTATCTAGATCGCTTTCCGTGCTAAGTCAAAATCATGCATTTCAATAGTTCAACTCAAGTGATATAAACTGTTACTTTGGATATATTCGCACTAACTACTTCTCAAACAAGGCCGACAACGGATGGGGGGATTGGTTACCACCAAAAGGAAGGGGATGGAGAGATAGAGGGAAGGAGTGTTCAAGAAGCGTGAAATACCGATTATCGATTAGGCAACACAAAGAGGCATAACTATCAGAAAGTTAAAAGTAATAGGATCATGTGAAATTGTTAATGCTTTCTAGTTTCTACCATAAATAACAGGAACATCACATCTGAAAGATAGCTGACATTTAAAGAACATCTATTAAAGCAACTTCCAAATTGCACTAAAGCCTTAAGCTATGACTAATAACGCTAGGTAGTTAGTTGAAAATGCATTTACGTATAAGTTTTTAGCATCTTGAAGATAACATCATTACTGAGAATAGGCTTTCTATCAGCAAGTAAAAAAGAAACATATTTGTGAGTTAGCTTTTAGGTCCTCTCTCACATAATCATAAGGACTGATAATTGATTAAGCAACACAAAGAGGCATCGCTATCAAAAAGTATAGAGTAACAGAATCATGTGAAGCTGCTAATGCTTTCTACATAAATAATAGTAACATCACATCTCAAAGATAGCTGGCATTTAAAGAACATCTATTAAAGCAGCTTCCAAACTGCACCAAAGGCTTAAGCTATGACCTTGTTTGTCCTGAATCCTGAATTGAAAAGTATTTGATAAACCAAAAGTCGAATAAAAGGATGATCTTCCTATATCTGTTGTCTTAGATGGAACCTGCGTTAACCCTTCAGTGCGGAAATGCCAACACAATTAGTCACACAAAACCGTTTCATCAGACCTGACACGAAAACAAAGATCTGGGATAAGAGGGCTAGGTAGTTAGTTGAAAATTTATTTATGTATAAGTTTTTAGCATCTTGAATATAATATCATTACTGAGAATAGGCTTTCTATCAGCAAGTAAAAAGAAACATATTTATGAGTTAGCTTTTAGGTCCTCTCTCACATAATCATAAGGACTGATAATCGATTAAGCAACATAAAGAGGCATCGCTATCAGAAAAGTACAAAGTAACAGAATCATGTGAAACTGCTAATGCTTCCTACCGTAAATAACAATAAGATCACATCTCAAAGATAGCTGGCATTTAAAGAACATATATTAAAGCAGCTTCCAAACTACACCAAAGGCTTAAGCTATGACCTTGTTTGTCCTGAATCCTAAATGGAAAAGTATTTGACAAACCAAAAGTCGAATAAAAGGATGATATTCCTATATCTGTTGTCTTAGATGCCACCTGCGTTAACCCTTTAGTGCGAAAATGCCAACACAATTAGTCACATAAAACTGTTTCATCAGACCTGACAAGAAAACAAAGATCTGGGATAAGAGGAAAGCAAACAAATTGTAAATAAAGAAAGAAAATACTGGTCCTACAGTACGACACTATCCACGATATGGACTTCGCATAGCAGAATACAACAAGCACATGCAGAGCAATGTAATCAACATAAAATTCAATGGATGATAACATAGGTCGTAATACCTGGTTGACAAATACACGCTAGAAGGGATTAAAAAACTGACAGAAACCGAACCAATGTAGGAGTTAGCACTAACATAAATATAACCTTTGAATCAAAAGTAAGCACTATCTAGAACTTTCGAATATATATCATATTTACAAAGTTATCCATCATGACACTACATGCAAATTGATGCAATCAACATAGAGCTTGTAACACCCTGATTTTTAGAGCTTTTTTGAAAATTTTCAAAATAAAAAAAACCATTTGGTTTTGATGATAATTCAAAGCTTGACTTGAGAATTTCAGAATTTGAAGAGTTTAAAATGACTTAACTAAACTACCACTAATCCAAAGCTTAGCTCTTTTGGTGTTGCTCTAGCTCTCTGGAGCTATCTTTCCTTTCCTCTATCCTACATTTGGACATTCTTTTATGTCCAGGTTGTCCCTCTTGTTTGACCTCTCTCTGTGGTCATCTCCTCCTTGTCTTTTGGGTCTTTCCTCTCCCCGAAATCTCTCTCTATTGAGACCTTTTGTTTAGTCTACCTCTTTGGTCCAGACCACCTTTGGGTCGGGACCTCTCTCTTAATCTCTCTTTTGTAGTTTAGACCTCCCTTGAGGTTTAGGCTTCTTTTGTGGCTAGATCTCCTCTGAGGTCTAGATCATCTTTGTGGCTTTAAACCACTTCCCTTTTTATTTGGGTACTCTCTGCAGATCAGATCCTCTCGGTGTCCAGACCTTCCCTTTGGTTTGGGCCACTTTGGATCTCTTTGTTGGTGTGAATCTCCTTGGTTCAGACCTCCTTCCTGTGTTCAGACTTTTTCTAAGTCTAGACTTCCCGGATGATTAGACCCTTTTGTATGCCCAAACCTCCTTACCACTCGGACCTCACCTATGGTGCGGATCTCTTCTTTGTCTTGATTTGTTGGATGTCTCAGATCCTGTGTGATCATAGACCTCATTCTTTGTTTGGGTATACTCTTATGCTAGACCTCCCTCAAGTCTTTTGCTTGAGTTTCCCTCATGCTCTTTGAACGCCCATGATAATTCACTTGAACCCACTCGTGTCCAATTAGGTCTCCTTTGCATTCGATTGAATCACCCCTGTGCGTAAATGAAACTCCCAGTGTTCAATCGGATCCCCTTTGGTCTCACCTAGTGTCCAGACCTCCTTCCCTGGTTCTTTCCAGACCTAAGCCTCACGTTCATTTGAGTTCCTTCTATACTCTTGTGAACCTCTCGGTGATCACTTGGACTCCTTCTCACCCTGACCCTTGTAACCTCCTCTTTGGAAAAGTCCTCCTAGTGCAATCCGGTATTACCGCCCTAACTCTCGGTATTACCGTTTTCTAGGACCTCCTTCTCATTTATCAGGACCTTCTATCCTTTAGACCTCCCGGTCTGCAGGACCTCTTAGTCCTTTGGAGATCCTAACCAAACAAGACCTCTTTCTTGTCCGTTTGGACCTCCCTCGTGTACATCCAAGCCTTCCATTCGGTTCGGACCTCATCTTTGTTAGATCTAACGGCTTTGACCTCATCCTCGTTAGATCTAAGGGTCCAGACCTCCCTAGCATTTGGACCTACTGCTTGCCCCTGTCGCTGTGCCGCTCGGGTTTGACTTTCCTAGCTTGGGATCGTTCGATTTGTCTTTGAGCAGTCCGATCTTGTGGGTACATTCGGATGGTCCAGACGTCGATTGCCTCCTCCGTTCGATCAAGAACGGATGGCACCAACTCCTCCGCGTATCCTTGCTTACGGACCTCCTCTCTTTGCCAATCGTGGCCGATTCTGATCTCCCTGTGAGGTCCTAGCCATCGATCTCCACCTTCGATTTGAGCTTGACCTTGGACCTCCCGTGAGTAGGTCGTTGGACTTCTGTCGAGAGGACCTCCTCTGGTTGTGTCTGCTAGACCTTCTGTCCTTTGACCTCATCCTAACCGCCTGACCTCCTCCCGAGCGAGGCCTAGACCGTTTAGTTGTTCCTTGATCGTATCTCGAGCCATCCAGACCTCTTTGAGAGATGATCTAAACCGCTCCGACCTCCTTTGATCATCATCTCTGAGCCTCAGATCTCCCTTGCTTATTTTCTTGATTGTCGGGACCTCTCGACTTTTGATCTTAGTCGCCGACCTCCCCTTGTGAGATCTCGACCGTCAGTTTGACCTTTTATGGGTCATGTCCTCAGGACCATCTCGTGGGTGTGTCTTCTGGACCTCCTGTCCATGAGACCTCCCCCGTGTGTGTCCTTTGGACCTCCCCTTGCCTTGATCTTAATCGTTAAAGCTCTCTTGATTTCATCCCAGCCGTTGAGACCTCCCCTGAGTTGATCTCACTCGCTAGGGACCTCCTAGACCAAATCTTGGCCGCAATTTCATTTCAATCCTTTGAACCTCTTTTGTCCTTCAGGACCTCCTTGAGTCCTTGGGACCTCTTCCTTGTTTAGTTGGATCTTCCCATGTCCTTCAGGACCTCTTCGTGTTCTCTAGGACCTCCCCTTTGTCTGGATCCCAACCGTCCAGACCTCCCTTGCAGAGATCTCAACAGTCGGGACCTCCCATGTCCCAGGACCTCCTGTTGAGTTTTGGACCTCCTTTAAGTTCCAACTTCCTATGGTGTTCAGACCCTTATGGTCTGGACCTCCCTTTTGTGGTTAGACCTTGTGGTTTAGACCTCTACTGACTTTTGCACCTCATGACCTTAGACCCTCCTTGTGGCCTTTAGGACATTTTGTCCTCAAATACCTCCCTGTCTGTCTGCAGGACCTCCTCTGTGGATCTCCTCGCAGGACCTCCTCCTTGGATTGTTCCCTTTGACCAAGCTGTTCACCCTTTTGACTGGTTTCCCTTGGCTCTTAAGTGCATTTGATGTGGGTGGAGTCACATTAAATGCTGCCACCTACCTTTGTCCTCTTTTCTACTTTTTGTCACATCCCTTGCTTTCTTTATCCTTTCTAATACCTTGGGGTAGTTTGCCTTTGTACCAATACACTGAATTCGGTCACCTTCTTTTTATAATGCTTCTATTCTTTTTCCTCCTTTAAATAGAGCACCGGGGGCACCCACTGCCTCCCTGTTCTTCATTTCGGCCTCTGCTCTCAGCTCTCTGTTTTTGAGGAGCTCTCCAAGCCCCTCTGGTTCGGACCCTCTGGAGCCCGAGCCCTTCAACCATCAGACCTCCTCCCAATGATCTTCTCTGGTTTTTCTTTTGGTATCATCTTCTGCTGTTTACTTCTTGCTCAGTTCATTTGGATCTTTATTTGCTTTGCTTTGTACCCGTGTAGATCTTGGCATTCCCAGAGAGCTAGGGCTGTGAGGAAGGATAGATTCTTAAGCAATCGAGCAAGAGGCAAGTTACACTTTTGACCATATTGCACCCAGTACCTTAAATTACTTATGTTCTATTTCAAAGTATACTGCATGCTTATTTCTATCAAGCTAGTTCAATACCTGTCTTCAAATCCATAGTTATGCCTATCTCTTTCATATGGCCGACTTTGATGTTGTACCCAACTTATTGTCACCCTTAGGCAAAAATCTGGTTGATGTAATAGTGTGAACCAGGAACAATTGTAAAACCAAATGCTTAGACTTGCTTAGACCAAAAGTAATTGATTTGGGAAAATCTTTACCTTCATGACCAACTATTGTTTAAAATGTTTTGACCATGACATTGGGGTGTCATGGGCGTATGAAAATATTGCTGGGGAAGCAAAGAAAAGGAAAAAGGAAAATGGATTTGGACTTAGGCGAAATGGATGGCTTGGTTGGTGCAAGGTTTGTGCACGGACTCTATCCTGAAAAAGGTGGAGGTCCAGGGGTATGTGTTTGTCGCCCAAGTCAGTTGAGGACCGGTCTTTGATCCGCCAATGCTAAGCCTATAATGGGCTATGCCAAAACCGTGCAACCACGTGTCTCCAGTGTGGGGTGTGGGACCTAGCTAAGTAATTTGCAGAACTTCCACCATGATTAATCCAATTGGAGGAGTGGGAGGTCTTTTATGGCCAAAATGGTCTTTTATGACCTATGTTCCCCCTTGGTGCAAGAGGGCCCAGATCTCATGAGTGAATCCAAAGGAGGCGAAACCTTAGCAAGGAGAGGCTGTGGTGGAACAATGCATTTTAAAGGCTTTGTCATGAACTCTAGACCTCTTACCTTTGGTAGTGAGAGGTGGCACTCGCGCAAGCCAAACAAACTAGAGGAATCATGTCATGTGGGTAAAGTGTACAACCTCTGTAGAGTTAAATCTATTGAATAGCCGTGTCATGGTTATGGGCGTCTTGGCGTGCCACTCGAGTTAGATATTGGTTTTGGGTTTCCAAAAGTGTTTAATAAACTGATTTGGGATTGCTATCCCATGGGCTTTGGGCGGGGAGCCTTGTGACAGGAGGGTATCCTTCACCATCTTGCGATGAATGTTATCCAACTGAAAAACTGATTTGATAAAATGAATTTTAATTATTGTATTATCGCCTTAGAACCTAATACATGTATTTGAAAGAAACATGGCTTTATGCAAATCAATCATATTAAGCCTTTCTTTGTGATATCCATTATGCATGTCATTTTGTTATCTAGCAGGTGTAACTTGCGAGCACGGTTGTTGTGCTCACTCTTGCTTCTTCTTGTCTTTAGCGAGAATTGGAAGCTTTAGGATAACCTTCTTTGTGGACCTAGTGGTCTGGAGCGACTAGGATCGCCCTCCGTAGATGCACTGTGGTGTATCGGGTGGCTTAAGTGTTTTACCTTCTTTGTATTTTGCTTGTTAGATTGTAAGCTCTCTTGTAAACAACTCCTTGATATTAATAAAGTGGTCGTGTTGCAATGCTATCACCCTTGTTCTTTGTGAAGAGCTAGCCATGATCCTTGGGACTAGCTCGGTATGCACAGGAACCACGAGTAAGCTCAGTCCTCCCAGACCACCCTCGGGGTTGGGCGTGTGTGTGGTTACGTGGTGGTCTCAGCCCTCCACGACCTCCTCTGGTGGGTCGTGGGTGGTCTTGGGATGACCACAGACCTTCACGACCTCCCCTGGTCTGGCCGTGGCAGGTCTGCGGGGTGCTCCATGGCTCCACGACCTCCTCGGGTCATCCTCCTGGACTTCAGGTGGTCTCTTTGGACCTCTGAGAGGTCTTGGTGGGTGTCAGAAGGTCCTTTGAACCTCTGGGAGGTCCTGATGGACTTTCCTGGAGCTCTTGGAGGACCTCTCGGGTGCCCTAGGGTTTGGTCGCTACAGAGCTAAATGGATGGTAACATAGATCGTAATACCTGTTTGAGAAATATACGCTGAAAAGGGCCTCTATCCTCATTCAGCTACAAAAAGGGATAAAAAAATGACATAAATTGAACCAATATAGGAGCTAGCACAAACATAAATCATATAAGTGAAAGACTGCGATACAATTCTGCATAGAGGTAATAAACATTAAAAAATTGACAGAAACTGAACCAATGCAGGAGTTAGCACTAACATAAATATAACATTTGAATCAAAAGTAAGCACTATCTAGAACTTTCGAAGATATGTCATATTTACAAAGTTATCTACCATGACACTACATGCAAATTGATGCAATCAACATATAACTAAATGGATGATAACATAGGTCGTAATACCTGTTTGAAAAATATACGTTGAAAAGGACCTCTATCATCATCCAGCTGCAAAAAGGGATAAAAAATGACAGAAATCGAAACAATATAGGAGGTAGCACAAAAATAAATCCTATAAGCGAAAGACTACGATACAATTCCGCATAGAGGTAATACTTAAACATTAAACAGGCAAATATGCTGATTCTTATAAAAAAAGCTCTTACACTTTAATGGTAAAAAATTGACATTGGAGCAACACGAAATAAATCTGCAGTGGATTGAGCTCTAATAACAGCAGAACAGAGGCAAAAGTAAATATAATCTTTGAATCGAAAGTAAGCACTATCTAGAACTTTCGAAGATATGTCATATTTACAAAGTTATCTACCAAAACACTACATGCAAATTGATGCAATCAACATAGAACTAAATGGATGATAACATAGGTCGTAATACCTGTTTGAGAAATATATGCTGAAAAGGACCTCTATCCTCATTCAGCTGCAAAAAAGGGATAAAAAATGACGGAAATGGAACCAATATAGGAGCTAGCACAAACATAAATCCTATAAGCTAAAGACTACGATACAATTCCGCATAGAGGTAATAAACATTAGAAAACTGACAGAAACTGAACCAATATAGGAGTTAGCACTAACATAAATATAACCTTTGAATCAAAAGTAAGCACTGTCTAGAACTTTCGAAGATATGTCATATTTACAAAGTTATCTACCACGACACTACATGCAAATTGATGCAATCAACATATAACTAAATGGATGATAACATAGGTCGTAATACCTGTTTGAGAAATATACGCTGAACAGGACCTCTATCCTCATTCAGCTGCAAAAAGGGATAAAAAATGACAGAAATCGAACCAATATAGGAGCTAGCACAAACATAAATTCTATAAGTGAAAGACTACGATACTATTCTACATAGAGGTAATAAACATTAAAAACCTGACAGAAACTGAACCAATATAGGAGTTAGCACTAACATAAATATAACCTTTGAACCGAAAGTAAGCACTATCTAGAACTCTCGAATATATGTCATATTTACAAAGTTATCTACCACGACACTACATGCAAATTGATGCAATTAATATATAACTAAATGGATGACAATATAGGTCATAATACCTGTTTGAGAAATATACGCTGCAAAGGACCTCTATCCTCATTCAGCTGCAAAAAAGGATAAAAAATGACAGAAATTGAACCAATATAGGAGCTAGCACAAACATAAATCCTATAAGTGAAAGACTACGATACAATTTCGATACAATTCCGCATAGAGGTAATACTTAAACATTAAACAGGCAAATAGGCTGATTCTTATAAAAAAGGCTCTTTCACTTTAATGGTAAAAAATTGACATTGGAGCAACACAAAATAAATTGGCAGCGGATTGAGCTCTAATAATAGCAGAACAGAGGCAAAAGTGCTACAAAATTGCTCTGAGAAAAGATGAATTTGTGCAAATCATGCAAGATAGCATAAGCAGACGACGTGCCTCGTCTCGTGGGAGCCAGAGGCGTGAGGCGGCGGGGCTCATTGTGATGTCGGTTATAGCGACAGCGATGTCGAAAAGGAGATGGGGGAACGCGAGGGCGAGCGAGGGCGATGCTCGGTGAGGATGGCGGGCTAAGGAAGGAGGCGATGGAGGTGAAGGGAGGAGGGTGGGCGGGTGGCGGCGGCGGGGTGGCGTAAGGCATGAAGGACCGGTGGGGGCTGCGTCTTGAAGGGAGGATGCGGTCGGACGGGGCTTATTGGGAAGCGTCGAAAGTGCAGCGCGGGAAGGGAGGGCTTGGCCGATGGGGCTCGTTGGTGGAAGGAGGAGGTGGCGATGGTGGCGGTCTTTGGTGAAGGAGAAACATCCAGGCGGCAGCAACAAGGGCTACCGCGAGCGTCATAGCGAGAGGGAGAGAGCAAGCGATGGCGTCGATCGAGGAGAGGGAAGCCGATTGAGAGGAAGGCCGAGAACAATCGAGAGGCGACGAGAGAAATCGCGACGTGCCTCCGTCCGGCTGGACCGCTCAAGCGCATGCGGCCGTTGCTGCCGCACGATCGGATGGCCACGAGACGGAGCCAGCGCCGATGCCGCGATCGAAGGGTGCTGAACCGCGTGGGACACAGCGATCGGACGGGCCAGAAATGGAGGCCGACGATTTCACGGGCTTTAATAAAAGCATATATTCGGCGATGGTGTCTAGTGTGGAAAGAAGGAAACTTTACAAATTCCTGATAACCCGTCTTTGTCAATGTAGCTTTCCTCCCATCTTAATTGCTGTGTACACTAGATTTACAAGCGACATCGCCGGGCACTGACACGTGAGAGAGATCCAAGCTCGAACTAGAAAACAGTAAACTTCAGCAAGTCAGGTCGCCCCCGCGTCGCGCGCACGTTACCGCGTCTCTCTTCTCTCGCGTCTGTGTTGGCAGCTAGCCTAGCCCAAACGCGCCGCATCGTCCCGTCGGAAAAAAAAACAAAATCCCAAACCGAAAAGTATCCCTCCCCCATTTCTTTCTTCTAAATTCTAATCTACCAAGAGTACGAGACCACCCCTCCCGTGGCTTTTGAATCCGCACACCGCAACGCACGCTTCCACTAGCTCGCTTCCCAGGCTTAGATCGCGCGGCCGCGCCTAGCACTAGCGTGTCACCGCAACCTAGGGCTCCTCGCCTCGCCGTGGAGCCGGCGATGGCGTCGTCCAGGCGGAGGGGCCGCGCCCGCGGGGCCGGCCTGGACAGGGTCACGGAGAACTGGGAGCGCCTCGTGCGGGCGGCGCTCCGCGACCACCGTCGCGCCGGCGGAGCCGGGCCGTCAACGGCGGCGTCCGCCGCGGGGTCGGCCTGGCCGCCGCCGTGCCCCCTCGCTCGGCAGGACCACCAACATCGAGCAGATCCTGCAGGCCGCAGACGACATCGAGGACGAGGACCCCAACGTCGCCCGGATCCGTACGCCCCCTCATCTCCTCTCCTCCCGTCTCTGCTCGTTTGTTTCTCTTGCCCGTAGAATGCTCCGTGGTTGATGCGAGGTTACTTCTCATGTGGCTGCGCGTGCCCGAGACGATTCACAGCGTGCCGCGATGGTGTGGATGCGATGCGAAAAACGTGTCGGTAATTCGGTACCTACGCAGGGGGTTTAGGGTTTTTGGCTGCTATGAGATGTTCGGCAACTGGGATTAGGTTCATAACCCATAAGAATGCGTGTGCCCTTGTGCGTTATTTTCGAGTTTGTGGGGTGACGCTGTCGTGAATTGTGGCTAACTGGGCCTTTTTGACTAGGGTTTTAAGCAGTGGCGGAGCCAGGATTTTAACAATGGGGTGCGAATTTAAGACACATTCGTTCCAACACAAGTTCAAATGACATAGTACATAAGTTCAAATATGTCAAATCATATGTTCGCACTATAACCAACATCACAAAATATTTTAGTGCTCTACAAACCTATATTTACAACAGAACAACATTTGTCATTTGTCTATAAGTCCATAACTATGAACTAAGCTCTAAATTTTAAGAATTAGCCATTGTAACCATACATCAATCAAGTCAGTGAGCCAAACAATAACATCACCCATTTAGGCATTCACAGAGCACTACCAAAGGGTCCAAAGCATAGGACACTAGCCTCGATCTGATATCCACATCACAGAGAAGGGAGGAGCAGGATGGAGGCGGGGTGGGATAGTAGTACCTCAAGACACACGGCATCAGTAGCATCACCCTCGAAGCCGATGACACGACGGCAGCGATAGCGATGCGTCTGTGGCCGGGCCGAGCCTGGCCAGAGTGGCCGCCGAGGCCGAGGTGGGAGGAGGCGAGGCCTATGACGAGGAGGCGGCAGCCGAATGATGAGAGGACAAGCCGGTGGCGGTGGCGCGCCCTTGTACAAGCCCTTTGGCCAAGAGCCCAAGACACAAGACCACCACAAAGAGAAATAAATGGAGAGAGAGATAAGAGGAGAAAGGCAGAGCAAAAGGGAGCACGGACACGACCACCGGGGAGATACAACCGAAAGAAGCCTCTGGACTAGTTGGGCCTAATGCTAAATTCTAAATGGGCTGTCAGGAGTATGACAGTTTGTATGTTAGTATATGTATCATATATTTTATGTATTTAAGGGGTGCATATATCAAACTTTTTGTAAAAATTTTTGGGGGTGCAGTTGCACCCCCATGCATCCACTGTGGCTCCGCCACTGGTTTTAAGCTTGTCAGCACCGAGGGTATGGTATGGTTGGTTGCGGTTTCAAGTGCTAGTGGCTTCAGAATCTGTTGTTGATCTAGGGGCTGTGGGGGCTTCTCAGGTGCTATGACGGTAAGAAATCGTAACGGGTGGGTTTTTTTTCCGTGTTGGTGGCTTCTTGCTGATTTGGGATTCTGGGTGTTCTGCTTGGTTGATTCAGGGCACTGGTCAATCAAAGAGATAAGAACGAGAGACAAACTTGGCGAATTGCCCCAGGCAAAATGCAATCTAGGCTTTTTGAATAACTTGGAAAAATCAAGGGTTACTTTATCAATTCTATATGTGATGACCCACAACTGAACATGTGGCCATATACTTATAGCCTCATTAGCAGCCTAAACTAGAGCAAATATCCTTAAACTATTGGATTGGTCATGGATGCGGATGCCTGACTGCAGACAAATTTTGAAGCCGACCTGAAGAAATTTAATAGTACAACTCCAAGGCAAATCCTTTCTAGATTAATATCTTTCAATCCATAACTCTGATTCACAATCTTGATATTCAGATGATTAGAACGATGCCTCTTGATCTTGTCTTTCCAGATATACTATAGGTTGCCCCCTTTTTTAAGGCAGATTCACCTGTGCAAGCTTCTTACTGATAATATTCCTGAAAGTCATAATTTCTTTGGTTTCCCCACAGTTTGTGAACAAGCATATTCTATGGCTCAAAATCTGGATCCGAGCAGTGAGGGGAGAGGTGTTCTACAGTTCAAGACGGGCTTAGCGTCTGTGATCAAGGTTTGCTTGTTCTCACTCTGAACCGCATAACTACACATATTGATTACTTCTATTGCAGTTCAATCTCCTTTCCAATTAATGGTATCTAACTTCCTGTGGTTATCATGGTATTCTGCAGCAAAAGCTTGCTAAGAAGGATGGGGCTTCAATTGACCGACAGAATGACATTCAAGTCCTGTGGAACTTCTATTTGAAATACAAGAGTCGGCGCCGGGTTGATGATATGCAACGAGAGCAGGATAGACTGAGGGAGTCAGGAACTTTTAGTACAGAGTATGTCCTCTCTTTGTTCATGCATCGTGGTGTTTGTTATTGCACAAACACTAGGGCCATAACATCTTGGTGCTGTGACCAGACTTTTGTCTGGCAAACTTCTTTGCCGGCATTTTTTTTCTTTTTGATTGAGGAATCCATCTATGTGTGTGTTACATTGTGCATCGAGTAGATGCTGATGAAGAATGAATGGCCTAACAATAAATATCATCATGTTTTGCACATACAAATTATGCACCCAATTTCAATAGATTGTCATTTGTGTAATAGTATATTCTGGAGCAATGCCAAGCTGACTTGTCCATGTTATTGCACTAGAGACGAGGTCTATTTTACCACCCATTACTTGCAAAAAACATATTGCTGACTATCTCCATAAGTTTAAAAGGAGACTGTTGCCAATAAAATCCTTATGGATGCTTTCATATTTTACCATTTTCTATGAGGTGCTGTCACTGCGAACTTGCAGTTCTTTGTTGGTATATGTCGCATGTCCATTCCATTATTGGAATAGAGTTAATGCTACTAAAAAATCGACTAGTTGTTTTAGTAAGATGATATTGGGGCAGATTCACATGAGCCACGTTCAGAGGTGTAGCCTAGTTGGGGGTAGGGTGGGTCCTGGCCCTCCCTTTCATTTTTGAATTCCTTAAGTATTTTTTTGTTGCTAGTTATACACTAATTAAGTACGAAGTTGCCCTCCTTTCTTAAGGTTTCCAAGCACAGTTTGTTTGATTTGCCTCTACACTTTTTATCAAGCTCTGTCTTCTACTGGCCAGGTTTTTATCAATGCCAGAGCAATGAATTTGACCTTATGTAAAGGGTAGATTCATTTTTCCAGTGTTCCGGAAGTGTTTTAACTTTTAAGTGCATGCCTATGCAGCTGCCCACTGAATACTGTCCGTCTTTCTCTGTGCTTTCTGGTCTCTGATTATGTGCTTAAGCGACTGCATTTGTTGGTTGTTAACAGTTTGTGTCTGGTATCCAGGGCTATTTATTACATTATTTTACTTTTTATTATAATGTATTTAAATGTAGCTATAATCCTTGAATTTACATGGAATATGTACGTGACAATGACATAAATATTTGTGACTGTCTGCTTGCTTACTCTCCCTACACATTTTAGTTCTGATGTGCACTAGGTAGTATATGTGCCTTCTTATTGTTGAACCACTAAGCGCTGCAGTGGTCACTATACCGCTCACCACTTCTTAGAGCATTGTTCGTTAAAGTTAGTACTGCATTATTATTCCTCTGTTGTGCTTACATTCCATTATGTTATGCATGGCAAAACATCTAATGCACATTATGATATTGCTCATCAGTATTCTATTTTGTGTGCTATGATCAGGATGGGATCTACGGCTGTGGAAATGAAAAAGATCTATGCTACTTTGAGGGCGTTGCTTGATGTTTTGGAAGTTTTTGTAGGACAATCACCAACTGATAGACTTGGTAGGCAAATTCTAGAGGAGGTAATTTTTTGATCATGACAGAACTCCTGATCCTACTACCTTTTTTTTTGTTCTTTCGCAACAATTCTCAGGTTTTTTTTTCTTGTTTCATATGTGATTGTATCCCAGATATATTAATCTATCTTTGAAAGCCTGCAACAGTCATATGGTTTGAGTGACGCCTATGTCATATTGTAACGGTATCCTTTTTCACTGGCTTTTTTCAGATAAGGAGAATAAAACGATCTGATGCAGCCCTTGGAGGCGAACTTACGCCATATAATATTGTACCCCTAGACGCACCATCAGTGGCAAATATTGTTGGGTTTTTCCCTGAGGTATCCATGTTTTTTAATTTTAATTTCTGCAGTGAAATGGACAACGCAGTCAATGCATATGTATATGGCTATATGCTTATCGTTTTTTTTCACAAATTATATCATGTAGCATGCCGTTTCTATTTTCAAATTTGTCACATTGGTGAGACGTGGATATACGACGGGGGCTATCTTACCTCCTTGCCCGTTCATTAGTATGCTTTGGGGCTTTACTTGTTGCTAATACATAGTAGATAAGAGGTGGTACATATTACCATTTAGTTGTCTATTGTGGAACTCAAGCATCAAGGACTCTTTTCATTATCTAATCATGCCTTGTCAAATCCAAAAATCTATATGGTGTTGACTACAATTTCATGCAACTCTATTAGGTCAGGGCTTCCATAGCCGCAATTCAAAACTGTGAGGACCTTCCACGGTTTCCTTACGACACACCACAGCTAAGACAAAAAGACATTTATGACCTGCTGCAATATGTATTTGGCTTCCAGGTTAGGAAATTTCCTATACCATATTCTTCTTTGATTTGCTCACATTATGTTGGATCCTCTGTTAAATGTTTTTAATGGTTTAATATTGTATCCTGCATGTTGAGATGTTACAATTAAAATGGCTACTTGTTCTGAAATCTGTAACGTAGTTTTTTTACTGAATGTTACATATTGCAATATTTAGCTAATATTGTTACAGTAGGGGGCATCCTGTGCCCAGATCCTGGCATAAATGAAACCTTTGGAAAAATCTTGTAAGTTAAGCAGTGCTTGTACTTTCCAAGTGTCAAATAATAAGAGCAACAAACAGGCTTTGGCCTTTTAACAGCTTTCCTATGCTCGTTGATGACGCGTCTTGAGACACTGGGTGACTCACTCTGTTATCTACAGTTTGGAGTTGGGCAGTTCATTGTTATGTGGATATTCTTACATCACGAATCATTTAAGAACCTTTTTTCATAAACAACTAAAGCCAAATCTTATGATAAGTCTTACATACTTTTGCTTTTTTGCTTGCTACTCCTGTTAAAGCTGTCTCTAGCTGTCAAGCAGCTGATACTGAGAAAATATTGGGATGCCGTAGCTGGATCTGTTATAAGCCCAACTCTTGTTTGTGCATCCAACTATGTTTGCTGGTCTGGGTGTGGCTAATCTAGCAAACTGTCCAATCTCTGAACCTGAGCTGTTACATATGTGACTATGTGAGTAGCCAATCTGGGAGGTAGGTTGTAATGTGTTGCTGCCTCCTTTCAGTTTTGCACCCGCCATCGAAATCCTTGTGCAGCTGTTTACACTTACTTTATAACATTTATTATTCCCCGTATTCCGTGTTCTCTCTCCATAATCAACAACTGAGCAACCTCACTCAGTTATCTGCTGCTATGGGCAATTTTTTTGATTGGTTTATGGTCTTAAACTAACATGCCCTTTAGCAATTCCTTGCACAATCTATTGTCACTTTTGAAAGCTTAAGTTGGCATTTTATGCTATAAATCCTTTGGGGATCTGAAATCACATCAACATTCTTGATTTTTGTTGGAACTTGTGAACAAGGCTACCGGCATTGGGATCTTAGGCGTGGTTGTTATGTGTTCACTGGGTATGGATCATAGCTTGAAAATCATGATTCTAACTGCTATAAGATATATACTATTTTTGCAGTCCTACGTAATTTATATCCTATGTAGGATCATGGTTGGAATGGTCCCACAGGATCATTAGGATCCTACTATTCGGATCAAGATCGTGGTAACCTTGTTTGTTAAGAACTGAAGGTTGTAAAAAAGAAATGAGATAAATGTGTTCGATAAATTTAGAGTGATCCTTTTACTATTCACAACTGTGCATCTTATTCATTATTGAGAGGACCTCCAAAATTTGCATCGATCATACATGTGTATCGGACAGTTTATGATGTGGAGCCTAGGCACCCAGGTGCCTTATGTAATTTCTCTACACACGCATGCACGCAGGATGAGTTGTGCTCATGGACTATATGGGCCGAGAGAGAGAGAGAGAGAGAGGTTAGACTACTAATATGTACGTGACTCTTTAACAAAATGCATGAGTTGGTGTGTTTTTATGATTGCTTGCCTTGATGTTCTTATATTATGTGACTTAGTTACTCATTGAGCAACTGTGTGGGCAATTGTTTCTTTCTGTTTTGCTGCTGATCCAGTCATCGATGTTATGATCCAATTTATGTTATTGCCTTTGAATTGAGTATCAAATTCAGTTGAATTATTGTTTCAGGACGATAATGTTCGGAATCAGCGTGAAAATGTTGTACTTACCTTAGCCAATGCTCAGTCCCGGGCCTCCCGGCTCAGCCTGCTTGGTGGGACAGAACCGGTTAGTTCTTCCCCTCTTAGGCCACTTATCATCTGGAATCTGGAATTTAATAAGATCTTTTTTCCCTGCTGATATAATACTTCCTCCATTACTAGATAGATGTTGTTTTGGACATTGACACGGTTTCCAGTTGAGGACATAATTTATGAGCATAATTAGTAAGGTGTTTACCACAAGCTCGGTCTTGAAACTGCTATCACCCCTTAGTTTGATGTTCGACATTGGCCTTGTGATCTAATTTCCATAAATTGCCTGGTTGCCTGCATATAATTCATGATTTTTTTTTTGTAGAACGAAGAATATAAATATGAATAATTAGGTTATTTTGTGTGTTTGCTTATTTTTTTGTATATAATGTTAAAAGCCTACCGATCTAGATCTGCCAGTGTAATTGCCTCAGTTGAACTGAAGATGTCAATTTTAAGTTGGAATCCAGAAGTAATGAATGAGAATGAGGTATACATTGTTGGAATAATGCATCATCTCTATTCCAATGGGACAAAGGCCAATATATAACATGTATAAGGTTGGACAATAGCATATAACACCCTATACTATATACATATCTAACCCCCCCTCAAACTCATGGTGGATCAACAACACTGAGTTTGGAGTTTGAAGAGGTAGAAGCTATGCTAAGCTCGAGTCTGTGCCTTGGTAAAAAAATCTGCTAACTGAAGCTCCGAAGGCACATACTGAAGAGCAATAACTTGGTCTTACACTTGCGATCGCATGCACGAAACATCTACTCCAATGTGCTTGGTAAGCTCATGCTTCACGGGATCTCGAGCAAGGCTGATCGCACCAGTACTATCTGATAAGAGCGGAGTAGGTGTAGAAACAGAAACACCAAAATCTGCAAGAAGCCACCGAAGCCAGGTGATCTCAGTTGTCAACAGTGCCATGGCTCTCAACTCAGCCTCAGCGCTCGAATGAGAAACTGCAGTCTGCTTATTAGCCTTCTAGGCAATCAAAGAGGAACCAAAGAAAACACAATAGGCAGAAAGAGACCGGCGATCATTTTGATCGCTAGCCCAGGTCGCATCAGAGTATGCCTGAAGCTGTAAAGAACTAGAGCGAGGAAAGAAAAGATGTTGAGTGATGGTTCCACAAAGATATCGAAGAACATGAATAAGGTGACTGTAGTGAAGTTGAGTGGGAGCAGAGACAAACTGACTCAGGATTGTACTGGGTGAGAAATGTCAGGTCGAGTAATCCCAAGGTAGACAAGGCTCCCGACAATATGGCGGTAGCGAGTGGGATCCTCAAGAGACTCACCATCAGTAGGCCGAAGGTGAACACCAAGCTCTATAGGAGTATCCACAACGCACTGATCAGTGAGACAAGCACGAGTATGGATATCCTGAATGTACTTCTCCTAGAAGAGATAGTAGCCCTCGGGCGCAGAAGTGATCTCAATCCCAAGGAAGTAACGAAGATGACCCAAATCAGACATCAAGAACTGCTGACTGAGACGCTCGTTCACAAAGACAATGTACTGAGAGTCATCTCCAGTAATGATCATGTCATTGAGAAATGCATTCTTAACATCCATTGAGAAACTTCCTTACGCAACTCACCATTGAGAAATGCATTCTTAACATCCAACTAAGAGATGAGTCACTGTCGAACTGAGGCCATAATAAGGAGAGTGCGAACAGTGATCATGTGAGCGACAGGAGCGAAAGTCTCATCGTAATCACGACCATGCTCCTGCTGAAAACCACGCGCTACAAGACGAGCCTTGTAACGCTCAAGGGAACCATCCGAGCGGGTCTTGATCTTGTACACCCACTTACACGTGATAGGAGTAACACGTGCAGACAAGGGCACAAGATTCCAAGTGCTAATACGCTCCAAAGCAGTAATCTCCTCAAACATCGCGAGCTGCCACTCAGAATGAGCAGCGGCCTCATGGTAGGTCGTATGCTCAGAAAGAGCAACGGCTGTGAAGCCGTAGTGCTCAGGCGGCCTGACAGTGTGACGATCACGAAGATTATATCTAGGAGGAGAAGGCGGAACTGAACCCAGCAAGGATGGAGAAGGACTGGGAATAGGGCCTAGCAGAGATAGAGGCTTAAGAGGGGAAGCAGTAGGCCGAGGACGGCGAGAGTAGTGCAAGGGAAAAGGTGAGCCTCAACAAAAGAGTGGGAAGGAAAATCCGGTGGAGGCGAAACAGGTGGAGCCGGAGGAGAGGGAGGTAGAGTAGATGGAGGATGAGGCGAAACAGTGGTGGAAAGCTGAAAGTCAGGAAAAATCAGAAAGGAGATCGACTCAGCAAGAGAATCTGCGCTGATAGTGGGGGAATGAGGGTAGTAAGATCGAGATTCATCAAAAGTGACATCCTGAGAAATCCTCATCCTGAGAGCAACAGGGTCATAGCAACGATAATCCTTATGCTCAAGACTATAGCCAAGGAAAACACACTCAACTGACTGAGCAGTCAGCTTGGTGAGCTCACGAGATGGAAGAAGGATTTAAAGCAGAACCGGTAAAGCTGCGAAGGTGATGTGATTCGGAGCCCACCAAAGAGACGCTCGAAAGGAGTAAATATTGAAGAGCAGTGGAAGGCTGCAGGTTGATGAGAAAAGCAGCAGTAAAAAGTCTCAGCCCAAAAGTGAGGGGGAACAGAAGAGGCAAGCATGAGAGCGCGAGCGGTCTCAAGCAAGTGACGGTGCTTACGCTCAGAGACACCGTTCTAAGCGTGAGCACCAGGACAAGAATACTGGGGAAGAGTACCCTGCTCAGCGAGAAAGCGACGCAAAGCAGTAGAGATATACCCACCAGCAGAGTCGACACGAAACACACAAATGGCTGAATCAAACTGAGTGCGAACCATGGTGGCGAACATGTGGTAAATAGAGGGAACTTGACTGCGCTCGGACATGAAGTATATTCAAGTATGACGAGAATAATCATCAATAAAGATCATATAATGGCGATGACCCCCTTTCGAAACGAAGGGAGCCGGACCCTAAACATCAGAGTGAACAAGATCAAAAGGACAAGTAGAAATAGAATCACTGAGGGATAGGGGAGCTGCGGCTGCTTGCCAAGCTTGCAACTCATACGATGTAAAGAGGTGTCCCCAGAAACAGACCCAAGAACATCACGACCGACTAAAGACGATAGACGCGAGCTACAGAGATGACGAAGACGATGGTGCCACCGAGCGAAGGAGGTAGTGGAGGACGCAGCAAGATCAGAGGTAGTGGTAGTGGCTGACTGGCTGGTGGAGACAGCGGAAGGAAGATGTAGCTAGTCGAGCTCCCAGAGACGCAGCGAATCATGTCGCCGAGGGCCAGTACCAAGCAGAGTCTCCGTGTGGTGGTCCTGAACACAACAAGAGTCAGAATTAAGAACAACACGACAGTCGTGATCAGTGATCTGACCAGCCGACATAAGCTGTATAGTAAGCTGAGGAACATGAAAAGAAGTGGAAAGGGTGCCTCAGCCTACAACATGAAGAGATGTACCATCTGCAGTCTGAACAGTGGAAGGAAAATCTGTGGAACACACGAAAGTAAGGTGGGTAGAATTTGGTGTCATGTGAAAAGAAGCACCAGAGTCCAAGATCCACGGAGACAAGATACCAGACGAGGAAGGAGGCAGAGGCGAGGAAGACTGCTGAGAAGCAAGAACCAGACGAGCGGAACTCGAGGAGTTTGAGGACGAGCCGACACCAAGACGCTGAAGCAGTGAGAGGAGCTGCTGTGTAGCGTCACCAGAGGAACCTGGCGAGAGCGCCGGCCTCGAGTGAGAGGAACCTCGAGCCCTTCCGGGACGTCAAGCGACCGGTCCTCCTCCGCTTGTAGCAATCGATACTGTAAAATCCATTGGCAAGAGGTGTAGTGGAGACCCGCGAGAGAAGTAGCAACTATCTCGGAGGGCCGTGAGGATCACGGTCAATCTTGAAGAAGTAGGCGCCAAGGCTTAAGACAGATCAGATCCGAGCCACGCCATGCGGTGTGAGTCTCTTAGCACGCGACATCCGTGAGGCCTCCACCAAGCTTCGGGCGCGGTGGCGAGTCGAGCCGAGCACGCACGATCTCAAACTCAGCCGGGCGCGTCAGGAAGTCGTAAAGACGGTGAGTCTCTGGTGGCTGAGCCGACTGCTGCAGGACAGTCCGGAGATATCCGACCCAGAGAGTCAAGCCGACGCCACACCTCGAGCGACTTTTGGTAGAAGTCATCCACGGTGGCATCGAGCTGCTGAAGAGAATGCGCCTGGTGCACGATTGAGAGATACATAGCATCACTCGTCGGTTGGTAGTGAGCTCGGAGGCGTTCCCACATAAGTTGTGTCGTCGGTAGCTCCGACACATCCATGGAGATGGTCACGGGCATGCTACCCACTAGGATGGCGGTAGCATGAGCCTCGACCTCGCCCGGCCTTCGTGAGGCATCTTTGCTCAAACCCAGAAACTCGGGGCCTTCTCTAGTGCAGCATTGGCGGCCCCCTGAGCCGCCTGATCCGCACCAGCAGAGAGCGGGTAGAACTGGCGGTGTAGGGCGAGGCGGACAGGGGTGCTCGCCGGTGAGATGACCCCAGAGACGCTGGCTGTTGAGGTGGATCCTCAGGTAACGACCCACTCCCTGAAGTTCGTCCCATCGAACCGAACTGGGGGGAGCGGGATGGTGTAGGAGCCTCCAGTAAAAGACATTAGTCTCTGTTTTTTTACCAGAGAAGCCAGAGCAGGGAGAAGCCGGAGCTAAAAGCCGCCGACTCTGAGTAGATCGGTGGAGCCGACGAGAAGCCAGAGCCGTCGGCTCCACCAAAACAAAATAAAGCAAAGAGCTAGCGCTCTGCTTCGGTTCGGCGTGGAGAAACCGACGCATGAAGAAGGAGCCGGCGGAGGAGAAGGCCTGCGCTGGGGCATGCAGCTCGACCGGATCCGAGGGAGGCGGCACTCGACTGGAGAAGGCCGGCGTGGAGCAGACGCCTACGTGGATCCGGCGCTGGAGGCCGGCGTGGAGGCGGCGCTGAAGGCACGGAGCAGACGCCGGTTGGAGTTGAGGAGGCGGCGCTTGGGTGGAGGACAGCGGCGGCGGCTGCTGTTGGTCAGGGAGGTAGGGTTTCTATAGCTAGGGTTTGCATGGCTCTGATGCTATGGTGGAATAATGCATCATCTCTATTCCAATGGGCCAAAGGCTAATATATAACATGTACAAAGTTGGACAATAGCAAATAACACCTAACACTATCTACATATCTAACATACATAACTCTTAATCGGTGATGCCTGTGAGAAAGATAACTAGGGTTTTGCTATTCACAACTATGCATCTTATTCATTTATTGAGAGGTATATATAGACATTGTTACATGGGCCTCATGGGCTGCATGGGCCTCATGAGCTAGAGAGGGGGAGAGGGGCCTCATGAGCTAGAGAGGGAGAGAGAGAGAATGATAATGCACAACACTCTTAATGCCTAGGCCGATTGCTGTTTTGTCTTCTGTTACCAGTAAGCTTCAGGCAACTTCAGGCACTTGGCATGTTTGTAAATATTCTTTTGCGGCCATTTATCAGTAAATTATTCTTGTATATATGGATACTTTCTTACCTAAATGCAAGATACAATAAACTTGGGAATGGTTCTTGTAGAAAATGGATGAGAGGGCTGTCACAGAAGTTTTTTGCAAAGTTTTGGACAACTACATAAAATGGTGCAGGTACTTGGGCAAGCGTGTTGCATGGACCAGGTAATTTAAGTACATGTGGGGATATTTCTTTGTGCATGCTATTAATTCGCTGGATGCTTACCAGTTGCCACCTATTTTTTGGTAGCCTTGAAGCAGTAGATAAGAACAGAAAAGTCATATTGGTTGCTCTCTACTTTCTTATTTGGGGTGAAGCTGCGAATGTTCGTTTTCTTCCAGAATGCATATGCTACATTTTCCACAATGTGAGTCCCTTCCTGTCCTACGAAGTGCAGTCCCTTTTCTTTTGATGTAGTTTCAGAGAGATGACATGCAGAAATCTGTTTAGCATAGGCTATACCTTTAGTCCTTTATGTAGATGACATGCAAAAATATGTTTAGCATAGGCTATACCAACGTGGTTAAATGCAATAATGCAGCAAACATTTGACAGCTAAATATCTTAGCTTTCTCCTTGGTAGTACTATCAGAATACCTATTGCATCTTTGCACATTTCTGTCTAGTTAAATCATAATTCACAAAAATATCTGTGTAAATTGTTTAATGTTTGTGATGGTGTAGTTTTCTACCTTTTTCTTGAGTTGCTTTTCTTTCAGGGAGCATTCGTGTTTCCGGATAGTGATTATTGTTCCTATAAGATTCATGGAATTATGCCCAAAAAGGATAGTCAAATAAATTCTTTTTTTTGTAGTTCCTCTTTTTTCCGTAGGAAAGTAGACCATGAATTTGTTTTTGTTCATCCAATGGAACAAACACACTGTGTCCTTGGGTAACCAACTTTGTGTTTATGTCAAACTTAAGCTTGGCTCCTTTGTTGTTGTGGTTGAAATAATGAGTATATCCCTATTAGGGGAATAGTTCTTCACTTCTGTATTTCTCTAGCAATGTGCTGTTGTACAAAGTATCGAGCTTACTGATGCTGTTGGCATATTTTCAGATGGCAAAGGAACTTGATGCGATTCTTGATTCATCTGAAGCTGAACCTGCAAGGAGCTGTATTACTAGTGATGGTTCGACCTCATATCTGGAGAAAATAATTACCCCAATATATCAAACCATGGAGGCGGTAGGTTCATCTATTGAAGTTCTATGTTGATTTACTTTTTGGTTAGCTGTTGCTTCTATTAGATCTAAATCGGTACTGTTTCCCCACTTGTATATCTTGCTGCATTTGGAATACGGTCCTTAGTCTGCCGGTACCGTTTGGTGCTTCAAGTTCATGGCTTTACCCATTTTCTTTATTTGTTGAAATTGTTTACTCAATATTTTAGTTGGGTATATTTGGAATTGGATTGTTCTTGTGAGCCATGTGGTTTCTTTGATCTAATTTGTTTACTCGTCATCTTCGAATTAAGCTTTTTTTTATAGGGTAAATTACTAACTTTAGTTAGTTACATAGCGTCGGCTTAACTGTCTTTTGGATCTTTTGCTTCTGTATCGAAAGTTTTATGCATTTTATACCTTCTACAGGAGGCTAATAATAATAATAATGGAAAAGCTGCACATTCTGCATGGCGGAATTATGATGACTTCAATGAATATTTCTGGTTAATTCTCCAACCATCGCATTTGTGCTGTTTCCCTTGTATTCTTTGCTTCACCGTGTTTTACTTGTTCTATTGCATATGTGTAGGTCACGTTCATGCTTTGAGCTTGGTTGGCCACCTGCTGAGGGTTCCAAATTTCTGCGCAAGCCTGCTAAGAGGAAGCGTGTAAGTTAATTGTGTATATTTTTCTAAAGAGACTAGTAGTTGTCAATATGTGAGATGCAAACATATGTGATTCAGTCTGTAGATGTAACACTCTAGCCCAACACTGAGCCGGAAATGCCACTAAACTACACTAACTACTAGTTTTAACGTTATTTTACAATAAATTGCAGCACGAAATTTAATAATAAAACCCATCCACGGGTCACAATAAAACATGAATAACGACACGACAAATATATGTATTTAATCTCTAGATAGCGAAGCAGACTAATAATCCAAGAATTAAGTAAAACCAACCATAAAGATTAAAGAGTATTGAATGAATAAATAGGTTCCAACCAATCATAGAGAATTATTCAATGTTTATCAAGTCCTGAAGGATAAACCATCACACTATAATAAAAGTTTCTCATGACCAAGTGATTCAAGTAATTGAAGTGAATGCAATTATTCCTTGTGCGCTATCCTTTCCCATGCGAGATGTCGTCAACGTTCATCTAAAACAACAGTAGAGCAAGGGTGAGTCCACGACTCAAAAAGTACATAATAAAACAATGAACAAAAATATCATAACCATAATCAATACCATCGCCAACAATATCCATTTATCTCTTCTAGCTCATACTCAAATATCATATCCACTTTCCATTTAATGCGATGTAACTCTATACTACATGTCCACATGCTCTTTTCTTTGCTTATACCGGTATAGGATCAGGGACCTCCTCCACTCTCGTGGAGTCTCTACCCATTTGGTAGATATGTGATCACCTTCTCTTTTATGCAATGATGCACATGATGCAATAACTAAACTGAATCTCATCAAATATTCCATTAACAATAATTCATATCTTCATCATCATTATCGATACCATATTCATTCTCAAGACGTGTAATAAACAATGTAATGGAATAATAGCATAATAACAATGAATAATAAAAAACAACAGCGATCAAACCATCGATCACCATTCTACTATGCACTTGCCTCTTATCCGCTCGAAGTTGGGTAGCGGGATGGTGGCAAGGTGCTAGAGGCAATACTCCATGTACAAACCATTTAAACATACTAAAAAACACATCACCACAGCACTAAAACAATAAACTAATCGCCTTCGCATGTCTACGCAAAATCGACACATTTAGCTTGATTCTATTGGACACGCTACCCGCTGTCCTAGTAGTAATATGGCTATAAATCTATCATCTGAACCCCAAATCTAGCGAAACATATACTTTTTGGAATCCTCACAAAATTATCTACAACTTTCTAGTTATGACGAGCGTCTGAATCCACCGTTTACTTCCCTGTTTCCAACCCCGATGACTATCCTAGAATCTGTCAGGACAGAGACAGACTACTTCAGAATTTCATATCTTTTTTTTATATATCTTGAAAAGTAATGAACAATAGCAGTTTTGGAATCTACTCGAAATTCCCTAGCTTATTCAAGTTATCATCAAAATTAAATTACTTCACTTACTAGGCGTAAACAACCCATCTTCACGACAGCTGCCAACGACGTCCGTAGTCTAGACAATGACCTTTCCGAGGCCGCAACTTTTCGCTCATAACTTCAAATCTAGTGTTCTAGACCTTCCTAGAAAGCTAACGAAATTCTCCATATCTTTTCTAATTGGCCGAAACTTTGAATCCGAACTTACACACCTCTAATTGCCCCTGCAAGGTTTTGCGTCGCAACTCGACGAACTAGGGCTTACAGAAAACAGCACTTCCCATGGGCCAATCCTTCTATGCATTGAACAACGATTAATATATGATAAATCTAGGGATTATCAGACATTACCCACAAGAAAAATGTCGCCGATCGTAAATCCTTGATCTCTTCCTCCTTTCTCCCTTTCCTTCCCTTCTACCCTTGCTACCCTTTACCGGAACCAGGCCACACCATCACCAGCAGCGGCAAGGGAGGAGCGGGGGCACCAGCCTTGGGAGGAGGGCGCCGGCAGGGAGGAGGCTCGGCAGGAGGAGGTGGCGGCGCCAAGGGAAGGAGGCGCACAGGGGGAGAGGTGGCGGCCAGGAGGTGGGGCGGCTAGGGTTAGGGGCTGCCCCCCCTAGTCCCCCTTATGGCCGGCCCCCCTTGGGCCCAAATGCCGTGGGGCGAAGGCCCAAGTTTTCTTCACCCCCTCAAAATCTGAATCTCTTTTATTTCCAGTTAAATACCTTTCCAATTCAATTAAATTCTCTAAGGTTTAACAGGATATTACAGTAGAGTACTATCATTTGAGATTCATCCTTTTCTGTCTGCTAGTTCCAATCCAGGAGTGTTTTGTAAATGCTGTAGTCATTGAGTGTCGCCTAAGCGGTAAGGCGCCGCCGGGGGGCAAGGCGTCGCCCCCGCCTTAGGCCTAAGGCGTTGCTAAGGCCAGAGAGGAAGAGGGGGAGGGGAGGACCTTGGAGCGCGACGACATGCAGCTGCCGTCTAGGCTCGGTAGGCGGATCTAGCACCCTGTCGTCGGCGCCCCATCGTCCTCCTCCATCGCCGCGTCCTTCCTTCTCCGCTCTTCCCCGCCCAAGATGTAGTAGGTAAGGCTGCTCGGTCGGTAGAAAAGAGGAGGCGGGTCACTGCTCGGTCGCAAGTGAAAAGAGAGCCGAGTGGCGTTACGAGACGGGGAGAAGAGGAGGCGGGTGTTGTCTTGGCGGCGGAAAAAGGGAAGTGAGGCCTTGGCCGAGACGGGAAAAGGAGGTGGCGACAGGCGAGGCGAGGAACAGGTATCTTGCCAAGGTGTCATAGCCGAGGCAAGAAGTGGTCGAGAAGGTTTAGGTATTTCTTAATATATATCACTTAACAAAACAACTATCACTTAATATATATTAGATGATTCCTCAAATCCTATATTTTTAAATCCTACGTGGCCTCGCCTTATGATGTGGTAAGGCGTCGTCTCGCCTCACACCTTACCGCTTAAAAGGTGTGAGGGGGTGAGTCGTCTCGCCTCACCTTACCACCTTAATAACCATGGCTGTAGTTGTTTTTAGTTGTGGGATTTGTCTTCATACATTATTTTAACTACTTGCAGTCTTGTTCAATCACAAGAGATTTACTATCCAGTCATCCACATTCTACTCTAATAATTGTAGTTTCTAGACAGTAATCTTGTTTATGTATACATGGTTCATTAGAGGTCTTGGTCTCCACATTTGAAAAACGTATCTAGAAAACTGAAAAAAGTTGGGAAAAAGGAAAAAAATACTAGGTTTACTCCACCTTAGAAAACCTGGCAGCTTCGGGCTTTGTAAATGGCCTACAATGTCATGGCTTACAGAATCACGGCGTTTGCGTCTTCTGTTCACATTCACCAGAGACAATAGATCATCTCCTTGTTTGTTGTGCGGTCAATTCTTCTTGAGGATTGGTTTTCGGCAATTCACTCCAGTCGGCCAAGGTTCTTTGGGAGATTTTTGGTCAGCTGCCCGTGGGCCACTGCAAAGGAAGCACAAGAGAGCGCTGGATTCTTGTATCATGTTGGTCGCCTGGATGTTGTGGAAGGAGCGCAATTCCAGAGTTTTCAGGCAGGAGTACGCTTCGGTCGACCTACTTCTCCATCGTATTTCCGACAAGCTCTACCATTGGCGCATGGCGGGAGCTCATTGTCTCCAGGCGCTGCCAGGCCAAGAGTAGTTCATATAGCCTTCTGTCCAGGTCGCACAATGGTTGGACTTGGTTCTGAGTTGTTTTGTGTCGCTCTTGTTCGTGGGGTTTGGTGTTTGTTTTTTTTTCTGGTTTCACTCGTGTTCTTTTTCTCCCGGTCTGGGATTTGTACTTGATGTTTATATCTGCTTAATGGAATGACGCACAATTATAAATATTAAATCCAGTTGACTCTGGATGCTTTTGTGGCGATCCACTTTCCGGGTGTTGTAAGATATCTGCAAAGAGGAAAGAGCTAGTGGACATGCTTACGTTTTCTTTAATATGGAACTACATTCTCTCGTAAATTATTAAGTATTGGATAAAATAATATTAATAAAGGCATGTAATTTCTTTAGCAAACATGTAGCATTCATCCTCACCTATCTTTATGATGTGAAATAATGGGTGGTACTGATGACTCAGAGAGGCATTTTGACTTAATTGAATATTGGCCCATGCCTTGTTTTGCATAATTATTGTTTTTTTTCCGTACTTATGATTTCTTCTTTTAATTCTTTATTTACAGACAGGAAAGACCAGCTTTGTTGAGCATCGAACTTTTCTGCATTTGTACAGAAGTTTTCATCGCCTGTGGATTTTTTTAATATTAATGTTTCAGGTTAGTTGTTTGAGGTTGTCATCAATCATGCACAAATATATCAAGAACTTATAATGCTAAAGATGTCTCTTTCTGAATGGCGATGCAGTGCTTAGCTATTATAGCTTTTCGCCATGGGAAGATAAACCTTGATACCATTAAAATATTACTTAGCGCTGGACCAGCCTTTTTCATACTGAACTTCATTGAGTGTACGTTCTCTAATTTTTTCCCCATGATTTTCTTGTTACAACTTCCCTAATTCATTCTTCGTTTTCATTATGTTATCTGGATTCTGGATTAGCGTCTATATTTTCTATGATGCCTTTTTATGCTCCTTTCCTAATTCATTCAACCTTTTCTCAAAACGTTTTCGGACTGGGGTCTACTAATATTTCTATGGTGGTTCTTCTATGCTCCATGTTTTATGGCTGCTCTGTTCTTTTGTAGGTTGCTTGGATGTTATACTCATGTTTGGCGCATATAAGACAGCTAGAGGCTTTGCTATCTCAAGACTAATTATCCGGCTCCTTTGGTTAACTTCAGTTTCAACATTTGTAACCTATCTTTATTTGTGAGTATTCAGTTGAATTTTGTTCTTATTTTCTCTTAATGTACACTAAGTTACGTATTCACTTGAATGCTGAATGTCGAACAGGCAAGTCTTGGACGAGAAAAATGCAAGGAATTCTGATTCAGCTTATTTCCGGATTTATGTTCTTGTTCTTGGTGGTTATGCTGCTGTTCGGCTTGTGTTTGCATTAATGGCTAAGATCCCAGCTTGTCACAGGCTCTCCAGTTTTTCTGACCGGTCACAGTTTTTCCAATTTTTCAAGTGGATATACCAAGTATACATATCTTCATTCTACATCCTAGTTTAGGAACATATCTTCATTATGAAATTATGTACTCATCTTGCTTTTCTCTTTTTACTTAGGAGCGATATTATGTTGGACGCGGACTTTATGAGAGTATAAGTGACTATGCGAGGTTCTTTCCTTTCACTTAGGATTTTTGTACAATGTGTAAGGCATCCTTAGTTTTTGTGATAATCACTCCAGATTAACATCTTGAGCATAACATTTCTTTCCTTTCTTTAATTTTATTATCATGATACTAATACCCAGTTGCTGTCAATTCTCCTGGCCGATCATATTTCATACTGAATTGTGGTTTTGAACTTGTGATATTTGTTATATTACTTGCTTTCTTTCTTTTTAGGGGCAGATCCATGCACACACTTAATACGAAGTACATGAAGTCACTTAGTAGCAATGGCCTATATATGTGAGGGCATAATTACTGCCTGGCATTAGCAATTGCTAGCAATAGCCTGAGATATAACCTCCACTAGCTTCTTTACTAGTTGCTGGCCTGTCACATTGAATAATTCACCCGCAGTTCTCTCATAGCTTACTGGCTTTCACTGCTTGTATTCCTCGTGGTGTGTTATTTACTTGTGACAAATTTTCTGATGCAGATACGTGGTGTTTTGGTTGGTCATATTGGCATGCAAATTTACTTTTGCTTATTTTCTTCAGGTGGTTATAATTGGGTTTCAGAGCTTTGATGTTTGCTCTGCGTTTTCTGTGTGATCAAAATTTACTCTTGTTTATTGTGTCATTCACTTTTGCAGATTCGGCCTTTAGTTAAGCCAACCACTATAATCGTGCAACTCCATAATTTGCAGTATTCCTGGCATGATCTTGTATCAAAGGGTTAGTAGATTTATACATATTAGATATACGCTAAGAGCTTTGTTCATTAGCTGCCACATCATTACTAAGAAAACTATTCTCTTCATATTTATCTGAGTACATTGTAGCAATGCAACTGCCATGCTGATAGTGTATTTTTCTAGGAAATAAAAATGCTTTGACAATCCTGAGTCTATGGGCACCAGTGTTAGCTGTAAGTTTCCTGTGCTAAGCTGTAAATTTCTTGGAGATTAAAGGAAAAAAAATAACTCTGCAAATGATATATTACTTTTTTCCTTTTTGCATTTTTAGATATACCTGATGGACATTCACATTTGGTACACTCTTTTATCTGCTCTTGTTGGTGGTGTTATGGGCGCTAGAGATCGCCTTGGGGAGGTACATTTTGCACTTTTTATGTTCTGGTGCTGCTCATGGATCCATGTACTATCAATTGTTTATACATTTCTTGTGATTTACAAACTGGAGTATCATTCTGGCATGTGCTAATTTAATGCAGATTCGTTCAATAGAAATGCTTCATAAACGTTTCGAGAGCTTTCCGGAAGCTTTTGCAAACAAACTGTCCCCACAAAGGTCCTTAATCCTATTCTTTAAATTGTGTCATTTTGAGCGCTTATGACTAAGAACATCTTGTTTAAATTGATTTGGATATTTAGATCCTTGTTTCTCATACTGTTTTTATTTGACACTGCAGGATATCTAGCAGACCAGTTGCTCAGGTAAACAAACACCTGTTCATCACATATTGGTTTTAAACTTTTAATACTTTAAGAAGATTGGTTCCTACATATTTCAGTTTCTAGATGTCCGGACAGGGTTGGGAGCCTCTCTCTCTCTCTCACGCACACGTTGCGCGCGCGCGCACACAGCGCGCGTGCACGTACGCACATCTAATTTCATCATTGGAGAAAGTTCATGATTAGTTTTTGCGATTTGATATGTTGCAAACAACTTTATTCAACTTTAGTTAACTAAACATGTCACTCTACTTTAGCTTGCCTCACTAGCTACTAGATTCATTCTTTACTTTTGAAGCTAGAATTTCTGTATTCTTATTTCATTCTTGTTTTTACCTCTCTATCAGGGTAATAACCTAACAACTTTGACGATGGCCTGAACATATTGTTGTTTTAATGGTTCCGTTTTTATTCATCGTACAAAAGTCAGGCTAGCTGATTTGACAGTCTTATTTTTGAAATTTTGATTAAGTGTATATCTGAATCCACTGAAGCTTTGATCATTCTCAACATTAGGATTCAGAAATTACTAAAATGTATGCCTCGATATTTTCCCCGTTCTGGAATGAGATTATCAAGAGCCTGCGTGAAGAGGACTATATCAGCAACAGGTACGGTAAACATAGCTTATTATCTTATCTAGATACCCGATTTGCTTCAATCACAACAACAACAACAACGACAATAACAACAAAGCCTTTGGTTCCAAACGAGTTGGGGTAGGCTAGGAATGAAAGCTCCTCAAGGTCAAAGAGACGAGAACCATATAAAAAAACCTTCAAGGCTAAAACCCTAAGCCGTACATCCTGCCATCTGAGCCGAGAGCCTAAAACACCGCCCCTAAACCTTCTTATGGTTCCGGTACGAGGATCGCTAACTTCTATGTGATCCTATCCAAAGCTAATTCTTTAGCTACATTCCAATCCCTCAATCCCCTAAACCCGATTTGCTTCAATATCATGACAAATTTTCTTTCAGGGAAATGGATTTGCTTATGATGCCAAGTAACCATGGAAATTTAAGACTTGTACAGTGGCCATTGTTTCTTCTGACTAGCAAGGTATCCTAATTGAAATTAACTAAATTGTTTTTTGCAAGAACAAATCTGTTACATATCAGGAAACGAATGATTTGGTTGCTATAAATTTGTTGGTTGCTTCTTCTGTAGATCATGTTGGCGAATGACTATGCTTCCGACTGTAAAGACTCGCAGTATGAGCTATGGTACAGAATATCGAAAGATGAATACATGGCCTATGCTGTCAAGGAATGCTACTACAGCGCAGAAAGAATTCTGATCTCTTTAGTTGATGGTGAAGGGCAGCGCTGGTATGCTTCCTTACTGAAAGATGAAGTATCTGATACTAACATCAATATTATTCAGTGTTTACACTAAATTATGTATTCACGTGACATGTATAGGGTTGAAAGGCTTTTTCGAGATCTCAATGACAGTATAACTCAGGGTTCACTTTTAGTGACTATAAACCTCAAGAAGTTGCAGTTAGTTCAGTCAAGGCTTACTGGTTTGACAGGACTTCTGGTAAGATTGTTGCCCTTGATTTTGGATATGGACAAATAAACCAGACTAAAGTGCTTTACTTGAATCTTCCGCGTAATTTCTTCTTAATGAAGGTTCAACGGATGCGCATTATGTCTTAGTTATTGTTGAAATATTTCATATTTCATATATGTTTCATAAATTTATCATAAATGAATTTTATATGATAATTGATAAACCAAATATCTATTAGATACGCGATGAGACTGCTGATCGTGCAGCTGGTGTTAAAAAAGCTCTCCGTGAGCTTTATGAAGTTGTTACCCATGAGTTTCTTGCACCGAACCTGAGGTATGCACTAAAATTGCTATTTCAATTAGTAAAAGATATCTGTTCCACTTTAGTTTCTATCGCTAATATGTGCTTTCTTGCTGCAGGGAACAGTTTGATACATGGCAATTATTGTTAAGAGCTAGAAATGAAGGGCGTCTATTCTCAAATATTTTCTGGCCAAAGGATCTGGAAATGGTACTTTTTGTTAGAGTGAACCTTAACCACATTGCAATGGGCCAAAAGGCCAATGTATACATGTGTAGGGAAATATGCAAAGAACACCCTGTACAAGATACTAATGCTGCACAAGTAATACATATCTAACACGCCCCATTAAACTCATGGTGATCAACAACAATGAGTTTGGAGAGGTAGAAGCTATGCTGAGCTCTAGTTTGTGCGTTGGTGAAGAGATCTATTAGCTGAAGCTCTGAAGACACGTACTGAAGAGCGACCATCTGCGTCTGCACCTGCGATCTCATGTAGGAAGCATCAACACCAATATGCTTGGTGGGCTCGTGCTTCACTAGATCTCGAGCAATATTGATCGCATCAGGAGGCCTAACAGTGTGACGATCATGAAGATCGTACCTGGGAGAGGCTGGAGGAGGACCAAGCAAGGACAAGAGTGGAAGGAGTGGAAGAAGGCTCAACTGAAGGTGTAGCAGGCTGTGGTTGGTGAGAGTAGTGTAGCGGAAAGGGGGAGATCTCAACAGAAGAAACCTCCAGAGGAGACCGAAGGAGAAGGAAGAGAATGAGGTGAAGTAGGTGAAGACGCTGGCGAAACAGAAGCGGGAGGAGGAAGCGGAGAGTCAGGAAAGGTCAGAAAAGAAATCAACTCGGAAGACGCCAAACTGATGGAAGAAGGACGAGACTCATCAAAAGTGACATCTCGAGAGATCCTTATCCTGCGAGCAACAAGGTCATAACAGCGATAACCCTTATACTTAGAACTGTAGCAAAAAAAAAACGCACTCAATTGACTGAGTAGTCAGTTTAGCGCACTCACGAGGTGGAAGAACAAAGCAGACACAACTAAATCAGCAAAGGTGACTGTACTGAGTAGTCCTACCAGAGAGACGGTCAACAGGAGTACAACCCTGAAGAGCAGAGGAAGGCTGCAAGTTGACAAGAAGATGTAGAAATAGTCTCGGTCCAAAAATGGGACGGAACATGAGGCAAGCATAAGAGTACGAGCTCTCTCAAGTAGATGACGATGCTTACGCTCAAAGACACCATTTTGAGCATGATCACTAGAACAAGAGTGTTGAGGTAGAGTACCACCAAAGAAGAAAACGACGAAGGCAAAGATACATGTACTACTAGCGAGCCAAAGACGAAACACACGAATGGCCGAGTCAAACTGAGTGCAAATCATAGTAGCAAATGATTGGTAAATAGAAAGAAACTGATCGCGAGAAGACATAAGGTAGAGCCAAGTGTATCGAGAATAATCATCAACGAAGATCACATAGTAGTGATGACCCCCTTTCGAAACAAAAGGTCTGGACCCCAAACATCAGAATGAATAAGATCAAAAGGACGTTGAGACAATCACTAGAGGGATATGAGAGTTGTAGCTGCTTGCGAAGCTTGTAACCTGTACAGTGTAAAGATGTGTCACCAGAAATAGACCCAAGGACACCACTCCCTAGTGAAGAAAGACACGAACCATTGATGTGACCTAAGCGGTAATGCCACTGGACGAAGGTAGCAGTTGAAGGAACAGCTGAAGCAGAGGCGGTGAAAGTGGTCGACTGATTGATGGCGGCAGCGGAAGGAAGGTATAGCTAGTCGAGCTCCCAGAGACGCTGTGAATCACGACGCCTAGGGCCAATCCCAACTAGAGTCCCGGTGCATCAATCCTGAACATGATAAGAGTCAGACTCAAGAATGATATGACAACCGTGATCGGTGATTTGACCAGCCGACATAAGCTGCATGGCTAGTTTGGGAACATGAGAGATTGCAAGAACAAGAAAAGAAGAAATAGAAACAGTGCCTCGTCCCACAACAAGAAGGGAGGTACCATCTGTAGTGTGAACCGTGAGAGAAAGAGCTGGAGGACTCACATAAGTAAGGTGAGTGGAATTCGGTGTATGTGAAAAGAAGCACCAGAATCTAGAATCCAAGATAATTTTATACCTGAGCAAGGAGGTGGCGGCGGCAGGGCACTAGAAGACTGAGCAGCAGAACCAGACAGAGCTGAGGCGTCGAAGCAGAGTGAGCATCTCTTGGTGGACCTCTGCGTACGAGCTCTGGTGAGTTCCTGACTGGGAAGAGCCACCAGCGCCCTTTAGAGGACGATTGCCCTAGTGGCCCTGGTTCTTTCGCTTGTAGCACTGCTGAAACGTGTGGTCATCATGGTCGCAGTAGGTGCAGTGGAGACATGTAGTAGAAGCAGCTACCACGGGTGCAGCAGAAGAGGAAGCCACTGTAGGCACTAGAGAAGAAGACGCCCAAAGCAACCAAAACAAGGCGGGTCAGATGCCCACGCCATTTAAGACGAAGTCTCCTCGGTAACAGAGCAGTAGAGCTACAACATGGACGAACGAGGCTGACGAGTCAGTGGATGAGAACGAACGAGCTCACACTCTGACCGAAAACGTGCCAGGAACTCGTAGAGGCGGTGAGTCTCTAGGTGAGCCCGCTGGCGCACGCAGCATGGACAGGTCCGGCAGACCCAATCCCCAAGAGTCAAGCTGACGCCACACCGCGGACAACTGCTGCTAGAAGTCGTCCACAGTGGCATCAAGCTGCTGAAGGGAGTGTTCCTAGTGCACGACAGAGAGATACATTACATCACTCATCGGCTTGTAGTGGGCACGGAGGCGCCCCCACATCAGTTGAGACGTCAGCAGCTCCACCACATCCATAGAGATGACCACGGTCATGCTACCTACTAGGACGGCGGAAGCACGAGCATCGTGGTACTGCCACCTCTCGTAGGAGTGGAGCTTAGTCTGGTACACCTCCATGGCCACATCAAAGACAGTAACCGCAGCCTGCTGGGTAGCCTAATTAGCATCTGCAGGGAACTGAGGCATGCCCAGCAATGTGGGGCAAGGCGGACAAGGCCACTCTCTAGTGAGGTGGCCCCATAGGCGTTGTCTCCTCATGTGGATCCTCGTATGCATGGCCCACTTGCGGTAGTTTGTCCCATTGAAGATGACCTTCAAAACCGGGGCGGCAACAGAGCCACTAGGGGTGGCCATCGTGTGCGGAATCCGCGAGAAGTGCTGCTGCTCAACAAGGCGGAAATGCTCAACAACAGCGTATGGCTGCTGCCACTGGAGCTTGAGGCAGTAAGGGCGGCGGTCGGGCTCAGGGCAGCAGCGACGAGATTGTGGCAAGAGAGAGCCCGAGCTAGTCGTCGACAGCCCTGTAGAGGCGACGACAGTGTTGGTGCGAGGTGGGAGGTGACGGTGGCGTCTCCTGTGGCAGCAGCGATCGTATCTGCAGCGGAGAGAGGTGGAGATATGGCCATGGCGTTGTCGAAATGTCCCTCGGCGGCGGCGGCGAGAGGGTGGGAAAGAAGTGACGGGGGCGAGCTCCCTCGGTGGCGGTGGCGGCTGCGTTGTCTGACAACTCGGTGGCGGCGCCAGACGGGGTTGCATCGGCGTTGGCCACGCGTCGGTGGTGGCACTCAGGTGGATCCAGGGTTTGGGTGGGGGTGGGTGGGGAAGAGAGAGGGGAGAGGGAAACCCTAACCCTAACCCGCTCATGATACCATGTTAGAGTGAACCTTAACCGCATTGCAATGGGCCAAAAGGCAACGTATACATGTTACATGTGGAGGGAAATTTTGCAAGGAACACCCTATACAAGAGACTAATACTGCACAGCTAATACATATCTAACGCTTTTCTTACCCAACTAGTTTAAAATTGGTTAGATATTTATGTTCTTACTAGATTGATGTTTTTATTTGTGCCTGCAGAAAGAACAGGTTAAGCGTCTGCACTTACTTTTGACTGTCAAAGACTCTGCTGCCGACATCCCCAAAAATTTGGAAGCTCAGAGAAGATTGCAATTTTTCACCAACTCTCTATTCATGGACATGCCAGCAGCAAGGCCCGTCTCCGAGATGATCCCCTTCAGGTACTATAAATGTGTATGAACTTCATGCCATCTCAAGGAATACGATCCTATTAACCCTAATTATCTTGTGCAACAGTGTCTTTACCCCGTACTACAGTGAAACTGTACTTTATAGCATGTCCGAGCTGTGCGTTGAGAATGAAGATGGCATCTCTATACTTTTCTACCTTCAAAAAATATATCCTGGTATTATTATCACACTTAATTTTCAAGTGTTTTTTTCAACTTATTATCCATGAAGGTTCTTTAGCTTTTGAACAAATCTATGTTTTGACACCTTGTTTTAACCTACTTCTCTTCAAGGGGCCACTTGCTCACCACAAGTAAAATAATAAATGGATAACTTTGGGACTTGTGAATAGTTTACAGCTTCTGAATTCTGATTCATACAAATATCTGTTAATTGCGACACATCGAGATGTGCTAGCTGATTGGGAAAATGTGTTTTTTTTGGTTATTCTGGAGCGGGGATGAGTAGAAAAACAATGGAGTCCTAGAGAATGGTAAAAAGCGTGTCCACCTGATTTTTATTTTCATTTATTTTCTCTTAAAACTTGCTGGTAAGTGGTAACATCCTAGTTCATTAGGGCTTGGTTCTAAGTAGATATTGTTATGGCTGTGTTGCAAGGTGAACCGTGCATCGCTATCATTTTTTGAACTGTTCTTTGGGGGAAATTAGAAGTATTTCATTGTTAGAAGTTTTTGAACCGTGCATTGCTATCAAGGTGAACCTTACTGTTTCATGTTCTTCATTTCTCCTGGCTCTAAGAGGGCTATACATTATTGGAACAATTGCAGTTGTTCTGCTGAGTAAAGTGTTCTGTTATGTTGCATACATTGTATTTCCTATTTTCTTTAAGCCACCTTCACTAGATCCTTGTAAATACAACTTCAATTATAACAAATTTCTGACATATCAGAATGCAAGGTTTGCTTAGTGAAACGTTGCCGCGGTAGGCCAGTCATCAAAAAGAACAAGTGACATATATTTTTTGTTTCATTGTACCCAATTGCTCAATAGTTCTACACTCGATATGTTTAAATTTAGTTTGCAATAATTATTAGTAATTGGTAACTCATATTTTTGAAGTGCTTCTTTTTAAAAAAGATTGTTGTTTTCATATAAAACATGCCCTTAGTTGTTACGGGCTAACGAGTAACGACATAGCTTTTCATTTTGTTTGTAGATGAGTGGGCAAACTTCTTAGAACGAATTGGCCGCGGAGAATCATCAGAAGATGATTTCAAGGATAATCCAAGTGACACCTTAGAACTTCGGTTTTGGGTATCATATCGTGGCCAAACTTTGGCACGGACAGGTCAGTTTGCTGTTTCATTTCTTTCACTTACAACTAAGTGCTCAAGTTATAGCAGTGTCTATCTGTAATTAATACATGTTCCATACTACACTCATGCATAAGCTTTGTTCTAATGCCTAACTGCATGATGCCATGATGTTTGTTCTTTCTTTATTGCTAATTTGCTATATTCCTTGACTTTGTATTTTGCTGAAGCAGTACGTGGTATGATGTACTACAGAAGAGCCTTGATGTTGCAGAGTTACCTGGAGAAGAGATATCTTGGAGGTGTGTATACGGTTTCGCGTTGGTGGTAAATTAATTCAATATATTTCTTCGCTATCTCTTCATCCTTTTGTTTGTTCTACCAGGCATTGAAGATGGCTATTCTGCAGCTGAATATATTGACACTCAAGGCTATGAGTTATCTCCTGACGCACGTGCCCAGGCAGATCTTAAATTTACTTACGTTGTTTCTTGTCAAATATATGGACAGCAGAAGCAAAGGAAGGCTCCAGAGGCTGCGGATATTGCTCTCTTAATGCAAAGGTTAGTTGACCTTGTATGTCTTGTTTACTGGATGTGTTGTAAATGGATTACAAGGACAAAACAATCCTAAATTCTTTGCTTACCAGTTGTGTTCTTTTGTCTACTAGATGTGCTAGATTTTTTTTTGTTTCGTTTTCTTTATTTGAAGTTTCATAACATGTTTCTGATCTTGATTGTTGCTATACAACTTTTAAACTGTTCCACTGAATAATACTGATTGCCTTTTGTTATAATTTGTAGAAATGAGGCTCTTCGGGTTGCTTTCATACATGAAGAGGATGGTGTATCAAGCGATGGGCATGCTGTAAGAGAGTATTATTCCAAGCTAGTAAAGGCTGATGTCCATGGAAAAGATCAAGTCAGTGTACTTCCGTAAATTTATTTTATTAATCTTTTACTAATGAATAATGGTGTGTGCATTCTTCTTACCTATCTGAACTCAATTATGAGCCTGTAACCATCCACCGTTCCCATCAAGTTCTGTAGTATATGGACAATAGTTTGTTGAATTATCATCTATCTGAGCCTCTGTGGTGGTAAGGAATCAAGTGATAATTGCTACCTGACGTTCTACTGTCCTTTTCTCTTTCTTGTGATCCCATAAACTGCTGTAAGCCCAAACTTTTTGACATTATTCCTTTTAGATCACATGTTGTTCCTTAGTCTGGTAAATATTCCCCCTTTTTGAATAAAACTGACAATACAGTTTTCTCATGTTCATATGTTGAATACGAGGTTAAGAAATCTTAGCTGTTCTTCTCATCATTCCCTGGTTTCTTGCTTCTGCACTACCTCTTCTAGTTGTGCCCCTTTACCATTGCCAAGCTACTGAACCAACTCCACTGCTGTCAGCAACCACAAATGCTACTGTAGCCTTAACTATCCTAGTATCTTGCAACTCCATTGCATTTTTGCAAAAGCCTTGCTGAGAAGGCATCAACAAACTTTTGCACAGTTTATAGCAATGGTTTTTCACTATATCTTTCAACGTCTTACAATTCAATAGAAAAATAATTTTATATTATAATGGTACTAGCAGGGGAAAAAAAATCCCGGACGGTTACCGGCGGTATCCGGATTTCCTGGTGGCGACCGGGCGAACAGTACCGGCCTGAAAATTTTAAATTTGAATTTGAATTTTTGAGTGCGTAATGCACTTCCTAGGTATTGTATGAGCTAAATATGCTTGATTACGTATTGTATGAGCTAAATATGCTAGATTACGTATTGTATGAGCTAAATGTACACTTCATTGAACACTTTCTAATTCAAAATTTGTCAATTCAAAATTCTTGCCGGTTTTTCCGGTTTCCAAGCGGTAACCGGTCCGGTTACCGGTTTCTAGAAATCAGAGTTCAAATTTCAGTATGTGAATTTTGTCCGGTTTTTCACCAGGATTTCTGGTAACCGACCGGTTACCGTTACCGGCCTCCGACCGGGATTTCACCTGGTACCGGTTTTTGGATCCTTGGGTATTAGTCTCATGCTAGCTAAAATTTTACCCGTGGAGATAAATATTGAACGCTTTCAATTGCAGTATACTCTTAAGTTCTTGAGATTATTCCATTGCGTTTATTGTAATTCAGATGTATGTGCTACTGATTTTATTGTATTTGCTATTTTGATGCAATTTAATTCCCCAAACTATAGAAGGAAGTTTCGTTTGCTGCAATCTTGTTAGGCATAATGTATTTAATTGATGTTGCTTTTGCTTGACCTCTTATGTTTTTTTGCCATTCTGTTGCACATATAGGAAATATACTCCATTAAACTGCCTGGGAACCCCAAGCTCGGTGAGGGTAAACCTGAAAATCAAAACCATGCTATAATCTTCACTCGAGGAGATGCAGTACAGACTATCGATATGAATCAGGTTTACTTCAATGCTAACAGTAGCCTTAACCTTTTCATTTTTAGATTCTCAATTCCTACAAAGATTTATGACTGGTTAGATTCTTCTGTGTTGTTTTTTATGGGATAGAGTCTAGATTCTAATAAACATATCCTCATAAAACATATTGGTTGCATTTAGATTGTTCATTGTTCATGCCATTCTTTAGAATATTTTCAATATAAGAATGCTAAGCTATCCATGATTCTGATGGCATTATAAGCTATCCATGATTCTGATGGTGTTAGATCCTGTGCATGCTTGGTAAAACTTTCACAACATTTCCCATCCAGATGGATATTCTACTCTTTGAACTTGTTTGTATCTAAGGGCAAACACATCTTTTTTAATGGGGGAAGTATATTGGGAAAGCACATATTTTTCTCTTATTTTCGACGAGAAACAGTAGGGGAGGCCCCTACAGCATATTTTAAAATATATAAAAAGGAGTTCATGTACAAGCAAGTGGAAAGGGGAATTTACGCAACCTTACTGAGGTTGGGCAAATACATCTTTAGGTTCTAACATGCTAACACAACGGACAGATTAGATTCAAAGGGATGCGAGGATCGCTAATCCCCTCACAGATGGGGAAATAAACAAGGGATCCCACCTCCTCACCCATCTTAAACTGATCTGTCCAGCATATCTCTGTTAAACAAATAAAACTAGGGTTTGCTATTCACAACTTTGCATCTTATTCATTAATGAAGGAGATATATATAGACAAAGATACATGGGCCTCATGGGCTATAAGGGCCACATGGGCCAAGAGAGAGAGAGAGAGAGAGAAATGCAGAATATACAATACTCTTAACACCCCCCTTCAAACTCAAGGTGGATCAGGAGGATCTGATGCATTGAGTTTGAGTAGATGAAGTCGATGATGCTCTCTAGTCTGAGCTTTAGTGAAGAAATCTGCAACTTGGAGCTCTGAGGGAATATACTTGAGGGTGATGGTCAACTGCTGACAATGAGATCGCGTGAAGGATGCATCAACACTAATGTGTTTTGTCACCATGCTTGACCGGATCATTGGCAATTTGAATGGCACTTGTATTGTCACAAAAGAGAGGGTAGGATTGTCACAAGGACACCAAGATCACCAGAGCCATCGGCCAAATGATCTCGATGTTGAAGCGGCAAGTGCTCAAGCTCGCCTCTGACTAGAGCGTGACACCGCATCGCTTCTTGGACTTCGTGCAATAAGTGAAGTACTAAGAGAGATACAATAGCGATGATGATCGGCGATCGCAGGATCACTCGCCCAAGTAGAGTCGAGTAAGCGTGGAGTGGAGTCGACTCGAATCGCATAGAACAGACGTCTCGACGCAGCTTCTCTCAAGTATCTCAAGACACGAAGAACATGACTATAGTGAATCGAAAGGGAGCACCGACAAACCGGCCGAGCACATGAACAAAGATGAGCAATATCTCGCTCGTTCTTGTGAGATAGACAAGGCTCCCAACAAGCCGACGATAGCGAGAAGAATCATCAAGGGTACACCGCTCGTAGGTCGAAGCCGCAAGTGAAGCTCCATGGGTGTGGCAAAGAAGACGAGTATCACCATCCCAGAGCGAGCAAGCAGATCCGAACATAGCGATCGAGAGAGATAGTAGCCATCACCATCGAATGAACCTCAATTCCTAGAAAATAGTTCAATGGTCCCAAATCGGACATCATAAATTGTTCACTCAATTTCTTCTTGACAAAAGCCACGTAGTCCATGTCATCTCCGTGATCGAGATATCATCTACATACGAAGAAGCAAAGTACGACCTCGCTGAGAAGTGTGAACAAACAAGGCAGGGTCATGCTCACTCGAAGTGAAACCAGCAGCTCGAATCACAGAACTGAAACGCTCGAACCAAGCACGAGGAGCCTGTTTGAGACCATATAGAGCACGCCTAAGGCGACAAACATAGCCTGTAGGAGCCTCAACACCGGGGGGTGGCCGCATATAGACCTCCTCATGTAGATCACCATGAAGAAAAGCATTCTTGACATCCATCTGAGATATAGTCCATGTGCGTATTCTTTGCGAATCGCAATAAGAGTACTGATTTGTGGTCATATGTGCAATCGAGCAAAAGTCTCATCATAATCTCGACCATAAGCTCTTTGAAAACCTCTTGCAACAAGACGAGCCTTGTATCGCTCTCTCGACCCATCCGATTTGTTCTTTATTTTGTACACCCACTTGCAAGTGATAGGAACGACTCTGCGGTAGCGGAACAAGATCCCAAGTGCCGTGCACTCTAATGTTGTGAGCTCTCTGTCATAGCCAATCGCCACTCAGTACATCGTGACCTCGATAGGTACTTTCGGCCACCATCGCACCAAGACGAGAAAAACCCCATCTCTCGGTGCTTGAATAGAAGAACGATCACGTGGGGCATATCGTGATGTAGTAGAACGATCGTCGAGTCGATGGTACCGCCGAGGATCAAGCGGAGGAGAGGAGGACCGAGAATCAAGTGGAGGAGAGGAGGACCGAGGATCGAAGGAACTCTCTTCGGCGACTATAGTGGAAGGAAGAGTGGAAGTGTTAGAAATCGTGGAGAGTGGTGGAGAAGGTACACGAGAAGGTGGCCGGTGGAGAAGGTGTATCTGGAGAAGGTGTATCTGGAGAATGAATGGGAGGTAGACACAAAAGGAAGTAGAATCTATGGAAGAAGAAGTGGGATGTGGAGAAGGATGATGAAAGAAAGGACGCCCTCATCAAAAGTCACATCACGAGAGAGGTACGAATGCGACGTCTTTGAGGGATCATAGCAACGATAACCCTTATGCTCGGGACTATAACCCAAAAACACACTCAATCGATGTGGGCTCGGCTTTGTGCGCCACGAGGTGCTAGAAGGACATAGCAGATACAACCAAAAACGCGAAGATGAGCATAGTGAGCAGTGTGCTCAGACAGACCTCAGCAGGACACTTGCCTCAAGCTTAGAAGAGGTGACGGTTAATAAGATAGACTCAGAGACCGCTTCTGAAGTGAGAGGGACAAAGGAGGAAATGAGAAGAGTGTGAGGCCTCGATGATGTGATTTGCTTGCGCCAAGAACACCATTCTCGAGCATGAGCACGGGACACGAGAGCCGAGGAAGAGTACCTCGTAAGAAAGAAATCGACGAAAGGTCGAGGAAAGATACTCTCTCCAGAGTCGAATGAAAACACGAATGGAAGAAGAAAACGTGTATGAACCATCTTAGCAAAGGATCGATAAATGGAAATCAAGCGAGGCGATGTTTCATAAAATAGATCCAAGTATATCGAGAGTGATCATCAACAAATATGACATAATAACTATGACCACCCTTCAAACAAAAAGGAGATGGACCCATACATCCGAATGCACCAAAGCAAAAGGATCAAGACCGAGAGGTACTCATCGATATGGAAGTTGTATTTGTTTTCCCAACTTACAACCAAGACAATGAAAACTAGACTCAACAAAGGACATGACCTAAAGAACCCTGGTGAACTAAAGTGGTGAGGCGAGCTCCACAAAAATGACCAAGTCGATGATGCCACTTGCTAAAGGAAGACCCAACAGGAGACTGAGATGAAGACATAGCAGAAGACACCAAGGCCTTCGACGTACTGGTGGAAGGAAGATGTAAGGTGTCCAAGACATAGAGACTGGGAGAGCCTCTACGGCGATGGCCAGAACCAATCACTCTTCTGCTCTGACGATCCTGAATGAAACAAGATGAATCATCAAATCCAATGAAACAGTTCATATCAGTTAGTTGACCAACAGAAAGAAGATTCATAGATAGCTGAGGAACAAAAGACACATCAGGAACAGAGAAGCAAGATGTAGAGAGAATGCCCTGATGGGTAATAGAGCAAGGTGTACCAAGATGGCAGTGTGAACATAGGTAGCATCACCACGCCTCACGAGCAACAAGCCGAGAGTCCGCCGATGTGACATGAAACGAAGCACCGAATCCGTAACCCAAGGATGAGCGGCGCTAGAAGCGAAGGTGCAATCGATGTCATAGCGGAATCGATCCGAAGTCACGAGATGTGGATGTGTCGCGATGGATCGCCCGATGAAGTGCTCGAAGGCCCAAGAGGTGCTCCACGACGACGGCCAAATGGTCATCTAGCACGATAGGCAATAAGTCGATCTGGATGTAACTTGAAACATTTGTCAACATGATGACCAGTCCTCTTGCAATGGGAACAAACCAACACTCTTATGGGTGTCGCTCGGTAGATCCGCATCATTGGAGAGACTCGAACAAAGATGTGGTGAGGATCCCGAGACAGCATAAGGAATGAAGACGCGTCTCCTCCGCAATCAAACTAGAGAGCGCCGCAGTCAAAGTCGGTGGAGTGGGATAGTTGAGCAACTGAGTACGAATAGGCTCAAACTCCGATCGAAGGCCCATCACAAACTGATACATGAGCGTCACGAGCATACTCATCTTTAGCAAAGACAAGATCGACAGTAACAAAGAATTTTGGTGTCATAGACTCTAGAGGACCCGGTGATGTGAGTGAAAGCACCGTAATACTCCTCCATCGACCGATCAAAGCTGCTTGCCAAGACTATGAATGTTCTTGAGCAATGTGAAGCGAAGAGCACCATGGATCGACCATATCTCTTCTCAAAGTATGTCCACATTTGCTTGGTCAAGTATGATACTCAAGACTCATCCGCAGAGAAACATCAACGCTCAGCACAATGCCGGTCATGACACGATCATCATCTTTCTGCCAAGCCTTTAATACCTCAACATCAACGGTTTTCGGATCAGGAGGATCATCAGTCAAATGAGAGGCCAAACCATAACCTCTAAGAGTAGTCTTGACTGAGAAAGCCCATGCTCGGTAATTCAACCCATCGAGCTTGATGTCTGTAAACACTAGAGATGAACTGCCCCCAAACATTGAGTCGGACTTAGCCATCTTGACGGACCACAATCAACAATAGCTAGCAGCAGAGCAACAGCACCAAGCACTAAGCAATAGCAATATCAAACTAGCATCACAAGATCATCAACAGTAGCAATACTAGCAATATCTCCAAACAGCAGCAGTAGTAACCAGCAGTATACAAGCAGCAGTTCAGTTGCAGCAATCAGTAAAGGGTTGTTGTAGCAATCAGTAAAGCAAAGATTACCGAGGTGCGAGGTGCTGGAGAGTCAGCAAAGCAGAGCCAACAAAGTTAGAAAGAAGTTCGTCGCCGAGCAGCTCGAGGCGGCGCTGTCGCAGAGGAGTTCCATCGTCGGAGCAGCGGCAGCAGGGTTGATGCGACGCGAATCCAAGCCAAGGCAACGGATCCAGTGATGGAGGTCGATCGACCTCAGCGCGGGCGATGGAGAGCAGCGGAGACCAGCAGCGGCGCCAAAGTAATCCAGCGCCGGATCGAGAAGGCGCGAGACCTCGAGCACAGCGCCGGATCGAGAAGGCGGCGTGAAGACAAGGCTTTGCCGAAGCGCAAGATTCGGCCGAGAGACGAGGCGAGGCGTCGGCGGCGAGAGTAAAAGCGGCGTTGATCCGGATCCGGAAGGTGAGACGAGGTAGAGCTCTGTCAGCCTCCCTACCGAAGCAGAAGTTTGCGGCAGAGAGTGCTAGGGGCTAGGGTTAGGATAGAATGGCTCTGATACCATGTTAAACAAATAAAACTAGGGTTTGCTATTCACAACTTTGCATCTTATTCATTAATGAAGGAGATATATATAGACAAAGATACATGGGCCTCATGGGCTATAAGGGCCACATGGGCCAAGAGAGAGAGAGAGAGAGAAATGCAGAATATACAGTACTCTTAACAATCTCATCCATTAGTCTTTGCAAGAGTTCATATGTTAGCACTTAAAGATGATGTTGCACTAGATACTTCCCTTTTTTCATAAGCATGCCAGACAGTAGAGAAGTTTAAGATGTCCCTTTGTACTCAAAACAACCTTGACTGAAAAGTTCTTACATAGGATAACTACTTGGAGGAGGCAATGAAAATGCGGAATTTACTTGAAGAATTTTGTGGTAATCATGGTATCCAGTATCCTACAATTCTTGGTGTGAGGGAACATGTGTTCACGGGAAGGTTATTCTTTGACTAATCTCTGTTATTTTTCCACTATTGACTTCTTTTTATTTTTCTTTATCAACCTGTTATTTTATATCTGCTACAGTGTGTCTTCGCTGGCATCATTCATGTCAAATCAGGAAACCAGTTTTGTTACTTTGGGGCAACGTGTTCTGGCTTACCTTAAGTGAGTAAATATTGTTATCAATACAGTAGCTAGCTGTAGGAAATAATTCCTGCAGTTCCTTGCTACATTTCCTCGTTTTTTGTAGCAAGGAACCTGTGTCAATAGTTTCAGACCCTGGCAACTTAATTGCATTTTATGATCCTTCTCCAGGGTTCGGATGCACTATGGACATCCTGATGTTTTTGATCGGATATTTCATATAACCAGAGGCGGCATAAGCAAGGCATCCCGGGTGATTAATATAAGTGAAGATATATACGCTGGTTGGTATTCTGTGTTCTCTACATTTAAGTTACATCATGAACTTGACATGGTGGCTTCAGTGTTCATTGGCAACCATACATTGGTTCATGGCTGTCTAGGTTGCTTGTGATGCTTTGAACAGGGACTTCCAGTCCTTGTAAAAATAAGAACTGGAACTAAAATGGGAGCTTTTCCTTGCTGAGGCTTTTCTGTTCTTTTCACTCATTTTGAGTTTTACTTTTTTGAGTTTTTTTTAGAGATTTTGAGTTTGAGCTTCATGAGACATCCGATCAGTGTTGCTAAAATTGGATGCCATTGTTCGAATGTACAAGATATGTACTTTTTTGAATTACATAAAATGTTTGATAACACCATCTTCGTTAATTTTATCACACTGGATAGGATGACTTGTACATAACTTACATTAGTTTAAGATCACTTATGTATAACTATTAACTAGATCCTGAAACTCTCTAAAGATTGACTTGTTAGTTTTAACTAATCTGCAGGATTCAATTCGACTCTGCGCCAGGGGAATATCACACACCATGAATATATCCAGGTTATCTATTTAGTTCACTTGTATTACAAAAGTGTACAGCATGGATAATATGCACTTTGGTGCATTTGCACCTATTATGGTTGGAACATGAGAACATGAGATTGCAAATTTTTGTTCACCAAGATGTTAATATGTGCATTATGGAAGATATTAATATGAGCGTTATGGAATATGTTAATATGTGCATTATGGAAAAGGCAAGTGAAGCCAATGCATACGAGACATACACCATTATGTTTTCTTCTTCTTTTGTATAGTGCACACATATTTGCAGGTGCGCATGAGCTAACATGTCTTACATTCAATGATTTTTTGAGATTTCTTTTTTCGAGTGCACACGTGTGCACATTTGCCTAATGGGTGCAAACAGGAAAATTCGGTACCGCTTACCGTCGATTCTGCGCCGGTCTCGATCCAAAATCTCCCGGACGGTTTCTTTCCTGTTTGTCAAATTCAAATTTTAATTTTTGAAATTCGGCTGGTTTTAAAGCAAATTCATACGAAATTCATCCGAAAATTTTCCGGTTTGACCGGTAACCGGCCGGTTACCGGTCCCGCCCCCCTGCCTGGATTCGGTCCGGTACCGGTTCTGTGATCCTTGGCTGCAAATGCCATTACGTGTATATTTGCATTTGGCAATAAGTGTATCTTTGTTATCTCTTTTTTCCCAAAAAAAGTAATAAATGTTTTGCTTCTGTACAGGTTGGGAAAGGACGAGATGTTGGTTTGAACCAAATCGCACTTTTTGAGGGGAAAGTAGCTGGAGGTAATGGCGAGCAAGTTCTGAGTCGAGATGTGTACCGTCTGGGGCAGCTGTTTGACTTCTTTAGGATGCTAACCTTCTTTTTCACCACCGTTGGTTATTATGTCTGCACAATGGTATTCCCCACCTCTTTCTCTGCGCACGCGGGTTTACATTACTTTGTCGTTGCTTGATTGTGCCTGAAGAATCTTATATGGGTTTATACATGCTGAGCCAGCTTATCTTGAATAGATGCATCCAAATGTGTTGTTTGATTGCGTGAGTATCCTGCTAGATGGGCTAAGATGGTGTCTGTTTGGCTTCTTGAAGAGTTATTTTACATTTGTTGTGTGGGTATATGCAAAGTGCTGTTTGTTGATCATATATCATAAATTCATAATTTGGTTTTGATTGCATCACACCATCCTAGATCCACCCCCAGTTGCTTGAGGTCGTACACAGGGTTCTAGATATCTGGCGGTGTAGGGTTTTCGGAAATATCAAATTAAGTTTTTTTTTTAAGATTTGAAGTATGGAACATCTACTAGAAGCCTAAAAACACCCACTCATATAACTCTCATAATCAAACAGTATAGCGAACCCTCATCAGGCATCCATCCAATGTAGCATAATTGCATGCGGATCTTGAACCAGCCCTTTGTATGCATTAACACTTACTGTTTACCTACTAACTTTATGGAATGCTGTGGAGCAAGATGCGGTGCCCTGCAGCAGGAGCGTGAACAGCACCGTGTGGACAGTACTGTGCGTCTGTGCCACTATAGAGCTCGTGTGAACAATACCCGTTGGTACTGCAGCACGTTATTTTCTGTACATGCTGGTCGGTTTTCTAGAATAAAGAATAGTTGATTAGGTAGGTTATTTTTGGATTCCTTATCTATCAAGTTATTATTAGGATATGATCTTATCTATTAGGAATGCTATTTTTAATAGTCGGAAAGATTAGATTGGATTGATAGGTTTCTTATAGATTATTTCTTAGGCGTCAAGTCGGGTTGTCCTTATAAAAAGGGATTACATGTATCTATTATCAATCAATCAATAAATAAACAAAGTTCTTAGTCTCTTCCCTTCCTCTTTAACTAAGCATTAGAGTCTTGGCGGTGGCATGGCCAATCGTTCAGGGCGAGTGCTCTACCCTCAATCCTCGGACCCGTACCCAACCAATCCGCGCCACAACATGGAATCTATGATCCTGATATAAGCATTGTCTTGAAAAATGGATATTGCACATGTATTTGGCTTTCTGCATACAGGATTTTGGACACATATAATTATGTACTTATGCATTTTATTTATCTGCTTTTTGCTCTCATGTTGTTGATTATCATCAGTTGTTGACTTATTTATTTATGTCTTCTTGCAGATGACTGTTCTAACTGTGTACATCTTCTTGTATGGGAGGGTGTATCTGGTAAGTATTTAAAGTTTAAAATGTGTTATGCTTCTGGTTGATGCAAATGTTTCCTATTAATGTTTCTTCTGTCGTGTTTTGTGTACTTTTACAATTGTGACTTGCTATTGTAATTTTTAGGCACTCTCTGGACTCGACTATTCAATTTCTCGCCAAGGTAGATATCTAGGAAGCACTGCACTTGATGCTGTTTTGAATGCTCAATTTTTGGTCCAGATTGGTATTTTTACAGCAGTACCAATGATAATGGGTTTTATTTTGGAACTGGGGCTAATGAAGGTGTGCCCTTCGTTGTCTAGAAAACAAACATATGCTTTGTTACATTGTTACTTGTAATCACATCATGGCTTTAATCTTGTGCAGGCTGTTTTCAGTTTTATTACAATGCAACTACAGTTCTGCTCAGTATTTTTCACCTTTTCACTTGGAACTAAAACACATTATTTTGGGAGAACAATCCTTCATGGTGGCGCAAAGGTACAAAGGACATGTTAATTTTTATAAATATTATTCGTTAGAATTCTGCTAACACATGATACTCTATGCAGTATCATGGTACCGGAAGAGGTTTTGTTGTGCGTCACATAAAGTTCGCTGAAAATTATAGGCTCTATTCTCGAAGCCACTTTGTCAAAGCGTAAGTTGCTACTTTCTAAATCAGTCAAGTGAATTCTTACAGGAAGTTCTGCTGTATGAGTACTGGTCACACAAAGCCTTTTTTATTGAATGGAATAGAGCACAACTTTGATGTTGATCATATTACTTTTAGTATATTATATTATTGTGTCCCATGCCTACTGAAATGATTAGACAGGACTTATTGTTCGGAAGTGCCGGGGGTGCCTTTATGGCTTTATGCATTGTACAGTATGTAATCCAAAATCTGATTGTATCCCATCTGTTGACATTGTTGAGGAAATCGCTGGGTTTCTGTGCTTAAGAAATTTCAGAAACCCATATGCAAACACTGGATTTATGTTTTTCTAGACATTGCAAGGATCTGACACAACAAATGGAATCCTCAATTCTAGTTACAGTGTGCCTGCTACCGTTATTTGGTGATCAAACTGATAGCCATTCTTATTGCAGGCTTGAGGTTGCTCTACTCCTTATTATCTACATTGCGTATGGCTACACGAAGGGTGGTTCATCTTCATTTATTCTGATAACTATCAGTAGTTGGGTCCTTGTTGTTTCGTGGCTTTTCGCGCCATACATTTTCAACCCTTCTGGTTTCGAGTGGCAAAAGTATGTTTAGATCAGTCCTATATTTGTTTCCCCCCTTTAAATTAGTTGGCATTCAGGCAAGATGACCACTGATTGAGGAAATTGAAAGGTCGTTCGATTTTTCATTATGTAAATATCTTGTCTAGAATTTAGGGTAATAATATATGCACACTCTTCATGTTATTTTCCGAAGTACGCTGGTGCTTGCATGAATATAAGATACATGTATTCTGGATAACTAAATATTCATAGTAATATTAATGCATTTGGTTAATGCACAATGTAATTGTTTGCATTTCTGGTATTTCTCCCCCTCCTCTTTTATCGACTTCCATTTTCAACGTCAGGACCGTGGAGGATTTCGATGATTGGACAAATTGGTTACTTTATAAAGGTGGAGTTGGTGTAAAGGGAGAAAATAGCTGGGAATCTTGGTGGGAAGAGGAACAGGTCAGTAAGACAGTAACCATGACTTTGAACCCTATGTTTAACCCTGTGTGGTTTGTTCTTTTCCCTTATGTGCTGTTTTATTACATTTATAATCTGTTTATACAGGCTCATATCCAGACATCAAGGGGACGTATCCTAGAGAGTATCCTGAGTCTCAGATTTCTTATTTTCCAGTATGGAATTGTGTACAAGCTTAAAATTACATCACATAATACGTCTCTTGCGGTAAGCCAAGAGCTCTCTCAATTAGTAGTTGTACCGTATAATTTTCAATTGCTTTAGCTGACTATTCACTTACATTAAATCTGTCATTTTTCAATCTCTTTCATGCTGACTTGTTATCCATTCTTCTGTTTGTTAAGGGTAGTAGTGAGCCCAAGGGGCAATATATAGTGTACAGGAGAAACCTTAGACCAGACTACAATTACATAACTACTCCTAACACCTACATGACTGTTACACCTCTACCACACATGACACTATCACACTACTACCTTTAACACTGATCATGTTGGTTGCATAACTGACCAGTACCAGTAGATTGGTAGCTCTTATGTCTTGACCTAAAAAGGTTGCTTGAGTTTTTGATGATATGAAACACATAATTTGATCTCATAATTAGTCATTGGACCTCGTTATTTTCTCCATATAATTTTGTAACGAGTTTTGATATTCAAATGGAATCTACCAGTTTGAACTTTGATGTTGTAGGCATTTAATGCCTTCAGTGTTCAAATTAAGCAACAATAATAATAGTATCTAATGCCTTTCTGCTATCCCTACCATCCGTTGTACATAATTTGAACGGGATGCACATCGTGCTTTTCTGAAGTTCCTACCATCTGTCAAGTCTAACTTCTGTTGCATCTAATGCCTTTTATTACCTGCAGGTCTATGGCTTCTCATGGATTGTACTTCTTGTTATGGTGCTCCTATTTAAGGTTTGTTATAATAATTTTTAATATTTTCATCTATTTCATGGTTTTACATTGTATGAACAACTTCGTGTAGGCTAAACTTTTGTTGTATTGTGTTCAGCTTTTTACTGCAACACCGAAGAAGTCAACTGCCTTGCCGACTTTTGTTCGGTTTCTACAGGGCCTCCTTGCACTTGGGATTATTGCGGGAATTGTCCTACTTATTTTACTTACAAAGTTTACAATTGCTGATTTATTTGCAAGTGCACTTGCTTTCATAGCAACTGGATGGTGTGTTTTATGTGTAAGTACAACAGTCTTATTGTTTCTTTCTCTAAAAGTGTTTTATCAATCTGCTACATTATTACAGCAAAAATAGTATTTTACACGCACCAGATTTAGTTAAATTGCTAACTTGCCTGATGCAATATCAGTTGCCCTTTTTACTGCCACCAGAGTAACTCACAATGTTTTATTAGCTTCACCAATTTTCTTCTGGTCTTCCTTTTAGTTGATTTTCCATTCTGCAGGGTTTCCAACATTTTTGAAACAGTAGAGTTGATGCTAGAAAAAAATTATTCATGTTAGTGTTGTCTTACTATTTCCAAAAGATATCATTAAGACTTGTATAGATAGCTTGATTGGTTCACAGACCTGTGAATTCTGAGGTCTACCATTAGACCAGATAGAAGGAACAAAACCTACGGAATAACATACATTTATAATTAGGAAAAGTGCAATCCTAGTATATGCAAGTACCTGTGCTTGAGTCTAGTTGTCACATTGTCTGTACTAACTTGTTACCTCTCATGGCAGCTGGCCGTCGCATGGAAGCCTCTAGTGAAAACCCTTGGGCTATGGGACTCTGTTCGCGAGATTGCTCGGATGTACGACGCGGGAATGGGTTCCGTGATCTTTGTGCCCATCGTGTTCCTCTCATGGTTCCCCTTTGTATCTACCTTTCAGTCACGTATCCTGTTCAACCAAGCATTCAGCCGTGGTCTGGAGATCTCCCTCATCTTGGCTGGAAACAAGGCAAATCAGGAGACATGAAAAGCCCCATCTGCCCTCTGCCTGTGTGTTTTGCTGTACATTCTTGGGATTAATTAGGGATACTTGGTTTGAACAACACCCTATGTACATAACTGCTTCCATTATTTAGACTTTTAGACGCAAATTGTGTGGACAAAGAGCTATGCCAGTTTAGATGTGTCAATATTCACCTCTTGTTTCTAGTTTGAGTAACGAACTGCCATAATGAATCCTCCCTCTGAGCTCTAAATCCTTGGTGCAGATATGTTGCTTATTACTCCCATCTATCTGTTACCTTGTAACTGACATGCTGCCCGGTGTCGTCCGCAAGGAGGATTTAATACAGTGAAAATGCCACCTCGCTGATATTGTTGCACGTCTCGGAAGATCCTGTTCAGCTGATCAATCTGTCTGGAACATTGCATGAAGACGGGAATCGCTTGAGGCGATAACACGAACAAGAACTCGTCTGCTATGATTGCATTGCAACATCACGTGATAAAGACAGGCTTTTCGTGGTTCCATAAGGTAATTTCAATTTGCGGAGGGAGGTGGTGTGGTGGTCCTTTTCATTTCTTCCTTCTCTGCTTCCCTTGGTCATTTTCTAAATCTTTTCCCGTTTCATTGGCACTCCAGGAATCCGTAAGCCACAGTCGAGTTGAGTGCACCTCACGTTATATGCCATCAGCACGAGCCACGATCGAGGTCGTGTTATTGTCACAATGTCAGAAACTTCCACGGTTCCCTTCTCTCTACCATTTCTATATTCCCACGCATGCCAGCCCTACTTCTTGTACCTCTACCTGGCGTTGACCATCATGGTTATTTTACTTTTGCCACTAAAATCTGTAAAAATGAGGGTCCGAGAGCTAATGCCTGTGAGCATGAACAACCAACGTAGAGGACTAAAATGTACTGTACGGCACCTCATCCTTGTAAAAATTTGGGAAAGCGGATCCAAGCCTGCCTAGAAGATCCCTTGGAAGTCTGCTTCAAAATCCGTATCAAAACTATCCCAGATGCAGCCTATATATGAACGAATGATCCATCGGTTGTCTCGTATTCTCTCCATATCCGACATCTCAAGATCTGGCCACTAGATAGTAGCTGCCGAATTAATCAGAAACTCTGGACCACGAGTGAGGACTGCATGCGGAGCACATGTGTGTCACGTGCCGACACTGACGAGGTCTGTGGACCATTAGTGTCACTCTCACCTCTTACGGTTCACCACTCCGATCGGCAAAAGGCCGAAACACCCGCATACATCTCCGTTCTGTTCAGTTTGATGGACTCACCATCCTTGACAAAGCTTAAGCTATTGAGAAACTGACATACTGATCTGGCATTCTGGCATGGTGCCGTACGTATTCAGGGATCAAGAAATTACCAGGAACCAACTGGTAATAACTGTGCTACCATGAACAGTTAGGATGTTAAAGGGCATTAGCGTTTTCTAATTGCATTCCGACAATTCTCAACGAAATTAGGACAAAAACTTCTTGGGAATAAATGTTAGCTACATGTCATTGATTTGCCTCCAATCTGTCTCTGCGTGCATGCAGGTAGACCCTTCTCCATAAGCTCCCAACAAGCTGTTAAACTGAATCACTGTAAGACAGAAACTGCCTACATAGAAGCTGGTAAAGTGACATGTTGATATGGTTCTGTAAGATTTCAGACATCCATCATGTCACCATATACGCCTTTACATCGCTCACATAGTCGCTGTAACTTCTGCGGATGGATGGTTCTCTGCAAGCACACTTGCCGATAAGCAACAAGAAGTCAAGAGCAGTAGCACAACTACATGTGATTAGAATCCACGACAGTATGCTTGGATGTATCAATTGTTTTGTCTTTGTCCCCTCATGCAGCCATCTTAGTCTGTTTGGTAGAATTCCTGCTGAATTACGACACCCTTTGATTAGGAACAAAAAAGAAAAGATCAGGTAAATGTGCATGCATGAAACTGACTGTTTTACCTCGTGAAGGATTAAAATACCTTTTGATCATGATGATGCACTGAATGATGGCTTCTGATCTATCTGTTAGTATTTACCTGATCCATTTTCCACGTGTGGAACTAAAACACCTTTTTTTTTCTCTGATGACTACCAATACCAAGCTTACGATGATTATGGGTGCTGTTCTGCTACTAGTGAAATGTTTTTGTAAAAGTAATGCATGATGCGATTTTATTAACTTAAATTCTTTTGCAAGAACAGGAACTATAAGGAAAGCTAGGTACGTGGTTTTATACTTCTCTTGAAGAAATCTGCTCATATTCTAAAACAAATAAGGAGATTCTGGGTTTATCTGCACCAGATAAGATTTGTGTGTTTGTATTTCAGGAGTTTCATGTAGTAAACAACTATCGCATTTTTTCTATGACTGACAATGTGTAAGAAAATGCTGGAAATAATCCTTTTCAACACAATAACATGCAGAATGATGCACAAAAGAGTTTTTATAAAGAAACTGTTTACTGGGTTACAAATATGGAAATGTAAAAGATGGTAACTTGTACTTTCATCCATTGTTGGATCAATAGAGAGCAGAATGATGCAAAAAAGAGTTTTCATAAAGAAACTGTTTACTGGGTTACAAATATGGAAATGTAAAAGATGGTAACTTGTACTTTCATCCATTGTTGGATCAATAGAGAGCATTTTCAAAAGTGACATTTTCCCCTTTTCTTCATGGATGATGCAACGAGATTGATAGTGAGAGAGTGCTTTAGGTTGGAACGCAGCATTATTCTTGCAAAAGGTAGGTATGTGGTTGTTCCTTTCTAGGTCCATGGTTTACCTACTAAATATCTTGCCATCCCTTGAGGGGCAAGGCATTTTGCTTTGTGCTTATACTGCCACTCTGTTATCCTCTTGAACACTCATGCGCATTACATTTAATTGCATGACAAATAGGATTCATAAGAAGGTCAAACTTTATGATGTAGTATTAGTATGTGGATTAATGGATTAATTCATTTTTCAGGGTAACTGGTGAAGACGTCGCTATTGAGACGTAAGTTTCCTGGAAAGACCGTGTGTTACCTTTCTTGCTAGATTTGCATACGTATTCATTCTAGGACAGCAGTTGCAGACTGAAATGATGAATCAGAGACAACTTCATAGAATTGGGGAATTTTAACGTGATATATTTCCAGGTCAAATGATTAGTTCGGGACTTGTTAAGCAGATCGTATGCTTAATAGGTATTTTGAAGTACTTCAGGTTGTGACTAGAGCAGTGAAAAACTTCTCGGTGAGATTTCGCTGGTTACCGTCGGTAGCCGGTAGGAATTAAAACCGGCAAAAAAAATATCAGTTTTGATTAATTTTGTCCAAAAAATTGAATTTGCTTGAATTTTGTTCGAATTTGATTTTTTTTAAAATTTAAAATCCCAAAAAAAAATTTAAAAAATTCGGCCAAAATTTCCGATTTTCGGCGGTTAGCGGCCTTACCAAACCCCGTTAAAAAAACCAACCGAAAAGTTTTTCACTGGATTAGAGAGAACAATCAATTGTCCACGTTTTCTTACTACTCTGACAACAGCAAAAAAAAAAGGTGTTTTTAGACTGTAGAAAAGCCATGATTTGATCAAAGTAGCTTGTCAAAGCAGTAAATCGTAACAATCACGTACATGGGCAAACAGCTCTTTCTTGGTTAATGCAGGAGAGGAAGAGGATGTCACTATTGCTAACTTACTGAGTAGATCACCAAATGCTTGGTGACCAGATTATATAGGTGGCATGCAAGGAACGGGATTTCAATTGTAGTCCACTGTCAATCTGTCATATCTTTCAGGTAGAGAGAAAGAAAAGTTTGCTACTTCTTCTAAACTATTCATGTGTTTGTCAGTTTGTCTGAAACAAAAGCTGCAGAATCTGCAGTGACAAATGCAAACCATACCATTTTTGAAACTTTGAGATCACAGAGCAAGTCTCACTTTGATAGGTAGATTAGCTGGTCAAATAATATCTTGTATGGTTGGTTGCATAATTTCACGAATTTTATATATTTTAAATTAAATTTCATTTTATACAGCAAAAGTCTCAATTTGACACATTGGTAGTCAAAATGTCAAGTTGACCATGCATTCCAGCCATCATATCCATTTCCTATTATTCTTTTCATCGGGTAGGTAAATCTGTGCATGTCACCATACACTCGTGGACAGGAGGATTCCATGTGGCATGCTAAGAATTATTGGGATTCAGGTCTCCTGCCATCAGGGTGTTCGCTACCGGAATTTTTTTTTACCGGGGTGACCTATGAGACCGAAAATCGGAAAATTTCGGCTAGAATTTTCTCTTTATTCCGGTTTTCTCGATTTTCAGCTGAATTTCGGCTAGTAAAAAAACCCTGCCTGCCACACATCTTTTCAGGTAGAAGCATAGAATTTGAAACTATTTCTAACTTTGCTTTTCTGTCCACACGTGAATTTAGCTGAAGCATAAAGTTTAGGATAGTATGAAACTAATATGCATATTAAAGCATTGATGCAGTGTCACCTGCATTCTAACTACACCATTAGGGCATTTACAATGGTGCAGACAGCTGTTGTCTATAGCAACTATCTATATCATCTGTAGACAACACTAAAGACAGCTCATATAATGTGTAGTCTTTTTACTTGTCTTTATAGATCACACAATCTTTTAATGCTTTCATAGATAGCTTCATTGGTTTTGGTGATACAGTCGGCTACAGGATTGTAGGCAACATATTTATCTCTCTTTATTCTTTTTTATCCACATCAGCTTAAATTCTACGTGACAGAGACTATAGTCAACTGATATAAGTTCATTGTTCATAACCTTAGTTGCTTGGCTTGTTAGATTGTTCTATCTAGAATTCTGGATGCTACGATAAAAGAGAGTTCAGGTCTGAAATAGCAGGTTCCTTGTACTTCCATACATGTACTTATATCTGTAATTTGGTTCTCAAAAGGACAGGTCATCTTGTTCAACAATTATCCGTAGTCCGTTTGTCCTTTGCCACAACATTTTCCTGTCGAAATCTGACCTGACTAGAAAGCGAGAGGAGAAATTTCTGGACACGTCAGATAAAAACTAATTGCACTATAAATTTACAACGCAGCTCTCTGAAGGAGGTTGCCCTGAGAGCGGTAACAAGTGATACAGCTGAGAACGTATGATAATTTTTACAATATATTTTACATTTTATCCCCTTCACTTTTGTTAACAAAACGCTGTTAGCCTACTGTTTACGGGATACCAAATTGTTTACTATCACTGGATGAAAATATCGAGCTCAAAAGGTTTCACTGTACGTAACCACTTTGTCAAGTCCAAAGCTTCTAAGCTTTAACCATAAAATGGATTTGATGGGCACACGTAGGATAGATAGGGCTGCTAAAAAGATGCTGTGCTTCTGAGCATGGAATTAGAGGGCAGATCAGAGCAAATGCAAGTGCAAGGTGTGGGGCAGTCAATGGCTTGTGGTGTCGGGAAATTAATGAGGCCTACCTACTATCTAACTAATTGTGTGACTTCTGTTCCAGCGCCAGAGAAGAAAAAGAGAAAAAAAGAAGAATTGCCGAGTCATGTAAAGCGAAGGCATCACGATATAATTCACAAGTAGCTGCCGTTTTAACTAAAAGTACACTCAATCAGCTAATGATATTTCCACTGCTATTTTAAAGGAATCTAGACAAGAATACATGCACAAGCGAACAAGACATGTCATACGGCCCTAGCACATCCGAGACCTGGATTCCTTTTTTTTTCTTTTTTTGCTTGTGTGTGTTGATATATGAGCAAAATATAGATATATATACACCCTCTTCTTAGGACTTAGGAGGATTCAAATTAATTACCATTATCTAGATTTGGAGGATTAGCTAGCTTAAGCTAGTTTAACCTTAGATATGACTACATGCTTTTCCACCTGGTAGTGGTCAGTAAATAATCAAGGGCATGCATCCATGCAGCTTGGAGTTCTAGAAGATTTGGCGTAATTTTCTCTACTTTCACAAGCTACCCATCCTTCTCCAACTCCAACTAACTATTTTTTAAGTCTTATACCGTTTGCATGTTATCATATGCATCTACCAAGGTTAGTGATGTGTCTGTTATGAATATTGTGTATGTATTGAAAAGACCCAATGAGTAATATATATAAGAGTACAAGGGGTGTATACCATATACAGATAAGATAATACAAAAGAGTCCATATTCTAATATCTTACTATAACACCCTCCCTAAAATGCAAGACGTATGCAAAAGCATTGCATTGGGAAAGGACTGACACTAAACTAGGAAAAATCCAAAATCCGAGTCTTGATAATGTCGTCGTAGCATGCAGCTCTTGAAAAATATGCCGAGTATCAAAAGATCTCCTCTCATCCGGGGTCGTGCGTCAACCCATAAAGCACAAGATGCAGAGGCTGACGAAGTAGAGAAGCGGGAGCAAAGTCGACCGAGACAACACGACGAAGAAGAAGATGAAACCGACAAAAATAAAGAAATCTGTCAAATCAAGCTGAATAGAAATAGATAGAAAGCATGGCGGCGCAGATCGAAGCCAAACGGCAATGGCTTGAAGAAGAATCTTGTGACCTTGGAAGCTCGGGGCGGCGGCTAAGAAAGAAACAACGACATCATAATGACTTCTACAATTTGCACGTGGCTCAGAAAGAAGAGCGGGAGTGGCGGCTGCTACCTTGCAGAAGGTAATTCCTATGCTTTTATGACTCACAATAAATTTATGGACTAGCATGGCTTATACGAACTCAAAGATAAAGTGATACGAATTTGGATGGACGCAATAGAAGAAAAAGACACAGAGAAAAGATAACTAGCAGCATCACCATCTCGACCGACAGGCAGCGACATAGGCTAGTCCTAGGGCGGGCGTCACTGTGGGTGCCCAATTCCCACGAGATGACTTGCATGTGCTCCCAGTGAGCCCGAATGTGTTGCTATCCCGTCCTCCAAACCAGAAAACCACATCTCCTCATCCTCCCCAAACATCGATGCCTTCCCGAGCCCACACCATCCGGTGACGAGGAGAGCGATGACTCCTCCTCCTTTGTCTCCTCCGCTTCATCTGTCCCCAGCCGCAGCCACCGGAGGTGCAATCGAGAGGCCTTGCCTACATCCCGTTCCTCAGCGCTGCTGCCAATGTCGGGGGAGATGAGGAAGGGCGACGGTGGAGAGGCAGAGCACGGGGTAGCATTGAGGCCATGGGGGCCTGAGCTCAGCGCGGATTCGGAGGCGGCGGCTCGGGAGGCCTGGTGGGTGTGGGATTTGGAGCGGGCGACGCGGGGAGGAGCTGAGCTTGAGGCGGCTCGGGCCGAGGTGGTCGGTGATGAGCGCGGCAACGCCGTCGTTGGTAACGACGCGGAGGAAATAGAGCTTGAGGCGGCGCATGCCTAGGTCGAGACGATCACCGGCACACCATTCCTGAACAACAACGGGTTCTCGGCCATCTCACTCCTTCCTCCGCGTCGCCGATCGAACAAAGATGACTCACGAAGCAGCGAACTGGTTGGCGAACTGGAGGGTTCACCGGATGGATCTAGATCAGCTAGTGTTCCAGGCATGCACAGCGGGGACGCCAAGAAAAATTTACAACAAAAGTAGGCCACCCCCGGGAGCGAAGATCGGTCTTCCTGGGGGCAGAGGCAAGTAGAGGCTAGCGACGGCGGCGCTACAGTAGCCCTAACCCTAACCATTGTTCTGATACCATGTTATGAATATTGTATATGTATTGAAGAGGCCCAATGAGCAATATATATATAGGAGTACTATAAGGGGTGTATGCTATATGCAGTCAGAGCTAGGACTTGGGCCGTGTTTTTTCAGGCCGACCCGAAGCCCGGTCGACACAGCACGGTCTAAGCACGGCACAGCACGACACGTGGTGGACCGGGTCAGCACGGCACGAACAACGGGCCAAGACTGAGAATGCAGCCCGTTGGGCGGCATGACACGGCACAGTCAGTTGGGCTGTGTTTGGGCTGACCCGGCACGAAATAGGCCCAACCTTCCCATTTTAGCCCAATCCCTCCCTCTCTTGGCCTGGCCTAATTACTCCCCCACCCCGGTCTGGCCCAACCAATAACCCCCCCTCTGCCACCCAGCTTGGCACCTCCTCATCGCTGTCCTTCTCACCCCCTTCGCAAGCGCGCGACGCGGCCGAGGTGGGCAGAGTTCTTCATCAACATCCAGGAGGAGGAGGCTATGGCGAGGGGGAGCGGGAGCGGGTGTGGATGACGCACGAGTGTCTTTGTCTTCCTGGACGATGGCCGTTGTCGTCTTCTCGGGTGTCTATAGTTACTTAGGGCTAGGCTTGGGCCAACACGACACGGCCCTGGCACGATGGGCTTTGGGTCGTGCTCGAGCTGGCCGGAGGCGAAAGTGGCCGGCACGGAGAGGGTGGTGGGCGGCCGAGAGCAGGCATGACATGGCCCGAAGCACGGTGGGCCCGTCGTGAGTGTCGACAGACGCAGACGCCCAATGCCCACCACTGTATACAAATGAGGTAATACAAAAGATAGATAAAGAAATACAAAAGAGTCCCTATTCTAATACCTTACTTTAACCGTGTCTACTAGTCAATTCTCCTCAAACAAGTAACCTCGTTTTGAAAAGACCCAAGAGGCCGGAAGGGAAGTTTACACATGCATGGAGGGTAGGGCTATCTGCAGGTGGGCCATGTTGATATATATATACCATTCCTTTTCTTTATTTATTTTTCCATGCACTATATATATGAAATTGTCTAAAACATTATCTTAGAACATATATACGAAATGGAAGATCTACATGCAGTTTAGACTAAAACTGGTTTATTTAGCTAAATATTGTTTATATGATACAAATTAGACTATCATAGCGATGTAATTTTTGGAATTTTTTATTTTGGCCCCCTAACGCTACGTTAATAGCAAAAATGACCCCCGTGGCGTCGTATTTGTAAATCTAGCCCCTCCCGAGTGTGCGAGCGTAGGATGGTGACACGTGGAGCATCTTGCGGTCGAGGAGCGCGGGAAGTGAGCGGTAGCGCGGGACCAAGCCGACCAGCGCGGAAGGTGGTGGGCCGGCCACTTTCCGCGGTTCTGGAGCGCAGGAGGTGGCCGCCACGTTCCGGCGGTGCGCGAGCACAATAGCCGTCGGCTTCCGGCCAGGTGGCCGAGCGCATGAAGCGGAATGCAATTAAATGCTGTGCATGAAGCCGGACGCAAAATTTGAATGCATTGAATGCCACACATGAAGACGTGCAAAATGCTAATGCATAGCATTGCATTGAAAGCTCCATGCCGCACTCGCGCTCCGTGGAATGCCACTTGGTTCCTACGCTTCGGCATCGCGGAAAGTGGCTGGGCCTGCCACCTTCCGCGCTGGTCGGCTTGGTCCTGCGATCGCCGCTCGCTTCCCGCTCTCCCCGACCGCAGGATGCTCTACGTGTCACCATCCCGTGCTCCCGCGCTCGGGAGGGGGTTAGATTTGCGAATACGACGCCACGGTTGCTATTTTTGCAATTAACGTGGCGTTAGGGGACCAAAATAAAAAAAATTCTAATTTTTGTTGCATAGTATATATGGGGAGATTGAAATGGTCCATGCATGAAAGTGATTCTCGACAAGAATTTTATAATTTTTTTAGAGAACAATAATTTTGGACTGACAAACAGCTAGTTCTAACATAGAGCATCCAACGAAAGTAGGGCAATCTTAAATTATTTCAACACCGTGACGACCTGAATTTAGCTTCATCACACAAGGAACATAATAGTAAATGGTGTGTCAACAAATACATTTGAATAGTCACACTTGGGTTTGGAAAAGGAAAGTGCTTTTAATTTATATCACAAGCTAATCATTACACATGTTTTTCTCCTTGAAAGGCAAAAAAAGAAACAGCAAAAAAAAAACCTAAAAAAACAAAAATGAAACATTGTAATGAGTGTACATATCCTTTTGTTGTTCTTTCTTTGTACATAACTAAAAGTGGACCAAACCACCTTTTCTCCTATCAACAAACAAATTTCACACATCTTCGAAATGTGCAACCAATCGAAGAATTGTCTCTCTTTTCAAATTTTCATTCTTCATTTAGTATGAAGGAATATCTCCCTTCTAGCTAGCTCTTCACGGCTCATGCGAGTTCAACCATGACATTTGCCTGCATCAAAATAGTAATCATGTGAGATAAGTAAGCAGTAAGGGTTCTCTTTGTTTGTCAAATTTTGCAGGTTTTATTCCTGCCAGCGTTTAAATTAATCAATATTTTATATAACATACCTAGCTCGTATATTATTTCTCTATAGCTTGAAATTCCTAAGACAAGTGGTGCATGCCTTAATATTATATGTTTACATGCCATTTAGAATTTGATTATCTGTATTTTTATGCTACCCAAGTGAACTATAATCAGAAAGTTCAAAGAAAATAAAAACCAATCAAACTGGATATGGAAACTTGTTATTTTTATAGAAAGTTGATGGGAGAAGTACTCAGTACTCACTCTAGCAAATCTTTCCAACCACCATCGGTGTTGAGGTCACTCAGGTTCAGGCTCTCCAGCCCCTCGAACGGGCTCGACGCCGGCGTCACCTCGCACGACATGCCGCCGCCGCCGCCACTGGTGCCACCGGCATTACACTCGTCTACCGCTACCAATGGTGGCGCCACCGCGGCCGTCATATTGCTCCCGCTCGCCCCGCCGTGCCCGAGCTCCGTCGAGCTCAGCCCGTCCCCGGCGAGGGCGCTCCCGCCACTGCCACCGCCGTAGCCGTTCAACAGCCCGGCGAGGGAGACGCCCGGTATGGCCGTCGCGCTGGTCAACGCCGGCAGGTTGAGCAAGCCATCGTACTGGAGCCTGCTCTGGTCACCGCCGGTGCCGGCGGGTTGTCCGACTCCTCCATTGCTGGCGGCGAGGAGGGTCATCAGGTCCACGCTAGGCGCGGTGGCGGTGGTGAGCACGCGGACGAGGCCCTGGAGGAGCTGGAACTTGGCGGCGTCGGCCTGGAGCCTGAGGGCGTTGATGTCCCAGGTGTGCGCGGCGGCGAGGGAGCTGCTGAGGTTGGCGGCGGCGAGGAGGTTCGGGAGACCGGCGAGGAGGTTGAGGTCGGTGCGCGGGCGGTGCGTCACCGGGTCGATGCCCATGCCGAGGAGCTTCTTGCGGAGGTGCGTGTTCCAGTAGTTCTTGATCTCATTGTCCGTCCGCCCCGGTAGCTTGGTCGCTATAGACGACCACCTGTGGCGGACATAGAGAAAAGCTTGAGCTGTTAGGGAAAGGTAGACGATATGTTGTCGAGTGCAATGGGTTTTGGATACCGGAAACAATTTTTTAGCAAGGGCGGGGGCAGGGGCGGTAAGGCCGGTAAGGCGTCGGAAAATTTTGGCCGAAATTTTTAAATCAAAATTTAAATTTTACGGATTTTTAAAAAAAATTAAAAAAAAAATCAAATTCAAGCAAAAATTTAAAAATAAAAAAAACAAATTCAAGAAAATTCGATTTTTTGGACAAAATTCATCCAAACCGATTTTTTTGGATCGGTTTGTATTCCTACCAGCTCCATCGGTAAAACCAAAAGTTTCGATTTTCAGCCGAAATTCTGAACACATGCATACGTATACAGTGGTTGAATACGTATAGCACGTAGCTAAACTAAGAAGTGGCACGTACTTGTTGCCTAGGATGGAGTGGAGGTGGATGATGAGCTTCTCCTCGTCGTCGGTGAAGCGGCCGCGCTTGATGTCGGGGCGGAGGTAGTTGGTCCACCGGAGGCGGCAGCTCTTGCCGCAGCGGTTGAGGCCGGCCAGCTTGGGGAGGCGGCGCCAGCTGCCGTGGCCGTTCTTCTGGATGTAGTCGACCAGCAGCTTGTCCTCCTCCGGCGTCCAGGGACCCTTCTTCATCCCGGCCTCCTGGTCGCAGCACGGTGACCTCCCCATTGATCGATGCTGTTGTTGTATCCTAACTAGCTAGAGGAAGTACGTACGAAGGAAGGAAGAGGAGAGGATAGGATAGGAGAGAGAGCTGTGGATGCAGGTGAGATCGGCGACTTTTTAGGTTAATTTGTGGGATTTGTTGGGAGGATAGGAGCGGGGTTTTTATAGAGGTTTTGCGTGGTCGCATCATGAGGTGATGATGGATGCATGGCGGCATAGCTAGCATACATGAGTAACATGAGCAAGCTAGCCTTTGTGTGCGGGAGACGCAGCCTCTCTCTCTCTCTCTCTCTCTGACTTTAGAGTTAAATTAGTCCAAGACGTACGTCGTTAATAGCCAATGCGACGCATGCAGATTTGGGCGTAGCTAATTAACGGGCCGGGGCTTGCTTAAGCATGTTGTTTAGTTAGATATATGCTGATGTGTTTTCTTGCGTTTTTTATTGTCCGTACTTTGATTTTCATATATATATATTGCCTGGCCGCAAGTGGAGTGTAATATAATGACATAGATACTAGCTGCTATTAGCTTAAGACCATGCGTAACGAAGCTTCCCATGCATGCAGAAGCAGTACTAGTGCTATTTTTGGGTGCTAGCTACCTCTACGTACGTACATATATACGTATGCACGTGATGGTAGGTATATGTATATATACATAGATGCAGTAATAATGCGTGCCGTCCCTATATACATGAGGGTGACATGTTACTTTGACAACAGAGCAAAAACCTTTAGTTTCCATGATATAGATCGACATGGATGTACACAATATACTGTTGCCTGTTGGGACCATAGTTCTGTTTACCGGCCGATTTCTGATTTTGGGCCAGAAATCGGCCATATGGGTTTTACCGGACCCCAGTCGAATTTGCTTGATTTTTGCTTGAATTTGATTTTTTTTTTAAATTTAAAATTTGATTTGAAAATTTTGGTCGAAAATTTCGATTTTCGGCCAAACCAAATTTACCGGGCACCTCCCCGGTAAAAAATTGCTACCGGTTTTGAAACCCTAGTTGGGAGATATATATATATATATATATATATATATATATATATATCAGTGATCACTGCTTAATTAGGTGTTGAAATGACACATGAGTAAAGAGGGCCGGTAGGTGCGTGGCATGTGGGCAGGAGGCCGAGGAGAATTAGGTTCGTGTGATCCGACACGTGTTGAGCTGTTTGCGTTTCCTCCCAACAAGGAGCAAAGAAGGAACCACCTGTTCCCCTGCGTTGCGTCACACGCACAGCGACTAAAATATAGTTAGGTCATCTCACTTGGTATCGGGACAGGCGCAGCGAGCTACGGTTAGGGGTTTGGGTGCTAGTGGGACCCACCTAGCCAGCAGTGGGACCCACCCTGGATTCTGTGCTTGCCATTAGCCCTACTGGCCTTGCCGTGGCAAGAGCTAGCAATCAATTAACCAAACTAAAAAGAACTACTAGTTTATGTGCATTAATTAGTACATGGTTGACTTGCACGGCTTGGTCCTTCGCTTTGCATGGGCATGTGTGTGGGAGTGAAACATTATAGTTGGGAATAGCATGCATATCCACAGTACACATGGCAGATTGACTCTTCAAATAATTAATTAGCTCAAATGTTGTTGACCCATTTTGTGAGAAATCCAAAGTTCCATATAAGATTACTTTTTAATATGGGAGAATACTGCCTCAGAGCATCTACAATAATTTGTTTCTTAATTTCATTCTAAGAGAGAGAGATCTTAATCTAATAAAAAGAAACAACCATTCCAATGGATTGTTTCTTAAGCTTGTATCTAAGACTTTAATTGCTACAAGCTTGTTGGTAGGCAGTGGGACCCACAAAATGAGTGTTTAGGTAACAACTAAGCCTCCAATAGAGTTTTTTGTTGTTTCTTATGTCTTGGTATTAACAATTTGATAGTTTTTTTCATATAGAAACAGCTTCACCTTCTCTCCTCATCTTCTCTCCTCCACATCATCTAAAAGCTGATGTGGCAACCTCTTAGTAACAGCTGAGGTGGATTGTTGTAGATGCTCTAAGCCTCCAATAGAGTTTTTTTGTTGTTTCTTATGTCTTCGTATTCACAATCTGATAGTTTTTTTCATGTAGAAACAGCTTCACCTTCTCTCCTCTACATCATCTAAAAGCTGATGTGGCAACCTCTTAGTAACAGCTGAGGTGGATTGTTGTAGATGCTCTCAGTTGTCAGTGTTGACAAGTAGCATTGATCACTAGATGAGTTCATTGCAACATTTCTTGATTTGTGATCCCAATTCTAATGATTTAGATGGAACGAATTAGTCTATCTCCCTAGCAATCTATATATGCATATGGTTTGTCCACGTATGTTGATCAACTTGGGAATTGCATTTAGTTTGCATGTCATAGTGTTGCCAAGAAGGGCTTGCTTACATGGAATGGTCTTGGAACTAACAAAACGTGTGGTCAGAGATGCCTTGATCCCATGCATCTTTTTTCGTCCATTTGTTCTCACCCATGACGCATCTGAAGTTTTTTGCCAGAGTATAATAACATCAAACTCGTGATCGCAGAACGCAACTTTGCAAACTTGCTTAGCTATCTGGTATTCACTTATCAAATTATTTAGTTTGAAGCCTGTCACAAAGCTGATTATACAGTGCGTTAAAACATATAACAAAGGTCAAGTGCTGAAAGACCAAGAGGCCTGGGAGATAAACCAGCTTGGTTTCAGTTTTGCCCACAGGAACATGTATAGGATGTGGTCCCTCTATAAATTCTTGAAATTTTTAGTGTTCAATGCTGAAAAGGAAAGCTATAAACCATTAGGTATTAATCATAGCTTATATGTATGTGTAATAAATAGATGGGTTTGGTCCCTCAATTTTTTGGTAGTGTTAAGGAGGACCTAGCTGTACTTGTACACTAATTAAAGCCTTTGAGAAAACTAGTTGTGCAATTGGAATGATCCTGTGGTCCTAGGATTCTAGTGTACATGCATACTAGTTTGGTTGTGAGCAGTTGCCAGAAATACAAGCAAAAAAGGAATATATATATATGTTAAGACTCTATGATATGTACACATCATAACACTGTTTACCACTGTGTGATGCAGGCATTCATAAGCAATGAAGAGAATATAGTGTAGGACATTGATTGCAGGAAAGTGATATTTATGTTCTCCAATGGAGTCCTGTTCATATTTCAGGCATGATCATGTAGATACTCCGGTGGTTTAGTTGTAATGCATGAGCAATACCTTGTCTGAGTCTTCTCTGTTTATATCAAATACTCGCTTTCTTCTCCTTTTTTTCTTGTGTCTTGGTAACTGAAGAACCAATAGAAACTAACGAGGTGCAATTCACACAGTTAATCTTTTACCAAACCCTCAACTACCTTCTCTCACATGGAGGAGTGATGTTGAGGTAATTTTTCTTGTGTCTTGGTAACTGAAGAACCAATAGAAACTAACGAGGTGCAATTCACACAGTTAATCTTTTACCAAACCCTCAACTACCTTCTCTCACATGGAGGAGTGATGTTGAGGTAAATTAACTTGCATGCTCTGAAGTTTGAATTGCACACCCTTAACTTCAATTGGAAGCTCCATGTCTACCTTTATTGCTACTGTCATCCTTGACAAATACTGATACATATAATATTTTTTCCCCCAAAAAGATGAGTAGTTCCAGAAGGTATCTGCCAGTCAGATGGACAAGACACTCTGATTGGCAAAAAAAGTTTGAACCGCAAGGAAGAGGAGAAATCTAAACGGAATGCATTTTCACTTGGTCTACCGCATATAACCATATACTCCCATCCAATTTGAATGTACCCTTTCCCTAACATGTTGTCGTCGATACGAGATCGGACAATAAACTTGTGGCACCCCTGGTCGGACGCGTCGACCGTCGAGGGTGCGAAGAGGGCCTCAACAAGAATCACACACAAAGGGGATCGTACGGATGTATTGGATATGGGTGGTAGAAGTTATCATTGCCCCCCCCCCTCTCCCCATTTATAAGGGGTCCTATTTATAGAGGAGGGGGAGATCAGTGAAGTTACATCGCTGCCCTCGGGGCTTAGTTTGCTCTGGGGGTACTTCCGTCCATCGCGTCATTTGGGTCCCACCATGTATGCGGGTGTCGATTGGACCTTGCCGTGTGGCTACCCCGACCGGGTCCAGGGTGAGTTCACCGATGTGTTGCGCCTTGCCGAGGTTGGTCCTCGGACCCCGTCCGAGGTTGGTCCTCGGATCCGTCCGGGGTTGGTACCCGAACCCCGTCCAGGGTCGACGTCGGACCTCATCCGGGGTGTCAGGCCTTCACGAGGTTACCATCGGTTCAATGTAGCATGGGGACCCTCCCCCAACACATGTCCTGAATCTACTGATCAAACAATCAACTCATATATATATTGGGCTCAATATTATAGTAGGCACCTTCTACAGCTTCACCCTTTGTACAAATTAGCATGCTTAAATCCTAACACAGATGATATATTGGGAGAGACTAGTGTGGAGTACAATTCCTCCCTCTTACATGTGACTTCATCATCCCCAGCCACTCAATATGGTTACGAGTGTTCTAAAAATGGGTAAGCGGTATTCTTTTGATCACCCCACCTTGTAGGCCTTGTAATCGGTTTTGAGGTTACCTTATAATATTTTAGATTTTTATACATGTACATACAGTAGAAAAAAATACATCTAATACATCTTTTTCTCTCTCTCATGAATATAGGCTTGAAAACAAAAGTCATTGTCAATGTAACTATGCAAATCAGCGATATAGTACAGTACAGTACAAATATTCGCAATAAAGAAGTGATTTTCATGATTCATATATTATATTTTGTTCCAAGTTCCAACCATGTCATTCATAGATAATGTATTGTCACTAAACAAGTAAACCACAAGTGGGCTGAGAATATAGTAAAGCCTAGTTTCTAGTGTTTCTGTAATACGTCACACTTACCCCTAATATTCAGCCTAATATACGGTAATTGGCCCACTTATCCGCATAATCAGCTCTCTTAACCTTGTAAACCTATTAACTTACTCCCTTTGCAATATTCGACTCGGGGAAGAGACTTAGTCTCGTTATTCAGCCTAATATTAGGCCTACTGGATGCTTTTTAGAACATTGATGGTTACAACCAAAACGATTATGATGGGTGGATCAGCATGCACACACATGTACTTGTACAACTTTCGAAGGTACCCCTCAATATTAACAATAAGGGAGATTGTGCACACTTAGTGGTCGTAAGTTTTTCTACGACCACCCTATATGGTCATGATTATAAGTTTTACTACGATTACCTCATAGTCGTAAGTCTTACTATGACCAGATCATCTACGACCACCCTATGATCGATAAAGCTTACAGACATGTGGGCCTAATCAACTAGGGACATTTGTATGTTGTGTTTACTACACGTAGTAGTTAATATGTGCCGTTATTCCTGAAGATAATTGCACGTATTAAACCTCTGTCTCTGACATAACCGCATGGCGACGTGGGAGATATGTCTCTAACAATAACTGCCCTTAAACGTGCACATTGCATCAAACGACAAGGTGCCTCTCAACGTGTACAACTACCACCCTTTCATATGATATATAAGGAGTAAAGTCAGTGGATAGAGGAAGGAGACAAGCAATGAAACAAATAGGTGTCGTTAGTCTTAGCCTTCGGTGACTTCTCTCTTGTAAACACAATCAATACAAGAACACATGATTAAGGTTATTATTATCTCAAGAGAAGGCTTGAACCTGTATAAAATTATTGTGTCCTTTTCTGTGTGGTTTTCCTCTAGGAGAGCCCCCAGCATTCATTTATAAGATCGATATTAAACCATCGACAAAGAACATGTTGACAAAGTCTTTGAGTGGTTTGATATGAGGAAGGTCAAACCAGTAAGTACTCAATTGGCACAACACTTTAAAGTTTTTCTAAATTTTGTCCCGAATCAGACAAGGAATTTGAGGAGATGGTCCAAGACCCCTTGGTTGTTGCTCTGTAGTTGGGCTTGCGGATATAGCGACCCAACGACCTGGGGCAGGATGTTGGTTTAGCGGGCCCAGGATCGGACGCTAGTTTAGCGGTCCGATGGCGCTGCGCAACAATTGCTATCATAGCCCAAGTATTCCTGATACATCTCAGGCCTCACGATTGCCGGGGAGCACACTCGATGTGGGAGAAGATTTGTTAGGATTATCCCACATCGGTTCTTGGAGGAGGTAAAGCACGATTTATAAGGGTAAGGGTGTACCCACATATAAGCAGGGGCGGAGCCTAATGGGCCTTCCCAGTGTCACAGGATACCGAGAAAAAAATATTAGCAGGTATTATCCTATATATACTATGCGTGCACCCTCTATCCCAAAAGTTGTGCACATCAGTTCAGCCCAACCTCCAGTCTCTTGCAGTCTCGTTGCTCCGCTCCCACTAGTCGCGGCTGGACCAGGACGAATGGGTGACGCAGTAGTGCGACCTAGTTGACATGAGCAGTCAGCACAACCCAATAGCACCTGCATGTCTGCACGCATCAAAGCCAGCATCCTAGCTAGCACTAGAAGTTGCACATGTGATTCCCAGTCATATCTTGCGTGAGTGTGTCGTGTGGCTATGGAGTCCGCATCTATTCTTCTCCCTCTCGGCCCCCGCGGTTCACAATTTTCCTTGCCTCGCCTGGTCGGTGGACGGTGGCCGCAGCTGCCGGTGCGGATTCTGGAGGGATGCCTCGGCCGCCGCCCACACCAGCCGTGGCGTCCCTCGCCCAGTCACCTGTCGGAAGGACTAAGTCACAAATCGCGAAATCGGCATGGGGTATGTCCCACATTTTAGTTCTTTCGATTTCTTTCAAGCAAATAGGCTAAATTTGTGAGCTATGGTTTCAATGTGGCGATTGTTGATTGATTTTTGTTAAAATGTAAGGTTAATACTTAGGGTTTGAATTTGTTTTTTTGGAATACCGGCCTAGTTCGTTGCAAATCAGGGGCAAAACTGTAAGTGATATCCATCATCGATGTGCTCATATTGGACCATGCTTTGGATTTGACTTAAGAGTTTTTTTTACTACAATGTCAAGTAAGTATGTTCCTGCTACTAGACGTATGTTTATAATATATTGTTCTTTAACTATTGAATATACCATGATTCCAATATTTTATGAAAAAGTTTTCGAATAATCGGCAAGTGGCAAGTAGATAGTGCTACTGATGTTGTGGTTCGTCACTCCATGAACTTGAAAGAACGTAAATACTAAAAAGTAATGTATTTATTTTTATTTTATCATTATACTATTTTTACTTCAGAATTTTTAGTCATTTTGTTCTCTTTTTATTGGTCATTGAGGCCGGATGATGCATTTTGTTAATATTTGTCGCATAAATTACTATTTAGTACAGTGCTGCTTGAAAATTATATATGTTGTTATATGTATAGTGAAGTGGTGAACTCCGGTCATTTTCGTTCTAGTTCCGCCCCTGCATATAAGGCTAGTCTTTTGGAGGGAGATGACTCAAGACCCTTTGGTTTCAAGCTACTAGGACAAGACACAATGGTTGTCTTGCCGTTGTTAGTAACTTAGTATCATTGAGACACCAATATATCCTTTTACGTAACTTATATTTGGAGTATAGGACGGTGACACAGAGGCAGAGCTAGCAGGGGTGCCGGGTATGCACCGGCACCCCCAAAAATTAGAAAAAGAGAGAGGATCAGTTCATCAAACATCAACATCAGTTCATCAAACATGAAACATGAAACATCAATCGTCAGTTCTTGGTCTTCATCAGACTTCAGTAGTTCAGCGAATCAGTCTGCTGACCACCCCAAATCGACAAATCAACAAATCTAATCCTCCCGGCTTGGCTCCCAGTCCCCCCCCTTGAGGCCTTGAAGGCTTGAACCAAACCCTAATCTCCCACTCCAAATCGGCGCGAGGCACAGCTGCAGCAGTGGTCGATGGGCGTGGCGCCCAACAGAGGAGCGGTGACCGGTGGCGCGATCTTTGGACGACGGCAGGGGGAGGGTGGAGCGCTGGTGAAGGCTGCTGGCCTGGCCGCCGTCGCCGTGGGCACGACGCGAGACTCGGGAAGTTGGGAGTCACCGAGGGAGCGGGGACGCCGGGGAGCTTGACCGTTGGTGGCCTGGACGCCTGGTGCGGGTGCCTGGTGATTTGCTGCCGATTTGGTTTTGGACTTTTGGACTTTGGTGAAGCAGGCAAGCCGCAAGCAGCCAACTACTAGCCAAGTAGGTGACTGAGGTGAGTCATGTGAGTGAGTTGCTTACTTGGCTAAATAGGGAATACAAAATAGCTAATACTTTGAGTATGTTGGATTGTTCAAACTGTTGGTTTAGTTGTTTACTTGGTTGGACAACGACAGTCAGAAAGAGAGTTGAGTTGGAGTCCAGGAGAGGAGTAGACAGTAGTCACGATACAGAGTTAGATTGTTAATTGTTAATTGGTATATGTTTTGTTAATTGTTACGATATGTCAATGTAGATCGTAGAGACATGACGAGGAATAGAGACATCCTTTATTTTTTTTCGGGATCGAGAAGTGAAGGCAAATAATATTTCATCTTCTTCATCACCTGCGGAAGGAGTCCAAGGGGTGGAGGATACTCAAGAAGGTAGAGGGGGAATTCAAGCAAGTGGGAATCAATTGCCTTCTTCTCAGTCGGAGAATATTGATGATGTGGTTGCTGTCAATGACCAACCCCAACCCCAGCCGCGAAACGCAGGAGCTTCAAATACACTTCTTGACAGTGAGGAAAGCATTTATAATGATTTAATGAAATGTTTTCAAGGCATGGAAACGCGTAAAGTAGTATTATAATTTTCTCTGCATAGTTGCATATTTTGTAATTTCTATTCATGTAAGACCAAGGTAGTCAGAGTCGAGATCCTAAGTTGGATCGATTTGCCTTCGGTAGGGTCAAAATTGTAGTATCGAATCGTAGAATCGGCGATTCTACGGAATTATAAAAATACACATATTTAACATCTATACTATAAGTTTGTATGATTCTTATATGGTTTACCACTTGCATGTTCCTTAAAAGCAGCTAAACATACTCCAGGAATAAAAATAGCTTATCATTATCAAGCTCAAGATTGCTCATACCATAATATAGATATTTGTATTAGCATTACCACACTGATACAATATTTTGCATGCTCCTTGTTTATTTATAGTTTCATTCTCATAAATTAATATCAACAAATTTTGCTCTAAAACAAAATATCAGCAAAGCCTGGCCTCTAAAAAAAATGCAAAAATTTTTTTTTGCCCTAAATCTCTACAAGTAGGATCGACGGTGTGATTTGGATCGACCAGCTGTCGTGGGTTCGTAGAATCGTAAGACTCTAAGAGTAGGATCGCGATCCTAACTACCTTGTGTAAGTCCTTATTTGAGATATTTGTATTGCACTTTTGACATATTTGGAACCTATGTGTTAGATTTATGATATTATAAAACAATTGTACAATCTATAGAATTATAAGTGTGAAGTGTGTACCCCTATCATCAAATTTCTAGCTCCGCCACTGCGGTGACATGATGAATCTGAAGGCTACTGGCCAATTCAAATCATCCATGATTATAGCAGCATATCTTAATGTAGAATCTATGGCATAATACACTAACATTACTGAAAATTTGTGAGAGATAATGACATGTCCTCCTACACAATGGTGATCAGTTCATACAAATTATGTTTGTACTAATCGGAGGAAAGATTGTAGTATCTAGAGGTTCAGAACTGCAGGGTAAACATTTCATTGAATTTTTTTTTATTAATTAACCTTTTTTAAAATTTTATTTTAAAGTTAACCCCTCGCGAACTTTATTTCAATTCTGACCTCTTTGGTCATGCTACCACCCTAGCGTGACAAAACAACATTGTCATACCATAGGATAAGTCCGCTAAAATAGCACTTTTTATCACGCTACTAGTAGTGGCGTGACCAAACAACACTGTCACGCCACTGGTCGTGGCGTGACAAGAGCTTGCTTAGATACGGACTGGCGTGACAAGAGCTTGCTCAGATACGGACTGGCGTGACCAAAAGGGTCAGAATTGAAAATAAAGTTTGCGGGAGGTTAACTTTAAAATGAAATTAATAAAAAAATTCCATTTCATCATATCTTTCTTGTAAGATTTTCTTTTATTTATATTCCTTGCCTGTTTGTGCAGAATTTTTTTTATTAGTTAACCTTTTTTAAAATTTTATTTTAAAGTAAACCTCCGGCGCACTTTATTTCCAATTCTGACCCCTTTGGTCACGCCACCACCCGTGACGTGATAAAACAATACTGTCACGCCGGCCCAAGCTCTTGTCACGCCACCACCCGTGGCGTGACAGAGTTGTGGTCACGCCACGACCCGGTGGCGTGACACTACCGAAATCGTCGAAGTTCGAGTGCTATTAAGTTTCCGAGTGTTTTGAATAATACACTCGGAAAACTCGAACTTCCCGAGTGCCGCATTAAACACTCGGGAAAGTCGAAAACACTCGGAAATAAAACTTTCCGAGTGTCCGATCGACACTCGGAAACTTTGACGAGCAACGGGAAAAATTATCTCCGAGTGTCGACACTCGGGAGCTAAAAATCACAGTTCGCGCCATTTCTCCCCCCGCGCTGCGTTCCTCCGTTCCTCCCGTTCCCCATACCCCCACGCGTTGCAGGCTCTCCCTAATCCCCGCGCTAGCTCCTCCCCGTCCTCCTTGCCTCCCCGCCGGCGCCGCACGCCTCCTCCGCCTGGCCTCCTCGCTTCCTCCTCCATGCGGCGCCAAGCCGCCTCCTCGCCCGGCTCCTCGGCTCCCTCCTCCGGCCTTGCCTTGCCCTTGCCGCCGCCTCTCGCTTGGCTCCTCGGCTCCCTCCTCCATGGCCTTGCCGAGTCCGCCTCCCGAGCTCCCTCTGCCTGTGCGCCGCCCGACTCTCCGCCTCCCGGCTCCCTCGGCTCGCCTCCCTCCTCCTTGGCCTGCCCAGACTCCGCCTCCCGGGCTCCCTCCTCCGTGGCCGACCCCATTGTCCGCCTCCCGGCTCCCTCGGCTCCCTCCTCCATGGGATTCGTATAGGTAAGTTAAAAATCGAGCGTGCTATTTAGCAAATCCATTGAAATTTGTTGGGTGGGTTAGATGATGTAGTCATTCATATTATTACTCTAAAGGACCGATAGATAGCACAATTAAAATCTATCGACTTGTCCATCTCGTTCCTCATCCGTGTCATCTCCACAAATATTTCTTTGTGCCTATGCAAAAATCCAATTCATTCAATTAGTAGCTACTAAATACTAACATAGGATTTCATTAGTTAACAATATTAACAAATAATTTTTTGCGTGTATGTGCTTACGATCATGGTTTAACTCCTCAAGTGATTTGTGTGTGTGATGCAGTGCATCGCTCAATGAGGTCCTCAAGCTACATCATCAATAGTTTAACAAATATGTTCATTAGTTATTTTAGTTAATTAGATGGCTTGCGATTGCTACATATGCTTAATTATGAGTAATGCTCGCTACTAATTCATGCAAAATTAAAGGGACCTAATTGTTGACGAATCTCGATAGATTAATTTGTTGTGAGCATTTTCTTGATGCTATATTATGTGCATGAGAACAATTTAGTTCAAGGCTTGATCTGTTGGAGCTACACCAATTTCTGATAACAATTTGCGAGAAAGATCTTTGGGATAATTCTACAAAACACCTTCAGATTTACTACAAAATTTTAGGAGCATGGTATCTGAGTCCAAATTTCCTTTTGATTTTTGGGTTGTTCAGCGATTAGAAGCGACTACCATGCATATGCATGTATTTATCAACATCGATCCGAATAATGAGTTTGAATGATTTAGTGGCGATTCATACATAACTTGATCCACAGACCAAGAAATCCTCAAAGGCTTAATGACACATGTTAAAAGAGTATATATATCTCTTCAACAAACTGATTACAAATTTGAGGTGCCATATGAAATAAAAAAATCAGTGCGCGCATTCTTCTGACATATTAAACGCACATATATCTGAGTTAAATGACCTATCAAATATTTTTTGATGGTGAAATTTACCTAGCAAATTCATGAGAGCCAAGGAAATAAAGAGGGACTGGCTAGCTAGATATTTGGAAACTTAGGATCATGCGGATCTTGCTATGCTTCAGTAGTAACACCAATCTCAATAGCTCCCCAATTCTGACATAAAAAACTCGGTACAAGGTTACAATAAATTAAAGAGCGAATCTGAGATCATGCTACTGTATTATGACTTTGATGTCGATTTAATTTGACAATAAATTCTTTACTCTTTAGCAAAGAAATCAAGGAAACTACATGTATATACATTACAAAAGTTAAAATGAAGAAGGTAGGAGAGAAAGAAGACAAAAATAAAAATTATATGCTTAATATCATGCATGAGATGAACTATAAGTGAAAAAAAAATACATTATATGCACAGATCAAATGAACATAAACTTGAGCAAAGAAAGCAAGGGGGAACTACCGGGGTAGTAATTAATTGTCTCTGCAAAACCTAAAACAAGGTAGAAAGAATCGACGAAGAAACTTAATTTCTTGGTGCTTGAAAAATTAACAAGAAACCGATCAATTAATCATGATGCATATGCACACGAGAGAAGAACAAGCGATAGACAAACAAGGCATCTGAGACACGCAAGTAGGGTCATTACTCTGGATGCATCTGAGAGAAGAATGATGTCTTGTCCTTCGGACCACGGAGGAGAACCTTCAAACTCGACTCTATTTGTTATGTATATGTGTATATGGCCCATGTGTATAAGGCCCATGAGCTCTAGGGTTTTTCTTGTATTATATGTCTTGTATAAGGTCCATAAGATTAAGTATGTCCAACAAGATTTACATCTACACTTCACTTCAATAAAATTTTTGTTTTGTCTAAATTTCGATGCTTAAGTGCCGATTCTGTCCTAATATAGCTCATGCTACTTGCCTCTGATCTTTGCCGCCGCCCCTCGCCGAACGCCTCCACCGACACACACATTGCAGACCATCTTCCCCCCATGACTCCTCGACTCCTCGGCTCCACTAGGATGGTGAGGATCGTGAGTTGGATGTACACTTTGGGCGTGAGCGATGGGTAATCGCTGTACCCAAGAATGGATGGAAAAGTCGATGATTTTGTGGATCGAGCATTTGCTAGGAGTAATGGACGGGGTGTGTTGTGCCCTTGTTCTCGTTGTTCGAACACACGGCCACAAATGAGGGCCACAATGATCGCTTTTGTGCAAGAAATCTGGATTTAGGGCAGGCTATACCGTGTGGGTGTATCACGGCGAGTCACAACATAGCGATCGGATGTGCTAAGGGAAGAAAGCAGACGATGGCGGCCACAATGAGAGTAGGATAGAAGACATGCTAGATGATGTGTGTCATGCATATGGGCCATTGCCGAGGAAGAACAGGAGCTCGCAACAAGGGCTTTCTTTGATATGTTGTCAATGAGTCAACCACAGCTTCTTCAATCCAATGCAACATTTGATTCTCCATCTTCCCTATGAAGCTAGGATGGGGGACGATTGCAAAACCGGTGGATGTATCCAATTGAGAGGAGCAAAAGGAACTACGGGCAAAGCAAAAAATCGATCACGTGTTGAAGCATCCATAGCGAGGCGTACATAATTGAGGAAATTTTCCATTTCACATCAATATACTTTCTCGATAATGTTACAGACGGTGCACAATCAAACCTCACGATACAATATTGGCATCCTCAAAATAATTGCCAACTTAGCCTCTTCAGGAAGAGGTGACACTTCAGCGGTGGTACTCCCAAAGTTTTATCGCGGGATGAGTGGTTGATTGTGATGTTGTATGTCTTTACCAACCTCTCGAAGTGGATGATTACATTAGGTATGCAATAATTATTTTTTCCCAATAATTGATGTATGAGTGTTTTAATCTACTTGTCTTGTTGCCTATAGGGAATTTGTTAGGAGCGAGTGGAAGCAACGTCGAGACCCATCCGAAAAACAAGTAGCGACCCTTCTTAGGAAGGGTCTTTGAGGAATTGTAAACCGAATTTCCGACTTGGTTCTATCGTAAAGTAACTTCTTTATTAGCTACTCCCCTTGCACATAATATTTACTAAGTAAAGAGGAACTAATACATGAAACCTATTCTATTTATCTTTGTAGAGTTTCAAGGACAAGTCTATGAGTAGTGAATTGAAGCAAGTTGCTCAAGGATGCCACACTCGGGTGCTGTCCTATAGTACCTACGATGTGAATGGGTACCGCTTCCGAACATCGACACATGAGAGGGAACGGCCTAATGCAACAACAATTAACAGTGGAGTGGTGACTATAGGACAAGATGAGAGTGATACACCTGTTGAATACTATGGAGTAATTGAAGAAATAATTGAACTATATTTCCATGGTAGCAAACCTCTCAAACTTATGTTATTCAAATGTCATTGGTTCCATCCGTTTAGAAGGAGACGGGATACATCACTTGAAATTTGGTTGAAGTTGCGCATCAATCAATCCTACCAGGCAATGACCCATTTATTGTGGCTCAACAAGCCACCCAAGTATACTACATCCGCACTCCATGCAAAACTATGAGTAGTCTAGTGGATTGGTGGGTAGTACATAAGGTGCAACCATATGGTAAACTACCTACCCCTAGTGAGCGAGGACTACAACATGGAGACCAACAATGGTGTTGACCTATTCTTTCAAGAAGATGGGCTACGAGGACTTTTGAAATAATAATTGGGGAAGAGGACGATCACATGGATGATATTCAAATCGATGCCGATGAGGTTGTAAACCAAGAGGACTTGGAACTACTTAATCGCTTAGACATTGATGGCACCACAGGGGATGAGGTTGAGTCAACACCTCATGATAGTGACGATGACTTTTTGGAGGGCCCATCTGCGGAGGATCCCATTGTAGATGACTACTTCTGAGCATGATCTTGTATGTCTTCCATTTATTTGCTGCATGTTTTTAATTTTTTGTATGAGCTTACTTGATTACGTTATATTATATTTTTCTATGAGCTTACTTGATTACGCTATATTAATTGATTTATTTTATTTCATTTCATTTCAGGACACCAAAATATGAGTGGCGTCGACGACGCTTGACATACTCTAGTCGAAGCAGGCGCTTGTTTCCCACTCGAGGAGGCGGAGGCGGCGCATGCCACTCGGCGAGGCAGAGGGCAGCCACGGCCCCTCCAGGAGGCAGAGGGGCAGCCATGGCCCCTTCAGGAGGCAGTGGGGCAACCACGGCCCCTCCAGGAGGCAGAGGGGCAGCCATGGCCCCTTCAGGAGGCAGTGGGGGAGCCGTGGCCACTGGACGAGGTAGAGGGGCAGCCACGGCCCCTCCAGGAGGCAGTGGGGCAGCCGCGGCCCCTCGAGGGGGTAGGGGGGTCTACCTCTAGTAGATCAGGCTCTGACCCATGACCCTCACGTCTTGATGATGTGGAGCGTGAGGCGGAGGTGAGGAGGAAGAGCAAAGCACCTTGAGGCGGAGGTGAGGAGGATGAGCACCATGAGGTACAAGAATATTGGATCACGAGGACTGCGAACTGCCACGACGACCAACCCGAGAGGAGGAGAAGATCATCATCGTTCTGTTGGCGACACGTAAATAATGTTTACACTTTCACTAATTTAGCCCACTTACTTGCATGCCTAAAAAACTAATATGCGAGCAATGGCGAGAAGAAGGCGGGGTGACAAGCGTAGACTTCGAGCGGCATAATTGGTGTGTTGCCGTTGGCACTTCCTGGCTTGGTCACATCTGAGGGGCGGGGAACTGCATGGACATGGTGCCACTCTGAGGCAGCTGCAGAATCTGCTTGTTGAAGGAGAGGTTCCATTTGACAATTTGTTTTGCATGGGTGGAGGAAAGTTTTGGGTAAGTGACTAAATATTCAAATCTACTTTTGAAGAACACATAAGCCATTTGAGGACAAAGTCATTATATTTTGTGTTTTTATGCAAACCTAACCTAGCTAATCTCACTTGTTTGGTACTAAAACTTCAAGTAGTCGACATGTTTAATTTACCTCTTTTGGATGTTTAGTAGCCAAGTAATAAATGTCAACTAACTTAATCATCTTATTCTTTATCAATTCCTTTTCGCTTTCATCAACTAACTTAATTATCTTATTCTTTATCAATTCTTTATTCTTTGATTGTAGTGGTGGTTTCGATGGGGTGTGACGGACAGAAGTCGATTCGGCGAGTGCTTCGTAATTGTGTTAAGAAGCTCATCCCACAGATGTTCTCTGGCACGCATCAAGCGGTGATCTGTTACCACACACAAGTGCTTGACACAGATTCATAGGGCCGACAGCGCCAAAGCGCATATCACTTTCGGCGAGTACATGCGGGTAACCAACCGAACAAGCGATGTCCTTGATTACAATCAATTCTAGTTTATTCATATTTAACACTTGGTTAATTTAGGCAATACCTTGGTGGGCCCTGAAGTGTGAAGATGCATGGCGCAGATTCTCCGAGGCAGTGGTGTAATGAGCGATGGTTGCGAGCCTCTCGTCTTTGCTAGGGAGCGGCGATTGTTGATGGGCAGGACAACACATCGTCAAAGCAGCTCCTCCATGGCTCGTTACAAGAAGAACTGGTAGGTCAACATGTTCATATTGATTGTATGTTGCGATACATATTTATTGACCGCCGTGGTTTTTGGGTGCAGAAAAGAAAAAGCGAGGCCTGTCTCGATATGGAGGCATATGTAGAAGCTAGGAGGGTGATCGGAGGGCACCTTGTGCGGCCAGTCATGCTGAGAGCACTTGGTGCGATTTCGATCATTTTGTCCTCGATGATTTTCGCTCCGATGATTTTGTCCAACAGTTTGCATATCTTGATCTTTGCTAAGGAGATTCATGGCGAGTCTGACGTCATGAATTCGCCACTAAACGCTTGATCTTGTGTACAAAAGTGGCAAGAGGAAGAAACATGGTCGTTTCTTTATGGGTGCGGCTACATTAGCACACCGACCACCCTCTCCGAGGTCCGATCCAGGAGTGCTGCATCAACTGATGAAGTACACCTTCAAAGTCGACAGCAACCACCATCACATGTTTCCCAGTCTCAGTTTTCTCAGCTTGAGACGAGGCTGCAAGAGGAAATTGAGGCTAGGCGATGGTTAGAGCAAATGCTCATGCGGAGTTAGTTGGGCGTGGTAGTACAATAACAAAGTAATATGCAATATATATATATATATATATATATATATATATATATATATATATTCATACTTGGCTAATGTATGGCAATGTGCAAACAAATATGCAGGTACTCGGGACCGGGACTCGACTTAATGCCTCTCCGTCGGGGGAACCACTGCCTCACTTATCTGCTCCGGTTAGTAACTGCATACTGATTATTATATTGTTAGTCTCTTATGAGTACTTGATTCAGAATACATTGAAATGACATGCAATGTAATTATTGGTCGCTACTGCAAATTTCTTATAATCGATTTCTTATGAAAATGCAGGCAGCGGGATCGGTTGCCCATTGCTAATCCTGAAGATCTTTGGTGCACATGTTGAAGATCATTTGAATGCATCCATCGCCGAGAGGTCACCACCAGGTGCTTGCTATTTTCATGATCTACTAAAAGGATACCAATATTAGAAAACATTCACAATCGGTGATTGCTAAAAATGGATAAAAATGGCTTCATATATAACTAATTCTCTATATCTATATCATAAATTCTTTTGAAATGTGTCAACATATAATAATTTGTATGTACACTCCTTTGTATGAATTTGATGATAAGTGCTTGAGACATAAATGTTGATCGAGAGTTCACAATGACAAAATTTTGAGAGTTGCGATAAATGATCAATTAGGCCACAAGCTAGCTAGCCCACACCCGTGCATGCCCTTAAGCGATTTGCCATGTTATTAGGTTGCTCATCATGATTTAAAGGAATTTTTTGCTTTGTCAATAGTTTGGTTAATTATCTTTTCATGTATCAATTCCTAACTTTTGTTGTAACATGGCACTAATATTAAGTTTTGCTCTATCTGCAGAACTTTGAAAATGATGCTCTTATGCACGGAAGATTGAAGCAGAAATTGCATGCATGCAAATGGTTGTAGTGATACTTGTTATTTGGGCTGTCATATGTATAATAATGCCTTATGCTTACATTTTGAACTTGATCTTGAATGTTGTGAGCTCGAGGCTGTTATGATGTCTTTTGTTCGATCTATACATTTATATATACATATATTGTGGAATGGATGGATGGATGGATTATTTGATTCTTTGTGGAATGGATGGATGGATTGATTGATTATTTGTTCTTTGTGGAATGGATGGATTGATTATTTGTTGTTGTGGAATGGATGGATTGATTATTTGTTGTTGTGGAATGGATGGATTGATTATTTGATTCTTTGTGGAATGGATTTTAAATGAATTTGTGAAAATTCGGGTCAAAGCGAGTTTGTCGATTTCGAGTGCCTCATCGCTTTCCGAGTGTTTGGCACTCGGAAATAGACAAAAGTTTCGAGTGCCAACACTCGGAAAGAAACAAACCTTTCGAGTGTCGACACTCGGAAATTCAAACTTCGAAAACGACAAAAAGTTTCCGAGTGTGTACACACTCGGGACAACTTGACCCGTGGCAATTTCTGCGGATCCGTCGGAAGATTTCGAGTGTTTTTCCGCCATGCACTCGGAAAATTGCCCGCGTGTCAATTTTCCTGGTTCGTCGGTCAAGCGGTGGGAACATTCCGAGTGTCGTTTGGCGTATTCAGTGTTGACACTCGGTAATAGTTCCGTTACGGGTGGAGAAGCCGTTCGGTAGCGGTTTTTCCCCGAGTGTCGGCGTGTCCCGAGTGTCACGGATACACTCGGTAAATGTATATTTCGAGTGTAACACTCGGAAATCGTTTTATCCCGACTAATCTATCCCGAGTGCTTTTTCCCGAGTGTGACACTCGGGAAACATATTTTCCGAGTGTTTGGCCCTATTTCCCGAGTGTTTTTGGCACTCGGGAAATATCCTGTTTCTGGTAGTGTGACCAAAAGTGCTATTTTGCAGATTTATCTTACGGCGTGACAGCGTTGTTTTGTCACACCATGGGTAGTGGCGTGACCAAAGGGGTCAGAATTGAAAATAAAGTGCATTAGGGGTTAACTTTAAAATAAAATTTTAAAAAAAGTTCGTTTGTGCAGGAGCTTGACAGTCTCGCTCGACTGAAGAGTAACTAATTCTGATAAGAAATCTTATATGGACATCTTGTACTGCCATATGTTTATTAGTGAAACAATCGTTTCCAGCCCATCATTAATGTGTATCGCTGGAAGCAACAACATTGCAAATATGACAGAACAACTTGGCAATTATGTGTATCATACACCGAGCTAATAATTCCTGCCTGTGGTTGTTTTCTTCTGCTCCATCATTGGGCACATCAGTTTCTGGTTTATTCAAATCATAACCAAAACTCCAAAAGTACATAGAAATATAGAGAAAGATATGTCTTGCTGAATTTTGCTCTCGTCCTGAGGACACTATATATCCTATCCATTGAGGAATGAGGGCTACTGGATCACACATGAAACTTGAAGATACCAGAATAGGTATTTTGTGTCAACCTTTATTTTCTTCAGTTGCAGTAACATACACAACTGAAGGCTTCATCGAGCAAAGCCAAATCAAGTAATTAACTGACGCAACATGTGATGAGTTGTGGAAGCAACACAAGGATCCAAACTGTTAAGTCAACCAATGGAAACACAAACGAGGATTCCTTGAACAGTTGCACAGCCTTGGGGATCTTTAAGTTAGTCAGGATCTTAACTTAGTCTAATGCAACCTTAACATATATGAAGAGACTTGTTATCACGTCTTTCATATGATGGCTGCATTGCGAATCAGTCTGGATGAACACGGAAGAGCTTAATTTACCGCAACATGCATCAGACTGCATCCATTATATAATAGTGTAGTTAGTAAACAGAATCTGATAAAGATTTGGGACCAATCTTTGCGTGATCCAATTACTCACCACATGTCACTGTTAGGCCGTAGTAGTTACAATTTGGTGTGCCTTGTGTCCAAGTTTCTACGCTGATTTTATTTAGCATTTCGCGTGTATCTCCACGCATATTAATTACATGCTAAACAATCCCAAATAGGCTGTACTTTTGCCTTCTGTTGAAGACAATTTGGGCATCGATCTAGGTCAGATTGATAAAGTTTGGTAGTTTACTTGCAAGACAGAGTTGGATTAAACAATGTTAGGCATACACTTCAATTAACGGTACATTGTTCTAATGCAGACGTGTAGAAAGCCATTAATATGATACGATAATATGAGTCAGTCAACAAGAGGACTGTTTCGAGATTGAATTCGCTGCTCCGGCCCTTGATCTGTTCCTCTTGTTTGACATCATCAGTTACATATAATGAATTTTTTGCTTCTTCAATTGGAACAGATCAGATGTCACATGACTCATATATACCAGTAAAATAATATCTGTAATTATCGTGGGTTTCAGGTAAGAAATCAGATCAATCTACCTTATTTGATTTGGATTAGACATAGATCTTGATGAATGGATATAAACTATATTTATCCATGTTGTCTAAATAAGAACAGATTTGACCGTCCATATGTTGTTTATGTTAGAATAGGATTCATTGTGTATTCCTTATCTATATATGGTTTCCTTATCTGTATATGGCATACCCCTTTGTACTCTCTATATATATTGCTCATTAAGCCCTCTTGAATATACACACAATATTCATAATATGGTATCAGAACTAGGGCACTAACTCTAGTTTTTCCACACCCGCCTCGTTGCCGCCGCCGCCGCCATCCTCCTTGGGTCGCCGCCGCTCTGCTGCCTTGTTGTCGCCGCCGCTCTCCCACGAGGCAGCCCGAGCCTCCGTTCCTGAAGCCGACGCCGCTACTGCCCGAGCCTCTGTTCCTGAAGCCGACGTCGCCGCTCCTGAAGCTGCGCCGCCATGCCCAATTTGCCGCTCCCGGTCGCACCGCTCGCCAGCGACCCCGACACCGCCAAGGCGCGAGACGGAGAGCGGCGCTCATTGACGAAGCTCCTCCTCGACGCGCAGCATTGAAGTGCCCGGATTCCCCATCGACGAGCTCCTCCCCGCCGCCGCGTCTCAAGCCGCCGCTTCGCTTCGGTTTCTTGCCGCTTTCGGTCCCCGCCGTTGTTCGCCAAGACAAGGGAACTCCCGACATCCGCATCGCGAGCTACCGCTCGGATTCCCCATCGACGAGCTCCTCTCCGCCACCGTGTCGCGAGCCCAGTCCCCACCGTCGCCGCCGCCAGCAAGGGGGAACCCTAGTTCCCCCTCGCACGTGCCCTTCGCGCATGCTCTTTGCTCTTCAGTGACCTTAACAGGGCGGCTTTTGTTTACGTGACCAGCCAGCCAAAAAAAAAACAAAAAAAACAGTATGTTGATCTAACCGCCTACCGATGGCTTCTGTTACACCAACTACGATCCCATTATCAGGAACTAAGCTTAATGAGATGAACTACAGGTTATGGTCTTCACTCATGGAGATCACCCTCAATGGTCTCCGCCTCTGGGGACATGTCACTGGTGCCCGACCTTGTACGCCGTCGCCGGTTCAGCCTCCTCCCAGACAGCCTACTTATACACCTTCTGCGGAAGATGAGGATGCCAAGAAGGAGGCAGAGGTCGTCGCTGCTGCTGATGAGACCTTTCAGTATGCTATAAACGCTTTTGAGCGTTGGTGTGCTGATGAGGCCCGTGTTCGAGCTATCCTGGTGGTCAACGTTGACGAGTCCATCCAGCCAGACATTGTTGGTCTATATGCCACTCGTCAGATCTGAGAGTACTTGCGCAAACGATACCAGCAGAGCAGCGATGCTCAGTTCTTTTCGCTCCAGCGTGAGTTTGAGATGCTTAGCCAGGAGGATTCCTCCGTCGACGACTTCTTCCGAGCCTTGGCCAGTCTCTAGCGCCAGCTGGATGAGCTCGCTTCTTTGCTCTGCCAGGAGTGTCATAAAGTGCAGAAGACGGATCGTGATCGCCTTCGCCTTTATAACTTCGTTTGCCGTCTTCGCCCAGAGTTTGAGCCTGTCAGGGCTCAACTTCTGAGCCGCTCACCACGACCGATAGTTACCGACGCTCTTTCGACGCTTCTTGCTAAGGAGCTTCGCCGCGGGTTAGCAGCATAGTTTGTTCCGGCTGTACTTGCTACCCCTTCTTCTTCGACTATACCGACGGTTTCTGCTTCGATTACAGTCCCTCCTCAGGTGTCTGTTTCTGCTCCTGTTTTTGCACCAACTGGGTTCAGTGCAATTATTGCAAGAACTTCAGGCACGACTATCAGCGTTGTGTAGTACGAAAAAAGTAGAACAATGCGTGTGGGGCTAGACAATCCAAGGGGCGAGGGGGGCAGGGGGGCCCTTCCTCAACGGTAAGACAGACCAACACGTTAGGACCTTCTCAGCGAGGTGACTCTGTTCAGCGATTCTGTCAGGCTCTACTTCAGCAGTTCTCTCACAGCTCAATAGGTTCTGCTAGTCTAGCTCAGATGTCTCCTCTAGGTACTTCTTGAGTTCTGGATTCTGGTGCTTCTTTTCACATGACACTAAACTCCACATCTCTCACTTTAGTAGGACCTCCTGTTTTTCCTACCTCTGTTCAGACAACTGATGGTACTCCTCTGTCTGTTAGCTGTTAGGGTACTCTTTTGTCCACTGACTTTTCTGTTCCAGCTGTTTCCCATGTTCCCCAGCTTACCATGCAACTTCTCTCGATAGGTCAGCTCACCGATCTTGGCTGTAAGGTTGGTTTTGACTCTCACACATGTTTCATCCAGGATCGACAGATAGGGACGGTACTTGGGACTGGCCGGCACTGTAGGGATCATCAGGGTCTTTACATCCTTGATCGCCTCCACCTTCCGTCCACTTCAGTTGCTCCTGTCTCCTCTACGTCTACTTCCACCGCCACTGCTGCCACCACCTCTGGCGTTTTTGCACAGTGGCATCACCGTTTAGGTCACTTGTGTGAGTCCCGTTTGGTCTGACTGACACTCGCACTGCTGAGACTCCCATAGAGCTATCCCTCCAGCTTCGTGCCACCGATGGTGATCTTCTTGAGGATCCCACTTGATATCGTCATCTTGTGGGGAGTTTGGTGCGTCTTGTGAGCACTCGTCTTGATATTGCTTATGCTGTTCATATCTTAAGTCAGTTCATGGCTCGTCCTACCCATCTCTACTACAGTCACCTTCTTCGTGTTTTTCACTACTTGCGTGGGACTATCTCTCGTTGTTTGTTTTTCTCTAGCTTCACCTCACTACAGCTTCAAGCGTACTCCAATGCGACTTGGGCTAGTAATCCTTCTGATCGTCGTTCTCTTTCTGCTTACTGTGTTTTTCTTGGCTCATCCCTGATTGCTTGGAAGACAAAGAAGCGGACTGCAGTTTCCCGTTCGAGTGCAGAGGCTGAGTTAAGAGGTATGGCAGTAGTGACAGCAGAGGTTACTTGGCTAAGGTGGTTACTTGCATATTTTGGAGTGTCTGTGATGGGACCTACGACTCTTTTGTCTGACAGTACATGTGCTATCAGTATTGCTCGTGATCTAGTGAAGCATGAGCTCACCAAGCACATTGGTGTGAATACTTCATACACTCGCTCACAGGTCCAGGAGGACGTATTTGCTTTACAGTTTGTGCCCTCAAAGTTACAGGTTGCTGATTTCTTCACGAAACCACAGACTAGGATATAATATTTGTATTTTTTTTTCTCCAAACTCACTGTGTGTGATCCACCATAAATTTGAAAGGGGGTGTTAGAATAGGACTCATTTTGTATTCTTTATATATATATATATATATGTCATACCCCCTTATACTCCCTATATATATTATCCGTTAGGACCTCTTGAATATACATAATATTCATATTCATAACAGTTCACTTCCTCTTCAGATATTCAACTTGCAACGCATAGGTGGTCTCCATATGGTGTCACGGTATAGTAATAAACCGACAAGTGCTGTGACCTGAAAACTTCTGTAATCTTAGTATTTACAATTTGTTGCATAATCTAATCTAGTTAGTTAGGAGAAAGCGGACTGTGTTGCATCCATGCATGTATCAGTTGACTTTACCTCGCTGGAACCGGGGGCCTGATGATGTTTGCCGCATCCAGACACGGCCTGGTCCATGTTCATGCAAATCTAAGACGGCGTAAATTATCAGTAAAAGTATATGTATTGGTCGTACGAGGTTTGGATTTTTCATAGCTATCATCATACATCAATGTTAGGATTATAGAATAAAGAGCAGGTTCCTCCCTGTGGACGAATGGACACAACATATGCATCTAGTCAGATAAATCCTTGTAAATCGTCTTTAGCAACCTTTTTTCCTATGCATGCCCAGTCAACTTGATGCTTCTGTGTGCAGACTAAGCAAAACTGTGCTGCCGAGATTGACTATTTTTGAACTAATTTGGTTCAGAACATGTCTGTACTATTGGCAACAAGAGTTCTTTAGAAATAACATGGAAGGAATTCAACCTGCTGTAAGAAAATTTTGAACCCTGAACCTGCGTGTCTGTGTCTGCACCTGAAAACAAGCACAAGCTATCTGCTATCCAAAACTAGCAAGTAACAGTACGAAATTAGAATGGTCTTGCACAGCTTTTGAGATACCAAAACAATATGCAACTTGTTGTACTTTATATGCTCCATTTGGCTTGTGTGCTCTAATGAAATGAATCATTTTCAATAATTTCATTTGTCTTCTAATTGTCCTTATCAGATCTTAGTTCCTGTACTTGTAAGCTCAGGATGCTCGAGTTGAAACTTGAAATGCCGAGCTACTCTTTGGGAGCTCTTGAAGGAGCGGAATAATAGAATTTTCAAACTTCAATATAGACCTCCTAGTATATTGGTGCATGTGATAAAGGACTCCCTAAATCTCTGGATGTTGGCCGGTGCTAAACATCTCAGGACCGTAATAACTCACGATTAATGTAACAACCTATGTATGCACAGTACTATACCTTTTCTTGCTTAATATATGATTTTGGCAGTTCTCCTGCCATTCGCTCAAAAAAACTTGAAATGCCAGTAGTTTATGGTTGCTTGCTAGACTCAAATGACTGGAATCTGGTGAAGTGCTTCAGTGAGGCACTTATTTGTTTCCTAACAAAATAACATCCCAAACTCTGCAACCAGAGAACACACTCCAAGGGATCGTACATGCATTATAATGCCAACCTGCAGGTAAGCTATTTGCTTCATTAATCTCATCACTATTTTCGTTACCTGTTTTTTATTTCAGTCACAAAAATCTCGGCGAAAATGCCTTGCTCTTATTACCAATGAAGTTCATATGTTCTTTCTTAGAAATCCATATATATTTTCCTGAGATTAGAAATCCAAATGATTGGGAGGTTCTAGTTCTACAGCATTAAGGAAGTCGTTTTATCGATTGCATTTGTTACACTAGTGCCTCAGCAGAAGCACGTGTGCACGACACAGATGGGAAAATCGTTATTCACAAATCACAATAGGAGGCTTGAACTAGCAAGTAGATAATTTTGTCAACTGAACTGCAGCCAATGAACAATGTGGCTTCAGAATTTGATCCCTGAGATCATACGCTCTGGGTGGATACATACAGAGGGATGTAGCCAATTTAGCAAGCAGCAACTCACGTTTTTTTTAGGCACAAGCCTTGGTCAAAGGCATAGTTGAGAAGCATGGGAAAGCCATATAACACAGTGGCATGACAATGATGTGAACCATGCATGTACATATATACCCATGACTAGCAACAGTGCTCGGCTCCTGTTGGGACCACGAAAAAATGTTTAAAACATTTCAACTTGAGAAAACTGATTTAAGGAGGCACTTGATTAATTGCTGGATTAATTTTTCTCTCCTTGTGTTGTGATTGACCAGTCTTGAGCAGAAACAGAGTACAGTGAACTAAGTAGCTAGCTAGTTGATTGCGGATGGAGGCAATGGAAGAACAAGAGGCTTGTCCGCATCCAACACATGATGCCAATTTGGAAAGGACAAGCTAGGCGTTGTAGCTTGCAACATGGTTAGGTGGTGGCATTTGTGTAGCTTGATTACTCTTCTTGTGACCACAACATCATCTATGTCGCAGCTTGATATTTTCTTTTCTTGTGATGCCACTGACTTGTTCTATGGCCAAGAATCTGCTAAAATGACAAATTTAGTCCTCGCAAAAAAAGAGAGGCGCAAACTTAGGGGGGGCAAAAAAATAAAATCGCCGTTGCCGGGGATCGAACCCGGGTCACCCGCGTGACAGGCGGGAATACTCACCACTATACTACAACGACTTTACTGTTATGTTCTGCCGCTGTGTCCTTCAAACCCACAGACCTTATAAACGCTGCAAAGTCGTTTACAGACCTTGCAGATGGGGTGAAATCACTACGAATAACAGCTTTCAGACAAGACTCACTCAATTGAACTCAGGCAAGAACATGTCGATTCCGCCGAACACCACAGACAATTCCACGAAACAAAACCGGCGTATTATTAAAGCAGCTTTCCACATCTTTACCAAAGGTTCATGCAAATTCCAACCAGTACCAGTTTGAACATAGAGCCATATAAACCCCCAGAATACATTGTGATCACCGGCATATTTCCTGTTCTACCGAAAAACTAAATTCCTGCGATGCGGAAGTTCACTGATGGAAGGTTGGACATATGGCAGGACGGTTTGATCTGTTCTATATCTATGTTTTACATCCACCAATACAACACGTTGAGGCACATACGAGCACAGCGACTAATCAACGGATGGGTGCGTATGAGTGCCCCCCAGAAGGACTGGAACCCTTCTGCTGCTCCTCAGCTGCCATCTTCTCCTTTGTCATTGTCCCGACATCGGTGGCAGCCTTGGCAACTTTGCTGAATGCATTGGTGACCCATGACGCCCCGGTGAAGACATATCTGTTCTTCATGATAGCAGACCCAGCGCTGCTCACCTTCTGTTCAGCAGCAGCAAATGCAGACTTGGTCTTGTCAGACACCTGGAACTTCTGATCCACCTCCTTGACCTTCTCGTTTACCATGGAAGTGCCCATAGTGATCTTCTCACTAAGCCCAATCTTCCTGTCAATGGAGGCCACCTTGGCACCAGCAGTGGATGTGAAGCCATGCTTCTCATCGAAAGTTTTTGCCTTGCCAATGGCGTCCTTGCCCAGGACAAAGCCCTTAGCAAGCATAGTGCTGACAACATCCTCAGCCTTGTGGACAGCATTGTCTCCACCGACTGGGACTCTGGTTCCCATCTGAGAACAGAATATAATATTCAATTTATAGTATCCATGAGATTAAAACAAAATACTGCAACTGTGGTGCCTATGTTACTACTAAAACGAGGAATGTATTTTTCATTGCCAGTACACCTCTGGACAGACATAAACCTAGCTCAGGTACATGAACACCAGCGCAACTCTAGCACTACATGACTATCAAAAGAGCATCTGGAAGCCAAAGACATAAATGCAGTTGACCATAATATTTGGCATGAAGGCTCTTAATGCTAAGCAGAATCCCAGCACATTCTAGTTTGATGCTAACAGGGTTGCCAAACTTCTTATTAAGTATGCCTTCAAAATTAGTTAATCAAGAAGACCACCTAACAATGGAACCTAAAGAAAATTGTCACAGGTTCTGCTTGTCATTTGTCAAGTAGACTAGGCATGAGCCTACATTGCAACTATCGATTTCATTTATTTATGGTTAAGAAATAGGAGTATGCAAAAGTATATGATATCCAACAAAACCGCAGTGGTACGGTTTCAATGTAATTAAACAAAAACGCATATTTCCCCATATCAACAAACATGCATGCAGAATTATCATACGGTGCCATGTTCAATTCAGGATACAACCCCACTTAAGCAACATACTAAAACTACTTAATAAGTAAACATACAAAATTGAGGCATTGCATACCATTGGTGGAGCAGAGGCAGTAGGGGGCGGTTGATATTCTGGAGCAGGTGCGATGATGACAGAAAGATCAACTATCGTTGCACCCTGTTACAATGAAATAGAACGCCATCTCAGAGATATTTTTTCTAGAACAAAAGAATATTGCATGGATGTCAAATCCCTATGAGAAATGGAAATGCTGCTAAAAAATCCTCGCTTTTACTTCCTTTTCTGGCAAAAGCATCTAATAAAAGTTCCAACGTGATCGACCATCACCAGCAAACATAACGAATAATAAGGGAATTACAAATTCACACTTGTAACAGAAGCTGGACTTTAGGAAACACCAACCATGTCAAAATGTAGATACTTCCATTGAGATGATAAGTATAGAGAATAAGATATAGCATCAGAAACATCAGACAGCAACACTTGACATATACATGTGACAATGAAGGAAGCAATAGTTCAATTAAGGACAAGGGATTGATTGATTGAGGAGTAGCGAACAACTGGAGAATCAAAGACTGGAACAACTCCACTGAATCATACAAAGGCCTTCAGTCACTCACTGAAAGAAGAAGTGCAGTCTCTGCTCCTTGCTCATCTTTAAAAGTCACATATGCAACTTGAGACCACTCATCACCACTGCCAAGAAAAAGGGAATTGAACATGTGAGAATGCTAGTAAAAGCCATTCTTGGAAAAACAAAAAAAGTGCAATCTTGTTGGGTACACATTGCAAATTTTATGAACCTTTGCATCTCCACATGTTCAATGTCTCCTGAAAAGGAAAAGAACTCCTTAATGTCTTGCACAGTTGCACTCAGGGAGACATTGGTGACCTTCACAGTCCTCACCTGTAATGAATGAAACATTATAAGTTTTGCAATGAATATATTAGGAAAAAAGCAGGGAAGCAAACATCCAAAGAAGTCAATTGCACACAATTACTAAGATCAGTGCATATGGATACACATCAGCAGGCAGAAACAAGTGGGGCTTCGCTTGACATACTGACTGACCTTGTTCAAGCTTGGGCTTTTCACTCATAGAAACGTAAACCATAGCCAAACAGGTACAATTAAATGAGAAGCAAACAACAACCCACTTATATGGAGAAGCTTAAGCCGTGTAAAGATGGTTTTCCTAGCATGCCAGTTAAGCTTATTGAATATGTAAAGTTGTTATCGCTCATAAACCAGGCTCGTCGAATAAGCCGGCTTATGAGGCTTACAGCACCCGCAAACTTACAAAGCTCTGTGAGCCACCCCAATCAGCTTGACCTTCTATATGGAAGTAAAGCTTGTGTGTAAATTAAGACCAACAACAAACCAGCTATTTTGCCCTAACTTACACATGCTTACTGTTGGGATAGTCCCACATCAGTTGTGGAGGGAGACATAACACGATTTATAAGGATGAGGGTGTACCCACCTATCAGGCTAGCCTTTTAGGGGGAGATGGCCCAAGACATCTTGGTTGTTGCTCTGTAGTTGGGCTTGTGGGTTAGCGGTCCAACGACCTGAAGCTAGGATGTTGATTTAGTGGGCCTAGGATCAGACACTGGTTTAGTGGTCCGATGGCGCTGCGCAACAATTGATACCAGAGCCCAAGTATCCCAGATACATCTCAGACCTCATGCTTGCCGGAGAGCAAACCCGATGTGTGAGGGGGAGATTTGTTGAGATAGTCCCACATTGGTTGTGGGAGGAGACAGAGCACAATTTATAAAGGTAAGGGTGTACCCACCTATCAGGCTAGTCTTTTGGGAGGAGATGCCCAAGACCACTTGGTTGTTGCTCTGTACCTAGGGCTGGGATGCTGATTTAGCAGGTCCAGAATTGGACACTGGTTTAGTGGTCCAATGGCGCTGCGCAACACTTACTATGGCAAGAAATCTTAAGTTAACCTAAACCAGACAAGCGCCAACTTTTGTCGAGAGAGAAACACACAACCTACCTCCTAAAGTGGCCGTTGCCGTTAAACCCAACGAACTAGCTAAGGAAACAAGCATAAGGTAGCCCAAACTCTGAACAAAAACCAGGATTTCAAGGTACAGATCTTAGAGATTTCAAGTCAGAATCGCTAGTAAACAGCTTTCATAGCGTATCTTCTAAGCATGATTTTGCATTTCAGTCAAGAGAAAAGCACGATTTTGCACCACCTAGTAAACTCAATGTCCTAGAACTAGTTGCAACCATACACACATATCAACTGTTATAAGCTTGTTACTGTTCACATCTGCCCAGCAATCCTCTTCACCTATTCCACAACACTTGCCACCCACGAGTACGAGTTTAATCGGCTATGATCTCGAATTGCAAAGAGAGAAAACACGCACGCTTCCTTGCTTCCAGCTCTAAGTTCTAACGATTTGCGCATCAAGATCACAGCATATGGACGAGTATACCCTAATGACCCCCCAGATCTAACCAAACCCTAGCCCTAATCAGTATCAAAGCTTACCCCACAAACCGCAGCAAGCCACGAACTCACGAAGTGAAGGCGATTGACAACACAAAATCGCACGGGCACTACGGCGTCGCGTTCGGGCATGGCTAGATCCAGTATCACCAACTACCCAAACAAAAATTAGAGAGGGGAAGGGAGAGACGGAAGCGGAGCACTCACCGGCGACGTCACTGGCACCTCCACCGGAACCGTCGCCGCCGCGGCCGACATCGCGCGAAACCCTGATTGGATTGTGATTAAGGGGAGGATTAACGCTAATAGCTTGGTTAACGGCGGAGGAAGGGAATGGCTAGGAGGAAGACCAGTAGTACTACTAGGGCTATATATTATTCTCTTTCGAGGGGGAAGACTTCGGACTTAAGGCATAGACGGGCTGACAGAAATACAAAAAAAAATTCCGTAGGGTTTTTTCCGACGTGGAATTCTTTAAAGAGGATTTTTCTAGGTGAAATTTGGAGTCGACTTAAAGCGTCTTCAGTGTATTGAACCGATGTCGATTCAAAAAGATGTCACGTAGGCATTTAAAAAAATGGACTTGTTTTTTTCTATGATATTGATCCAATTCCTACTAATAACTAGTACTCACATTACATTAAAAAACCACAAAAAAAATAATATCCTCTCTCAACCCCACTCTCTCTTATGTAGTTGTTTAATGCTCAGATGAGTTGTTTAATGCTTTGAATTGATTTCTATGTAGAGTCCGGTTTCAGAATTTTTTTTGTTGGAATCTACACCTCCAATTTATTGAATTTGATTCAATATCTTCTTCCTCGTTCTTTAGACCGGCTAAAACAACATATTAGAGATGGTCTTAGAATGCCGTGTGATTGGTTATCAAAGTGCACTCTAGATGGACGGTTCTTATGCGTGTTTTACCGGTTGATTGGATCGTGTGGATTAGAAATCAATTTTTAAAAAACTGGTTTTACAAGGAATTTAAGGAAAACTAGTTTAAAGTTGTTAATACTTTGTTAACTACGCCGGAAAAATAGTGCTTCCAAGAAAAACACGAACCTTAGTTATTGTCTCGGTGGATCATTAACGGTTAGGAAAGTTATGTTGCAAGCAGAATGAATTTTTTGGTTGACCAAGTCGGCTTTGAGTGGACTTTGGCTTATTGACTCGTAAATTCGTCTAACATGGTTTGGTTGAGTTTAAAGCTAGATTTTTTGTTTTTTTAAGAAGGATCAAAACAAACAGCTTTTGGAATTGACAATCGATTTTCTTTGGGAAACAGTAATACTCAAACGTCCGAAGGAGCACTTTTTCCGGACGCCTTCCCATCCACTCACTCCTGACTACCTCTGCTCTTCCCCCATCGCCTTATCCCCATCGCTCTCTTCGCTTCCGCTCGTTCCTCTCCACCCACACCGACTCCCTCCGCATCACCGCTACCACGCTCTTCCGCTTCGCCTAGGGCCACCCCTCCCTCGCCGACTCGCCGTCCTCCTCACCACCGTTGTGCCGCCCGCCCCCTCCACCACAACATCCTCCTCCCGCCTAACGCCGCCTCCTTAGCACAACCACCGCCACAAAGAAATTACCTACTTGATGAGGGCTCTGCTGGTGCTGGCGCCTCTCGTCTTGGTCTGCCTTTCCTCCGCCACGGCCTCCCTCCCGCCGACTCTCTTCGTCATGTCTCCTCCCCTCCCTCGCGAGGTGGTCGCTGGTGCAGAACAACAGAGCCGGAGGGGAAAATGTTTCAACCATGAAAAAATGTTGCGACATGATGGAAAAAATGTTGCATACGAGGGAAAAATATGTTGCATATGATTTTCTGAGATGTTGCATCTTCCTGAGATACTTTGATTCCGATAATATTTGTGTTGTTTTGATTATGAGAATGTTTGTTTGATTGATTCTGATATTATGAGATTCTAAGATAGTGTTGTATATGATTTTTTGATATATTGCATCAAGTGAAAAAAAAATTACACCGTTCAATCCCCCGTGTTGCATCGGACCAAACCTCCCACCGTACGTTCGAACCGTAATTGCGCCATTTTCTTTTGTCATGTTGTCAAAAAGATATTTTACCATATCGCTTTTTAGTACCATTTCTTTTATTCCATCTAACTTGCTTGATAAGCAATTAGCACACCGTGAATGCGCCGCTATTTACTCTTGATCACACTTATTCCTTCCTTCTAGAAGGATCATAGATATGATGTTAGTTTCATGGGAAATGATAGGACGAGGACGTCCGGTGTGTATCGGACACCACCCATAATCATAAATGTGCATCACCTACTCTACGAGATGAAGAGCTCAAAGTGCCCGCTAGCCACTCATTTTTCTGCTTCCTTCTCTTTACTTCGCTTCTCTTTCCACTTCTCCACTCACGGTCGACCAAGGTGCTCAAGTGCATTCTTCTTTGCTTTGTCATTCTTCACTTATTTCTCTCCCCAATTCTTTACTCTACTTCCTTGCTTCAGCCGAAACTTTCCATCGCGTCGCTTCCTGGCTCTTGGCTCATTGGCGCCTTTGCCTTCTTCCACTGCCGCCATCCGCGCCACCCCATCGTTGGCTCTTCTCCGGTGCAGATCAAGCCCGCTTCCTCTCGCCTCCTCCTTGTTGGCGCCTTGGCTCGGCTCACTCGGCTTCGGTCGCTCGAGCTCGCCTATGGCTCGATTCCCCTCTCCCCTTTTATTGATTTTTGGATTTTGATGAAATGTTGCATTTGTAAAAAAAAAGGTTCACGGCGATGTTGCAATCTTTTCCAACGCGTTTTTTTCAGATGCTTTGTTTTGATTTGTGATGTTGCAACCGTTGTCCGAAGATGTTGCAACCATTGTCTGGGGATGTTGCAACCCTGTCTGAAGATGTTGCATGCAGTAGCGTACGAAGGTAGCACCCGGACCATATGTCCGAGCGCTAGTCGCACCCTAGTTTCGTTCCTTAGACACCAATAGTCCAAGAGACGGAGTATGACCACTTAATAAAACAGGATAAAGTTGGAAAATGAATATAGCGTACTCGTTTCTCTTCTTTTAGTTACAAGAAAAGGCAAGTAATAGGTCTATGTGTATACTTTTTGTTCCCAAGTGTGATCTTCCTAGAAAGAAAGCCGAAGTTGATTTCATCCGCTGAACATAGGAGACGTAGAAGGTGGGAAACAAGAGTCAAAACCATACATATCAAGGTTTGAAGTCAAAGATTTCTCTTGGAAGCAATTTGAAGTCAAAACCCATCGCCTCGGAGCTTTTGAACAACCTCTCCACGAACACAACACAACACAGCTGAAATCTTCTCCAAAACCTGTGAACTTGTAAGTAGTATGTACATACATGCTACTATTCATAATGCATTCAATTTGCTAGTTGCCAAACCATTCCAATCACAAAATTGACCCGAATAAGTTAACCACCCGATACATTCAGATTTTAGTAGCTTCCATCCAACATGTAGTACTTCAAAACTGTACAGATTGCCATCCACATTGGACGCATGGATCATCAGATCAAACAATGAACACAGCATTATTCAGACACCAAAAGCTCCAGATCGCTTCTGCTGCAACAAGTCCTAGTGTCCTAGCTAGTCCACAATGACAATGGGCTCGTCGGAGGTGGCACCCTTGGAGGTGACCTCCTCCGGCAGGTCGCCGCGGAGTATCTGCACCTGGAACGTCATCCCCTCCTCCTTGTTGTTGCTTTCGCTCCCAGTGCCCATCATCAGCTCGAAGACGCAGGCGTCGCCGACCCGCAGCCGGTTGTCGACGGCGAAGTCCATCCACGCCATGTCGAACTTCTTCAGCTTCAGCTCACCGCAGTAGTTAACCGTCCATGACTTGCCACGGCAGAGGAGGACGGTGGCCGTGCGCGCCTTCGGGAGGTGGTGATGGAAGCGAGCTGGCACGCACTGCACACGAAGAAGGTGTGGACGCCATAACCTTACTTTAGGTAAATGGTAATCGATCAGTTGTGTGATAGGATGAAGAGCAAACAAAAATCAGTAAAAGAGATCGATCATTCTGTTAAGAGTAGTTGCGCTTCATTTGGAGATGTCACTGCCTACCAGCATAAACGGCTTCTGAACTTGAGTCCTCGACATGACGATGGTGAAGAAGGGGTTGCCGGAGAGATGGGTGGTCTCCCAACCCTCAGCAGCATCTGAAGCCGCCGGCGGCGAGTCCTCGCAGGGCTCTTGTTTTGGTTTGATGTATACATCCGCCGGCAGCTGCTTTGATGGACAGCCAGGGGTCTCCATCTCACAAGATCAATGGGAGGAACTTGCCCCCTGTAAATATATGACCTCGATGCAAGGATTTTTTTTTCTAGAGCTGTTTGTTTCCTTCAGAGAAATTCAGACGAAACTATTAATTTACCCTAGAAAGAGAGAGAAAAAATGATGTACTGCAACTCTCTCCATTCTTATGTAAAGAAAAATCTGCAACTCATCCTCGTTTCAGCAAACACGAGTGAAGAGGAGAAGAGTGCTTGTTCCTCTTCACATGATTTCAACCCACACCGTCCTCCTCCTTCCTAAAACTCTACCAATTATCTTTTTTCTTGCACAAGTTGCGACACGATTCGCACCAAACGTGCTTGACAAGATCGTAAGAGCGAGCCAAGAAAACCGCAGAGAAGCTACCCGAACAAAAAAGGCGATTGCTACCGAAAAGAATGGGGAAAGAAATAGGTCGCAAAATTTCAGTGATTTGTTATTTGGGGAAGCAGTCCACCAGTACCTGAGCAGGCAAGGAAGAGGTCGCGCCTCCCAAATCCCAGCTGAGTTTTAGGTCACTTGTGCATGTGCATCTGCCAATGGAAAGTCGGCAACGAGTCGATCAATTCCAGAGAGATGCTATTTATTTACTCCACTGCTCAGTGTTGAGTGTCCAGCACTCCAGCCGACTTTAGTCCTCTGAACCTGTACCATGATAAAAGCAACAGAACCAACCAAGCAACCAATCAGTACACGAGAATTAATTGGTTCAACACACACGGAGAGAGTTCCGAGTGGAGTAGCTGAGACTGAGAATCTCTATGCCATTAACGGAGGCCATCCCACCCTAGGTGAGGCCCTCCACCAGATAATTTCCTTCCCCATTAACTGGCCAGTTCAAGACTGCAACAATTCATTACTCACACCCGGCCTACAATCAAAACTGAGCCATGAGACTCAGAATCTGTATGCCATTAACATGTAGTCAAGCTGTCAAGGTACACCATACAATGATACAATCTTTTCCTCTGCTAATTCATGGGAACTCCAGTGCCGATCATTCATTTTAGTTTAACAGTACATCACCTTATTTAGCTTCATTACACTGCACATTTTGCAAAATATTTCTACATAATTCCACACCATGGCTCCAAGTAATTGCCAAGAATTTTGTACATAGGGGATTAGGAGAATGGAAAATATCGTGTACGAAACCCCTCGGAAAAAAATCACAGCCAACAATGTAGTATAGTGTAGTGCACTGAAGCAGGGGAACTTGGATTTCGATGAACATATTTAAGCTTCCTCCATTTGTCCCGGAACAGCATGGCACACTTGGGCTTTCAAAGATCAGAGATACATTTCCCGCAGATGAAGTCGACCACTTTGGTAACTGCCTGATCCAGAGCTGCCGTCACGGCAACCAGGTTTTGCAGAAACTCCTCTGCTGTTGGCTTCTCCCCATCAACAATATCAGTCACAGCTTTGACAAAGATTGCAGGTGTTGAAAACATGTCGGCAACATATGCCACTGCTGCTCCCTGGAAAGGTAAATGAGGAAAACGGGAAACCAGTTTGAGGTCTACAAATTACAATTTATTGTTAGCAAATGAAAAGGAAGCAGGGCAGTAGATAAAAAGCAACAAAGTTGCCTGCTAAACTTCATACTGAATACCAGTCTACATAAAACAATATCTCCTTAATGTTGGTCAATTCAACTTGAACTCAAGTATTAACAACAAAAACTAAAGAGATCAGTAAACAACTACTAAGTTGCCTTCAATGGAACTACCCACAATTCTACATCAACTTCAACACAACAACTACCCACAAAATGCAGGATTTCTAAATGTTGTCCTGGAGTTCATGAAGAATTGTTTCTTAGAGATGAGTCTAGGTTTGCACAGTATTCCCCTAGGCGCCCACCTAGACGCCACCTAGGTGCGGCCCTCCCGCCTAGCCCGCCGCGCCTAGCCGATTTATCCCGCCTAGGTGGTGATTAGGTGCTAGGCGCTGGTCTACCACCCGACTAGCGCCTAGCACCTAGGGGAACACTGGGTTTGCAAACTCCATTTGCTTGCTATATGCCTTTGTTCATAAGCTGAATGATTGAGCAAAAGTATATACCTCCATATCCTTGACTGTAGCATCGTTGTTCAGTATTGCTGACTCATCCTGAGGAGACATATCCAGAGAATCACCAGTTGACAGCTTCCCAACCTGAAACAAAGGAAGTGCAGTGACTTTTGAGAAGTAGGACGCTAAGATACCCTGTTGGGCCTATACAATGCTACAGATCACCCAATGAAAACAACAAATTCATTTCAGAAAAGACACCCAACTAAAAGGAAATTGCAAGATATACACATCTTCAAGCACTACACATATAAACCAGCAGTTTGGCAACAACTAACGTAGCCCTACAGCTTACCTTCAAATTGAGTTCCTTCAGTATAATAGGGGTTGCAAAAGTTTTTCGTGCTCCAATTCCGTACATGTCAAAGACCTACATATAAACAACAAAGTCAATGTTAATATCAGCCAATTTTGAACAATGGATGATGTTATAATGAACCCTTGATTCTATTCCAATGGGCCAAAGCCAAAATATACAAGTTATAGATGTAGGTAAATATCCAAAGAGTCCTATATACAAGCTACATATCAAACAACATATCTAACATCTAACAACCCCCCCTCAAACTCATGGTAGATCAACAACACTGAGTGAGTATGGAGAGATTGAAGCTGTGTTGGGCTCTAGTCTGTCTTGGTGAAAAATTTGCTAACTAAAGCTCCGAAGGCACATATTGAAGAGGAATAATTTGGTCTTGCACCTGCGATCTCATATATGAAGCATCTACTCTAATGTGCTTGGTGAGCTCGTGCTTCACTAAATCTTGAGCAATGCTGATCACGCTAGTACTGTCTGATAAGAGAGGAGTCGGTGTATAAGTTGAAACACCAAAATCCTCAAGTAGCCACTGAAGCCAAATGATCTCAGCTATCAACGCCGCCATGGTTCGCAACTCAGCCTCAGCACTCGAACGGAAAACGACAGTCTGCTTCTTGATTTTCCAGGCAATCAGAGAGAAACCAAGGAAAACACAATAGGCTGAAAGGGACTGGCGATCTGAGAGCTGGAGCGAGGAAAGAAAAGACGACAAGTGATGGTCCCGAGAAGATATCACAGAACACGAAGGAGACTGTAGTGGAGCTGAGTGGGAGCAGAAATGAACTGACTCAGAATGTGAACTAGATGAGAAATGTCAAGTCGAGTGATCCCAAGGTAAACAAGACCCCCAACAAGGTGACGGTAGCGAGTGGGATCCTCAAGATACTCTCCGTCAGTGGGCCGAAGGTGAACACCAAGCTCCATAGGAGTATTCACCATGCGCTGATTAGTGAGACAAACGTGAGCAAGGATATCCTGAATGTACTTCTCTTAGGAGAGAAAGTAGCCCTCAAGCATAAAAGTGACCTCAATCCCAAGGAAGTAACGAAGATGACCCAAATCAGACATCGAGAACTGTTCACTGAGGCGCTCCTTCACAAAATCAATGTACTATAAGTCATCCCCAATAATGATCATATCATCCATATAGAGAAGGAGGAGCGTCCGACCTCGAGGAGAGGTGTGCACAAAGAGGGCAGGCTCGTGATCATTGGCAGAGAAGCCAGCAGCAGTGACAACAGAGGGGAAGCAGTCAAACCAAGCACGAGGGGCTTGCTTGAGCCCAGAGAGAGAGCGACGAAGGCGACAAACCATACCATCAGGGACAGAATTCCCAGGAGCCGGCTGCATGTATACCTCCTCACACAGCTCGTCATTGAGAAAGACATTCTTGACGTCCAGTTGAGAAATAGACCACTCTCGAACAGAGGCCACAACCAGGAGAGTACGAACAGTGGATCATGTGGGCGACAAGAGCGAAAGGTCTCATCGTAGTCACGACCATGCTCCTGTTGAAAACCACGCACCACAAGACAAGCCTTGTAGCGCTCAAGAGATCCTTTCGAGCGGGTCTTGATCTTGCACACCCACTTGCACGTGATAGGAGTGATGCGCAGGTAAGGGCACAAGATCCCAAGTGCCAGTACGCTCCAATGCAGCAATATCCTCAGACATCACGAGCTGCACTCAGGGTGAGTAGCAGTCTCACGGTAGGCAGGGGCGGAGCCCAATAGGCCCACCCGGTGTCACAGGACACCAGGTCCAAAAAAAATTTAGTGATCAACTCTTTAGTACCATGTGCACCCCCAAGCAAAAACACTGTGCACCCGGGCCTCTTCCAGCCCATTGCAGCGTGGCGTGCGGCCGGCCAGACGGTTCCACGTCGTGGCGACGCGCCGTCGCTTCTGGCCCATCATGACGCTGCAATACAGAGCGCTTAGCAGTCAGATGCCCATGCTCGGCGCCATCGCGACACGCTAAGTAGCGCACTTGCGCTAGCAGTTCTGAGCCCACGCGCCACCGGCCACACGACGCGATCGGTGACGCCCACAGCACCCTCCTCGACTCGAAGCAGTAATGGAGGAGAAGGCGGCCCAAGAAGCAACGGCGGCGGAGGAGGAGAAGCCCTCGTCGGCGTCGGCCTTGAGGAGCCTCGAGGACTATGCCGTAGGCTCCATCCCCACCGTCTTCTATGTCCCCGACTTCATCTCCCGGTCCGAGCAATCGCAGCTCCTCCACCATGTACTAACTAATCTTGTTTTTTCTACTCGCCAAATCTTGTCTCTATTTTTTTTCTTTTCCTTTTATTCTCTACCAGCATGTTCGTGTGGTTTGAATAATGCGATGCTAGCGATGAGGATGCAGATTTACCGGGCACCGGCGCCCAAGTAGAAGCCTTTGAAGAACCGAAGGCTACTCAACTGGGGTATGTGCGCGTTACCTTATTGCCCCTGATTCCTTGCTTGGAAATTTTTGTTTTTCTTTCCTTTTCTTGGCACCGGCAAATTATTGACAGTTCACCTATGCAGGAGAAGTGGTGCATGAGAAGGGGCTCCTGCCGCAGGCTTGTGAATACTAATCAAAGTTTGCAATTTTTAGTTGTATTTTGTGATTCCAACTATAGGTCACGCATGCTATTGCATAATTGAAGTGGCCCCTTGTGTGTTTCCAGCGATGCATTTGGTGGGATTTGTATTTGTTCAATGTAACATGATTCCAATAAGCTTTACTTGTTCAATTTGTTAGTTTGCCTATATAAAGGGACTGCATGACAGGAAGCAATTATTTGAGCACTGGGTAAACATAATTAAATTTCGTTCTCCCCTCTATGATCCGCATAAATGGGGAAAGTTCTTTGAGTGTTGAGAATTACCTAGCAACTAGTGCTCCTAGGAGACAGCTCACAATGATTGAAGTTGCTGTCGAACATCAACTAGCTTTCTTGGCTGATAGAAGTTCCATTCTTTTTTATACAATAAATAGGGTGTGCAAGATGATGGTCATCTATTGGCCTGTTTGGCCAAGCTTAAGCATACCAAATAAGTTAGCTTATCAAGGGCTTCAACTTACAAACCCCTCTTACCGGCTTCTGCATATTTGAGGCTTCTAGTACATAGAGGGTTTTTGGCATACAGGAAAAGTCCAAGAAGCTCCCACCTGTTTGGCCTAGCTTCAGCTGTAAGAAAAGCATAAGCTGAAGCTGTAGTTGAAGCTAGTCAAAACAGGTTCTAAATGTCTTTGGAGTGTTCTTACATTGTGGCCTACAAATTTAATGATGATTGTTGTTTTCTTCATCAAATGTTAGGAGATTGCTCATTGTTTTGCAAAAGACATATTGCATTCTATTCTCAAAGAAATTGGATATGATATGTTTTGCTTGCTTGTTGATGAGTCCAAAGATGTCTCTTGTAAAGAACAAATGGCAGTGGTCTTGCGGTATGTTGATAGTTGTGGAAAGAAAATACTAATACTAATATTGCATGTCGCCACTGCCACAGTTGAGAGGTGTTTTCAGCCATGAGAATTGTGAAAAATTATTTGTGCAATCGCATCAGCGATGATTTCATGAGTGATAGCCTAATTTGCTATGTGGAGAAAGAAGAAATGAAGAAAGTTACCAATGACGCTGTGGTTCATCGTTTCATGAACTTGAAAGAACGTAAATACTAAAAGGTAATTATATTTACTTTTATTTGACTATTCTAATTTTTTACTAGATAATTTTAATTCGTTTTGTTCTTTTTTTATATATAGGTCATTGAGGTCGGATGATGTATTTTGCCAATGTCGAGTACTTTAGTTGCTTCACTTTACTACAATTAACAATATTATTAGTGAGTTTCTTTATGTTGGTAAGCATTTTGATCGGTACTTCTTTATCATTGTACATTGCTATTGGTTATGTTGAAATATTGATGCTAAAAGTTGTTGGATACATTACTATTTAGTACCATGTTGCTTCGAAATTATATATGTTGTTATACGTATGGTGAAATGGTAAACCCCGGTCATTTCCATTCTAGTTCCGCCCCTGACGATAGGTCGTAGGCTCAGAAAGAGCAGTGGCTGTGAAGCCTTAGCGCTTAGGAGGCCTAAAGGTACGACGATCACGAAGATAGTATCTGGGAGGAGGAGGTGGAGCAGGGCCCATCAATGACGAAGGAGAGCTAGAATAGGCCCAATAAAGGAGGAGACTCAACTAGAGAAAGAGTAGGCCAAGGACGGCGAGAGTAGTGTAGGGGAAAGGGGGGAATCTCAATAAAAGAGCTAGAAGGAAACTCTGGATGAGGGGGAACAGGTGGAGCCGGAGAAGAGAGAAGCGAAACAGAAGTGGGAAGCTGAGGGTCAGGAAAAGTCAGAAAGGAAATCGACTCAACAAAAGAATCTGAGCTAACAGTAGGGGTACGCGGGCAGTAAGGTCAGGACTCATCGAAGGTAACGTCCCGAGAGATCCTTACTCGTGAACAACAGGACGTGCAAAGATAACCCTTATGCTCAAGATCGGTTAAGAAAACACACTCAATCGACCGAGTAGTCACAGTGCGCTCACGAGGTGGAAGAAGGACGAAGCAAACACAGCCGAAACAGTGAAGGCGACTGTAGTCTAGAGCCCAGCTATAGAGAAGCTCGACAGGAGTAGAGCCCTGAAGAGCAATGGAAGGTTGCATGTTGATGACGAAAGTAGCAGTAGAGATAGCCTCAACCCAGAAGCGAGGTGGAACAGAAGAGACAAGCATGGGAGCGCGAGGTGTCTCAAGCAAATCATGATGCTTACGATCAGAGATACCATTCTGAGCATAAGCACCAGGGCAAGAGTATTGGGAAAGCGACGCAAAGCAGCAGATGGTATTCCTCAGCAAAGTCAGCACGAAACACACGAATGACTGAATCAAACTGAGTACGAACCATGGTGGTGAATATTCGGTAAATAGAGAGAACCTGACTGCGAGAGGATATGAAATAGATCCAAGTATGACAAAAATAATCATCAATAAAGATCACATAGTATCGATGACCCCCTTTCAAAACGAAGGGAGCCAGACCCCAAACATCTGAGTTAACAAGATCAAAAGGACAAGCAGAAACAGACTCACTAGAGGGATAGAGGAGTTGCAGCTGCTTGCCAAGCTTGTAACCCATGCAAGGTAAAGAGGTCTCACCAGAAACAGATCCAAGAAGACCACAACCTACTAAACGATAGTCGCAATCCGCAGAGATGATCCAAGCAGCGGTACATCGAGCAAAGGACGAGAAAGCAGAGGTGGCTCAATTTAGGCGTTGCCAAGAGGCTGCACGGACTCGGCCTTGGAAGCGGACTTCAGACTCAAGGAAGGAAAGGAGGAGGAGGAGGAGAGGAGGAAGGGCGGCCTTCGAGGTGAGGCGGCTGAGGTGTTGGAGGGTTTCTCTCTCACAAACCCTAGCCCTAGCTCTGGTACCATGTTGGAATCAACACTTGATTCTATTCCAATGGGCCAAAGGCCAAAATATACAAGTTAAAGGTGTAGGTAAATATCCAAAAAAAACACCCTATACAAGCTACATATCTAACATCTAACAAATGACATGAGAAAATCAGAAAAATAATGTCTACAGAAGGAATAGCATAAATACAAAAGGAAATATCTAACCACAAGCAAAAGCGAGTAATACACACTGTAACTCTAAATAAGTAGTCATGATGGTGCAGGAAGGCAAAACAAACCTGATTAGTCAGAGCAAAATGGACTGGATTGTGAAATTCAATAAATAAAACTAGTTATTTATTGTTTGGAAGTTGGAACATATCTGACTTCCTATTTTCAAACAACAATGAAGCATATCAATGAAATCCTGTTACAAAAAAATGGATGTAATTCCACCACAACACATAGACTAGAAATGCGAGACGACTCACAGGAATTGGTATTCTCCTGTCATGGAATGCAACATCTGACGCTAAGAAGACATCTCCAATACCTGCTCCTTTGGCCTATGACACAAGATGCAAACATAAGGAAAATTCGAGTATAGAGATAGTGGCATCAAACATGCAATATATTCACAAGATATCTCTACCTTGAAGCCACCAGCGGTGCCAGCATTGATGATAATGTCTGGTTTCAATGCTTGTATGGAAGCATAAGTCACAAGAGCTGCCGATACTGTACCAATACTGTCAACTCCTGAAAGAAAACAGTTATTGATAAGAAATAAAGTTGATTGATGAAGAATTGTCTCAGATAACATTACATTGAGTGCATAAGAGAAAGAAAGATATTGTTAAGAGTAATATGTACTCTAATCCACTGAGAATATGTCTTGAAAACCAGCAGATGGATCAGAACTTACCAAGAACACGATCTTTTCCAGGCCATACAAGGTCAATGTGGAGGCCTTTGTAGCTGCCGTGGAACCTAATCCATGGGACACCTTTAGGAAATCTGTTAGGTGTGTGCCACATTTCACAAAGAAAGGAGTCAGCTTCAGAGTATCTGACAGGTTATTAGCAAAGAAAGCTAAGGACAACAGGTTTGGGCTTACTTCATCTATGAACTCAGACATGAAATGTAAAAAATGGAATGTGTCAACAATCACTGAGCTGAGACGCATAGTGTAAGAGAGCATAATTCATCATCTTCGAAGTTGCAACGACGGTTTACATTCCACACAGAACAGCATGAATGATAACTAATTATCGAACAGACCTGTCAAATGAAGACTGGCAGGCTGCCACTAAATTTGCCATTTCATTATCCGTTTTGGCAACACATCTAGTCTACACACACAAACATTCCGATCACAAAAGAAGAAATTTCTGCATATACCTGTACCTTCACTCTATTATGCACCGAGCTACGTATATTGCTACAGAACAGCATCATCACCCACAAAAAAAGTTGGGATTTTCTTTTATTTTGGGTGGAATCAGGGGCGGATCCAAAGAAGTCTAAGTGGGGGCTATACCCTCTATCAAATTTCAGTTTTTAGCAGAGTAGCCCAATATCTGACCATCTGTGCCCCGCTCAGGCCAGCAGAGGTACGTGACAGCCCAATTGTGCCCTCGTTCTTTTTTTTTTTACCTGGGTCCGCCCCTGGGTGGAATGTAACTAACAGCCCTAATCACCCACTAGCTGCTATTTGTTTCAAAGTCCCAATCCTATGGATTTGTAATTACCCACAATAAAAGGAAGGAACACTAACACGGATTCGTCGGTTGGCGCCTCGACGAGCTGGAACTTGTTGACGAGCGGGAGCGCCTCCGTCTGCATCGCTGAAGCGAAACCCCCCAAATTAAGCCAACGACAACAGAATGAGCAAGGCGAGAAAGCAGCCTTGAGAGATAGAGGGAAGGGGCAGGGGAGAGTACCTATGACGACGAGGACCTTGGAGATGGCGCCGGCTCCGGCTTCGGCTGCTGGCTCGTCGGGCGGCGACGCCATGGACGGAGGTGTGAAGCAAAACCCTAGGCGGAGGCGGCCGGATCGGATGGCGGTGGGGGTTGGCTCTCGACGAATTGTACTGTACGCAGGGAGGGGACGTCGGCGAAATTACGAGAAAGCTACGGTTTCCTTCCTACTCCAGCTTATACACGTGTCCAATACGGCGGCATGATTAGCGCCGGTTGTCACTGCTACAACCGTATTGGCTATATATATATATATATATATATATATATATATATATATATATATATATATATATATATATATATATATATATATATATATATATATATATATATATATATATATATATTTAACTTTAATTTATTTTAAAGTTAACTATCGTGACTTTATTTCTAATTCAACCCATTTGGTCACATCATCACGCGTGGTGTGACAAAACAACATTGTCACGCCACAGGATAAGTCCTTAAAATAGCATTTTTGGTCACGCCCTTGGTGGTGGCGTGACCAAACAACACTGTCACGCTACGGGTGTGGCGTGATAAGAGATTTCTCAAAAACAGGCTGGTGTGACAGTGTTGTTTTGTCACAGCGTGGCTAAAAGGGTCAGAATTAGAAAAAAAGTGCGCCGAAGGTTAACTTTAAAATAAAATTTGAAAAAGGATTAATTAATAAAAAAATTTCTATATATACACGTGTACATCATTATCTACATTTTTATCTATTTAAGAGTACAATTTCACAGCACGTATGCCACACGCTAGTTGTAAGTGATCATGTTACAGCACCAAATACTAACACTCCAACAGAAGGACAAATTAATAGCCCACACAAAACGTCATGAGCAGGAATCGAATTGAACTATGCTCTCTAGGCAAGACACCGATTTATAGCGAACTACCGGAAAAACTAGCCCGCAATTCTTGTCGAACGGCGTGAACCAGAGTAAGTATAAATCAAAAGCAAGGTAAAATAGCTTGAGAAATTCACCCCCTCGTATTTTAGTGGGACTATTTGGAGTTAACCATGCATGTTTTTGCATTCATAGTACATGTTTTTCATTTTGTCGACGTGCTATCTCTCCGGGAGCTTGCCACAGTCCACAGTGGCCAGTTGGTTAGGAGCCAAGTCGCATTTCGTGTCAGGCTACCATCAACATTCGAACTAGGTTCAGGTTTGTCTAGTTTCCGTCTTCTCTCTCCGGTGAATGCCAGAGCTCCGGACTAATGTTTTATAAATAAATGTGCTATCTCTTCTCCAACTTATTTTTTGGGGGGAATATCTCTTCTCCACTACCACCAGTTAGGGTGCGTTTGGTTCGTTGAATGGAGTGATCTTGAACCATCCGGAATGGAAAATAGACTCGTTCAGGTGTTTGGTTGGTTGAATGGAACCAAACTATTCGGGATGAGATGGTTCAAGAAATAGGAATATTCCATGTTTATGTTGTATCATCTCGTTCGGGAAAAAATTCCGAACCACACCGTTCACTCGAATTCCAATGCGCTTGGTGTAACATCCTGATTTTTGGAGCCTTTTTGAACCTTCAAAATAAAAAGAACCATTTTGTTTTGATGAGAATTCAAAGCTTAACTTGATAATTTGAGAATGGATTTTAATGGGTTAATTTGAACTTCAACTAAAAATCGCATGAGGTTATTTGGGTTTGTGGAGTTTTGGTGGTCTCCTCTTTTCTGCGTTGGCTTTGTTCTTCTCTGTGTTCATATGACCTCATTGGAGATTCTTTGGACCTCCTCTGAGCTTGGATCTTTCCATCTCTTTTAATCTAGATTTCCTTTGTTGGTTTGAATCACTTTAAGGTTTCGACCTCCCTCTCTGTTTGAATTTACCTTTGGTTCTGATCTCTTTTCTTTTGGGTCACAACCACCCCGTGGTTCTCTGCCCGGGTTTGTGTTTCAAACCCTTTTGTTTTCCGAAGAGTCAAACTAGGCTTAGTTTGCCCTTGCGCTGGATCTCCTCCTGCCCAGACCTCCTTCGTGGGTCTAGGACCTCCTCTCTTTGGGTCTTAGACCAGCTCGGGTTTGTGTTTCAAATGTCTTTGAACATTGAAATTCAAATTCGGGTGATCCTCGTGTCCTCCAGGACCTCCCTGTGTCCTTCAGGACCTCACCATGTCCTCTAGGACCTCCTCCTTGTCTATTTGGACCTCCTCATGTCCTTCAGGACCTCCCCATGTCCTCTAAGACCTCCCCCTTGTCTATTTGGACCTCCTCGTGTCCTTCAGGACCTCCCTATGTCCTCTAGGACCTCCTCCTTGTTTATTTGGACCTCCCTCGCGTTCGTTCGAGCCTTCCACTTGATCCAGACCTCTATCGCTTGTGTACCGTACGATTTGTGTTGGACGGTTTGATCTTGGTGAGACATTCGGATGGTCCAAACGTCCCCCTCCTTTAGAACCGTCCGATCCGTATTGGACGGCCCCAATCTGTTGGAGCGTTCGCTCGGTCCGAACGGTCCAATTGCCTTGACCCATTTGAAGGAAATCCAGTGGCTCCCGCTTCTCCCGTTTCTTATCTTGCTCTTGCTCACATCCCCTCTGTTAGATCTTGACCGTTAAGACCCCCCCTCTGGAGATCTTAGCCGTCAGGACCTCCCCTTTGTTAGATCTTGACCGTTAAGACCTCCCCTCTGGAGATCTTAGCCGTCAGGACCTCCCCTTTGTTAGATCTTGACCGTTAAGACCTCTGACGAGGATTAAAACCTCTATGTATTATTTTAATACATAAAAGATCATACGTCTTCATGGTCGTAACCCCTAACGACCTCACTGGTCGTGAGGATTCCAGAGGTTACACGATGGGTACCTCGGTCGACTAGGCTTCACCGTAGTCGCTTTTAAAAGCTATGAATGGCATTTCTTCAGTATGATGAATGGAACACGTGCTATATGTTCCAAACCGTGCGATAATATACAAGACACTGACAGTAAACCACCCTACGGTTAAGTTTTTCACAGGCACTTAACCGCAAGGTAGTTAACACGTTGTTAACTGCCTTAAACCTCCGACCAGTCGTAACGTTTCATCGGGACGCCTTTCTAGGAGTTGCCGCCTCTTCGGGAGTTATTTAATGGTGGAACGCAGAAGACGAAGAGAACAAAGAAGACGCCGCGAGCAAGGCAACACGAAGCCAAAGCAAGAGTATTCAATACATTGATTGTAATTAGAGATAGTCCCTAGTCGTCTTGTAATCCGGCTCATATTAATAAAGAGGCCCCATTCTCTTCCGTGATACTCCACGCCATTTTTCTTTTTATTTCAGAAGATCGGTGACTCGATTGTCGACAATTGGGCCGTCGTGGGGAAGAAGACGTGAGTTTTCGAAGAAACTTCTTGCTCATCAAAATCTCGCCCAAATTCTGAATCGCCATGCAATTATGCCCGGAGTTTTCGATGAGGAGAACTGGTTTGATTTGGCGGACTGCGCCAACCTCGACATGGAAGGATGCATCCGTACCATACAGGAAAATGGCATGTCATCCTCCTCCCCCTCCTCCTCCGTTGGTTCGCACATCGCTGACGTCGGCAAAGTCGACCCAATGGATGAGGATCCACCTGTACGAAAGGTGGCGGTTCCAGCCATTCCGATTAGCTCGGAAGGCTAGGGAACTTCCTCAAGCCCGGTCGCTCCGACCGGCAAAACAGGTGAAGAACTTTCAGCACCACAAACCGAGAATCTTTATACTCTCGATGAAATCATGGCTGAAAGATACTCACCTACGGCTTCTGACAATTCCAGGAGCGAACCGACACCTGGTAACGGTGTCGATGAAGCCTCCACTGGTTGTAGGCCAGACGGAGATGATCAAACTCTACATACGATCGGTTGTTCGCCGGGTCAGGCTGAGTTCGCCAAGAAAACCTTCAGAGGTGCTCATCTCCGACAGCTCTCCGTCGAGGAAACTTCTGGAGAAAGCACTGAGAAGCTCTCCATCAGTTACGACGGAAGCTCATCAGAAGATCGCTGCTGGAGGCATGAGGCCAATGCGATCGGAGATGCAAATTCGGATGCCTTGCGCGGTCCTACGCACTCTGCCACGCCGCCACGTGTTGGTGGAGATGATGCAGACCGTCAAGCACCAACTTCCGGAGGCAACGGAGCTGATCGACGTCCATCAATTAACTCACCTGGCGCTGCCCAGCCAAGAGTAACTGATCGGACAGAACAAATCCGAAGGTCAGGGGAAGGTTCAAGTCTGCGTACACCTACGACCAGTCTGAACCCCCTGAGACCTTTAGTAACTTCACAAAACTTGCGATGTGTGCAAGATATGTTAAATAATTCTGACCATGTTCTAGTAGAAACACCAGGTTTTGTACAGCTCGTAGGCTAAGTATCAGAAATTCTGCAACAGACTATGCAACGAACGGAGGCGTATCGAGAACAAAGAAGTCTGGGAAGTCAAACCATGACTTCATCTCAACGCTCCTCCCTCAATAGAGGGCAACATGGTCAAGTTGGGGAACAAACAATACCCAGACCCTCTCGGCGATTCCGACCTAGGAGTCACGAGGGGAGAAGGCTATTTCAGATGGCAACTCCCTCACCACGTCGAGAAGAACAAACGCTGGAACCTAACGATCTCAGGCACCGTTTGAATCAAGTAGGCGGTCGGAGACATTATACAAATGTCCACGACCGGATCGGCTCATCGGAGCGCCTGCGTTCCAACCATAGGAACCGGTCTCCGATCGACTACAATCCGCGCCATCCTGAGAAGGCGCCATGAACCCATCACAGTTGTCGAGCCTTCTCGCAGGCTCCAAGTCGTGCGTTAATAAACCGGTTCCAGCAAGCTAATTTGGACAAATTCAACGGGACTCGAACCCGCTAGAATTTCTCCAATATACACCACCGCCATCGAGGCCGTGGTGGTGACGAAAATGTAATGGCTAACTATTTACCCACCGTGCTCGAAGGGTCTGCCCGGTCGTGGCTATTGAACCTACCGGTTGGATCAATTTATACTTGGGAGCAACTCTGTGATCTTCTAATTGCAAACTTCCAGGGCACGTACGATCGCCCTAGAAAGGAGGATGATCTCCACCGAATCCGACAGGGCTCTGATGAGACTTTACGTCAATACATCATGAGGTTCAGCCAGGTTCGTAATTCCATACCGGAAATCGCAGAGTCATCGGTTATACAGGTTTTTAAGGCAGGCTTAAGGAACCGGAGGACTACGGAGGACATGGCAATGAACCCTCCACGAACCACCGTCGAGCTTTTCGACATGGCCGATAAATATGCCACCGCTAGTGAAGCAATTGAGTGGTGTGAGGCCATCGATCGGAAAGACAAAATTCCCCAGCCTGGCCTGGACAAGCCAGAGAAAAAGAATAAAAAGTTTCTTAAGAAGAAAAAGAACCGCAGACCCGACGATAAGGAAGTCTTAGCGATTCTTGAAAAATTCACGAAGGGTAAGAAGGACTACACCGGTCGAAGCAAAGCAAAGGCTTCAACAGAAGGGTTCCAGAAAAATAAGAAGTGGTGTCCACTTCACCAACAACGTGGCATGATCTCGCAAGACTTGTCGTGTTTGGCAAAAGAAACTGGAGGATTATTATGCAGGTAAAGGACCATTTCCCGCAATACAGGAACCCGGAGAAACAAGCTCCAAAAAGGACAAAGATGGCGATGAAGAAATGGAGTACCAGGATCCCCAACACATAGTCAACATGATTTTTGGAGGATCTTCTTCATACAAGTCCAGGCATCATCTGAAAGCCATGGAGCGGGAGGTCAACCTCGTCGAATCTCCGACCGTCACCAAGCAGTCAAGGTGGTCGGACACGGCAATTTCCTTGAGCAAAGACGACTGCCCCATCCCTTCGACTCGACCAGGTAGGTTCCCTATTGTTGTTGAACCGACTATTAATAATTGTAGGGTTAATCGAGTCTTAGTAGATGGAGGTAGTTCTTTGAATATATTATTTGTGGGAGCTTTAAAAGAAATGCAAGTCCACATGTCAAAGGTCAAACCAGTGAAATATGCTTTTCATGGTATAGTTCCTGGCTCCACCGCTAAACCGATAGGACAAGTTTCCCTACCGGTTACGTTCGGAAAGCCTGATAATTTTCGAACAGAAAAAATTCCATTTGATATTGTAGATTTTGAATCTGCATATAATGGAATGCTTGGTCGAACAGTATTAGCAAAATTCTTGATAGCCACGTACTACGATTATCAAAGTTTGAAAATGCCAGGACCGAGAGGAGTCATTACGGTTCGAGGAGATCAAAAAATGGCCTTTGTATGTGATCGGAAATCCCTAGAACTGGTTGATGAACTTCCGACCAAAGAGGCTGACCCATCTATCGTGACAGTCAAACGCTTGAGGTCAAGATGACGCTAAGCTCGTCCGACCAGTCGAAAGAGGTATCGCTCGACAAAGACGCTTCTCCGGATAGCACCAAGTCACTACCGGGTCGAAAATCTTTGACCCACCACTCCTAGAAGGTTACGGCCTGAGCGAGACTCGATCCTAAATAGGAAGAGTCGCTCGTCTCCTTTCTCCGAGCAAATCAGACGATTCGCTGGCGGCGTCCGATATGCCCGAGTCCCCTGAAGGTGATCGAGCCTGAGCTAGCTGTCCAAACTCGATAAGAAACCAATCAAGCAGAAGCTACGGCGTTTTGCACCTGATCAGAAGGAGGCAATCCAGTCGGAGATTGACAAGCTTCTCAAGGCTGGGTTCATCCGTGAAGTCGACCACCCTCAGTGGCTCGCCAATCCTGTAATGGTTAGGAAAAATAATGGGAAATGGCGAATGTGTATCGACTTTACATATCTTAATAAAGCTTGTCCGAAGGATGATTTTCCCCTTCCGCGCATTGATCAACTGGTAGATTCTACCTCTGGGTGCGAATTACTAAGTTTTTTTTATGCATATTCAGGATACCACCAGATTAACATGTGTAAAGAAGATGAAGAGAAAACTTACTTTATCACCCCATATGGCACTTACTATTATGTTAAGATGTCATTTGGTCTCAAAAACGCTGGTGCAACTTTTTAAAGGTTGGTGCAAAAAACCTTTAATCTACAAATAGGTCGGAACCTTGAAGCTTATGTTGACGATTTGGTCGTAAAGAGCGTCAACGCTAGTGATCATGTTCATGACTTACAAGAAACTTTCAATAACTTGAGAAGGCATAACCTCAAGTTAAATCCGGAAAAATGTGTGTTCGGAGTTTCTGCTGGAAAATTGCTCGGTTTCCTAGTTTCGGCTAGAGGTATTGAGGCAAACCCAGTTAAAATAGTGGCCATCGACCAGATGCACCCTCCGACCACAAAGAAAGAGGTCCAAAAGCTAACCGGTTGTATGGCAGCGCTAAGCCGTTTCATAGCAAGGTTAGGTGAAAAAGGATTACCTTTCTTTAAGCTTCTTCGGAAACACGGGAGTTTTGAGTGGACTAAAGAGGCAAACGATGCCTTTGAAGAACTTAAAAAGTACCTTATGAGTACCCCGGTCTTAGTCTCTCCGAGATTGGGAGAAACATTGCTGATTTACGTGGCTGCAACGCCACAAACAGTTAGCGGTGTACTGGTCGTAGAACGGGATAACATCCAACGACCAATATATTACGTAAGCGAAGTCTTACATGGACCAAAGGAAAGATACCCACAGGTACAGAAGTTGCTCTACGACCTCCTTATGTCTTCAAGGAAGCTTAGGCATTACTTGCAGGCCCACAAAGTGGTCGTACCGACCGGATATCCCCTTGGCCAAGTCCTTGGAAACAGGGAATCATCAGGACGAATAGCAAAATGGGCGGTTGAGCTAGGGGCGTTTGACCTCCATTTCATTTCACGAACAGCAATAAAGTCCCAGGCAATAGCAGAATTCATTGTCGAATGGACAAACCCTGAACCCACCCAAGGGCCCGAGTATGAACACCACGATGAGTGGACAATGTATTTCGATGGTTCCTTGATGTTAAAAGGATCGGGGGCTGGAGTGGTCTTGATATCCCCTACTGGCGAACACATCAAGTCGCCATCCAAGAATTTTTTCGCCACCAATAATGTGGCGTAATATGAAGGTTTATTGGTAGGACTCGAGTGCGCTCGCTCGCCGGATTCGCAGACATACTAGTGAAAGACGATTCTCAACTAGTAGCGAATCAAGTAGGGAAAGAGTATCAATGCTCGAGTACCAAGATGTCATCTTATCTGGCGGCAGTACGGAAACTCGAAAAGCACTTCTTCGGTTTTCAGATCCAACATATTCCTAGAAAGGAAAACTTTCTAGCAGACAAGGTCGACCGTCCCGCCTCCACAAGGTCGACCGTCCCGCCTGGAGTTTTTCTCGAGCAACTCGATTCACCCTCGGTTATCGAGCCTTCCGAGAACATACATGATTCTTTACAGGTCGTACAAACCGATCAAAGGAACATGGATGCTCCATGTGTCGTTGACGGCCGGGCGCCGCCACGATCAAGGTAGAGAGCGGATGACATCGATCTACAATTATCTTGAGATGATACAATTAGGAAGATGATATAGAGGCTGATCGTATAGCACGAAAAGCCAAATCATACACTCTAATCGAACGTACCTTGTATAAACGAGGATCTCATGGAGTGTTGATGAGATGCATATCTCAAACGGATGGCATTAAGTTGCTAACCGAAATCCATGAAGGAGTCTGTGGAGCACATCATTCCTACAGAACACTGGTCGGTAAAGCCTTGAGCAAGGATACTCTTCGCCAATCGCCCTTTATGATGCGAAAGAGCTTGTGACGAAGTGTGTACAATGTCAGTTCCATAGCCGACAAGTACATCAGCTGGCACAAGCCTTACAAACAATTCCTCTTTCTTGGCCTTTTGCAACCTAGGGACTGGACATTCTGGGACCTTTCCCAAGAGCACCCGGGGGCTTCGAATTCCTTTTCGTCATCATTGACATGTTTACAAAATGGATCGAGACCGAACATGTTGTTAAAACAACAACTGAGGCCGCTAAGAGATTTCTAATGAAGAATGTGATCACACGATTTTGTATACCCAGTCGTATAATCACAGACAATGGTGCCCAGTTCTCCAGCAGTCAATTCCAAGAATTCTACGATGAACTTGGCGTTAAAGTTCATTTTGCTTCTGTTGCTCATCTGCAGAGCAATGGGGCAGTTGAGCGAGCTAATGGTATCATTATGCAAGGGATCAAACGCCGAGTATTCGACCAGTTAATCAAACGGTCAGGAGCTTAGGTTCAAGAACTCCCATCTGTATTATGGGCCATTCGAACCACGACCAGTCGTGCGACCGGTGAAACGCCTTTCTTTTTGGTTTATGGTGCTGAAGCCATGCTTCCTCCAGAACTCAAAATTGGCTCTGCTCGAACTGATCGTTTTAATGAAAATTATCAGAATGAACGACGACTCGACGACATCAATTTCCTTGAAGAACGACGAAACCAAGCTCTTGTACGATCAGCAGTATATCAACAAGCCATGCGAAGGTACCATAGTCGTAAGGTGCAACCTCATGACCTTTTGTCAGAGGTGATCCGTTCTCGAAAAATTCAGAATTAGACTAATCGCAACAAGCTTTCTCCCAAGTGGGAAGGTCCTTACACTGTGGTTGAAGTTACCCGACCAGGTTCTGTTAGACTCTCCATGTCGGACGGGCAAATCTTGTCAAATTCTTGGAACATTGATCAATTGTGTAAGTTTTATGTCTAATTATTTTGTACTTTATTTCAATTCTTAATTTAGTATATTCATTCATTCGTTTTCGACAAGTGATACAATTTATATATCTATACCTATATCCTGGTCATCTATTATTGTTGTTTAAAGTGGCCGGAGAAGACGATTTTTTCTCTTCGATATCCTTTATCGGGATCTTTGTTACTCTGGCAAACGACATCAGTGTCATACACTGTATAGGTCCTAGTCGTGATCATTCCATGAATGATTCCACGCGCGACCATACAAGTAAACAGAGCATAACACAAGCAACAATGTATAGTTCATTATGCTATTAAGATTATGAAGACTATATTTCTTCATTTCAACATTCTGTTCTACTCTCGTTTGGCTACTTGTCGGGACACGGAAAGTCTCCAAGTCGAAGTTTCTCCTTTTTCGCACGTGGTCCTACCCACTAGAAGGAGCTTCTTAGCGACGATTCTTTTCTTACGATCATCGCTGCTAGTCGGACTTGAGCTTGAACATGTTTTGCGAAATGTTTTTCTATATCTTCTAGTCTTATTAGTTTTTTCCGACCAATTTTAGGTCGTATATATAAGTACGATTACTTCTCTTCAATTGCATACATTCTTGCATTTCTTCTTATGTCAATACAACAAGTCTTTTTTCCGATCATGTACAACTTTTGATTGGTATTTCGATGATGACAAACAAAGATCTATAACTAGACGAACTCATAAGCTGGTTCCGACCACAGTGATTTCCTAGTATTGCTACGATCAGTTTTGTCTTCATATCGGCACATACCTTCAAAACAATGGTTTCGACTTTCATTGTCTATCTTGGCTACCTGGTTGTATAGTAAAGTTCTTCTACTATAAAACAGTCGGGGGCTAGGAGGTATACGAGAAATTTAAAAGTCAAACGGAATAAACAAAAGCTTTGTTGATGACATAAAATGTAAGTTTTATATATTATTTTCAATATTCTTACATTTGCAGGGGTCTACTCTCGAAATATCTCCAGGTTAATTACTGCTTGATGGAGATCCGACCTCCATCTCCTCTACAACTTTATCTCCGAGTGGCCTGAGTTCTTCCATGAACTTGGTCGCTTCATCAGGTAGGCAGTTGAAGTCATCTTTAACAGCTTGGAGATTAATGGAGGAGTCGGAAGCCTTTAGTTTTGCCAAAGCAAAACTAACTCCACTAGCAACGCCTGCTTTCATGGCCTGGGCATAGTTCTTCCGAGTAGTCTTGAGCAGATTTTTAAGATCCTCTAGAAGTTGACCCAAATAGTTCATTTTCTCTACTGGATCTCTTAAAGTAGGCAGGCTTGATCCTGATCCCATATCAAAGATCATCTTGTTCAAAAATAAAATCTTTTCATCAATGTTTTGCACAAGAGCCGCCTCCTTGTCTTGCTCAAATTTCAGAGTCTTTTTTGCTCTATCTAAAGTTTGTTTTTGCTCTACAAGAGTAAAACAGGTGATAAGCACAAAAATAATTGGAGGAAGATAATAAATCAAGTTTACGACTTGTTACCTTTAATTTTCTTATTAAGTTCTTCCTTGCTGGTCGTCGCTTCAGCGATCGATCGGTTCTTAGCTTTGATTTCCTCTTCAAGCAGAGCTGTCTTTGCTTTCTCAGCCATAGTCTCTTCTTTTATTTTTTTCCAAATCTATCGAATGCGATAAGAGAGAATAATTAGAGAAGGGTACAGTTTCGAAGAAAGAGAAAAAGTTAAGTAGGAAGATCTTACTTTCCAATTCGGAGTGTTTTTGCTCCAAGTCTTTAATTCATTGAGTCGATCCTCGACCACTGAAGAAAGTTCTCGACCGAGATCTTTGTGCAAATAGTTTTTTCTCTTTAAGTTCCTTGTAAAATTTTGAGAAGTACTATGGGCGGTCGAGATACTTACAAGGATCGCCAAATCATTATAACCACCAAATATTGAATCGGGATGCATTTTGATTTGATGATCCGATATTTTTCCCCATGCCTCGTCAAGCTCCTTATCCTCGATAAATCGGGGCGAAAAAGGAACTTGTCGAGTTGAGAAGAATTACCAACATCGGTCGGAACGGTTGAGGGCCTTTAGGGCATCTACCTCCGCAGGAGTTAGAACTACCATCGATCCAACTCGACCGTTGGCCTTAACATTTGCTCGGGGGCTTCTTCGACCACTTTTTCCTCAGGAGTTCTACCCTGGGAAGCACTCTGGTCGGGGATCTCCACGAATGCTTGGTCCTCAGGAGGAGTCCGGTCGGAAACAATGGAACACCAAGACCACATAAAGCAAAGAAGGGAAGTTCAAAATCAAATCATCAATAAATCATTAGAGGTATGCGCTTATACGACCATTTTTCATTTGTACATACCTGGTTGATTTTTGAGATTTGACTCTGAATCGCAGAAGGGTAAACTCTATGTCGTCACCCTTCCTTTTCTTTTCTCCTGCTTTTGCCGGTTTCAAACCAGCAGGGTTGGTTAAACCCGTTGCATCATCCAACAATATGTCGGAAGCAATGCCCTCGACCAGCTCGTCGAGGGTTACGTCTTTGACCATCTGGTTGGGCAGAGTGGTTTCACCAACCTCTAGACCAGTTGTTTCATTAACAATCGTTCGATAAATCAACGGCGGCTCGGGGTTTATGGCCTTCACAGTCGCGCACTGCTGGCCTTCAGGCTTCTCCACCTGAACCAATAAACGAATTTGGTTAGGTGATGAAATCTTTTATCTAAAATACATATATACATACATACATATATATATATATATATATATATATATATATATATATTCATCAGAAATGTTCTATTACCTCGGGAGATTCATCCTCTTCCAGTGTATCAGGGCACGAATCGGTCGGAACCACGGTGGGATGTTGACCCTCACCCTGAATAATTCGTAATCCGACCAGCTGCGAAAATAGAACATGATCAAAAATCTAATCGAAGAATATGTATACATGATAAAAGAAGTTTTTTGATTATTTACCTTAAGCCTTGCTAGTTTCTCTTCAGCAGGAACTATGGCCAAGATCTCGGGGAATCCGGCCTTCTCACCAGGTTCCCTAGAGCAGATCAGCCTGATCCGCTCTTTGATTTTCTCAGGAGAAAGGGCTTTAAAAAAGCAAAAGAAATAATGGCAGATTTTAAGGTAGTACTATAATAAAAAAACAAAATACTGGTCGGAGTTTCTCTCGAAGACTTACCACCTCCTGAGATCGCTTCATCACGACCAATGGACCAAATCAGGGAATGAGTCCGAAGCTTCAGCGGGCTAATCTGGCGCTTGGTGAAATCTCTCACCACATGCCAAGAGGTCAAGCCCTTGACTCGCAGGTCGTAGATGGTATCCACCCATCTTCCGATCACCCATATCTTCTCCACGGTCTTTCTCCACTTGGGATTTTCATTCGCTCTCATCCCGGCGAAGTAGAGACCATCATCTCTCGTAACCGTCATGTAGAACCAGTTCTTCTTCCATGACGACCACGAGGATTTCGAGTACATTTGAATGTACTCATCGGCCTTCCCGTCGTGAAGGCGCAATGTACATTCTCCAGGAGTTTCCGTGGTTCTCCCCATCACCATTCGGTAGAAATACCTGAAGAGCCTCAAACTCGGAGGCACTCCCAGGTATGCTTCACACAAATATGTGAAGATGCTGATATTGGCGATGGAATTTGGAGCCAAATTCACCAATTCCACCCTGTAGTACTCAAGAACACGAGGAAGGAATTTGTGTACCGGCAACCTCAGCCCGCATTCGATGTAGGCGAGGAAAACAGGAATTTTCTCATCTTCACGACTTGGAAAGTGCTCTCCAATCGCCGGTCTCCATCTGATCAAATTCTTGTCCGGGAGCATCCCAACCTTCTCCAACGCCTCAAGCTTTTTCTTGCTCAATTTCGAAGGCAACCACTTTGTGATTTGCTCCGACATGATGAAAATCCTCAAGGATAAGTAGTGTTTGTAGGAGATTTTGTGGTCGGAAGAACAAGAAAAGGGATCAAGATTTTCTTTCTCGGCAAGGGATCCGAAGGGGATCTGGCGTAAAAACTCCAAAAGGTCTAGCGATGGGGATTTTATAGCCTCGGATCTTTAAATTACGATCGGAGGTTACCCACAAAAGTCTAAGCGGCAAAAAGCTTTTTTTTTAACTGACAGAGGAACTCTTCGGTTCCCAAGACAAGTTCTCAACTTTAAAATGAACATAGACCACCTCGAATGTCACAAACATTAAATAGGGTCCGCCCGATACAACTTCATCGGAAGAAGGTGTTCACACGACCTGTTCATTTAAAGTTCGGAGGCTAGCTGACGAGGATTAAAACCTCTATGTATTATTTTAATACATAAAAGACCATACGTCTTCATGGTCGTAACTGTGAGAACCCGCGTATTTAGGATTAATCGCGTAACAGTAAGCAAGGTTTAGCGTTAATAAATCCCGTATTTATAGGGAACTAACTGTAGGGTTATATCGTGGTTAAGCGAGTACTTAGTAGTAAAACGTTAGTTTTTCCGGTTCCTTCCGAAGCTTTGCATTAATCACTAGGACCATTGCATTTCATCATCCATTATAAGAAGTTTTGCATCATCCAGTAAAACGGTAAAATAAAAGGTCATTCATTTTGCATTCTCATCCTCGTTAGACAATAAAACAATTACATTGTTTACAAGGTGTGCATTACAACAAAGCAGCCATACACTTTGTAGCATTCAATTAGGCAGTACTTGGCACCCTTATTTGCCCTTTTCCTCCTTTTCTCTTCAGTCCTCAGTGCAGCCAACCCATCCTCTCGGTCACAGTCAAAGCATCCCCCCTGGTGCATTCTATTGCCATCCTCCCATGCATACTTCAACTCAAGCAGCAGTCTCACAGGTTGCCCAGCTCCCATTCGAGTCATCCCTCATCAGAGTCTTCAAAAGTAGTGAAACTATCTCTTGAACCCAGCTATGGATTCCCTGCATTGCCAACAAAAGCCATCAAAAGCATACAAAACCTGGTCACACTCTCTTCACAATAGCAGCACAAGTATTCCATTCATCCCCCCTGAGTCTCACAAGACACACAGCAGCCCCCCCACGCGAGTTCTTAAGCATTCTCAACCCATCTCCCCTTCACAGCACTCACTCCACCCATTTCACAGGCCAGCATCTTCCCCTCCCCTTCCCAGACACATTCTCCATTCCCAGACCACCATCAGACCACCTCCAACCCCACTGCACTTCCTTTAGCATCACCCACCCCCACTGCCTTTACCACCCATTCACACCCATAGCCAGCCATTCACACAAAGACAAGAGTAGAAGAAGGCCACCAGAAGAAGAAGAAGACCACCAGAAGACGCCAGGGAGCAAGGCGGAGGCAGGAGCTGGACGACAACCACGCCACCACGACGGCAGCACCATCCTTGTCGCCGGCATCCTCAACCTGCGCATCATCAACCACCCATCACACAACCATCAACCCAAACACGATTAATCCCCGAGCATAAGGTAGTGTGCATTTGCATTCGGTCTGTGGGTAAGTGTTACCTTCTCTGTGCTTTTGAGTAGGGCGTCCTGGTTCAGAGCTCCGGGGCCGCGGTCGCCTAGGAGCTTGGGAAGGCCGAGCCGACCGAACTACGACCTTGGCGTGGCCTGGCCTTCGGCCACGGAGGACCAGCATGAGGCCGAGCGGGCGCGCAGGATGTAGAAGAGTCGAGGAAGCACGGTGGCGCTGGCGTGGGGCGGCCGATTCAGGCAGTGATGCGCCATCGGTGGCGCCGCCATGAGGAGGCAGAGGAGGCGATCGAGGAGTAGCCGAGGCGTGACCGAGACGGCGAAAGCGCGGGCGAAAAAGGCGCCCGAGGCGTGGAGAAGGCGACCCGAGGCGGGCGGGCCGAGGACGGCTACCGAGGCATGGGGAGCGGTGAAGCTTCGGTGGAGGAACGGCATGGCCGAGGAGGCGACTCGAGGCGCAAGAACAGGGAAGGCGAGCTTCAAGAACGAGGCGGCGGGCTCACGACGAGCAGCAACATGGCCTGCCCAAACAGAGGGCGGACCCATGGGACAAGCGGCGGACCCGGATCAAGGCACGAGCTGTGGTCTTCCCATGGCAGCAAGGCCGGATTCGTGAGAGAGAGAGAGAGAGAGAGAGAGAGAGAGAGAGAGAGAGAAGAGTTGGGAAGGAGTGAAGATCTCAAGTCTTTGTTGGGTAATTGTGTTCTTCTCCCCTTTTCTTTTGGTGAGGCCGACTGGGTTGTAGCGAGCAGAGAGAGTAAGGGGATTTCGGTAGAAAGGGTTGGATTTGAGGCTTTTAATTGTTAGGAGTTGCATATTGCTAGCAATCTGTTCTATTCTTTTTGTTCGTAGCTATTAATTAGTTAGCTAAATAAGTTTTAGCTGGGTAGTTTTGCTAGTAAGTGTTTATTTTGGGTTGTCTTTATTTTGTTGTGAGCTGGTTAGTTTCTGCGTGTAGCTATCTGGGGCGTCGTTGACTGTAGTTTGACAGTTATTAAACGGGAACTCTGGGTTTTGCCGATCATAGTGCGCATAGGCATTAGAACGATTATTCGGGAGAGTGCTAAATTAGCATAGATCTCAGAAGGTTTTTATTTAGGTAAAACTGTGCTAACAATTAGGAGTCCCTAGCTTAGATATTTATTATATCACTCAAAAATCAAATATGTAATTACTTATAGTATTTATTCGTCTTTGTCGTATTACTGTATCTGCATCGATGCATCTGGGAGGAGCGGTGAGCGAGTTTTGTCAGCATCGACCTTTCCTACGCTCTCGAAGGCAAGCGATCCTCTTGAACATGAATATAGCTAATTTAAACGTAAACCGTATCTTACACTATTATACGTATTGCATCAAAATGTTTCTCAAAATTTAAATAAAATGATTGAACTAAAGATGATTAAGATGAACTTGAACAAAATGAGAATGATGAATGAGATGAGAATGATGAACGAAAGTAATATGAGATTATTATGGCTGGTAAAGGGGGCCCTTGGCAGGTAAGATATGAGGCAGGAAATGGGACCCTTTACATATGGGTAAAATATAAGGATCAACCAACTCTTGCTCGGTCAGATACCGTAAAATCCGTACCAACCATTTTCCCGTTTCGGTAGGCAGAAAATGCTACCCTGTTACGTGACTATGCTATCCACAATGGGTAAGTAATAGGTGTGAGTGTGTGTGATGGAGGAACCCGTAACCGTGAGGAGAGACCAGGAAGTGGGGATCCAAGGCGCTATAGCGCTAAGGTGGAGTGTTGGGTGCAGATAGAAGTCGCCCCAACCAACATTATCGAACTTCGGTGGAGGATCAGGTGCGCCAGACACCGACGGAAAGTAATGGGTGGAGAAATTAATTCACGAATCGGGAAAACGTTACGTCAGATTCTCGTCTCGAACTCGCATATAAGGCAATGCGGTGGACCCTGTTCACGGAGAGCTCGTAATAGCTATGGGTAAAGTGGTACAAAGCTCAAGAAGCTATACAAATCATGAATTCATGCCGTCTCGTGATTGAGTCTACGGAACCACAGGGGTCTATTGTCTCCGAGTGATTATTAGTGTTTTCTGAAATAAAATCTGTCACCTAAATGTTTTAATGAATATTTTCTAAATGAGATGATTTAGAAACTTTAATGACAAGTAGAGATAGTGCATCCTGTGCATCCTTTGCTATTAAATGCTTGCTGAGTACTTTTGTACTCAACCTTGTTAGTATCTTCCTTTGTAGATCCTAGTCCGACCGGGGATTACCTCGAGTGGGACGAGGGCTTTACAGGTACAGATGAGGCCAGTGGAGTCGAGGACCCTTACTACGTGGAGCCGGGCGAGGTGGATGCCCTATTTGACTCTTGGGACGACTAGGAGGCCGGTTGAGCAGGGCAGGCAAGAAGGGGATTTTGGTCCTATTTTGGTTGTGTAAAATACTTGTGTAATATAAGACTTTAGCCTTGCGTGGCATAACTGTTGAACTAAAGGACAGTTTCTATCTTATTGTTCTGCTGCGTCAACTCTGATAAGGCTTACTATTCGTTGGAGCGGTGTTCTACTGGGCAAACGAATAGTAATCCGTTGCTTAAGTGTGATTATCCATCTGGGTAATGACACGGGGTGTCACAGTAACCCCTAAGGCTAACGACCTCACTGGTCATGAGGTTTCCAGAGGTTACACGATGGGTACCCTGGTCGAACTAGGCTTCGACCAGCTAGCTGCTCGGAAAAGCTATGAACTGGTATTTCTTACCGTATGATGAATGGAACACGTGCTATATGTTCCAAACCGTGCGATGATATACAAGACACTGATAGTAAACCACTCTACGGTTAAGTTTTTCACATGCACTTAACCGCAAGGTAGTTAACACGTTGTTAACTGCCTTAAACCTCCGACCAGTCGTAACGTTTCACCGGGACGCTTTCTAGGAGTAGCTGCGCTCTTCGGGAGTTATTTAATGGTGGAACGCAGAAGACGAAGAGGACAACAGAAGACACACAGAGCAAGGCAACACAGAAGCTAAAGCAGTAGCATTCAATACATTCGGTGTAATTAGAGATAGTCCCTAGTCAGGTCTTGTAATCCCAGTTCATATTAATAAAGAGCAGCCCACATTTTCTTCCAGGATACTCCACGTCATTTTCCTCTTTTTATTTCGTAAGATCGGCAACTCGATCGTCGACAACCTCCCCTCTGGAGATCTTAGCCGTCAGGACCTCCCCTTTGTTAGATCTTGACCGTTAAGACCTCCCCTCTGGACCTCCCCTGTTTAGATCTCGACCGTTAAGACCTCCCCTCTGGAGATCTTAGCCTTCAGGACCTCCCTTGTTTAAATCTAACAGTTAGGACCTCCCCCTTGGAGATCCTAACCGTCCAGACCTCCCCCTTATTTAGATCTGACAATTAGGACCTCCCCTTTGGGATCCTAACCGTCCAGACCTCCCCTTTGTTAGATCTGACCGTCAGACCTCCTCCGAGATCCTAACCGCCTGCACCTCCCTTGATTTAATCCGACCGTCAGGACCTCCCCATTGTGGTGTCTATTGGACCTCCTGTCCGCGGGACCTTCCCTAGAGCTTTGACTAGTCCCACTTGTCCGTCACACCCATTTTTCTTTCTCCTTTGACTATGTCCTTTGCACAAGGGAGTCTCCCCACATTTAATGCCTGTTGTATCGCATTAAATGCTACCACTTTTTGCAGCACCCGTGCCATACTTTTGTCACATCCCTTGTCTGCTTTCATTGTCCTTTTCACCAACTCATGAATACCTATACCCTGGGAAATCTCTATAGCTCCAGCTATATAAGCTTGGGCAGCCCTTCATCCTCATCTTTTTTCCCATTTCCATTCTCCAAAGCAGCCGAGCAGCTCGTGGACCTCCTCCAGCAAACTCCTTGGACCTCCTCCAAATCGATCTAGCCTCTCTGTTGGTTTTATTTTGGAGTTTCATTGAAGTTTCTTTGGGTTTTATTTGAGCTTTGTATTGAGTTGCTGTGGTTTTCTCGTGTAGATTGTGAAGACACTGAAGAGCAAGAGCTCCCCGAAGAAGAAGAAGACATTCAAGCCTTTGAGCAAGGCAAGTTACACCCTTGATCATATTGCACCCATTATTTCAACCTATATATATTCCATTTCAAATGTTAATGCATGCTTACTTTACTAAGTTATTTCAATGCCCGTCTTTAAATTCATAATTATGCCTAATTTCCTTGGTATGACCACTGTTGATCTTGAGCCGAACATGTTGTCACCCTAGGCAAAACCTGGTTTACGCAATAAGGTGGACCAGGACCTTTGAAAAACTAGAGCTTAGCCATGTTTAGAGAAAAGAATCTTGGTTTGTGAGGTTTTGGCCAAAAATATCACTTGTTTAATGATCTGGACCATGGTATTGGTGTGTCATGGGGGTTTTACAAATGATCATGGCATTGGTGTACTATGGAGGTTTGAAAAGCAAAGGAATGAAAAATGGATTTGGACTTGGGTGGCATTGGTTGTTTGGTTGGTGCAAGTCTATGCACGGGGGTCGTGTGATCCGATGCCCCAGGGTTATGGTGGCCGCCTGGGTCAGTTAAGGACCGGTCTGCGAGTGTATTTTGCTATGCCTTATCGTGCAACCACATGTCCTGTGTGGGCGGGACTTGGCGAACTAATTTGCAAAGTTATCACCACGGTTGATCCGGCGGAATAGTTGGTGGTCTTTCATGACTTGTCTTTTATGACTATGTTGTACCCACCTAGCTCAAGAGGGGGCCCTGGGAAGGGCGAAACCTTAGAGTGGATGGACTACGGTGGAATGATGCATTGTAAAAGCCTTGTCACGTGCTATAGACCACTTACCTTCGGCAGTGAGTGGTGGTACAGCCGGGTGCCAAACAAACTAGAGAAAACGTGTCTTGTGGGTAAAGTTGCACACCTCTACAGAGTGTAAAACTATTCGAATAGCCGTGTCCGCGGTTATGGACATGCTAGCAAAGCTGCTCAAAGTTAGACCTCTGGTTTGTTTTCAAAATGGGTGGTTAAAAACTAGCTTTTTTTTGGATTTCTATCCAAATGGGTTGGGCAGGGAGCCTTGTGACAGGAGGGTATCATTCACCATCATATTGATGAAAGTTATCCAATTGTAAAAGGAGATTTGCAAATGAATTTTAATTATTGTTATAAGCTTTGGAACTTAATACTTGTATTTGAAACAAACTTGGCTTTATGCAAACTAACCATATTATGCCTTCCTTTGAGATATCCATTATGCATGTCATTCTGTTAATTGACAGGTGTAACTTGCGAGCACGGTTGTTGTGCTCATTCTTGCTTGATTAATGAATTGAGCAGGAGAAGACTTCTTCGATGATGATGAGGACCAGATCAACTAGGCCGCGCCCTCCAGCCAATTACATGTGGTGTATTGGGTGGACATGGTTTTGCTTCCGCTGTGTATTTTGCCTTGTTGTCGTGGCTTGTAAGCAACTTTGTAATCAACTCCCTTGTTGTTAATAAAGTCTCGTGTGGATGTATGTTATCACTTGTAATTGCTGTGAGAACCAGCCATTGGTCCTTGGGACTGGTTCGGATCACAGGAGGGTTAGGACTTCTCCAAGTCCCATGACCTCGTTGGGTTGGTCTCTGGACCTCCCCTAGGTCTGGTCGTGGCTCTTGGGGAGGTCCTGAGCCTCAAGACCTCCTCGGGTCAGTTCCCTGGACCTCCAGGAGGTCCGGTTGGACCTCCTAGGAGGCCTAGGAGGACTGCCCGAGAGGTCCTTGGGACCTCCTAGGAGGTCCTGGTGGGCTCCTAGGGAGGTCTTGGAGGACCTCTCGGGTAGGGATGGCAATTGTGCCCGATTACCCGCGTGCCCGTGGGTAAATACCCTAATAGAGCCGGGTATGAGGGCCTTTCTTTGCCCATGGGTATGGAAATGGGGGCAATTCTCTACCCATCGGGTAAACGGGCGCGAGCATGAGTAAGCTCCACCGCACCCGCCTGCCTGTTACCCATCAACCCTGATAATAGGTGGGCCCAAAGAAACCCTAGCTCACAATGCCTTATACCCATTCACCGCCACCCTCCCGCTGTCCATGATCGCCTCTCCCCTCCGACCAGACTGCGCTCCCAATCCGGCTCCTCCGTGCCGCCCTCCTCCCACGCCTCCCGCCGCCGCCTCCTCCCGGCCACCACCGTGTCCTCCTCGGTCCACCGCCCCTCTCGTCCGCCCCTCCTCTGTCGCCACTACGCCCTCCTCCGCCGCCATCGCGTCCTCCTCCCGTCGCCGCCCCTCCAGTCGCCGCCCCTCTCATCACCGCCCTCCTCCCGGCCGCCACGCGTCCTCCTCCTGTGCCGCCTCCTCCCGGCCGTTGCCCTCCTCCGGTCCACCGCCCCCTCCCGTCGCCGCCTCCTCCCGCCGCCACCGCTCCTCCTCCCGGCCGCCACTGCGTCCTCCTCCAGTCGCCGCCTCCCTGCCGCCCTCCTCCCGGTCCACCGCCTCCTCCCGTCCGCCGCCTCTGCATCTTGAACTCTCGATGTTTCCATTTTGTAGATCTAGTACTTATCTGATTGTAGATCTGCATCGATGTTTCCATTTCGTTGATGCTTCCATTTCAATCATACTTGATGTTTCCATTTTGTAGATCTGCATCGATGTTTCCATTTCGACAAAACCCGATATAAACAACTTACTTTATGAGTTTAGTTTTTAGGTTTGTTTTTTAGCATATAACTCGTAAATCGATCTTATTTTACTTATTTTTATGCGAATTTGTATTTGCCCTATCTAAATTCAAACTTCTCTACGAGTTATGTCTTGATCCTTTAACTTGCGGACTGTTATGGATCTCCGAGCACAACGAAGTACCAGTTTTTTAAGGTTCTCATTTCTTCTTTTGTTCTTTTGAATCAATATAGCTCAAAGTTTGAATTGGAACTCATATTTTTCGTGCCCTCATCGATCTCAAAGATGTTGGAAACATTGGTGTTTCACCACTTCCCAAAAGGAACATTAATCAAGCTCTTCAGATCAAGATGCTACATGAGGTATAATTCTCTACACATTGGGCTTTCTTGTTTTCATGATTTTTTAGAAGTTTTTAGAACAAATGGGAATTAGCAAAACCGAGAACTAATCCGAGTTAAAACTTGATGTCAATCCATTGTGCGATTAAACTTTCTATTGAATTATTCTTGATATATGGAATCGTAGTTTGGATCAAAATGTAGAACAAAGACAATCTGAAAACATGGTGATTTATCGACATGTTTGTTACTTTTTTGAGCAACCTTTTAGGGTGTTTTTCATTTTACGTGAATGTGTTGCATTTGTGCTACTATCTAGGTCTACTTATGCCGAATGTTAATACTTGCAATAATTGAAAAAATGCCGACGAGTTGCAAAGTGCATTATTTGATCGGATGGGATTTGGGAAAATAACTGCACTTTTGGAGATCTTGAAATTTTGCTAGTTAGCAACTTAGCATTTTGGCAATCATACCGGCCGCAAAATTTAGATGACTGCTTTTCGGGATGTTCTTGCCTTTTGATGGTTGAGTGCTATTTATTTAATTTTGTTGGTATTTTTCGCTCGTTAAACTATAATTTGTTTGTTTCAGAGGGTATGGTTGCTTAAGATGCTAGCGTTGGCATTACATGTATCGATATATCATCATCGGTGTATCGGGAAGCTTGTCCGGCTATTCTTTATCATTCTTTGGCCGGTGTCTGAGAACTTGAGGAGTGCAAACATGTTCCAATCTCCAAAATGGAGAGCATCAATACTCCAAAGACCCTATTTAAGAGGGTCGCTTGCATAGTTTGCATGTTAAAAAATCAAGATACGATAAACCGATCTATTTGTTGAATTGTTGTAATTGAACCATTTTCATATGTTCTACTCTTGTTGCAAACATAATTTGTTTATGTTTGAGGAACTATGTCAGTTTGTATTTCTATTTTATTTGTTGAACTTGATTAGTTGTTTTGTCGAACTTGATGTGTGATTTGCGATAAAAGTTTTAGTTGTTGAATGTGTGATGCACTATTGATGTGAATTGAGATGAACTTGATGTGTGCATTGTTTATGTGTGATGAGTATGTCTGTGGGCGATGGGTACCATGGGCGGTAGTCTGTTCATGGTACATGGGCATGCTCACGGGCGACGGTACCATGGGCGATGGGCATGGGCGAGGTTCTTCGCCCGTCGTCCTTCGCTGGCATGCCCGTGGGGGAAAATTGGGGTCGCGGGCATGGGTATGGGTGAGCACTACCCGTACCTGCCGCGCCCGATTGCCATCCCTACTCTCGGGTGAGGCCCCTGGTCGGGTCGCCACACTTGGTGACGTGGCGGCTTGATTTACGAGCTTCAAATGACCATATTTCCTAAACCGAGTATCCGATTTGTGATCCGATTGAACCGTTGTGTTCCTTGTCATTTAATCAACAAAACAAGACCACTCTTGGCATATTTTAGTGCAAAAAATATCATACGGGCCCCACGTGTCATAACATCCCAAAGTTTAGTGCAATCCAAATACAACATCATTCATCAAACCAAACACCATCTTGAACCATTCTATCCCATCAACCAAACAAAATCATGTATCATCCTATCCCACCAACTAAACACCATATCTGTATCATCTCATTCAAGACGATCACATCCTACTTGTACCATCCCATCCTATTCAACCTCATCCTACCAACCAAACACACCCTTAATTGCCGTTGAGTGTAGGGTATAACAGTTCATTGGCAGTGTGGGCCTTTCAAACGAGTAAACCAGATAGTAAAAGTTGTCCTAGTCTATAGCTAAGCCCATTGTATATTGAGCTCTAGGAAAACTAGAAAGCCTGGGCCTTCAATCCCCAGTATCAGTGGCCCAAATAATGTTACAACTAAGCGCTCTCCAGCTGAAATTCATCTTACAGGTTCAGAATCACTCTCATTATCATTGTGCAAGTTCACAGTTTTTTTTGCTGAATACTTAACATTATATTGATCTAAATACTTACATTATATCGATCATACAGATGATTTGATCCAGCAAACGAAAGTGTTCCTTGCGTGCTTGCTTCTAGTCCTTTAGTTGATTTGAATGTACAGATCATGGCAATCTTGCTGCCTCTATCTAGTGAATCTCATTACGTATTCAAGACTGTACGTAGCCGTGCTGGCCAGTTTAATTAATTGGTATGTGAACAATGATGATTAATTCACACATGTATATATATGCTACGTTCGTGTGTTGATTAATTGACCGGTAGGGGAAATTAAAATAATGAATACTTAGACGCGCGGCAGCAAATATACACGCTGATCGAACATTGTACAAAACTAGTAATCAATGCATGTATAGGTACACACCATAAATTATTGTTTTCGCCCAGATTGTGATTTATACAACTGTTGATGTTTCGTCTTGCAAGAAGTGCATCGGAGTGGAATGGAGGTTAACGAATGGATGGTCATTACTCATATATGCATTTGGTAGTCTAAATTAATTAACATTGTACTACGTATACTACGCCACTTGATCTACAGTGTTATCTAGTTCAGCAATCCTCTTCAAGAATGGGATTTTTCAGGTTTCTAAAATTTAGTACATTCCATGACTTGGTTATTCCTTACTTCACTTTGGAAGCAAGAATTGTTGGCATATATATATGATACGTTATGACATTGATGCTTCAATTATTGGCAGGCATTAGCATCTAAACCTCCATATGCTCCTCTTCTTTGAAATAAACACTAATACGGCATATCTAGATTCATTTTTCATTGGTTGTACCCTTTTTTCTTTTTTTGGAATTCCTTGGTTGGACTGTGTACTCAGGTTGGAAGAATATAATATCGATCTTCATTTGTTTAATTGGGGGAGATGCCAGCAGGTGGATGACCATGCATGTAGGTTGAGTTCACTGTATATAGATCAAGATTCCATTTCCATGCATGGTCTCTCCAGACAAATGGTCTACGGAAAGCATGAACACATTCTTCAATGCCCGTATATCCAATTTATATTGATTAATCTAGTTTACTGCTATGCTAGCTAGTCTCACATCCTTAAAAATTGCTTTAGCATACACACTTATCTGTTAATTCGGTGCCCCTTGTCGTTCCTCAGCATTTGAATAGCGCCAGCCTCTGAAGTATTTTGGCAACAAAATTAGCAAGTCAATATGTGGGCTAATCAATAGCTGACAATCACTAAATTATACATCACAAGACACACGTCATATACAAATGATGTGAGCTATTACTGTAATATTAATCCACGTTTACCCATAAGGAAAGTTGGCATATTGACCTATATCCATCGCAAATATAATACGAGTCTCCAACTCCTACGTGCGTATGTACATCGGCCTGAATGTATATTGGCCTGAATGCATCCACAGCCCACAAACTCTGAAGAGAAATATCTATTGCTTAGGTAAGATAGAAAGGACAATTTGAGCCATCACTACTTCTAACTTCTTGCATGGTGCATATACTCCCTCCAATTTACAAAAACATGTTGTTTTTGGATATTTGTAGTCAAAATTTTGAAACTTTAGCTATAGATATCTTCTTAAATATTTAGATTGGTTACATAAAAATCATATGGATAGATTAATACCAAAAAATACTTTCGTAACATTGTGGTTTTATTGGGTTTTATAAATATATTATAATAGAAATTAATGGTCCAAAACAACGTATGTTTGTGAACTGGAGGGCGTGTATATATATGCCGAATTTTTTGCGGTATTGGCAACTTTTGAGCTCTTATTTACAAAAATGGCTGTAGCCGAAAATCAATTGCAAAAATAGCCCCTGTCTGCACGGCCACCGTGCGGCAACCCTTCCCTAGCCGCCACGTGTCCCTCTCTGCACGGCCGTCGTGCGGCAACGCGTCACCGGCCGCCACATGCCCTAGAATGCGTCGAAAAGAGGGGAAAAAATGCCACTGTAGCGTATGTTGCCGTACAGCGGCTGTGCGGCGACACTACAACATTTTTTTTAATAAAAAAAGCATTTATGTATTTGTTTGTAGGAATTTTTAAATATATAAAAGGAGCCCCAAAAATTATGAAATTTTTTGTGGAACCTTCTCACCCAGTGTACTTGCTTGTATAATTTTTTTTTTAAAATTATTCGTTCGGAATTTTTCTAAAAAATTCATTTAAGTATACTGTTTGTAAGAATTTTTTAATATGGAAAATGAGGTACAAACATTATGAATTTTTTAAGGCTCCTTAGATAGTGGACTTGATTGCGTAATGTTTTTTTAGAATTTTATATGTTCTAAAAATGTCACGAAAATTAAGGATTTAGGTCTCGAAAATTAGGGTTTTAGGTTTCGGAAATTAGGTTTCATGATTTCATGTGACTTAGAATGTGTGAAGTTTAGTACCACATGGACCACTCTAGGTAAGAGACACTCTTAATATAGTGGCATCCACATTCCCACATTTAGTGCTTGTCATGCTGCATCTTGAGGTGTTTGCTGTAATAGTACACGACATGCCGGAATGTTTGCTAAAGACATTTTCGAGACATAAATCCTTAATTTTCACGATATTTTTAGAACATATGAAATTCTAAAAACATATTACGCAATCAAGTCTACTGTGTAAGGGGCCTTTAAAAAATCATAATGTTTGTATCTCATTTTCTGTATTAAAAAATTCCTACAAACAGTATATTTAAATGAATTTTCCAAAAAAATTCCGAACAAATAAAATTTCAAAAAGAAATTACACAAACAAGTACACTGGGTCAGGAGGCTCCACAAAAAAAACATAATTTTTAGGGCTCCTTTTCTATGCATGGCGGCCGTGCGGAGAGGGACACGTGGCGGTCGGGGAAGGGCTGCTAAACGACGGCCATACGGACAAGGGCTATTTTTACAATTGATTTTTGGCTACAACCATTTTTATAAATACGAGCTCAAAACTTGTCCATACCGCCAATAACTCTATGCTCGTCATTGATGACGCGATGTGTACCCTAGCTAGCTTGCTGGCGACTCCATATATCCCCCAGCCATATATTAAACAAATTTTTTGGGCAGTACGAAGCATAATATAGGACGCATATATAGATCGATCGACAAAGTATACATTGCACTGATGTGGCATTTAAGTTCCATGGAAGACTAAGTTACTTTATTAATTAAATTTTATATTCTGTAGAGATTAATTTGTTGCTTCCTTTGCAAGAGTAAGACCTCATTGTCGACGGAGCATATATATGAGTCTTTTCTTTTATAGAGAAACGATCTTTTGAACAAGGTTCTTGAGATCGTTGCACATCGTTGATTGAATCTTTGGTTAAAATCCCAAAGAATTTATACAATAGTATACGTCCCATTAATTAATATGATTTGATGCAAAAGCTGACTATCCCATACTATAGGTAGCAGCGATGGCATGATCTTCTTCTTGTTCAGTTTTGGAACTGTACATATATATAATTAGTTGGTGTTGGGGAGCCAATCACCTGACGAGCTAGCTAGCTCTAGCTAGGACTAAATGCAAGACGTACATTCATGTAGGATTGGATGGAAGGGAGAGAACTGTCAATTTAATTAGTTGGCATTAAAACCCTTCAGGTATGTATATATGTACCTCTCCACAAGCAAATTAAAGATCAGGCAGGCCATTTCCAATTTCCTCTGTAATGCATTGTTCAGGCATGATTTTGAGGTTGTGGGACATAAGGCATATGTATATAGCAAATTAATCGGTTTTGCTAAACAACGTAGGTACGACCGTTTTATTTTGTCAAAGTAGTTGAATTTTTTTTTTCCGTCCGATATGTCTTGAGATTTACACTTCTTCTTGTCAGATGAATTAGGTCCGAATTTATTATGATTTTTTCTTCAGAACATAACGAGTTCACCATATTATCGTATTTTGTTGGTATATAATTTTATTTTATTTGTCATTGTTTTTGCTCAATCTCTCAAAATATATGTTAGATTTTGAATTATGTGATGGAAATATGAGTTATTAAGACTTTCGAGAATAACTACAGTGACAAAAAACAAAAATTACATAAATAATTTACTATAATTTATGTATAATAAAGTTATAAATGAACTAAAAATTTAACTGTTTTAGGCTGAGAAAACAATCAAATCTTGTATAGACAGACCCCAAATTAATATATATAACTGATCAGTTTCCAGGTCGACCAGTACAAGCTTATCTAGGATGATTGCTCTATATATGGGGCATGAACAGTGTTCATGTCTACGTACGTGTTAACCTCGAAAAGGATGGCTTATTAATTACGGGCGTAGCACGGCAAACTTCTTAAGACGAGAGAAATGACCACTATATATATATATATATATAGAGAGAGAGAGAGAGAGAGACGTGGAGTATTTCTCTGTCACAAATTTAAGGCTGGTACAGTACATGGGTCGATTCACCATGCTTTTCTTGATACACATTTATGCAAATTAGCCAAACAGCATCTAACAAGAACGACACATTGACGATGTGGCCGGGTTCCTAATTAACTTTGTTGACAACTCGTAGCAACCATTATCTAACCTCCCTAGCTGACCACCTGGTTTTACTTTGAGTGCCATTTCTGAATTGGCACTTTTCTTCTTTTCCCTCGGTCCTGTTTGCTGGTTCTTTACCTTTTATTTTGTTTTTGCTATTTCTCATATTGTAAGTGTTTTACTTCATTTAATATATACAGAAGGGTTTGCCCTACTGTTTTCCATAAAAAAAAAACTCGCAGCAACCATTAATGAAACACGTTATGCCTAGATCGATGTATATCACGCTTACAATAGACATTTAATTCTCTAGCTAGCTAGACGTTCCTCTCAAGTAAATTCTAAAACATGTTATTTTCACATGCCGATCGATCGATATGTAAGATCTAGTCACGTACACATGAAGCAATGCAAGCAAACAGATTTGATTTTTTTTAGAAGGAATTGTAGCGAGCAAGCCACTTGGGCTAGCCATAGTACAGTGACAAGACATGAATTGCCTGGCTCTAGCTATAAGCTCCATGATCTTTAAATTTGCTACATTGCATGCTATAGAATGCAAAGGACAGGGAAATGAATGGACAGCTTGGGGGACCAATTAAGCAAAAAAGAACGACACACGGAGAGAGAGACGGCAACATCATGTGGGGAGAGAGAAGAAAAAAGGCTAGCTGGAGGGGTCTGTGCTAGGGAACTAAACACTAAACAGATAGTCATGTTTCACTCTCAGAAAAATAAGTTTGACACATGATTTATCTCTTTCACGTCTTGCATGGTGGGTTGTTCAATGCGCCTTTAATTTATCCTCCTGCGAGCATAGCAAAAATGTTTGAAAATTGGTTAACTGGTCTTCCAAGAAGCTTAAAGTCACAACTCCTGGTGGAAGTTAGTGTCTTATGTTTGTCTATTTGGCTATGTCGGAATGATGCTGTTTTTGACAAAAAAAAAATATCTCTAATCCACTGTAGGTTATCTTATTGAGTGGGTATTGGCTGAGGGTTTTGGCAAATCTACAGAAATCAGCCCAGAAGGAACCCATGTTGGCTGGAAGTCAAAGGCTGGAGTTTGTGGCGAAGCAAATCCTCAAATTTCATGGATGGAGGCTTAGTCGCAGGATTAGCAATGATTGAGTTTTATTTTCAATCGTCTTTTGGTTGTAAGGTTGCAAGCCATTATCTCCAACTTGGTTCTTGGTACTTTAGTCTCTTTAATAAAATAGCCTGTGTGCACTTTTGATGCAGAGGTTATGGAAGATTTTTCTCCTCCATTACCTAAAAAAATGTTTGAAAGTGCTACGACCCGAGGCTGAGATCGTAACCGGTAGCTGTGAGAGACGGCATGCCTTTGCTTGGCGTCTACCACGAGGTTCCGGGGCCGTGACGCCGTCGACGACGCAAAGGGAGAAAAGATGTGAGAAAACAGAGAGGGAGATGAGGTAATGGAGGCTTTATTCTTTCTTGCCAAAACAATGTGCTGCAGGCCATCTTATAGATGATGAGCCGGCCCCTAACACGAGCAACTAGCAATTCTTATATCTAAGAAACAAACTTATAATCTCTAGCAAGCTAATCCTGCCTAAACCGAATTGAACTAATCTAATCTAGTCTTACCGGCAGCCAAATGTCGCCGCTAGCCTCCTGGGCCTCTTCGGTTGTACCGAAGTCTCCACATGACAAAGACCCCAACCAAAGTGAGGTGATGTGTTGTGCAGTGTCTGCTAGCTCTCCCTACAACTACATCTGTCTTGATCCCTCTCTTTGTTTCTCTCTCGTGGTCATCTTTAATTGATTTTGTACATGTACTGGGTGAGGATGAGCTCTTCAAACTTCATATATGATTCTAACTAACAACAAATGATTTTCATGCATGGAGTAATCTAGGAATAGAGGAGAGAAAGCAAAGGACGACTATCAAAATTATGTAAAGAATTATACATACAGCAACCATATAAATTACTTACAATATAATGGATAGCAATCTTTACCGAACATATATATATATGCAACCACTTTTACCAATTAGCATGCATGCGTGTATTGTATTAGGGTCTATTACCACATGGTAGATTAACCTAAGCTATAAAAAGTTACAAAAGAAGACAAATGAGCGCTAGAGAGGAATTGGGGCCTAATTAAGATAATATCATGATCAAAGACACAAATTAAGTTTATGCTTTGCAGCCCCTGTGTGCCACTTTTGCTCTCATTAACTTGTACCCACAAACAACCCCCACCCACCAAGCATGAGGCAACCTTTTCACAAACAGTGCCGCCAATATACACACTCTCTCTCTCTCTATATATATATTTGCTATATACCCTTTTTCATATATAAAACAAGTGTTTATACAAATTTTGCTATAAAAAGTGGATATTAATGAATTTTTTCATGGAACTCACTTTGGAGTGACTTATAATCACTATTGGGGTATGCTCAAATAAATAAAGAGATATCATCATACGATTCAAGTGGTATATAAGAAGTGGGAGTACCATACCATTTTCATATAGGAAAATGGTATGGTACTCCTGGGAGTACGTACTCTCACTTCTTATATACCACTTAAATCATATGATGATACCTCTTTATCTATTTAAGTATACTCCAATAATGATTATAAGATACTCCAAAGTGAGTTCCATGAAAAAATTCTTTAAAATCCACTTTTTATAGCCAAATTTGTGTATATACTTTTTATATATGAAAAAGGGTATATAGCAAAAATAAAGGGTTCCAATGAATTTTTTTTAATTAAGTCACATTGGAGTATCTGAGAATTGATATTTAAGTATATTAAAAATGATAAAGAAGTATAATATATTCATTTAGGTGGTATATTGGGAGTATGTGGGAGTATCCTTTCATATATATATATATATATATATATATATATATATATATATATATATATATATATATATATATATATATATATATATATATATATATATATAAGCACAACAGAAATGTGGACGGACAATAGAAAGAACAGGCAAAGCAATATCTAGAGCAAGAAAGTAAGAAGCGTCCCCTTTCACCCCTCCCCCTTCTCTCTCTCACACACACACAAGCAAGCAACATAAGCAAAGCACATTTCCCATTCCCACCTCTCACACACACAGCACAACAGTCTCACACTTTACCCACCCTCACCATGACCAAACCCCTCCCTTCACCCCTAGCTTGCATCCTGCCTGCACCTAATCTCAAATCGAATAAGTAAGGTCCAGCAACAACAACGAGAAGAAGAAACTATATGCATCCTCTTCCACCTCGATCGATCTCCTCCCATCAAGCAAGTAAGATCCCATATCTAGCTTGTTCTTCCAAAGAAATCATGAACTAATATGTAGAGTAGAGGCCGGTGAGATCTCCATACATGTAAGCACACATAATTATACACTGTACGCACACATGGAGTTGTTCCCACGGCAGCCGGACCTATCCCTCCGTATCAGCACCCCCAGCTCCTCCTCCCCGTCGCCGGCACCGACAACTGCTAGCTGGCCGTGGAGGAAGCTGCCGGATGCCACCGCCACAACATCCGCAAGAGCACCACCACCACTGCCCGCCAACTCGGACGTCTCCTTACACTCCGTTGCCGCCTCGGCCGTCAACCACGGGGGCGTCGTGAATTTGCATCGTCATCGCCACAACCAGCAGCAGCTCAAGGCAGCGATGCAGCTGCAGCCGATACACGGAGTCCCGGTGTACAAGCAACAGCAGTTGCATCCGTACACGGTGATGGCCCCACGAAGCAGCGGCGGCGGTCGTCTCTTCCCCCATGTGGGGGCTGGGTTTGCTCCAAGGGCGTCGTCGTCGTCGAGGTTCTTGGCGAGGCTCCCGCCGGGGAGACGGACCGTGCGGGCGCCGAGGATGCGGTGGACGACGACGCTGCACGCGCGCTTCGTCCACGCCGTTGAGCTCCTCGGCGGCCACGAGAGTAAGTAGTAGGATCAACCGAGATCGATCGGTTGATCATATATGGTAAATTGATGGATTAATTTCTAAGTTTGATGATATATGTATATATGTATCATCTATCAGGAGCGACGCCCAAGTCGGTGCTGGAGCTGATGGATGTGAAGGATCTCACGCTGGCTCATGTCAAGTCACACCTGCAGGTCATGATTAAAACCATTATGATTGATTAATCATCTGGTCATTATGATTGATTAAAACCATTATGATTGATTAATCATCTGGTCAAGTCACACCTGCAGTTTCTATAGTGGTTAACTGATGCATGCATATGCTAGTAATCTGACGCAGGCTTTCTTCTTAGTCAATAGTCACGCGCGCTCTTGTGTGTTCATGCGTGTGTTAATTTGGTTCTTTTTTTTTTTTTCATTTGGATTGTGCGCGCGCGTTCTCTTTAGATCATATCATTGCAAGAAGAAAGGCAACACGAACATCGATATCCAGTCTTCCTCTGAATATATGTAACAGCACCTTTCACAAGGGGAAAGCTAGCATAGGGCTCCAAACTGAAACAAGTGTGCCTGCGTGTGCGCGCGTGAGAGAGAGAGAGGGAGGGAGGGAGCAAACGTGCAGTGTTTCTCATGCCATGGAAGCAATTCTTGTGCCATGGTGAAGGGCAGATAAAGAGATTGTAGAATGCTGTACTACTTAATGACTTTAATTTTAGAAGTCTGTTAGCGTTAGTCGAGAAACTATACAGATAATTAATTGTGCATTATTTCTACACAACATTGATTCCATTTGCATGGCTATATATACTTGATTTAATTCTTTGTCTGATCTATCTCCTAAGTGTTATATCTCATTCATGCAGATGTACCGCACAATAAAAAATACTGATAAACCGGTCTCATCTGGTATGTATATATATATTTGCAAATATGCACATATTAATTTCCTGACGTAAAGGAGATTTAAGTGGTCAAGCATGACTCACAGTTTTGTTCCATCTCTATTTGCTTCGTCTTTCCAAATTGAATTAGGACAAAATGATGGATTTGACAATGCATCGGCTGGTGATATATCCGATGACAGTTTGCCCGACGGTTCTGTGGGAGTACAAAATAAAAGTATAGCATGTGATCAGAATGACACCAATTACAGTGGTTTATGGAGCAATAACTCTTCAAGGTAGTTAGTATTTTTCTTGCTCGATCATTGGTACATACCCCTGCCTGTTGTCGTTTGCCAGTAGGCCCAGTACTGAACTACTGATAAATGAATGCATGCATGGATGTTAACAATCATGTACCACAATGCTTGGATGTCAGTACTACTAGTACAATGCTGAGAGAGAGAGAGAGAGCTCTGCAAATCTGTGTGCAATTCCCAAGGTCTTTAACCCTGTCAAACCCAAGGACCATTTAGCAGGAGCAAGCTCTCTCTCTCTCTCTCTCTCTCTCTCTCTCTCTCTCTCTCTCTCTTCTGAGTATTCATGGAAGTTACTATTGTGGCAAGAAAACAGAGGGGGGGTCGAGGTAAATCTTGGCTTTGTTCCATTTGTCCAGTGTAGGGTAGCCATTTGAAGCGTCATGATAATGCAATGATTTTAATCACTAGCTACTTGTATATATGGTTCATTTTATCTCCACACGAGCACACACATTCCAAGAAAAGGCAAGTCAAGGTGTCGGGAAAAGGTAGATGTACATAACTATTCAAAAACACTTTTTTGGACTACGTGGAAAGGATAAAAAAATAAACAAGTCAACGGATATATATATATATATATATAATTCTGATATAAGGTAGATCAGGGTTTTCACCGATGAAAACCGTTTCTATCGGATCCTTCGGTGAAAACCGTTTCTATCGATCCCTGGTAGAAACTCAAATTGGTTTTGACCATTAGCTGTTGCAAAATTGCAATGCTGGTCCCTCAGTTGTGTTAACAAACACCAAACAAATTCAATCGTCAACATTACCTGTAAGCATCTAGTTAAGTATATATGTTCCATGTTCAAATGCTTTTAATTAATTAGATGGATATAAAATATGTATTCACATATATTCTTTTGATATACTTCACATCTCTGATTGGAATATTTTCATTTCCTTCTAATGGGCTATGTGCAGCAAGGTAGACTGGCTTGATCTCGGCTTACCAAGTGAACCAGCTAATGAAACTTGCAGGGAATATCTCAAGGTAACATACCTAAGAAATGTATATCCTTCATTTCAGGGTTACACCTATACATCATTTATTTGCTCAACGTGGAAATAAACTCCCATTCTTCATTAAGAGTTGAAGACATTACAATTCAAGCATACGATGATAGAAATGTGAGGCTTGATCTATTCCAATAGGCCAAAAGGGGCATAATATACAAGTTATAGTGTGGGTAAATATGCAATAAGCACTCTATACAAACTAACATCTAACACCCTCCTCAAACTCATGGTGAATTAACAACACTGAGTTCGGAGAGATAGAAACTATATTGAACTCTAGTCTGTGCCTTGGTGAAGAAATCTACTAACTGAAGCTCCTAAGGCACACACTGAAGAGCAATAACTTGATCTTACACCTGCAATCTTATGTACGAAGCATCTACTCCTATGCAACTTGGTGTTCACCTTCGGTTTACTGATGGTGCTCCTCTTGAGGACCCCACTCGCTACTGTCATCTTGTCGGGAGTCTCGTCTATCTTGGGATCACTTGACCTGATATTTCTCACCAAATTCACATTCTGAGTCAGTTCGTCTCTGCTCCTACTCAGCTCCACTACAGTCACCTTCTTCGTGTTATGCGATATCTTCGTGGGATCATCACTCGCCGGCTTTTCTTTCCTCGCTCTAGTTCTTTGCAGCTTCAGGCATACTCTGATGCGACCTGAGCTAGCGATCATTCTGATCGTCGATCTCTTTCTGTCTATTGTGCTTTCCTCGGTTCCTCTTTGATTGTTTGGAAGACCAAGAAGCAGTCTGTCATTTCCCGTTCGAGTGCTGATGTCAAGTTGCAAGATCCGGCGCAGGAGGCGTGGATCCAGCTTGGGCGGCGCAGGGAGGACGGGATCCGGTGGTGGGGTCACGAGATCCGGCGACGGTGGCACTAGCTCGGGAGCAGGGGAGGCGGCGGCGGCGGAAGCAGAGGAGGCGGTGGCGGTGGAAGAAAACAGAGCATGCGGAGGCAGAGGAGGTGGCGGCGGTGGAAGAAAAACAGAGTAGCGGAGCGCGGGGACAACGGCGGCGGCAACGACTAACTGTGACCGGCGGCGGCGACAACTGTCTGGTGGTCAGGGGGCTAGGGTTTTCATAGCTCTGATACCATGTTGGAATGACACTTGATCTATTCCAACGGGCCAAAAGGGACCTAATATACAAGTTACAGTGTGGGTAAATATGCAACAAGCACCATATACAAACTAACATCTAACAAGGGAAATATATAGCTTGTAATTTTAGTTGATCTTACCTAGCTTATGTAATTGGTGCAGGATGTGGAACCGAAGATCGGCCTACAGACATCGATGTTGAGGCTACCGGGGCGGCCGAACCTGGAGTTTACGCTTGGGATTGGGAGAGCTCCACAATGACTAGACTGTCAAGTCCAATCATGCATAGCCCATGCTTGCTAGCTTGACCCAATTAGTAGTGTCATTCACCCAAAGTGGCTGGCTAGCTAGAGGCCAAGGCTGTAAAGGCACACACAAAATGCAACAAGAAAAGAGAAACTCTTCATGCATGATTCTGATCAAGGAGAGAGATGTGAAGAGATAGAGAGAGATGTGCTGTAGTGTGCCAGTAGTACCATCTATACATGCATATAACATTCAATGTGTGTGTGTGTGTGAGAGAGAGAGAGGTGTGGTACGTACGTAGCATATAATTTGGCTTTATAAAAAGTCATATGTTGTCTAAAGCATGTGCATGGAATGCAGCAAGGGCAACAGGCAGGGGTTCATCTTTTACTGCCAACAAAGAAGGAAATGGTGCAGATTCTTAGCTAGGCATCACGCACGTGCAGTTCCCAATTAGAGTCAGCTTTTCAAACCCCCCCAAAAGCAAGAAAATTTGTGCATGAAGGGTCCAGAGTGCATGCCTAGCTTGTTTTCATGCATGGAATGAACAGACAAATATGTGTGATGGCATTTCCTGAAAATATGTCTTCATTAGGGAAAGCTCAAAGATGTAAAGAACTAATCCATACATACATACATACATATAGTTTGTTGGCTTTCTGTTATATGTTGTACAAGGGAGTACTGCTTAGTTTCCTATACATTGATGAAAGGAAACGAATCATTCCTGAGAATATCAGTATATGTACTTAATGTACACTAGCTAGTCTTGAATTTTGACAACTATATATATAGCAAGAGAAGACATTCTGCAGGAGAAAACTAGTACTAACAAGCGAATATATCAACGATATAGAGAATGGGGATTTACATTAAACATGCAGCTAGATGAAAAGGTTTCAACCAGGTGAGTGAGTGAATGATAGAAGTGCTAGCTCCCCTTTCTTTCTTTCTTTTTTAAAATCTCAGTGAACTTTTATTGGCACACACGAAAAGCTGCCATTGTTGTCATCTTTCAGCTTTTATAGACTGTGAAAGTGTGAATGCATGCAGCTGGGTGCAGGCTGCAGAACAAACCAAAAGAGCAGGTTGAGGTGATTTTCCTAATAACCTTTTACCATGTGTCTGACATTGACCCAACCAGAAGTAAGAGTGCAAAAGTACTGTGTGTGTAGCAGATACAGCAGGCACTAGGCAGAGAGAAGGATAGTAGCAAATAATAAAAGAATGATTACCTTATGATGGACTCATCACTCATATGTGTATGTGTATTTGATCCCATGATGGGGGCCAATACAATCTTCCTGTTCTCCTTCCTAGCTCCTTTCCTGGATGCTGTCTAGTGTACATGGGAGATGCTGCAGCCTATGAAAGATGAGGCTGCGCTGCATATGAGAGTGAGCTAGCACAAGAAAAACATAAGCCCAGACAAAACGAGCAAGCTAGGCACATCCATTGTCAGCTGTTAACCATGTAGTCATAGTATCATTGTAAGACCAGAGATGCAGTATGCTACCGGCTAATTAGATCCTGCGATTGGATCGAGTAAAACATGTTAATTCCTTGCTTGTCGAGCCAGAGCCAGACGTCGTCGTCTTTGTTAGATGTATATGTATTTTTCCCGTTGTATAAGGGACTCCTTGTATATATGCCACACCTGTACTTGTATATATATTGGCTCATTGGCCTCATAATGAATACGATCGCTATTCATAACATGGTACCAGAGCAAGATTAGGGTTAGGGTTTTCTCATGTGTTTTTCTCACGTGGCCGACGTCGGCCTCCTCAGCCGCCGGTTGTCGCTCGCCGCCCTCATTGCCTCTGCTCCTCGCGCTCTTCGTCTTCGTTCGGTGCTTCATCGCCGCCCGAGCCGCCCATGATCGCTTCTCGCTTTTTGCCGCCTCGTCGTCGATGCCGATTGCCGAGCTTGACGTCTCACGACTCGTCTCGCCTTGTGGCCGTTGACATCTCGCCTGCAGCACACCGTTAGATTAATCTTATTTTGGTATTTTAGTTTCTAAGTTTAGGAAGTTGAGTCCGTTTCAGTTTTAGAAATTTTTGTTTTTGTTTCCGGTTGAAGTCTGTGTCTGAGTCGTATACTTAGAAATCAAGCCGAGTTGGACATTGAGTCTGAGCAGAGGTCAAAGTCGGTAGCCTTTATAAGGCTAGGCAAGTGATTTTTTTTTAAATAATCTATTTTTTATTCGGAAATACAGAAATAATACCGCTTAATTTTTTTTTACAGAATAATCTCTAGTCGCAAATGCGGTTGGGCGACTTTATCAAGTCGCCCAACCGAAGGGCTTACATTGAAGGTTTCGAGGCATAGTCGCCATACCGCACGGCGACTTAAGGTCGTCGCCATACCGTATGGCGACATGGTGGCAAATAACCAAAAGTCGCCATACGGTATGGCGACTTGGGCGGTTATAAAATCATGCATGGCCAACTGTCGCCATTCCAAATAAGTGAAATCGCAGCAGAGAAAAGAGGAGAGGAGAGAGAGAGAGAGAGAGGAGAAAGAGAGGAAAAAGAGGAGGAGAAGGAAAGAGGAGGAAGAAAAGGAGAAGAGGAGGGAAGAAGAGGAGCGCGTGAGGTCGGTAAGTTTTTGATATTACTTTGTATAAGTTTTTTTCTAAACCATGGTAGGTTAGCAATCAACTTTATGTGTAATGACATATTGTTAGCAAATATCTAGAGATGGCATAATTAGTTAGTAACCATGGTGCGTTAGCAAATGTTGAGAGATAACATGAAGGAAAAATGAGTTAGTAAAAATAAATTTAGTTGTACTATTCTCGTCTTTGTGCTAATTGCGTATATGTTACTTTTCTAAATGCTAGTTTATAGAATGATAAACATGTCGATAACGCGTGCATTCGCAAATGCTAGTTTATAGAATGTTAAATACACGATACATGGTTCAAACACGAGGATTATCAAACATGTCAAATTTTAGTTGTATGTTATGCGTCTTTGCGCTAATTGCGCACTGGGCTAGATGAATGATAACATGTTACTTTTAGAAATGCTAGTTTATAAAATGATAAACATGTCGATAACTCATGCATTCGCAAATACTAGTTTATAGAATGGTAAATACGCGATACATGGTTCCAAACACGTAGGATTATCAAACATGTGAAATTTTGTTTTTTTTCTCCGAAAGCTTCACGCATTATAAATACGCATAGTAACGATGATGTAATAAATATCTCGCAATCCATAGCAATTCGGTATAGGCGTTAACGTAATATAGCCTTTCGTAGGAAAAATTGTGTCATTGTGTTGGGGCAAAGTGTTTAGGTGGCACTACGAACATATCAAATATGATTTATTTCCCATTGGAATATAATTTAAATGCGTAAGTAATATGAATGCTTTTAATTTCTTAATTTGCAGGTATGGCTCAAGACCCTAGTGGTTCGGATTGGCATTTCGGTCTGCTAGACCGGTTCGTCGACGTGCAGCACCGCGCGAGCCGTCGTGTGCCGCATCCGGTTGGCGGGCAGGACGCGGCTGAGTTGGGGGTGGTTCAGACGGACACCCGACGGGCTTGGAGACTAGACCCACGCCGGGTAGAGAGGTTTGTCCGTAAACTTTGTAACTTTTTGTGTCGTATCGACTTTGTACTTACGTCTTCGTGCTTTGTAGGTGAGCCGTTCGGTCTTCTACCGCCTTCGACGGATGGTTGAGGCCACCGAAGAGGACGGCGGTCCGGTCGCCGACGACGATGGGAGGTTCAGCCGGTCCGAGCGGCCACGACGCTTCCCGCTCGGCCGGTCGCTCTGGCGCCTGGTGGACCGTATGCCCGAGACGACACCTTCCACCTCCCTTTCGGGAGATGGCCCCGACTGGAGGATGTCGCGATGTCGCTCGGCTTGCCTATCGCGAGCGCGGCGCATTCTCCGGACGCGGGTGTGGATCGCGCGACGCCTGTTGGCGTGTTTGTAGGCGTTCTTGGCGGAGGCCGCACCTCCGTACTTCGACTTCTCGGAGCGACAGCGGCATGGTGCGCCCCTGCGGTGGCTTTCGCAGTTTCGGGTAAGTATAGTACCTATTTTCGTCGGGGTTAGCGATTCATTAAGGCCTAGCCATATGACGGGCTTACTAATTATTCGTTTCTGCGTAGGTCGAGCGGATGGTCCCACAGCCCACCGTCGACTGTGTTTCGCGACACCGAGGCGATTCATAGGTGGTCGGCCGGTATCTTGTTTACAGCCAGCCCACGGTGACTCCGCTGACGCCCGCCCGTGGGTACGCGAGGCCATCGCGACGGCGAGGAGCCGAGATCGAGGATCACCAGACTTGCCGCGACGCATCGCGCTCGCGATCGTGCGGCTGCCGCCAACCATTGGGCCAAGACTTCGCCAAGTCGTGCAGCAGTTCGGTTCAACGACTAGTCCACGGTCGCTCAACCGTTGGGCCAAGACTTCTCGCCAAGTCGCGGCAAGCGGATGAGCGACTACACGGTCATATAGAAAGCCGCCTGTGTCCCTCATGGTTTCTTTCACCATTTCTCTCGGCGGACAAGCAGAGCAGATCCGTTGAGGAGGAGAGGAGCTTGCGAGGAGCAGAGCTTCGGAGAGGGCGGTTTGCGTGAAAGGAGCTTGTTCCACGAAGAGAAGGTCTCCGCTTCAAGGTAATACTCTTGTTTGTTCTTATTCTCGCTACTTGTTTGTTTAGCAAGTATATGGGAAATGTATGTTGAGAAATCACTTGGTTGCAACATTTGTAATATTTGTAGTCATGTCGGAGCCGACAAGATTGAAAGTGCATTACGGTGTTGGTACGGTTTGTGAAGGTCCGTGACGGTGTTGACCTAAGTGATTTCAAAGAAGTCGATTTGGTACACCGAATCTGGAGAATACCCGAATCGGAGATGTCCTAAATCGCTCACCGTAACCTTCTCATTGGACCCCGAGGTGTGGAGTGTCGTGATACAAGGGGTTTGAGTAGGTCTCCACGCACATTCGGTGGGAGTTGAGCAGAGTGATGCGACGGTTGCATGGAAGGCATATCTGCAAGGTCAGAGGCGCGTGGCTACGATCGGTGCTACTCGTGCGAGCATGTCCGGCGAACTCGCGAGTTCTTCCGACGGCTCCGCGGGTTGGTGGGAGCAGCTTCGACGCAGATCGCGTGTGGTTCATGACGAACACGCGGTGGCCGATGTTGCTGAGGCAGAAGAGGAGGCTGAGGCAAAAGAGGAGGCTGAGGCAGAAGAGGAAGCTCAGGCCAGTGCCCAGGCAGATGCAGGGGAGCATGTCGACAGCATAGTACGTCAGATGGAGATTGATGACTTGACAATGAAAGCGAGGAGGAAGCTTTACAAGAGGATGGTAATAACTCTTCCGAGGAGGATTTAAGATCCCATCCCGCAGAATGGAAGAGGGTGGACGTTGAGGGTCTTCTTTGTGCACGACGAGCACGAATCACCGTGGGAGTACAATGGGACGGAGGTTCGGCCGTGCAATGTTTGTCGACAAGGATCACCGCAGATGCCATTAAGCATGGGCCTTGTCCATGCAACGGCCGCTTCGTGTACTCAAATCCACCCAGAGCAAGACACCGTCAGATATCGAAAGAAGTTGGTGTCCTTGGCGTGTGCACGCAAGGAGACCCAAGCACGAGACTCTTTGGATTGTCTCGAAGGTGGAGCCGCACTCGCTTGCTCAAGAGTGTATTGTCAAGCATCGCAACCTCACATCCACCTTCATAGCCAATGTCATGTACGAGAGATAGTGAAGAAGCTGACACGGAGGCCAAGCACATCATGGTGGCTATCGAGCGTAAATTCAAGTACAAGATTAGCTACTGTGAAGGCATGGCGTGCTAAGCGAAGGCTTTGGAAAGGAGGTTCGGTTCTTTTGAGGCATCTTACGACAACCTTCCTCGTATGCTCCAGTGCCGCAAGACAGAACCCGCACATACATTCTTTGTGAAGGACCGGCCACCAAAAGACCACCGCAAGGTTTTATGGTCTTGCAGAGGGCCTTCTTAGCATTCGGTCCTGCGTGATCAATGCATTCGCACACATGTTGCCGATGATCTCGATGGATCGACATTTCTAATCGGGAAATACAAGGGCATGATCTCGACAAAGAATTGGCGTTGATGGCAACAATCGATTCTACCCTTAGCCATCGCCACGTGGAAAGTGAGAACTACGATACCGGTTGTGGTTCCTTCAAAGATCTCAAGATGGGAGTAGTTGGGGCACGCCCCGATGTCCGCTTAATCCATGATCGCCACCCGGATGATGAAGGCCATCCGACAACTTCAAGAAGACCCCAATGAGCCATTCCTCGCCGGACTCGAGGAATGATGGTGCATTCGCCATCCGGGGCCAACTTCTTCAAACAGTTCAGCAAAGAACCTTTGATGAAACTTTTCAAGAGGCTTGCCATGCGTAACCAAAGAACGTAAATTTGATGCATTGTGGCGATGTTGGACGAGCATACCAAGAAGCATGTCATCGAGAGAAACAAGCGCCCCTCATTCCCCGGGAGGCACAATGAGCGCCACACCATCAAGGGAGCTCGACCTCCCCATTTGACGCGGAGGACCTCGAGGGACATCGGTGTTTCTCTCATTGGATTGAGGCCGAGCCATTGGAAAAGTGGTCCTCATCGCACGACACGGACGGCGCAAGGTATGGCATAATGACCACTAACCTTGCAGAGGTGTACAAGCGGGTTATTAGGGGCCTCGTTGTCGACCTCTTGTCGCCATTGTTGAAGGCGTTCGCATGGTACAATCGGATATTTCAGGAAAGACATGCAAATGCGGCACTTCATGCGGCCAACCCACGACCCCTATTGCTCAAGATTAGTACATACATGCGAGCCAAGACCGAGAAGGCTCGATCGACACGGTCTTCGTAATGGGCACACGGAGCATCGATTCGACGTGATCCTCCGAGACAGAGCGGATTCGAACGGCTCGGTCTCTTGTTACCCATGAGGTATGCCTTGGAGACCATGTGAATGAACCTAGTCAGACATGCAACAAGCTAAAGCTTCTTCACAAGCCATGCTCTCATGTTCTCTTGGCGTGTGGGGACGATCCGCATGGACCCATTTAACTTTGTATCCGAGTACTTCATGAAGGAAAAGGTTCAAAGAGGGTGGTGCGGCGAGCTAAGAGGCTTCGTGGTTGTCGGTAACTTCTCCACATTGGATATTGCAAATAGGACTTGGGTTCCAGATCTAGACCTATTGAGAGGGGGGAGGGCCGTTTACAGAGTCGTCGATTCTAACGATATGGACGAAGGAAGCCGCAGCGGCGGGTAGACGCCAGAATGCCGCCGCCAGAAGGGCACACCGTCGAGAACTTGCAAAGGCGCTCACGACACGAGGAACTTGTATTACATTTCCTACTCTGTAACTTGTAGTTCAATCGAACTTTGGTTCTTGTAAGCAAATGCCGAACTAATTGTGTCGTAATTGTACTTTGGTTCTTGTAAGCAACTACCCAACCTGCTAGTATGTTTTATCTTAATTCTATCGGATAATATGGAATAGCTTGGTTTTCGTAACTCGCTCATACATTGCATATTTCTTCGATGCATATAACTTAAAGCACGCGACACATCAATACAACATGTCAACTCAATAAAAGGCAACCGCAATAACGCGCCCACCATTTCGTTACATGCTTTAGGAGATTGAACATAAGGCAACCCACATAGAGTGTTCTCCGGTGGCGCCCTTATTACGTAAGGTTTCCGAGACGGTACTTACATCCATCATACAATCGCAGGACATGGACGACTTGACATACCGGCCCGACATGTACAAATTCCGCGACAAAGGCAAGGGAAAGGCTCATCTTGGTGAACCCGCCGCCACATAACAGATCCGGCCGCCTAATCCAGAATCAGATCCACGACGTTAGTTATGAAGAAGTTAAATCCTTCTTACGATTCTCATTATACGGTGCACTTACATCATCGAATCGCAGGATATGGACGACTTGACATACCACCGACGTGGGCGATCCGCGACAAGGGAAGGGAAGGCCGGCGAGGAGTTCAACGCCGAGCTAGCAAGAAAGGGAAAATGGCCCGGTCCACGCAGAGGTCGTCATTACGTAGTAGTACCCGTCATACCCTCTTGTTTTTATTATCCCCTAAAGGCATGTATACTTATATGGTCCGGATGCTTCTATCATGGTGTACCGTAGTAGTAGCGAGGATGACTAAAGCAATTACCCGAACCATCATGCCATGTCACTACGTGTAATGTGCTTCTGTCCGCGGACTTTAATGTACTTCTCGTTCGTGTCTCCGCTAAGCCATGAAAGCAAGCCTATATTATTTCTGTATTTCTGAATATCACTTACCTATCTACTTACCATTCATTACTATCTGAATCGTCCTCACAAAATTCTACAGAAATTTGACGCACTACAACAATATACGACGATCACAAAATGTTATTGCGAGTCTGACATATTTCGTACCCTTCATATTCTACGAAAATAAGAAACAGACCAACCAACGTTGTCACCACACTTTTATCTTTACAAAAAATAACATCATATAATACGATTTGCTAAATACAATACCTACAAAATGTAATATCTATTTTAACACAATTGTTCCAATTGGGTTTACATAATTGTGAGTTTAGGAGCTTAAATCGCCTAATTGGTTGGGCGATTTTAACTAAGTCGCCTTGGTTGGGCGACTTGCACTAATGTCGTACATCCGCTTGGCGACTATACCCATGAGGCTCTAGTCGCCCAATGGGACTACGACTAGAGATTATTCTCAGAAAAAAATTAAGCGGTATTATTTACAGATTTCAATAAAAAATAGATTATTTACAAAAAAAATTCCTAGGCAAGTCATGTAAAAATTGAGGAGTTGGAGAAATAGAAAAAAAAAGAAAAAGAAAAAGAGGAGCCGGTGCTCCCGCTACAAACTCGCAGTGTTCGCTTGTGTTCTATGTTTGTGTCATTTTTTTTTGTCTCTCGTTCTCCGGGAGAGAACCAACAGGGTGCAGAGGACAAGAAGACAAGGAAGTAGTGCAGCTGGAGTCCATCACGTGAAAGACAAAAGAACAGAGACGTGCACCAGGGGGGACAGTGACCATAGGGTCACGTTGAAAGCAGAACATTGTTGCGAGCGGGAGCAGGACACGTCGAGCAAAGTCGTGTCAAGAGAAGTCGAAGACACGAAAAATTCCAACAGTTGGTACCAGAGCGTTCTGATCTTGGCAGTACCTAAAGATCATAGGCGACAAGGCGAAGACCCGGGATGGGCCGTTCTCCCTCCTATATTATGTCCTGACGACCGACAATTACCCGGTGTGGGCTATGAAGATGAAGGCGAACATGTGCGCCAAGGGAGTCTGGGGTGCAGTCGATCCGAAGGCAAATGACAAGGAGGTGGACGACAAGGTAGACCAGACGGCTTTCGCCATCATCTACCAGGCGGTGCCAGACTCCATGATGCGGCAACTCATCGGCAAGGAGACGGCACGTGAGGCGTGGATGACGCTTCAAAAGATGCGCGAGGGAGTTGATCATGTGAAGGAGGTGTGGCTCCAGAATTTGCATACCGAGTTCGAGAATCTCTAGATGGGAGAAACCCAGTCGGTGGACGAGTTCGCCAGTAAGCTGTCTTCATTGTACAATCAGATTGTGTCTCTCGGCAACAAGATGGAGGAATCTGTGGCAGTGAAGAAATACCTGTGCGTGCTACCAGAAAAGTTTGTACCTGTTGTCACCACGCTTATGTACTCCTCGGATATGGAGGAAAAGAAGATCGAGGAGATCACCGGTTCCCTCAAGGTGCATGAGGAACTACTGAAGGGGTATCAATCCCGTAAAGAGCAAATGTATTAGTCCCATAACGAGCAGGTGCTGCTGTTAAAGGGAGATACAAGAAATTATGACAGACGGTTTCACAAAGGTTTTCATGAAGACAAAGGCTGTCCAAGACGATGGTGACAGATCCCGTGATAAGTCACATATCAAATGTTTTAAATGTGATAAATACGGTCACTACGCGTCGGAGTGCCATAGCCACATAAAGTGTTTCAACTGTGACAAGTATAGGCACTATGCTTCGGATTGCTGAAACAAGAAGAAAGAGGAGGTAAACCTCATCCGAAACTGTGAAAATGAAGACGACGATCCTACCCTGCTTCTATCCTTAGGTGTCAACGAGGCGCCGGTCATGGTGATGTTGAATGAGGAGAACGTAGTTCCTAAACTACACACGAAGGGAGAAAATCACGATCATACTGATGAGTGGCACTTGGATAATGGAGCAAGTAATCACATGACGGGAGATCGCTCTATGTTTCAAGAGCTCGACGAGAAGATTTCGAAAAAAATCAAGTTTGGCGACGACTCTGCGGTACAGATAAAAGGCAAAGGTACAATGTTGTTGCAATGATGCTGCCTGATATTTACTTTATACCAAGTTTGTGCAACAACATACTCAGTCTCGGGCAATTGGCGGAACGGGGGTGCAGGGTGGAGCTGCAGGATGAGTTCTTGCATGTCTATGACAAGAACAAAGATCTATTGATGAAGGTGATAAGATCCCCGAACCGGTTGTACAAAATTTCTCTGAAAATTGTAAACCGGTTTGTGTGAAGGACAGTCTGAAGGAGCCAGAGTGGAACTTAGATATCGGCTAAGGACATGGCGGGGCCTAGGCGTGGCACGCAGTTGGCGTAGAAGGCACACAAAGTGAGCCTTGGGAGGGTCGACCACAAGCGCCAGGCAGCGTGGGGCGACGAGTCCCACGCGTATGAAGGGCGCGGTGTACACAAAGTTGATGTAGGAGAAAGAGGCGATGTAGCCTCAGCTGAGATGTACGTGGGAAAGCGGACAGACTTAGTCCAAGAGAGAGGAGCGGGAGGCTCAGGTAATGGCGAAGGCCAGGTAGCCGTGGGAGTAGGTGATCCAGCCCAGGCGGGCGTGCAAGTAAGGACGAGTTCAGTCCAAGTGCGAGGCGCGGCAAGTGTTGGTTTGTGCATGGCTCGGGATGGAGCAAGTGCAGACAGTGGGCCAGTATTGGCCCAAGGAGAAACGGCACACGAGAGTGCAGGTAAAAGAGGAAGACTTAGAAGTTCAAATGAGAGAGAAGATTAGCATGATCAAGATGAAGAAACAAGATTAAGGGGGTGATTATTAGATTAATCTTGTTTTGGTATTTTAGTTTCTAAGTTTAGGAAGTTGAGTCCGTTTCAGTTTTAGAAATTTTTGTTTCTATTTTTCTGGTTGAAGTTTGTGTCCGAGTCGTATACTTAGAAATCAAGCCGAGTTGGACATTGAGGCTGAGCAGAGGTCAAAGTCGGTAGCCTTTATAAGGCTAGGCAAGTCATGTAAAAATTGAGGAGTTGGAGAAATAGAAAAAAGAAAGAAAAAGAGGAGCTGGTGCTCCCGCTACAAACTCACAGTGTTCGCTTGTGTTCTATGTTTGTGTCGTTTTTTTTGTCTCTTGTCCTCCGGGAGAGAACCAACGGGGTGCAGAGGACAAGAAGACAAGTAGTGCAGCTGGAGTCCATCACGTGAAAGACAAAAGCACAGAGACGTGCACCAGGGGGGACAGTGACCATGGGGTCACGTTGAAAGCAGAAGCATTGTTGCAAGCGGGAGCAGGATACGTCGAGCAAAGTCGTGTCAAGAGAAGCCGAAGACACGAAAAATTCCAACATCACCGTCCACGAGCTCGTCTCCGCCGCCGCCTACGGCTTTGTTGACGACTGCCCGTGCAACGCCTTCTCTGAGTGTCATCTCGATCCAGTCTTCATCGCTCTGCCCGAGCTTGAGTCGCCGGATGTTCGTCTTCATCGCGTCGCTCGAGCTCGGTTGCTGGCGACTCCTTCGCCCGTGCTCGAGCCACATAACGTTTGGGGCGCCTCCGCCTGAGCTCGTCCTGAGCCCGAGCTACACCCGGTCCTCCGCCCGAGCTCGGCTGCCGCCTAATCACCGGAGTCGCCACTGGGGAGCCGCCGCCGCCGCTAAGGGGAAACCCTAGCCTTCCGTGCATCTTTTGCCTTAGTAGGCTTTCACAGCTAAGGCCTTCGCAGACTTCGATCTTTTATCCTGCTCGACCGAAAAAAAGAAAAAAAACATCGTTCTAACCGCCGCGCTGTCCAGCGCCGCTTGTTATACTTCGTTGCCTTGGTCGCCATGCTGTCCAGCACCGCTTACGAATGGGCATTGTTTTTGTTCCCCGCTGCCGGTGATCTTCAATGGTCTCAACTATCGAGACAGGTTTCAGCATATGCGCCTCCACATGCGTGGTCTGCACCTTTAGGAGTTTCTTACTGGTGAGTTGCCTTGTCCGCCTGGTCATGCTCCGCCTGCTAAGCCTGTACTCCCGAAGGATGCTTATACAAAGGCATCTGATGTTTTTTAGGATGCCATGGAGACTTTTCAGACTTAGTATGCTGCCTACAAGGCATGGATTGATGAGGATGCTCATGCCTCTCTATTCTGGTTGCTAGCATGGAGGTGTAATTCACTGGGGATGTGGTTGGTTTGGTTTCAGCACAGTTGATATGGACACATCTGCGCAACCACTACGAGCCGTCTGGTGATTCGTTGTATCTTTCTGTTGTGCGTCAGGAGCAGTCACTGCAGCAGGGAGATGCCACTGTGGACAAGTTCTATGCCCAATTGTTTGCGGTATGGCGTCATATTGACTCTTTGGGACCCGATATTTACCACACGTGTCAGTGCTGTTAGCGTCAGCAGTCTCACCTAGAGCTTCTTCGTATCTACGATTTCTTGACCAGTCTCCGGGCTAAGTATGAGCAGACTAGTGCTCAATTGCTAGCGCGTCACCCTCGTGTGACTCTGTTAGAGGCCCTTGCATCTGTTCTTATTGAGGAGATTCGCCTTCGTGTTGTGGGTCTACTGTTTTCACCGTCGATTTCTTCGATTCTGGCAGCTTCTACACCCGCTATATCTCTAGCTACTTCTTCATCCGTGGTTCCTTCACCAGTGACATCTGTTGTTGGTAGGGGACTATACTGCACTTACTACAACAAGAATGGACATGTACAGCAGACCTGCTACAAGAAGAAGAAGGATTTACGTCGTGGTGGCCGTCCTCCACATGAAACTGGTGGTTCCTTCTCTCAGAGGAGCTCTGGTGCTTCTGATTCTCAAGAGTTTCTCACACTGCTGCATCGCATGACTGCTCTTGCACCGTCCGGTTTTGTTGGTTCTACTGCACAGTCTTCTATTGAGAGACTATCATCTACCTCTTTCTCATGTATAGCACCTTGGATTCTTGACTCTGGTGCTTCCTTTCATATGACACCTGATTCCATCAGTCTCACTTCCATTCGTCCTTTAGCTGCTCCTATCACTGTTCAGACAGCAGATAGTACCTCTCTCTCTGTCGCAGGACGAGGCACTCTTTCCAATTTCTCTTTTCATATTCCTACGGTTTCTCATGTTTTCAAACTAACTATGCAGCTCATATCTGCCGGTCAGCTCACTGATCATGATTATCGTGTTATTCTCGATTCTAACTCTTGTGTTTAGAATCGACGTAAGGACCGAGCATTACCACGATCTGATTGATGCGCAAGTGGTAGTACATGGACATGGTTAATTAACACTTAACAAGGGTGGGTGGGTGGGTGTGTGTGTGTTTTTTTTTGCTCGTACTGCAAATTCCCAGTGTAATAGTGTCATTTTAATGATGAGAAGGGGGTTTTACTTTGCGCCGAAAGCGCGGTCAACTTTTCAGCCTGGACCAGCAAGCAGCTAGCGGGTGGAAAGCGACCCATCCGAGCGTCCAAGGAGATATGTACGGACGTGTCCCTGCCATGTGGGGCCCGGTGCAGAACTGGACGAAGGAGCACGAGGACCGACGCAGGAGACGCTAGACCATACTAAAAATGTAGGAATGATGATTTGGCATTCCATTGGTCCATGATTGGATCTTGTGTGACTGGAGCATGCATGCATCTGGCATGTGCGATGTTGACAGGTCCCTCCCTGTGCAAATGGAGTATCCAATACCGACCCATCAATCCATCTCCATCCATCCACTCCTACAAGTCTACTACCACAAACTACAGTACCTGTCATCTCGCAGAGTTTGCAGTTGTCGTACGGTCACTGTAGTACCCCCCAGATACCAAGAATTGCCGCAGCCCGCAGGTTAGGTAGCCCCAGCCCAGCTCGTCCTTCAGGTCTCTGCTGGTAAATTAATTCTTCTATGTCATGGCATCTCGGCCACTTAAGCTTACTCTTTGCTGCTCAGCTCAAAATGTGCACTGCTAAATGGTCACCACATGCATATAGTGTGTTTGGTTTCCTATATCATATTGGCTTGCATCTGTGTATGCACTCACGCGCGTGTTTGGTTCCCTGTATCCCACATCTGGCCAGGCTATGCTCGTGCAAAAGGGAGCCCCGAGCCAAGCCCGACGCAAACGCGCTTTCCGAGCGTCGCTCGCGAGCCACGCCTAGCGCGTGCAGCGATTAGGGTTACCTCCAGCGCCTCGCCGCCTCCGCGACTCATCCTTTGCAGATCGCGCGTGCATCCATCGGCGCCTCTCGCCTCGCCTCCCTCTCCCTCCGTGGCGGGTGCCGGCTCCTCCTCATTGCTCTCCTCCTCGGCGCAAGGTGCTCCTCCTCGCTACTCTCACCACTCGCCGACGGAGTAAGCTCAAGGCGGTGCTCAATGAGGTACCCATTGCCCGCCCCAGTGCCCCTCTCCTATCCCCCGCCCCTCTGCCATGTTGTGCCTAGATCTACTTGTTAGTTCTTGATCTGTTATTTCGACCTGTTAGTTCTTGATCTGTACACATGGATACTTGATCTGTTAGTTCTTGATCTGTTATTTCGACCCTGTTAGTTCTTGATCTGCACACTTGGATATAAGTCTTTCATCTAGTTGCAACACAATTTGGGACAAGGCATGTCCTTGTTCTTTATGACTTTTCACCTAGCACATGCACAACAGATTTGGAAAGAATTTTTGAAAAGTTCGGAGACCATGGAGTTGCCATTCGCTGGGTTAATGATACTGTTGCACTTGCAGTTTTTCGAACTCCATCAGCTGGTAATTTGTTTCTTACAGTTATTTTGTAATAATATTTTTGTATGGTTCTTCGTATAGCATGATCTGCTCAGGTAGACATGGTCCCCCATGTCAATGCTTAACCTGGAATTTTTTTGATACCATATATGATGGATTAGACAAACATAGTAATCTTGGAGAAGGAATATAAAAGTTGATAGTGTTTCATATTTATTTGGTGTAGAAGGACAATACATTCTCAGCTGTCCCCCCACAACTTTTGAACTGAAATGTTAGGTTGTGTCACCATAATCCTTTCACAAAAAAGATGATAGGCATCCCTTACAATTCCCTTCTTTCGATTGTTTGTAAGGAACTTTGTTATTTCATGATATAAGTTTAATTTGATATGTATACTGGGACAAAACATTGTATTTTTTAAGTCGAATATAGACAGCAGAATGCATACTTTACTACGAATCATGGTTTATTGTTCAAGTGTCATTCTGGTTCAATGTTGTTCCATTCTGTTAGAACCTAGAACTTCATGCTTATGATATGAACTTGCAAGGTTTCTATTAATTTTGGTTTGTGGCTTTATTCCATGCATCCTGATCCCTGCATTCTGACCAATTAACATGTAGCTAATGAGGCACAAGCGTGCGTGCCTCCAAGATATAAAGTGCGGTCACTAAAGGAGGAGGATGATCTCTTGGCAAAAATAGATGGTAGAGGTAACAACCGGTGTCTTGTGATGATGCTTTTCCGCTTGATCTTCTCTCTGTGGATGATGCATATATTACTATAGCCTGCACTCCAATCTTATGTTCTTTGATAAGCCTTATTGCATGCCATCTTTTAATTTGCTATAATCATGTGTATAATTTGTTGTGCCAAATTATTATTTCATTATATGAGCTCATGTTACTCCATTCAAATATCATGCAGATCCATGATCATTGCTCAAACCGGAGGAGCCTTGTTCCTTCTCATCTTTTTTGTTCTTGGAGGCTTTCTTCTGCCAAAAGGTCGATTGCTTATCTTGTTTCTTTTCACTTTACATTGCTTTCTGCATACCAATATTGCAGCTTTGTTGACTAGCCCTCCACTGTTAACAGCATTCATCCCAAACTGGTGGATCTGGGGTTATTGGATTTCACCACTGATGTATTGGGTTAACAGCATTCATCCCGAACTGTTAGCAGTCAATGAATTCTATGCTCCTCGGTGGATGAACAAGTTTGTAATGGTGAGCTCACTACCGCGCAGATTTTTAACTATTTGACATGTATGTTTGTTGACAAGGTGTGTGCGCATGTTGATAGGACAGCAATGGTGTTCCTAAAAGACTTGGGATAGCTATGCTTGAAGGCTCCAACATATTTACTGACAAAAACTGGTTTTGGATTGGAGCCTCCTTTGCGGTTCGGTATGTCTGAAGATTGATTTGAGGTCCCTGAAGAATGACAGATAATGTAACTTCCACATTAGAAGAGAGTTGTGCACGTAGCTCCACAGGCTATGGCTTGAATTTCCAATAACATGCATGTACCTAGGGGGATTCCTAGCTGCAGTGCAATCCACTCAGCGTGAAGATGAGAATCAGCGGCTGTAGTGTAGTGATATGTATATTTGTATATGGATCTGACAATGTTGGTATATTTGTAAGTCAAGCGGTTGAACCAAATGTTGTCCTGCTGCTGCCTCATTTGGCCAAGCGCACACTCCCATATGTAGGCAACCAAACAACCTAAATTTGCATCTAGTCATGCGTCCACTTCCTAATGCAGCCAACCAAACAACATCTCAACACAGTCTGACCCAACAGAAACAGTCAACCAAACAACCCCTCTTGCATCCACTCAGCCCGGCTAGTCCTAGCCTAGATGACCCGTACGGGACAGGCTAGGCCTATGCAGGCAACCAAACACACCCATATTAAACCAGGTTGTGGAGTAGAAGATTTCAGCTCAATGACTTACTTGTCTGTGCAATAAATTCTTGCTAGGCTTGTTCAGAAACTGATACGACTGCACATACTTCTTCACCAGCTTAATTTCTGCTCGTAGGGTCATCCAGCGCAGGTTTCTTCGGCCGATCGAGCCGGCACCGATCGCAGACACCCAACCACTACCACTTGTGGCTCCTTGAAAACGTGAACTTGTTTAATCACCCCGAAACTTGTATAGAATTGGAGCACGCGAACCACACTCTCCATCAAACCAACCAACCCCGAGTCCCTTTCTCCAGCATACCTGCGCACTACACACATGCTTGCTATTTAATTCCTTGCTCCAAGGCTCGAATTGAAGCACGGGCAGATCCCCAATCCATTCCAGCCATGGCCATGGAACTCTCCAGTCTGACAAGGTGCCCAGCACTGCAAGTGCTGCCGCTGCTCCTGCTCTGCTTGCTCGCAGGCTCCTCCATGGCCTTACCCGCGCTGCCTTGGATGGAGCGGGTGCGTTGGCAGGTCGACAAGGCCAACCGGCGCAGCCCCCTCCATCGGGCTCGTCATGTCGTTACATTGACGAGGCCACTGCTCTCCAGTCCTCCGGCTACTTCAGGCCTTGGCCTGTCCTCCCCTTCGTTGACCTCTACGGTAAATCTGGGCCTTCCATTTCCAATCCACATGCTTATCTGTAGATTGTGCACATAAAGACTGGATAAGTTGGACTGTTCCTAGTTGACTTCCTTTGGTATTTCCAACAGCTAATTGCTAACTGAACCCAGTACTACTGCTAACTGAAACCACACCAACATGTACAGAACAAAAGGGGCAAAAATGGACAAATAAAATTTATAATACTAGATGTCAAAGGATGTGATATCCTCTTCAGTACCCAATAGATGATATAGTGGTATTTCAACATTTAAGGATGAAGAATAAAATTTTTAGAGATACCTGAAGCTGTGCATATGTGATGAGCTTACTTGCTCTGCAAATTTGCATGATCTGCACTCAGTCAAGACCTGAATTCCCTTCAGCATGATATGCTTTCACCTATCAATTCACAACGAAAAAATTTAGATTGGCCCCTTCGCTCGTGTTGGATAAAAGCTTTAAAAAGGGTGTCCGGAAAGGAAAGGAAAGATACAATCCTAAATCAAGTTTCCCACTGTACTGCAACATTTTTGTTACAGGTTTATTGATTTTGCTATTCTGCTGTTAGATTGTGTTCCCATTCAAATTCAAGACAGAATGTTTCATATAGTCCTTTAATGCATTTTTTTTTAAAACCTTTCTATGGCCTTTCAAGAATACAGTCTGGCATCATAGGCTTTCAGGACGAAGGTTTCACATCTTCGAGGTGTGAATGTTATATACGCATTGACAGCACAACGCAGGGTACTAAAATCATAACTTTTCTGCATTTACATTCTTTTTTTACTATATGGAGAAACTCCTTTTGATATATTCCAATAGAAACTACTGTGTGAGACGTTGGAATCAGCAAAGGAGGAGTTTAAATACGAATTGTGCTATGCTTACTCATTACCACTATTTCTCTGTTCTTCCAATCGAACGCCGCTGTCACTGTACAGACTCTCCTCGACGTCTTTAGTGTGTCTGGGATTGTCCATTATGGCACAGCAGGAAGTTCTAGTGATTCCATGTCGTTTGGCGATGTTAGTGTCCCCAAGTTTGTTGCTTACACAGGCGCTTGGACATGAAAGGTACCCTCCTAGTGTAATTAGCTTTTATTCCCAACCTCAATACGTAACGCTGGTGAGTGCACATATAGATGCAAAAGCAACTTGAATATGGTCACATGTGTTATGAATATTATGCATATATTCATGACGCCTAATGAGCAATATATATAGGGAGTACAAAGGGATATACCACATACAGATAAGGAAATACAAAAGTTATATATGGAAATAGAAAAGGATTCATATTCTAACACCCCCCTCAAACTCAGGGTAAATAGTGGTGGAGCCAGGATTTTAACGATGGGGTGCGAACTTAAGACACATCCGTTCCAACACAAGTTTAAATGACATAGTACTTAAGTTCAAATGTGTCAAATTACATTTTCACACTATAACCAACATCACAAAATATTTTAGAAAATTACAACTTGATACAACGTTCCTTCATGTTTTGAAAGCGATTGATGACAACATCATCACTAACTTGTAGAAAAAATTCACGCTTAATGTACGTAACTAAGCAATCATTTAAGTATTGTTCACACATGCTATTTCTTAGCTTGTTCTTCACATGATTCATTGTCGAAAATACCCTCTCTACCCTTGCAATAGCCACAGGAAGGATCAATACCAATTTGAGTAGCAAATAAACAAGTTTATAGCGATCATCCTTCTTTGTCTCAACAAGTTTAATAGAGAGCTCACTGAGATTCTTCACTTCTCGAAACCTTGTATCTTGATGCATGTCAGTGATAAACATATTAAGTTGCAAAGAAAGTTGGATCAAATCTGTGTTCGAGAAATCTTTAGGATAAAACTTAGCAAGTTTAAGAACTTTATCCTTGTCACATGAAGCAAATGAATCAGCAGGATGCAAATATGCCATGCAAAGAAGTAGCTCTGTATTAACTTCATCAAACCTGTCATAAGAAGCAAATGTATTAGTAGGAAGCAAAGATGCCTAGATGGGCAGATGGCACTTAGGCCTGACACCTCCTTGACTAGTTAACTACTTGACTTGGGCTTGATTCTTATATTCTGTTGGGCCTAATGCTAAATGGACTGCCAGGAGTTGAGGAGTATGTATGTTAGTATGTGTAGTATATACTTTATGTATTAAGGGGGGTATATACCAGTTTTTTGTGTAAAAAATTTAAGGGTGCAATTGTATCCCCCATGCATCACTGTAGCTCCGCCCATGAGGGTGGATCACACATACTAAGTTTGGAGAGAAAATACAAATATTGTACCCTAGTCTGTGGCTTCGTGAAGAAGTCACCAATCTGTAATTTTGAGGGCACAAACTGTAAAACAAGTACTCCATCCCGCACCTGTGAGCGAGTGTATGAAGCATCCACACCAATGTGCTTGGTGAGCTCATGCTTCATTGGGCCACGAGCAATACTGATAGCACATGTACTATTAGACAAAAAAAAAGTCATAGGTCCCATCACAGGCACTCCAAAATCTGCAAATAGCCACCTCAACCAAGTAACCTCTGCTGTCACTGCTGTTATAGCTCTTAACTCAGTCTCTACACTCGAATAGGAAACTACAGTTTGCTTCTTTATCTTCCAAACAATTAGGGAGGAGCCAAGAAAAACACAGTAAGAAGAAAGAGAGCAATGATCAGAAGGATCACTAGCCTAGGTCGCATCAGAGTACGCCCGAAGCTGTAATGAGGTGGAGCTAGAAAAAAAAACAAATGACGAGAGATAGTCCCACACAATTAGCGAAGAACACGAAAAATGTGATTGTAGTGAAAATGGGTAGGACGAGCCATGAACTGACTCAAGATATGAATAACATAAGCAATATCAGGACGAGTGCTCACAAGATACACCAAACTCCCAACAAGATGGCGATATCGAGTAGGATCCTCAAGAAGATCACCATCGTGGTACGAAGTCAGAGGATAGCTCCATGGGAGTCTCAAAGCGATCAAAGTGTCGGTCGAGACCAAACCGATTAAGAAGATCATGGACATACTTCTACTGGGAGAGGTAGTAGTCTTCAGGCATGGAAGAGACCTCAATCCCAAGGAAGTACGTAAGAGAACCAAGATCAGTCATCAAAAACTGCTCACTAATATGCTTCTTCACATACATGATGAATGATGAATCATCACCAGTGATGAGCATATTATCAACATACAGAAGAAGCAATGTCCTACCCCGAGATGAGACATGGACAAAAAAGAGCAGAATGACGGGAACTGACAGTGAAACCGATAGAAGTAATCACTAGGGTAAAATGCGCAAACCAGGCACAAGGAGCCTGTTTGAGGCCATAAAGAGCACGACGAAAATGACAGACGTGCCCATCGGGAACAGAATACCTAGATGGTGGCGGCATGTAGACCTCATGCAAAACACCATTAAGAATAACATTCTTAACATCCAGCTGAGAGATGGAACCACCGACGAACAGAAGCAACTTTAACAAGAGTGCGAACAGTGATTATATAGGCAACAAGGGCAAAAGTCTCATCGTAGTCACGACCATACTCCTGCTGAAAGCCGCGAGCCACAAGACGAGCCTTGTAGCACTCGATAGTACCATCAGACCAGGTCTTAATCTTGTACACCCATTTACACGTGATAGGACAAGCATGCACAAGTGTCAGTACAATATCCCAAGTCTCCGTACGTCGAAGAGCATCAAGCTCCTCTACCATAGCGAGCTGCCACTCAGAATGAGGAGCGACCACACGATAAGAATTATGCTCAGTGACAGAAAGAGCATGAGCTATCGAAGCAAATCCAAGACGATCAGGAGGTCGAATGGATGTCCGGTCATGAAGGGCGTAACGAGGAGCGTCATCAGGAGGATCAGATGTGGGTGTCGGCAAGATACCAGGAGAAGAGACTGGTGAAGGACGTGGACGCCTTGAGTAGTGAATACCAAAGAAACGAGACAGTGGTGCTACAGGAACAAGAGGCGATGCTGCAGGAGGCAGCACCAGAGGCGGAGGTACAGAAGGAACCACTGGAAACAGACCAGGGGAAGACTATGATAGCAGAGAAATGGGTGAAGATTCAGAAAGAGACAACTATGAAATCGACTCAACGGTGGAAACTGGAAAAGGAGCCAAATCTCAATTGAAGGTCGAGATTCATCAAAGATAACGTCTCGTGAAATCCTGATCCATCGAGCAGAAGGATCATAGCAACGATAACACTTATGCTCAGAACTATAACCAAGAAACACATACTCAATTGACTGAGCCGATAGTTTGGTGCGCTCACAAGGCTGCAGCAGAACAAAACAAGTACAGCTAAAAACACGAAGGTGAGTATACCGGGGGGCTCGAGAGTAGAGACGCTCTATAGGACTGACACTCTTAAGAACAGTGGAAGGCTGCATATTGATGAGATATGCAACTGTAGAAACAGCTTCAACCCAGAACCGAGGTGGAATGTGAGAGGCAAGAAGAAGAGTGCGGATAGTCTCAATCAGATGACAATGTTTGCGCTCTGCAACCTAATTATGAACATGGGCACCAGGACAAGAAGACTGGTAAAGAGTGTCATGCTTAGAAAGAAACTGTCTAAAAGCGCCAGAATAGTACTCGCCGGCAGAATCACAGCGAAAAGTACGGATGGAAGAATCAAACTGAGTACGAACCATCGTTGCAAAGCTACGATAGATCGCAAGAAATTGACCACGATTAAACATAGGAAAAATCCATGTAAAACGGGAATAATCATCAATGAAGATCACATAAAATTTATGCCCGCCTTTAGAGATAATAAGCGCAGGTCCCCATACATCTGAATGAACTAGGTCAAAAGGATGAGAAGACAAGAACTCACTAGAATGATAAGGAAGTTGCAGCTGCTTGCCCAGCTTACAACCCTGACAAAATATGACCATGTCAATAGTAACACGTCCAAGAACACCCTCCCTGACAAAACATGACCGTGTCAATAGTAACACGTCTAAGAACACCTTGACGAACTAATGAAGAAAGGCGAGACCCACACAAGTGACCTAGGCGATGATACCACTGCGCAAAAACTCCATAAGTGGTGGCAGCAGTGGCGGTGGAGGCAGACGTAGAGGTGGCAGGAACAACTGAAATGGACGGAAGGTGGAGGCAGTCGACGATGTAGAGACCTTGATGATCCCTACGGCGTTGGCCAGTCCTAAGTATTGTCCCTGTCTGTCGGTCCTAGACGAAACGGGAGTGAGAGTCAAAACCAACCCTACAGTACAGATCAATAAGCTGACCCACCGAGAGAAACTGCATGGTAAGCTGGGCAACATGGGAAACAACTAGAATAGAAAAATCAGTGAACAAAAGAGTGCCCTAGCAGTTGACAGATAGAGGAGTACCATCAGCTGTCTGAACAGAGAAAGGAAAAACAAGAGATCCTACTGAAGTGAGAAATGTGGAGTCCGGTGTCATGTGGAAAGAGGCACTAGAATCCAGAGCCCAAGAAATACCTAGAGGAAACGTCTGAGCTAGACTAGCAGAACCTGCTGAGCTGTGAGAGAGCTGCTGAAGTATAGCCTAGCAGAACTGCTGAACAAAGTCACCTTGCTGAGAACGTCCTGACGTACTGGTCTGTCCTCCCATCAAGGAAGGGCCTCTCTGCCCCCCGTTGGATCGTCCACCACGCGCCTTGTTCCGCTTTTTTCGCACCGCACAACTCACAAGTCGTGCTCAAAGTTCTTGCAATAATTGCACTGAACCTCAGTTGGTGCAAAAATAGGAGCAGAAACAGACACCTGATGAGGGACTGTAGTCGAAGCAGAAGTCGTCGGTGTAGTCGAAGAAGAAGGGGTAGCAAGCACAGCCAGAACAAACTATGCTGCTAACCCACGACGAAGCTCCTCAGCACGAAGCGTCGAAAGAGTCTCAGTGACTATCGGTTGTGGTGAGCGACTCAGCAGTTGAGCCCTGACAAGCTCAAACTCTGGGCGAAGATGGCAGATGAAGTCATAAAGCGGCGGTCACGATCCATATACGCAGACCTTATGACACTCGCACAATGGAGAAGTCGGCTCCACCGGTGTGAGATCGCCGGAGGCTCGGAAGAAGTCGTCGACGGAGGAGTCCACCTAGCGAAGCGTCTCCAACTCACGCTAAAGCGAAAAGAATTGAGCATCGCTGTTCTGCTGGTATCGCTTGCGCGAGTACTCCCAGATCTGACGAGTGGAACGCAGACCAACAATGTCTGGCTGAATGGAGTCGTCGACGCTAACCACCAGGATGGCTCTCGAACACGGACCTCATCAGCACATTAGCGCTCAAAAGCGTCTATAGCATACTGAAAGCCCTTATCAACAGCGTCAGCGGCGGCGGCGGCGGCCTCTGCCTCCTTAGCAACTTCATCTTCTGCAGTAGGTGCAAAAGTAGGCTGTCAGGGAGGAGGCTGAACCGGCGACGTCGGACAAGGTCGAGCACCGGTGACATGTCCCCAGAGGCGGAGACCATCGAGCGTGATCTCCACGAGTGAATACCACAACCTGTAGTTCGTCCTATGAAGCTTTGTTCCCGAGAATGAGATCGCAGCTGATAGAACAGAAGCCATCGATAGGTGGCGCGACGACCAAGGCAACAAAGTCTAACAGACGGCGCTGGACAGCGCGGTGGTTAGATCGACGTACTGTTTTTTTTTTCTGAAAGTGTCTGTTTATAGAAACCGAACTCGGTTTCGATTCGAAACAAAACACTCCGCTCGATCCAATCGGAGCATTGGCAGGGGCGGCTCCAGCCAGGGCGGCGGCCGAGGACGGTGGCGGTGGAGGTCGGCGGGCTTAGGCTCTTGTCGTCCTAGGGTCGATGCGCACGCTGCCGAACGACGATGGCAGCGTCGAGTCAGGCCGCGGTGGCGTCGAACTCGGGTAGCGTTGGCCGAAAGGGGCGGCGTTGAGCGGCGATCTGAGCGGCTGCGTGCGCACGCTAAGCAGAGGAAAGCGATCCGTGTTGCATCGGGGCGCGCGAAGGGCAATGGCAACCTGGTGACCGATCTGTGCGGTGGCGGCGAGGATGGCAACGAAAAGAGCTAAGTTAGTGCCCTAGCTCTGATACCATGTTATGAATATTGTGTATATATTCATAAGGTCCAATGGGCAATATATATAGGGAGTAAAAGGGGGATATACCATATACAGATAAGGAAATACAAGACATATATGAAAATAGAAAAGGATTCCTATTCTAACAATATGTAAATCCAGTATTCTAGCTAGAACGCAAAATTAATAGTGATGAGTCAAGATATCCATTAATAAAGTTTTCCAAGTGGTGGAAATGAAGCTAACAGTGCTTCTAATAAAATATGTGGAATTTCAAACTGTGTGGTGCACTCAAAAACCAAATCACACTAGCAGTAGGTAAACACATCTGGACTGGAAACAGAAGATAATTTATAAGCACAACTGGAGGTGATTAGAACATAATTTAGCATCAACCATCACACATTTCAAACTCACTCCTTAACAGACATCTGGTATTCTGGTTATTTCAGAAGTTCAAATCATTGAAAGAGTCATCAACAGAACTAAGCTTTGGAGAATATAACGTCCTGAATGGAGGTGAGAACCTGCTAGGATCTCTGAAATTCAGGAATGAGGAGCTATACTCAGTGGGTAAGCCTATGGAAGAAGTTTTCTGGTTACCAGTAGATTCGGTATGGTTCAAAATCGCAGAAAAACTTAAGGTGAGAGATACACTATATTTCAGTAGTATAGCAAACACAAGTTTACGCATGACAAATCACAGACTAAAAACTGTACTAATTGTGAAATTTCTGTAGGTCAAACTTGAAAGATGTAATGACACTTTCTGCTTACCAACAACTCCACAAGTGGTCTATGGGCTAAAAGGATCGTCAGCTGACATGTTTCTAGACAATGCAGCATATAGGAAATTCCTTTTCAGAGAATTTGGGGTGTCAACAGTAGACGAGGAGAGCGCAGCAGTGGTCATGGTGAGTTTTATATCTTATATCTCCTAGTTCATTTAAATGTCTGCCAATATTTGTATTCCATCATTTTAATTCAATCATGCAACTTAAGATAGCCCTACAATTAAGAGAACTTCATTACTAATTCAACAGACAACAACGTCTCCTGGCGTACCTGTGATTGTATTCCGGGGAGTATCTGATTCGGCCGGAGGGGAACCAACATGGTCATCAACAAGTCTGATGACGCTGGCATCTATTAATGCACTCAAAGTGGCAGTGGAGTTCATCGCTACAGTTGGCAAGCAGAAGTCAACAGCGTCAGCACAAAGTGCTAATAACTGAAGAAAAGATGGCTGCCATGCTCACCCATCAACGCTCTGACATAATTTTACAATAATAATTGGAAACTACATTTAGAATGAGACACAATCCTGAGCTTCACGTTATATGTAACACGTCCTCTCCAATAAAAGGATACAAGTGTTCTAAATATATAGTTAATTGTAAGCATGCCTATGTCAATCACTTTTTAGATTTTTTTGGGATAATGCTGGAACAAAATGGCGAATCAGATATTTCTTTTATATAAAAAGAATACCAGAAGTTGTTGCATTCTTTGATTTTCATTAAGAATACCAGATGTTGTTACATAGCCCGCAATCCTCAAGTACACTAAAAAGTAAAAACAAAGATTCTTTTATTCAGTTATCAACAGTTTGATCTCATCATGTACATTTAATCTCAGACAAAACAAGAATAGCAGTGTTTGCTATGGACAACAGCTTCCATGTGCACCACTTTTAAATGAAGGTAGAAACATTTTAAATTTTAAAATGTATTAAGATACCAAACCAAGCCAAATGGGCTGAAATCTGCAGTATGTTCCCTGAAATGGTGAAGTGGTCATAAGAGCTGCCAGGTACTTCACAAGCTTAGCCATGTAGCATCGATACAAAAGGCAGCTGCACAACCTATCACAAAACGCGGTACAAACTCATTCAAATTTCATCGGCAGTTCTAAAAGTCTGACCATCAAGAATATAGAATCAAATATAGAGAATGCTATCATCACATCATGTGTGCCGCAGATAAAACTCAGCAATTACCTTAAGGTCTGTGTCAATTAGTTAAGTTCACCTGATAGTCTGATCTTGTATTCTTATATGTATACCAGCTGTGTGAAGTTCCCCCATCTCAAAATGCATATTCAGACTGCCTTCAACACTTTCACTACCAGTAGTCTCCACACAAACATTTGCCATCCTTAAAATGGTGAAATCGTTGAATATCTCTCATGATTATTTCCCGTCCTGTCACTAGAGATATTAACTTGGTTGCATTATGACAGTCGTTACAAACTCGGAGGTTCTTCTTTATCTGAATTGTAGTACCAGGGGCTGTGCGAATGAGCCCATATGCAATGGCAAGCTTCTCACTGTGGGTGTTGAGCAGCTGTGCCTTGACATCATCTTCCACATCATGTATGGAATCAGTGTCTGGCACATATCCCACAGCTTTGATCTCTTCTATTAGCTTAGCCAACCTTGCATATATTTCCTTTGCCTGCTGGTGATTTGTGCTTCCAGAATAAAATGTATGGACCTCATTCTTGACCTGAATAATACTCCATCCAGGAGTCTTTTGGAGGCCTTTCTTCTCCATAGCAGTTCTCACCCTTGCAACATCCTTCCACATTGAAGCATTTGCATAAATGTTGGCCAGCAGGACATGATACACCCCCTCTTCTGGCCCTAGCTCAAAGATCCTCTGTGCTGATTCTTCTGCCAATTCCACATTCTTGTGCAACTTGTAAGCGCCTAACATTGCACCGTAAACACTAATGCCAGGGTCTGTAGGCATCTTTTGGATGAAAGACCATGCTTCATCTAGCTTCCCAGCTCGGCCAAGAAGATTCACCATGGTACCGTAGTGCTCCATCCCAGGTTCAATCCCATAGTCCTCCTTCATGCTCGTAAAATATTTCTGCCCTTCATCAACCAATCCAGCATGACTGCATGCCGAGAGGACTGAGAGGAAGGTTGTCTCGTTGGGCACTCTGCCAGTGCTCTTCATCTCTTCAAACAGCTCAACTGCGACCTTGCCAAAACCATGTGAGCCATACCCATGGATCATCGCATTCCATGTGATAACATGCCTCTCCCTTGCTGAATTGAAGAGCCTTCTAGCTATACCAACGCGGCCGCATTTCGCGTACATGTCAACAAGGGCTGTCAGAACATATACATCCTGATCTAGGTGCGACCTGATAGAATATCCATGTATCCATCTTGCCTGCAGCGGATCTGAAATGTCCGCAAGCGTGGGAATGACACTTACAAGAGTAAACGAATCAGGTTTCACATTTTCCAACCCCATCCTAGAGAAAAGCCTCACTGCATCCTCCGAACATCCATTCTGCGTGCACCCGAGGATCATGGCATTCCATGAGACCCGTGTCTTGTTGCCCAACTCATTGAACACCTGGGCGGCAAGGTCGGTCCTGTTGCACTTGGAGTACATGGTGATCAGCGCATTCATGACAGACACATTGGAGTCCAACCCAATCCTCACAAGTAGCTCATGGACACGCCTCCCCTCATCAAGATACCCAAGCTCCCTGCATGCATGCAATGCTGCCAATACGGACACATCCGTCACATCCAGGTCCTCTCCCACCATCCTATTGAACAGTGCCAGAGCCTCCGTGGCATTCCCATTCTCTGCATATCCATCGATCATGGCGTTCCAAGACACGGAGTTCTTGACTGGCATCCAATCAAAGACCACCCTCGCTGCCTCGACCGTCTCACACTTGCAGTACGCGTCAAGGATCGCCGTGGAGACATTCACAAGCCCATCGAGGCCAGCACGGACCGCAAACGCGTGGACCTCACGGCACGCAGCGAGCGCCCGGGCATGAGCGCAGGCCGGCAGCACCGACACGAGCGTGACGGAGTCGGGCCGCTCCCCCTCCTCCTGCATCCTTACGACCATCTCCATGGCCATCTCGGCGAGTCCGTTCCGCGCGTAGCCGGCGACGAGCGCGTTCCAGGCGACGCGGTCCCTGACGGGCATTCGGTCGAACACCCTGCGGGCGTCGGCGGGGCGGCGGCACTTGGCGTACATGTTGGCGATGGCGGTGGCGGCGAGGGCCTCGGAGGCGAGGCCCCGCGCGGCGAGCTGGGCGTGGACGGCGCGGCCGTTGCCGAGGTCGGCGCGGACGGCGCAGAGCTTGAGGAGGGAGGTGAAGGTGCGGAGGACGGGGCGCGCGCCCGCGGAGGACATGGCGACGAAGGCGGCGAGCGCGCCCGGCAGGTCGGAGCGCGCGGCCGCCGCCCTCAGGCGAGAGTGGTGGGAGGCGTCAGCGTCGGTGGCGGCATGCGAGGGGTTGCGGTTGCCCTTGGCGGGAGGAGACGGGAGGGAGAGAGAGCACAGCATCGGGCTTTGGGAGGGAGTAGCGTCTCACTCTCTCACTGAGACCGTACGTGTGCGTTGGTAATTTAGTTTTTTTCCCACCTTATACAGTGGATTTTTTTCTTCTCAAAAACACGTAAAAGCTTTTCGTGTTTTTGCATTTATAGTAAAAAATAAGTTTTTTTATGAGAACATTTTTTAAAAAAGACACGCAAAAGACTTGCATGCTGCTGCACGAAAAGAAGAAGCGTAAAAAAACACTAAAACCTAGAAATGGTCAAGCTGAAGCAAGATCAAAGGAGGACAAACCAGACGAGAAAAAAACACACACAAATAGTAGCTACCATAGCAGTGACCTGCAGAGATGGTGCGTGCATCTTCCCATGCGGTGAGGCGTGCCATGAAGGCACCGCCACAGCTTTAGTCCAACCATCGCACTATTGCCTACTGCGAAAGATGGAGGGATTTTTTTTATCTGGCCTCGTAGCGCCACGTAATTATAAAAATAACTTTTTTTTACCGTATTTATAAAATTAGCCCACAAACGAGCGCGGAAGAACCGGGTGTTGATGCGTGGCTCCTTCCGCGCTCGGTGACCGTGGAAGGTAGCTCTACACCGCGGCAATCCGTCCCAGCGCGGCATTGAGCGACGACCGCGGGACTGGTGGGGCCGACAGCTTTCCGTGGTTCCGGAGCGCAGGAGGTGGCCGAGGCAGCTTCTGCGGTGGCCGACCGCATGAAGCCCGCGCTCATGCAATAACAAATTTGACTGCATTGAATGCAATAAATGCGTTATGCATTAAAATAATGGCAGCGATTGATGTAAGCTAAGGCCGGCTAATATGTCTGCATGCTCAAAACATGCATGGCAATTCGATTGTGCATTAAAATAATTGAATGCAATTAATGTGTTGTGCATTAGCAATCCGGCTGTGCATTAAAATATTAGGTGCGTTGTGAATGAGCAAATTCCACACTGCCGAACCGCGGTATGTGCCCGCCATCCCATCCGCAGAGTGCAGCTCGCCCGCCGCCACGCGCTAACCGGTTCCGCACTCAGCCACCGTGGGAGGTGGAGCTGTTTCTGCGCTCGGCCACCGCGGGAGGTGGCTAGATAACCCCTTCCGCGCCGATGCTTCCCTCCCGTGCCCGTGTAACTTGTCGCGCTCGGCGACCGCGGAAAGAGCCACGCGTTAGCACCTCGGCTCTTCCGCGCTCGTTTAGGGGCCAAATTTGCAAATACGGTGAAAAGGAGGCTATTTTTGCAATTACGTGATGCTACAGGGCCAGATCAAAAAAAGATTCACGATGGAGTCAAGGCAGTTGGATTATGGAGCCGATCGAGGACGTCGTCTTTCCAGCATCTCAATTGTTTCTTTACCGATGTCTCCTATTCTGAAGCATTCTCTGTATATATGCCTTAATTTTGTGTTCTTCTCTCACACTCCTCTTCCTCTTGCACTACTTCTACCAACAATTAGCATAGCATTTTTTTAAGTACACGATGGACGTACTCACGTACACACATCACACGCACGCCCTCACACACACACACACACACGTGGGTGCGATCTTAACACACGTCTAATCTAGAGCGGAAGCTTAGACCTCATGTAGCATGGGCACGCGCTTTAACCATTGAACGAACCTATGCATGTGTGTACTGTTTTTAAAAACTCCAAAAATCCCCACCCAGTGAGGCAACCTAGGATTGATCCCAGGCGGGCTTGACGCACACCTGGCGTCTCAACCAACCGAGCAATAGGAAAGAAATGCGGCAATCCTGAAGCATGGAGAGAACACACCGGTCCTGTATATATAAATTGGGCAAAATTTGATATATGCCACTGAGAAACTCGCCACTTCGAGATTTGCCACCCGGTATGTTGAAATTAGAAATATGTCACTCCAGTTTCTTCTTCCTTTGAAATTTGCTATTATCTCTACTTTTCTCCTATTTTTCTTCAATTACCTATTGAACTACCTATTTTGCCCCTCTCTATTTCGATTCATCCCTTCTGAACATGCCATCAGATTGAATAGTGTTATGAATAGCAACTTGTATTTCCAGGGGGCCAAAGGGCCAGTATATATACACAAAGTACAAGTGGTGAATATGCAAATAGCCCTTCATAACAATGGGGAATAACATACTATACATATATCTCTAACACCCCCCTCAAACTCATGGTGGATCAACAACACTGAGTTTGGAGAGGTAGAAGCCATGTTGTGCTCGAGTCTGGGCCTTCGTGAAGAAATCCGCTATCTGAAGCTCTGAAGGCACATACTGAAGAGTAATCACCTGATCATGCACACAAGACCTCATGAAGGAAGCATCAACACCAATATGCTTGGTGAGCTCATGCTTCACAGGATCATGGGCAATACTGATAGCACCAGATCTTGTCTAACAAGAGAGAGAGGTGTAGTGACGAAACACCAAAATCCTCAAGTAACCACCGTAGCAAGTAATCTCTCTGTCAAGAGAGCCATAGCTCGCAACTCGGCCTCTACACTCGAGCAGGACACTGCGATCTGTTTCTTCGTCTTCGAGCAATGAGAGAACCACCAAGAAAAACACAAGAAGAGAGATAGACCCGTGATCGAGGTATCGCCGCCCAAGTAGCATCCGAATAAGCTCAAGTCAGTAATAAATTTGGAGCGTGGAAAGAAGAGACGGCGAGAGATAGTCCCACGAAGGTATCGCAGAACTCGAAAAAGGTGGTCAGTGGACTGCGTGGGAGCGTAAAACGAATCGACTCGAATGTGAACTGGATAAGTGATATCCGAACGAGTAATAGCAAGGTAGACAAGACTCCCAACAAGATGACGATAGCGAGTCGGATCAGAAAGAGGCTCGCCATCAGAGAGTCGGAGGTGAACATTGAGCTCCATGGGAGTCTCAACAGTACGCTGATCAGTGAGAGAGGCGTGATCCAGAAGATCCTGAATATACTTCTCTTGGGACATAAGAAACCATCTGGAGTGGAAGTAACCTCAATCCCAAGGAAGTAACGAAGATGACCAAGATCTGACATAAGGAACTGCTCACTAAGACGAGCCTTGACAAAGACAATGTACTCAGAATCATCTCCGGTAATGATCATATCATCAATATACAAAAGAAGAAGAGTCCGACCACGAGACGAAGTGTGGATAAAGAGCGCAGGATCATGATCACTAGCTGAAAAGCCAGCAGCAGTGACCACAAAGGAGAAGCGCTCAAACCAAGCACGAGGGGCTTGCTTAAGGCCATAGAGAGAGCGACGAAGGCGACAGACCATGCCCTCAGGAACAGAATACCCAGGTGGCAGATGCATGTAGACCTCCTCACGCAACTCGCCATTAAGAAAGGCATTCTTGACATCAAGCTGAGAAACAGACTAGTGGCGAACAGACGTCACCGAAAGAAGAGTGCGGACAGTGGTCATGTGGGCCACAGGAGCAAAAGTCTCGTCGTAGTCATGACCATGCTCCTGCTGGAAGCCACGAGCAACAAGACGCGCTTTATAGCGCTCGAGAAAGCCATCAGAGCGAGTCTTAATCTTATAGACCCACTTACACGTGATGTGATGGAGTGAGATGGAAAAGGAACAAGATCCCAAGTACCAGTACGCTCGAGGACAGCAATCTCCTCGACCATGGCAAGCTGCCACTCAGGGTGAGTAACAGCATCCTGGTAGGAGACAGACTCACAAGTAGTTGCGCCAGCAAAGGCAAAATGGGCAGAGGGACGAATCGACTGGCGATCGCGGAGAGCGTAGAGAGGAGAAGATGACCCATCAGGGGAAGATGGAGCATCAGAAGAAGATGGAACATCAGGAGAAGATGGCTCATCTGGAAGATCCTCAATACGAGGTCGACGAGTGTAGAAGAGAGGGGGAAAAGGTACTGTAGTGGGAGGAGCCTGAGGAGTCGCAGGAGACGAAGCAGGCGGCGACAACGGTGGAGAGGCCACAGGAGGAATATGTGGAGACTCAGTGGGATGGGTGGATGAGGGCAAGACAGATATAGGTGTATCTGGAAAGGTCAAAAAGGACAGAGACTCCACAGAGGAAGCCGAAGGAGAGGCAGGACGTGGGTAGAAGGGACGAGACTCGTCGAAAGTCACATCCCGAGAAATCCGCGATCCGTCGACCAACGGGATCCCAAAGCAAATAGCCCTTGTGCTAAACAGATGTATCCTAGAAAGACACACTCAACAGATCGGCGATTAGTTTAGTGCGTTCTCATGGGCGAGGAGCGTAACAAGCAAACGCAGCCCAAATGAGCGAAGAGGCGAGTAGTCGAAGAAGACCACGAGGCGCTCAGCAGGATTGCACCTTAAAGAGCGAAGATGGTGGATATTAACGAGATAGGTGGCAGTGGAAACAGTCTCAGCCCAAAAGTGAGGTGGAATAAAGGCGGCAATCATCAGTGCACGAGTCGTCTCAAGGAGGTGACGATGCTTGCGCTCAGCGACACCATTCTGAGCATGAGCACCAGGACAAGAGAAGCGGCGAGAGTGCCCTTTCAAAGAAGGAAGCTGCGTAGGTAATGAGAGAGGTACTCGCCAGTAGAGTCAGCACGAAAGACACGGATAGGAGTGGAGAACTGTGTGCGAATCATAGTGGCAAATTGTTTATAGATGGACAAGGCCTCACTACGAGAACACGCGAAATATATCCAAGTGTGGCGAGAAAAATAATCTATAAATATGATATAATATCGATGACCCCCTTTCGAAACGAAGGGAGCTGGACCCCAAACATCTGAATGAACAAGATCAAATGGACGCTGAGATACTGACTCACTATGAGGATAAGGAAGCTGAATCTGTTTACCTAGCTTATAGCCCTAACAATATAAAGACACGTCTCCTAAGACAGACCCTAGAAGACCATGACGAACTAAGGATGACAGATGAGATCCACACAGATGACCAAGACGGTGATGCCACTGCTGGAAAGAGCTGGTAGACAGAGTGGCAGAAGCTGAGAAACTTGCGACGACGGTGGTAGCGGAAGGAAGGTGAAGCCAGTCAAGCTCCCAGAGACGCTGTGAGTCAAGGCGCCGAGGGCCAGAACCAACCAAAGTTCCCGTGTGACGGTTCTAAACACAACAAGAGTCAGAGTCGAGAATGACCCGACAACCAAGGTCGGTAATCTGCCCAGTAGAAAGAAGCTGCATGGTAAGGTAAGGAACATGAGCAGCAGAAGGAACATGAAAAGATGAGTTGCTAAGAGGTCATCGACCAGAGACAGAAAGAGATGTACCATCAGTAGTAAGAACACTAACAGGAGAATCAAGAGGTGTAATGAAGGACAGAGTGGAAGAATCAGGAGTCATGTTAAAACTATGCTCGTAATCAAGAATCCACTGGAGGAACTCGATCATAGGGGTGGTTTTCTCGGTTCAAGAGTTAGTAGCGAACACTCAGAGAACACGTCAAGGAGAACACAAGCGGCAAGCGGCGTTGAAGTCCGCTATCTCACCTTTCGAGAGAAAGCTGGCTGAAGAAGTCGATCACGGCACATCGATGTAGAAGCACCAGTGCCAGTGCTAGTAGAAGAACGGCGTGAAAGATGCTTCTTCTTCTTATAGCACTGGGACTCAATGTGGTCAACCTTATCGCAGTAGGAGCAGTGAGGACGGCCACTGCCAGATGGAGGGCGTCCACCACCACCTGTGACAGCCGGCCCGTTGGAGGAGGCGGTGTCTTTCAAGCGTAAGCGGCGGTGTAGCAGTGGGATCGGCGGCGAAGCACGGAGGAGTGGCATCGCACCAAAGACCACTCGGCGTAGTCTCCTCCGCGTATCTCGGTAGAAGAGCCTCCAGAGAGTGACACGAGGTGGCGTGCAAGGAGCTAGGCACGCCCTGCCGAACTTCGGGGCGAAGGCAAGTAAGGAACTTCGTGAACCCGCTGAAACTCGGTCGGCATATGCGGCCAGCAAAGACGGACAGAGTGACGGACAAAAGATCTTGAGAGAGTCCAACTGACGCCAGACAGCAGAGCTCTGAGCGTAAAAAGCGTAAACAGTAGCATCACCCTGCTAAAGAGAGTGCTCCTAGCATACCACGGACAGGTACAGGGCATCACCAGAGGGCTCGTAGCGCTGACGAATGTGAGTCTACATCTGGAAAGCTGAAGGGAGTCCCACAACCTCAGAAGAGAACTGAGGCTGGACACTGGCCATGAAGACAGCAGCAGCCCGAGCGTCGTCATCGTATTACTGAGTGTAGGCGGTCAGTCGATCCTTATAGGAATCCAAAACCTCCTGGTAGGCAGAAGCAGCAGCATCATCAACAAGGCGAGCGGCCTCAACAGAAGCCTTGTCAGCTGTCGGGGGCAGTGCGACAGGCGTAGGCTTGTCAGAGGAGTAGGGCAAGGTGGGCAGGTGACATCGCCAGAGAGGACGCCCCAGAGACGAAGACCACGCATGTGAGACACGAAGTCAGTGTAATTAACACCGTCGAAGATCACCGGGTAGCGAGGAAGGGAAACGGTGCCCGACGACATTGTAACAGTGACCAATGGTAGGCGGCGCTGGACGGCACGACGACCAAGGCAACGAAGTCTAACAGGCGGCGCGGGACGGCGCAGCGGTTAGATCGACGTTTTTTTTCTCCGGGCCAATTAAAATCGGCAAAAGGGCCTTCGGCCCACTACTACAACACACGCACTCACGCCGCAAGACAGGAAGCGGCGGGCGGCGATGGCGGCGGCAACGGTGGCGGTAACTGGCGGCTCGGCGGCCGGTTCATGGCCGGGCTAGCCAGCGGCGGCCGGGCGAGATGGCGAACAGCGGCAAGCAAGCGGCGGCGATGAAGCGGAAGCGCCAGAGATCCGTAGATCGAAGCGGCGAGTGGAGGCGCGCCGAGAGCCAGAAAGGACATTGGCGGCGAGAATCTGGCGACGCAGAGGAGGTTCGGAGGAGTACCGGCGGCGCGGGGGAGCCAGAGGAGGCCTAGCGGCGTGGGGGAGCAACCTCTGCGCTCCTCACGGGAAAGATGGAGAGGCGCTCCTCACAGTGATCTTGGCCGTGGCTAGAAGCGGCATGACGAGTTAGGTCCGGGTGAGAAAACCTAATTGGCTCTGATACCATGTTATGAATAGCAACTTGTATTTCCAAGGGGCCAAAGGGCCAGTATATATACACAAAGTACAGGTAATGAATATGCAAATAACCCCTCATAACAATGGAGAATAACATACTATACATATATCTCTAACAAATGGAGCATCCATCTTCGAACCAAGGCGAAAGCACAAGACAAAGGCTGCCCTCCCGTGCTCCCGCCGGGTTCTCCCCAGTAGCAAGATCAGAGCCATGCCTCCTCGCCGCCGCCACGCCAACATGGGCTATGCAAAAAGACTAGAATCGCTCAACTTGTAGTACAATCATACAAGAGCGATAACACAGCCCTGAACTACACAATGATCGAACAAGAAACACTATGCAGATCTCAAACTAGCAATGAGGGGAGTGCACATCAATCTCTGAATTTAGTGCAATCTCTGCTATGAGGGAAAGAGCAATCCCTCTGAACGAACGAATATACTCCCTCCAATTTTTTTATTTGACGTTGAAAGTGTTAAAGTATACTAGTTAACGTCAATTATTTGCAAACGGAGGGAGTAACATAGTAAATAGAACTGAATTCAGCACATTGGACGAAACAGTGGCACGAAACATGCTTTGACTTCCTCATCATCCCACTCCAACCCATCCCACAAATTTCTTGTGCATTGTATTGCATTCAGCTCTGCAGCAGAGAGTTCTAGCTTCTTCAGACTTGGGCACTCAACAATCTTCAGGCTCACTAGTGACGGAACCACGGCATGCATGTCTCGCTACTCGGCATTCTGAAGTTTGCGGGCATTGGAGATCTGAGATCTTTGAGGTTAGGGAAGGGTGTGATGACTTTACACATTCCTGACCCCTGAAGGTAGGTTTCTCGACATATATGAGAGAAGCAGGAACCGCAGAGTCACCGGTGTTCTTAGCTCCCTTGGCAGTGATTTGATGTTTGTGTGGTACAAATCAAGGTATTGCAACTCAACTAATGCACTGATCCCTGAAGGTAATTCACTGATAGAACTATGTGAAATATCTAACACCCTGAGAGATGGCATGAATTGGAAGAAGTCATCACGTATCTTGTCTAATTAAGGGTTACCTTGTAGTATCAACGTCTTCAGCAAAGGACAATTAGGCCTCTCATACAGCTCAAGAATTTTGTTCCGCATGAAAGAAATCCGCTAAGCGTCACTCCACTTCTCTGCACCCGGTGCCTCCTTCAAATTTCAACTCCGTGTGAACAAGCCATTTGGCCTCTTTCGTGCCAAACTCTGATGCTATCCATAGAGCCATGGCACGGACCATGGGATGCATACTGATATGATCCTCATCTTCACCTCTCTCCAACATAGAGGCAATCTTGAGATCACCAAGAAGGTCATGCCCCTTGTATATCTCATCCATCTCAATGTATAAGTCATCTATGAAACCTTCACCAATGTAGTAGCCTATGATACATTCCTTATAAATGGAGAACTCTGGGAATAGCAAGCAATACAGTAGACAGAGCCTTAGCTTGTCACTGGGCAAGTTATCGTAGCTGTTCTTGAGAGGCACAAGAACGTCCATCTCCATGCTGGGGGTTGGCACGATGACGAGCAGGGGAGGCACGGCTCGGATGCGGCGACCGTCGCCGGGGTGGGGGGTGGGTGCTGCTGGTTCAGAAGATGGATGCTCGATTCAATCTGATGGCATATTCAGAAGGGATGAATCGGAATAGAAAGGGGCAAAATAGGTAGTTCAGTAGGTAATTGATGGAAAATGAGAGAAAAGAAAAGAAAATGGAACAAAAGAAGAGATAATGGCAAATTTCAAAGGAAGAAGAAACTGAAGTGGCATATTTCTAATTTCAACATACTGGGTGGTAAATCTCGAAGTGGCAAGTTTCTCAGTGGCATATATCAAATTTTGCCTTAACTAAATGACGTATTTGATGTGTTCTCCAGTAGGGGATATCAAGACAACTCCAGCCCCCGAGTCCTTGAGCATCAAGGAACCATCAAAGTACATTGTTCACTCGTCGTGGTGTTTGTACTCGGGCCCTTGGGTGGGTTCAGGGTTTGTCCATTCGGCAATGAATTCTGCTATTATCTGGGACTTGATTGTTGTTCATGAGATGAAATGGAGGTCGAACGCCCCAAACTCGACCGCCCATTTTGCTATTCGTCCTGATGATTTCCTGTTTCCGAGAACTTGATCAAAGGGATATCCGGTCGGTACTTGTGGGCCTGAAAGTAATACCTTAGTTTTCTTGAAGCCATAAGGAGACCATAGAGTAACTTTTGTATCTGTGGGTTTCTTTCCTTAGGTCCATGTAAGACTTCGTTTATATAATATATCGGTCGTTGAACGCTGTCACGTTCTACGACCAGTACACAATTGACTGCTTGTGGCGTTGCAGCCACGTACATTAGCAATGTTTCTCCCGATCTTAGAGAAACTAAGATTGGGGCATTTGTAAGGTGCTTCTTAAGTTCTTCAAAGGCATCGTTTGCCTCTTTAGTCCACTCAAAACTTCTATACTTTCGAAGAAGTTTTAAAAAAGGGAGTCATTTTTACCTAACCATGCTATGAAATGACTTAGCGCTGCCATACAGTCGGTTAGTTTTTGGATTTCCTTCTTTGTGGTCGGAGGGCGCATCTGGTTGATGACCGATATTTTTGCTGGGTTTACTTCAATTCCTCTAGCCGAAACTAGGAATCCAAGAAGCTTTCTAGAAAAAAAAAACTCCGAACACACACTTCTCTGGATTTAACTTAAGGTTATGCCTTCTTCAATTATTGAAAGTCTCGTGTAGGTCAGAAATGTGGTCACCAGCGTTGACACTTTTCACGACCAAGTCATCAACGTAGACTTCTAGATTTCGACCTATCTGAGGATTAAAGGTATTTTGCATCAACCTTTGAAAAAGTTGCACTAGCGTTTTTGAAACTAAATAACATCTTAACATAGTAGTGAGTACCATATGGAGTGATGAAGGAAGTTTTCTCTTCATCATCTTTACTCATATTAATCTGTTGGTACCCTGAGTACGCATCTAAAAAACTTAGCAACTCACACCCGGAAGTAGAGTCTACAAGTTGATCAATGCGTGGAAGGGGGAAGTCATCCTTCTGATAGGCTTTTATTAAGATCTGTGAAGTCAATACACATTCACCATTTCCCATTGCTTTTTCCAACCATTACAGGGTTGGCGAGCCACTCTGGGTGGTCAACTTCATGAATAAATCCAGTCTTGAGGAGTTTTTTGATCTCCGACTGGATTGCCTCCTTCCGGTCAGGTGCGAAGCGCCTTAGCCTCTACTTGACCGGGTTTTTTTATCAGGCTGGAGAGCTAGCTTATGCTCGATCACTTCCCTAGGGACTCCGGGCATGTCGGACGCCTACCAGACGAATACGTCCTGATTTGCTCGGAAGAAGGAGACGAACGACTCTTCCTATTTGGGGTCGAGTCCTGTCTCGATCAGTACCTTTTGGGCAGACACATTAGTGTTTTCTGACCCAAACGATGTGTTGGCGCTTTCCCGAGGAGCGCCTTTGCCGAGTGGTACCTCCTTGGTCTGGTCGGAAGGTTTTGGCGCCATCTTTGGCATCGAACGCTTGACCAGCATGGTAGGCAGATTAGTTTCCCTAGTCAGAAGCTCATCAACCAGTTCTAATGACTTCCGATCACATGCATAAGCTATTTTTTGATCTCCTCGAACCGTGATGACTCCTTTCGGTCCTGACATTTTTAAACTCTGATAACCGTAATACGTGGCTATCAGGAATTTTGCTGAAGCCGGACGACCGAGGATTCCATTGTATGCGATTTCGAAATCCACCACATCAAATGGAACCTTTTCTGTTCAGAAGTTGTCGGGTTTTTCGAACATAACTGATAGGGACAGATGTCCTATAGGTTTGGCGGTAGAACTAGAAACTATGTAGTGGAAGGCATATTTCACGGGTTTTACCTTAGACTTGGGAATCCGCATCTCTTCTAATTCTCCCGTAAGTAAAATGTTTAAAGAGTTACCTCCATCTATTAAGACTCGATTAAATTTACAATTGTTAATAGCAGGTTCAACTACGATAGGAAACCTACCTGGTCGAGTCGATAGGATAGGACAGTCTTCTTTACTGAAGGAGATTACAGTTTCTGACCACCTGGATGGCTTGACGGTGATCGGAGACTCAGCGAGGTTGTCCTCCCGCTCCACGGCCTTCAGATATCATCTGGAGTCGTACGAAGAAGATCATCCGAAGATTATATCTACAGTGTGTTGTGGCTCCTGGTACTCCATCTCTTCGTCGCCATCTTTATCCTTCTTGGAGCTAGGTTCTCCAAGTTTTGTTACGGAGGGGAAGGGACCTTTACCTAAGTAGTAATCCTTCAGTTTCTTTTGCTAGGCTCGGCAGGTGCGCAGATCATGCCCTACTGCCTGGTGAAGCGGACATCACTTCTTATTTTTCTTGTAGTCGCTGGTCAGAGCCTTAGCTTTGTTCCAACCAGTGAAGTCTTTTTTGCCCTTGGTAATTTTTTTGGGAATCGTAAGGACTTCCTTGTTGTTGGGCTTGCGATTCTTTTTACCCTTGAGAGACTTCTTGCTTTTCTTATCTTGTTTCTCCAAGCCAGGTTGAGGATTTTTATCTTTTTGATCAATAGCTTCACACCATTCGATCGCTTCACTAGCGGTTGCATACTTGTCTGCCATGTCGAAAAGTTCGACGATCGTTCGTGGAAGATTTATTGCAATATCCTCCATAAATCAGCGATTCCTCAGCCATGCTTTAAAAGCCTGGATGACAGAAGACTCAGCGATCTCTGGGACAGAGTTTCGAATCTGACTGAATCTCTTGATATATTGTTGAAGAGTTTCATTGGTTTTCTGCTTCATTCGATGAAGATCATCCTCCTTCCTAGGACGGTCGTACATCCCTTGAAAGTTGGCGATTAGAGTATCGCAAAGTTGCTCCCAAGTGTAGATAGATCCGACCGGTAGGTTGAGCAACCATGACCGGACAGACCCTTCAAGGATCGTGGGCAAGTAATTTGCCATCACGTTGTCATTACCACCAGCTGCTTTGATGGCGGTAGTATATATTTGAAGAAATTCTAATGGGTTCTAAGTCCCATTGAACTTCTCTATATTGGCTGGTCAAAACCTGTCCGGCCAACGAACAGCTTGGAGCCCTGGTGAGAATGCTCTGTAATACCTCGGCCTACTCGTATGCGGCCCATGTGGCCCATGAGGAGTTGTGTGGTGGGATTAATCCCACATTGCTTGTCTAAAGTGAGTTGTAAGAGTATATAATGCATGTTGGGTCCAAACATAGCACCTCTGGGTTAACCCTTTTACACGAAGTGAGGACGAAAGTGTAAGTGGGGTGCTATGTGTCTGTGAGTCCGCCCAGTGAAATTTGGGCATTGAGCGGATTTTGGGCAGGTGTTACAGATGGTATCAGAGCATCAACCTTCGCTGCATGGACGCGTGCGGGACAGGGGCGCGGGCATATGGCGCATGGCGCGTGTGGTCCCGGAGTGGACACACGGCATGGCATATGTGCCGCACTAAACGCGCGGGCGTGTACCGAGGGGTGGTTACAGGCATTTGCGCGAATGCGGTGTCTTTGGGCGTCAACCCTTAAGGGGGGTGAATGTAATACCTCGGCCTACTCGTATGCGGCCCATGTGGCCCATGAGGAGTTGTGTGGTGGGATTAGTCCCACATTGCTTGTCTAAAGTGAGTTGTAAGAGTATATAATGCCTGTTGGGTCCAAACATAGCACCTCTGGGTTAACCCTTTTACACGAAGCGAGGACGAAAGTGTAAGTGGGGTGCTATGTGTGCGCAGGTCCGCCCCACGGTGGGCTGGGCATTGAGCGGATTTTGGGCCAGGGTGTTACATGCTCGATAGCCTATAATGGAATCATGGCGCCTTTCCTGAAAAGGAGCCGAATTATAGTCAGTTGGGGATCGATTCCTTAGATTTGCATACCTAGGATCTAGTGTTTCAATCCGGTCATGGACGTTATGATAACGTCTTTGACCACCTGTTTGGTTCAGATGATGCCTTAGATCGCCTAAATCAAATAGTCGTTCCTCTTGACGAGAAGGAGGAGTGGCTGCTGTGAAGAGCCGTCTTCCCTCGTGATTTTCTGGTCGGAACCTACAAGGGGGTCTTGGTGTCGATCGGTCCTCCGCTCGACCATGTTGTCCCCTACCGAGAGAGGAGCGCTGGGACGAAGTCATCGTGTGACTTTGCAAGTTCCTTTGCTCCCAATACATTTCTGTACGCTGCATGGTTTGTTGGAGGATCTCCGACACCTGACTTGTAAGCTGAGCATAACCTGGAGTTCCTGTTAAAACATGATCTGGATTATTCAGAATATCCTGAACTCGTTGCATGTTTTGTATTGTTACCGAAGGTCGTGGAAGATTTCCGCTTGCAGTGGGCGTTCGATGAGTTGAGTTTTCTCTCAACCTTCCGGTTGGCCATGTCTGACCCCTTACTCGTGGTGGGGTAGGAACAGGTGAATTAACTCATAGAGGATCGTGCATGGCATCCGTGGCCTCCGGTAGTTGATGCTTGAGTGCCCATACCATTTCCACCAGCAAGTGGTGGTGAGTTCACCTGTGGAGGATCGTGCATGGCATCCGGATTGGTATCTTCGATTGCGTTAACTTCGTGGCGCCAACAGTCTTCCGATGAGCTCTCATTGTAGCTAAGGGAGAGCCTTCTAGAGCTTCGGCAAGGAGCCTCCATGACGGGGAGCGGTTGGAGATTACTGCATCTGGTGGGCTTTGTGGTGGACTTAGCCTGATCCGGCGGATTACCGATTGTATGTTGATTTTCACCATGCCCACTTGGCTTACGATTGGTGATAACTTCATTGATATCCTTACCAAATGTCGGTTGGCCCCCGGAATACGTAGGAGCTGTTGGCGAATACTGGTTGCCCATGACAATATCGAGAGCACATGGACTCTCTGATTGCAGTGCTGGGCTTCCGTTGCCGTTTTTGCCGGTCAGATCAACTGGACTTGTAGAGACGTTCGGACGTTCCGAACTGGTCAGAATGAGCGGTTCCCCTAAGAGCGCCATTGATGGTGGCGGTGAATCCTCATCCATCCGGTCGATTTTGCTAATCTCTACGAATGGCGAGCCGGCGGAGGAGGAGGATGATGACATCCCGTTTTCTTCCATGACACGGATGCATGCGTCTATGTTGAGGTTGGAGTAGTCCGCCAGGTCAACCAGTTTTCCTCATCCTAAGTCAGTGCCTTGTTCGCATGAGTGGTGATGGGGTAAAGAAAGTAGATGAGGAATGCTTGAGCGAAGTAATTTTCAAGAACTCAACACCTTCTTCCCTACGGACGACGCCAGCTGTCGACGATCGAGTCGCCGATCTTACGAAATAAACAGAGAAAAATGGCAAAAAGAGTTTTTAGGAGAGAATGAGACTGCTCTTTATTGCTATGAACTGGATTCTTTACAGGGGGTGCCCTCGACAAGGCGGTAGACTAATCCTAATTACACTGAGCATAAGGCTTGCTATGCTATTGAATCAGGCTTGAAATATAAATCTAATGCCGATTGCTATGCTTTAATCTGATTCTCTTGTTCCTCCGTGCTCCATCTTTAAATAACCATCGAAGATGTGGCAGTTACTCCTAGAGAAGACGCCTGTTGGAAGTGACGCGTCTAGTCGGAGGGTCAGTTACAGTTAGTAAAATAGTAACTGGTCGTCTGTTGATGTCTATGAGACACTCAACCGTATGGTGGTTGTTGTCAGTGTCTTAGGACTATGAAACGTCGCGTGATATGGAGCAAATATGATATGTGTTCCATTCATCACACGGTAATGAATATACTTGGAGTTAAATTCAAATGACTGTTCATTGCTTCTACGAATAGTCATCTGATAGGGGACTGTGCACAATACCTCATCCGACCAGGGTTCCCATTATATAATATCTGGAATCCTTACGACCATAGATATCATTAATCTTATGGGTTATGATCATAAAGACATATGGTTCTTTATTATGTATTAAAGTAATACATAGATATTTTAATCCTCGTAAAGTATATTATTAAGAAAAACATCAGTGAAGCATCTTATAAAAAAAAAAAAAGAATCCAGCGTGCTCTCGTTTCTCATATATTTTGTTGTTGTTTGTCTGAATCTTGAATCTGATAGGTCCTATGGAGCTGGCTCCAGTTGCCGTTGGTGTTTCAGTCTTGAACATTATATCAAAGTTCTTCAACATACCACTCTTAAGCATCACAACCTCATTTGTAGCTGAAGATGTTTGAAGGCTAGATGGCTACCGAACTCTTATGTGCTTAACAGCTTAAGAAACGTATAACGTCTTAGAATTTACGAGCTAACTTTTTCTGCTTTACTTTTGGCAGCTGCAATCGGTGTCATTGAAGCCTCTCGGCTTTGATTCTGGGGTCTGGGATACTTCTCAGCGTTAGGAGTGTCTCACATGTATGTCCAAATGTCATATTGGTGTATTGATGCTATCGCAAATGGCATGCAAAAATAGGAATTATTAACTCTTAATATCCTTCATCCTTTTGTTACGTACACTTACCAGTTACCAGGGGATCGTTTAGATAAAACATAAGAGTAATATACTTCAATTATGGAAGTTGCTTCGGAATATCAGGATATGGGTTGCAGTGACAAAGCGACGAGTCATTGGATATGTCTCAGGTTTTACTGTCTTTTGTAACCTAATATTGCTTAGGATATAGAAATAATTGACTTCAACACTTGCGATGTTAAACATGATTGCTAACCATGCCTGCCATGTGGTTCAGTACTTGTGACGTTATACCTCCTTTAACTTCCCTTCCTTTTTTTTTCTCTGTGTAACAAAATTCAAACCGCACTTTTGTACTATGTATTAAAGGTCATAACCTTTACTAAATTGCTAATCTACTAATTTTTCAAAGCTATTGGTCATGCAGTGTCTCAAGGCTTGGGACTGCAGTAATTTCACGAGTATGATTTCTTTTTTACAATAAAAACGGGTATGGTATCTTGTTGGTTAATGTTCAGGACCCCTCCTTTCGTATAGAGATCATAAAACAATAGGGTCCTCGCATTACAGGTTTTCATAGTACTAAAACTAAACTTCATAAGTTGACTGATTCCGCTGTGCATATTACTTCTACACAAAGTACATTATAACACGGTTTTGGCTTGTGCTTCCATTGCCTTCATAGGTAAAACCAATCTCTGTCCAGTATGGACTTAGCATACCAGAACATGACCAGGAGGGCAGGGTTATTACTTTGGAGTTTGATGATTTTTACTTGGTCAATGCTTATGTCCCAAATTCTGCCAGTGGTTTACGTAGACTAGTAAGACCGATCTTCCTTTTCATTGGTACTATTGCTGTCTGTTTTACTGTTATTGGTTATATCTAATTTTATTTTCTTCCATCTTCATCTTCAGAATTACAAGATAAATAATTGGGATCCATGTTTTGCCCACTATATAAAAGTGAGTCCACTTACCTAGCTCTCCAGTCTCATTTTCCTGTTGACATCGATAAATCATGTGCTACATATTCACTTTATATGATCTATTGCTATGTCTGTATATGATGAATAGTAATATATATAGTATTATGGTTCTTATCTGTGTGCTGGCGAAATTTGTTTGGAGTTGCATTAAAGAAATTCTTCTTTGGGATCGTGTTCCTGTTTCTCTTGATGATCTTCATTTGAATTGGTTGGGTATAAAGGGTGCTAACAATTAACATGTTGACCTATTTAGTTTTGCAGCAGTCGCTTGGACCATTTGGACTGTCAGGAACAAAGGGGCTTTGGAGAGAGTTTTTCCTAAACAACCTACTGCAGTCATTTTCAAAATTATATCTTGTTTGCAGCATTAGCAAATCCTACTCAAAGATCCTGACCGAAGAAAGCTAGCCCAGTTCTTGGTGATGGCGGAGGATTGGTTGCATAACTTCAAGCATCAAACCTCTTTGAGCTGATGTCCACCTTGGAGTTTTTTGCTGTTATCGGTATCGTTAGGACTTTTGGTGTTGTCTGGATTTGTAAGTTGGATATGTGGTGTATGCCTAGGTTTCTGGTTGTTAGCTGTTCTCCCCAGCACTCCTTTCGTTTTTTGTTCTGTCTGTTTGAAGTTTGTAAGACTACTTAATTAGCTTTCTATAAAAACTGGGTTTAACTCCCTTTTGGAAAAAAAATTATGGTTCTTATCTACACTTATGCACCATATCTCATACAACAACTTCACAATGCAATCTTTCAAATATATCTTTGCAATGTAAAACTCATGTATACCTTTTTTGATCTGTAGGAACTGGAGAAATCCAAACCAGCCATTGTTGCTGGTAATCTTAACTATGCTCCTCAGAGTATTCACATTCATAATCCCCCAGTGAGTTATCTTTCATATTTAAACAACTTCTCATTCAAAATCTTTGTCCTTACATTTATACGCTCTACCATTGGTATCGTTGTTTTCTTCATAAATGTCAGTCTACCAAAAATAAATGCCTTTTTTGATGTGCATGGTTACATGACACTTGCATGCTAGTTCACACATTGTCATATTGGTACTTATTCTAAGCTCAGGACAATTTGAAGTCTCAAGATGTATGTGTGGATATATTGTATTGGAATTGGAAACAAAAGTTTGTGTATTCAGCTGCTGAAAATCTAGTTTTTATTTAAAATGGCAATAGTTTTGTTGTATTTATTGTTTCATGGATGTGTATAAGTTATCCTTTTATGCCCCTCCATGTTCACTACCTTTTGCCAGCAGTAACAATCTTGCTGTTGTTGGCTCCTCTCTTGTTTTTTTATGTTTTTTTTTTTTTTGCATTTTTTGTATCTGTGATCGAATTTGGCATGGTTATGCGCATTTTTGTGAAATAGAGTTGAAAGTAGTATGTGAGAGACCTGATGTATTTGCTAGCTATTTCTAGGATCAGTTAGATTTTCTCAAACATGTAAATGACATGTTTCTTTTCATTAAATGTTTGATTGTGCAGCTCGAAATCGACTTAATTATGCGTGACATAAATAACTTAATTTTTAACGGTATTATTCTTAAGTGGTAGGCTGAAATGAACCTTTAGTGTTCTTTTCGTTATCATATACTATTGTCTCTGATCTTTCTTCAAGTTTTCTTTTCAACGTTCTTCTCCTGTACTGCAGAGTATTTTTTAATGCATATACATAAGTAGAATAGTCCATAATGTCTAGAAAATCATTTTACAACCAATGTGGTATCCTATCTGAACATGCTTTACTAGCTAGCTGATTACTCTACAGTACTTCATAGCTTGCACAATATTGTTAGTCAGATCAACTCAGGTCAAGAAAGTATATGAAATAGCATCATGTCTAACAAAATGTAATAGTTGTGAAATGTGGTTCTTGAAAATGAATCATACTCATATATTCATATACATAAATATATATGCTTTCAACATTAAAAAATTTCCTTAACCTTGTGGCTAACTAATAAGAGATATGGTGCATGCTTTCTTGTTGACACTGTTGTCATCAATCCTCCCTTTGGGACAAAAAAAAAAGGAAAGGGCCAGATATGGAATTCCTTTCTATGGGCTTGAAGGTCAGAGTAGAAGTTTGCTATAACAATTTTATTGAAAGATTATGCCATTCATTTCATGTTTTAAAATTTTAAATTCTATTTACTATGCACAGGTTGCCTCTCAGGCTATCTATTCTCTACACAAGACTTCTACAAGAGAAGTAAGTTTTTCCTCAAGAATTACAAATATAGCTTATTCGAGTGGCTCTCTTTGATTTTATTTGATTCTGCAGGAGATTTTTTTAATGTTTTCTTTACAGAGAACATTGTATTGCTCAAAAGAATTAATCAACTCTACGCACAATGATCTTAACCATATTAGCTTAACAAACTACTACTGCTAATTGTGCCACACGAAACACCATACAAATAGCTTTGAAATATCATCTATTCAATGGGCGGACGCAGCGTAGTGCGTCTTACCATCTAGTAGGAAATTAAGACTGATAACAAAGAGTGGATGGGACGATCCTGGTATGTAAAGCACTGCACGAGGGGAGTTTGGTAGCTAGGAGCATTCATTCTTGGGTATCAGTAATATATACTTCACATCAGAGCTTTTACTACTGCTAGTGTGTATGTATGCTAATGCTAATAATTTGTACTAATAAAGATTTGAGTGTTTAATGGTGTCCGGATGAATTGATAGCTTCCTTTGTTCCCAATCCTAATTCAAGAAAAATGCAATCGCAGTGCTCGAACCCAAACACGACTTAGGCGGAGCTTTTGAGAAGCGAAGCCCTCGTTATCTTGAGAAGCGAAGCCGCCCACTTCCGTGGCTTTTGCGGGTGTAAGTTCAAGTTCCATTAATTTAGTTTTATTGATTAACGACAAATATATATGTAAGACTAACATGTTTGTTGCTAATTATATTATTTAGTCTTAGTTGGATGAAAAGGTGAAAATCATAGAGGTATGCATTCAGCATCATATTCTTATATCTTGTTGCATTTCTCAGATCCAAAATATAGGTTGAACTCCGCTAAAAGTTTAACTTGAATATGTGCATATGTTTTTATTACACATTCGTGTATGCATACATTTAGGAGGAGTTCACTCTATGGTTTGTGGTTTCATTAGTATTGATCCATATTTTTTTAGCCACATATATTGAGAATCTCTACTTTGAAATATGTCCTTTGAGTAGATAACACTTGTGTAGTTCTTATATACTTATATTGCTTTATATCCAATTAATGACAACAATGTTTTAAGGGACTAACGTGTGTGCTAAGATGTTTTTAAAGGCTTAGTTCCAGATTATGGATGACAACATAAAAATGACAATGCAAAGACAATAGAGGGATTATGGCTAGTAGCTTGAAGGTTTATTATGTGTCATCCTGATCAACTAAGAATCATGCATTGCATTTAGAATTGCTTCTGGAAAAAAGTTCAGTAAAAACAGTATGACCGCATCTGAGAAACGATAATACCGCAGTGCGGTATGACCGAATTCTAGTTGACAGTACGTAAATTCCAGATAGCGTGTTTTTGGGAGTTTTCCTCCCTTAAAAATCAGTAGTACCGATTGAGCCATGCGGTAGTACCGGACCTTGTGAGTGCGGTAGTACCACACCTTCTTGCAACGGCTAGTTCAGAAGCGTTTAATGCAGGTATATTTTGGTAATTAATGACAATCAGGTATATTTTGGCACCACACTTTGGATGACATAATGAGTTGATCATCATCAAGTCAAGGTTCAAGAAGAGGATGCATCATATGTTGGTGTATATCAAGATCTTGAAGAGGAGATGATCATGAGTTGATCATCAAGTCAAGAGAAAACCCGTCATATGTTGATGGAGGGCACGTGAAAGATGCATCATGGGTTGATGCATATCAAGACAATGACCCGGACTTAAAGTGAAGATGTGAGTTATCAATCTTTAAAAGGATGCTCAAAGCAAAGGTATAACTAGTTAGGGATAATGATGTGTTTCTAGTCTTTTATCGGTCTTGGTGTTTGGTTAGAAGGCCGGATTGCTAATATAGGATTGCCGTACTATTAAGAGGGGTCTCGTTTAGTACCTTGAGTTTCATCATGTGTTGATAGCTCAATCTCGCTTGCTCTAGCTCTCCATGGCATGATGCTATTATTTGCGAATGCGTTTTGCAAATAACTGAGGCTCATGCGTCTAATCTTTGTAGCATGTGACTGTACTTTGCAAATGTGTTTTGCAAATAGTTGAAGTCCATGTATCTACTCCTTGTGGTATGATCTAAGTTTGCAAATTGTTGGAACTCATGCATTTTTGCTTGACATGGTCTAAGATTGCTTGTTGCTATTTCTTTGGACTTAGACATGGTAGTGACTGTTTGGATTTCTTGTACTTTCTGTATTAATCTGATTTGAATAGGTGGGTTGTGTGGCCCTCTGAATAAGCTTTCCTTAGAGTCCAAGATTACTCAATTCCGACATCGAGTCAAAAAGTTATAACATTTTTTTGAGTGTCGTCTGTGCTGAAAATTAACTGCGGTAGTACTGCCCTTAGATGCGATATGACCGCCAAACGGTAGTACCAGCCCCTATGAGTACGGTAGACCGTACTAACACTTTAACAGCTAGTTTTTGTGCATTTCACGCACTCGTTCCAACCGTTGAATAGTGAGTGCAATAGTACCGGTTTTATACAATGGTACTACCACATCTGCTGGTTTTTTTTTTCCAGAGTTTCTCCCCCCAACGGTTAGTTTTTGTGGTGTGGGCTATAAATACACATCTTGGCTGGTTGGGAGGCATCCTTTGGCACTCCACTTCATTCTCTTGAGCTAGTATGAGCTTCTCCTCTCAATTGTACATGTGTTGCGCCTTGTGAGCAAGGAGAGATGTCTCTAGTTGCATGTGTTGCATCTAGAGTTTGATTTCGTATCCACTTGAGCTTGTGCATTCGTTGCATGTGGTGAGAGTCAAGCAAGGAGCTTGACTTATTACTCTTGGTGTTTGCCGACACCTAGATAGCGTGAAGGCATCGTGGTCCGGTGATCTTCTCAAGAAGCTTGTGAGAAGGCCTGACGTGTTGTGAGTGGTTTTGTGCTCACCATCTCCAGAGTGGAGGAAGAGCAACCCTAAGTGGATTGAGGTGTTGGTTCAAGTTGTGAGCCGGTCCAGTTCGTTTGGACTTACTTCGGAGGTGTTGGCTTAATTCGTGTTGCCGGTCCAATTCGTTTGGGCTTACCTCAACGTAGATTAGGAGAGATCGGCAAGTCTCCGAACACCACGGTAAAACATCTTTGTGTCATTGTGATTTGTTCTCTTGTGTTTTACTTTGTGCAATTTACATTCATAGAATTAAATTGCTTACATGTCTTTGTATGTTTGCTATCATTGTCAATAGTCTTAGCTTGTTGGTGCACATAGTCAAAACTAGTTGATATGAGTCTTAATTGAGTAAAACCGAATTGATTCACATTTCCACGTAAAACTCAGTTTTAGACAAGCGAAATTTAAAACCGCATATTCACTCCCCCTCTAGTCGGCCTCCTCAATCTTACAGCGGGAGGGGGTTTCATGTTTGCCATTCAAAGTTGTGATTAGTAGATAATAACATTTGCTTGAGATCCGATCAATTTGGTCAGGTTCATTTTGTATGTGCATGTGGAGTACCATTTAATTTCAGAACATGTTTCAGATTTTCCTTAAAATTCTTGTTCAAGTGATTCCTTCCTACTTATGCATATTGAATTGTTGGATGCAAAATTAACATGGATAATTTTCAGTGTAAAATACTAGCATTACTTTGTGACAAAATTACAGAATTGTCATTTGCCATAGGTTCTCTAGTTATGTATAAAATATATTCCAATGGATAAATCCATCTCTGTAACATGGATACTATACATTTTAGATATTGTTGATTCAACTTATGATGCGCTATTTTCTGTTTTGCAGTTTAAGGTTTAGCTGGCTAATCATGGTATCGAGGTTCTCACTCAGCGGTCACTGCAATATTAGTGCCAGAGACCTTCTCAATGATGAGAGAGCTGCTTACTATCACTGAGATCTCTATCTGGTAGTTGAGGTGCATGGAACTCACTGAGTCAGCTTATTAGTGTAGTGTCGCAGTTCATGTACATAAGTCTCGTGTGCTCATGTTGATATTTTAGTGATGACTGATGAGTGTATGGGACTTGCAAACTGGGGAGTGTTGAGATGTATTCCTTGGACAATGATAAATAAAACTCTTATTGACAACATTTGTTTTCTGATGAAAAGGTGATCATATATACATAAGATTACTTGAGTGCATTTGTAACGAGCGTATCTTGGTATGTTCATCTGTCCATTTTTTATCATGTAAATGTTCCATTTTAATTATTTTCCCATCTTATTCATGTTTAATGCTTAAAATTACATTTGTATGTGAACATGCAATCATGTAAATGTTCCATTTTAATTTTCCCCCCATCTTATTCATGTTTAATGCTCAAAATTGCATATTTGTATGTGAACATGCAAAAAAAAGTCAAATCCACTCTTAATGTCCCTTAAATTAAAGACCTTAATCGGCATTAAATAAGTCATCGTTTGTTTTAGGAGTATTTTAGACATTTTTTTGACTCAAACATCCGGTTAACCCAACTTTTTCAAAAATGTGAGATTGCCAACCACCAAGCTTTTTCAGATCAGCCGCCCAACCAAAAAAAACATTTTTTTTCCAGCCAAACAGGGCCTAAGTCCGTTGGCAATGAAGCTGATAAAAACAAAGAATCAGGAAGATCAGATTTGTCAAACAAATTGAGCTGATTCGACTAAGCCTAGCACCAAACTTAAACCGTAGTGCTGCAAATTCGTCCTGCGACAAACCTTCTGAAGTGGTTACAGCCAGGAAATGACCCAAATTAATAAGAATTTCCACACTGCGATTGAGAGCTAACACATTGGCAATGGATAGTGGTAGGCTCCAACTCAAGTTTCTTCGATCTTCTACCTGTTACCAGTTACCACCAGTGGAAGAGAACAGCCAGTGGCAGCTTATTTCCTGATGGTTCCCATTCTCATGAAATTTACTAAGGCATTATCTTTACTGCAGGTTACTACTACCTCTTTCCCCTCCATTGTGCATTCCAGTTACTGGCCTAGTCATGATTGTGGGGGAGGGAAGGCGAGGAGTAAGAAAGTGGTGTTAAATTGTGAGACCTTGTGTCTTATAACAGATAGGTAAGGTAGCTGTTGACCTATTGTTATTGGTGTCGTGACTGGTGAGTCATAGAATCAGAGTGCTTTTGTGTGAATGTGGTGTTAACTGGTGTGTTTCTTTTCGGCGTGGGACGGATGTTATAAGTTTTAAACTTCATTCCTCTCTTTAGTGAATGTGCAGAGCTCCTGCGGTCCATTTCAAAGAAGAAAAAGATAGGTAGGCCGGAGTATTCATCTTGCATTCACTCTTCTTATTCTTCTTTTTAAAAAAAAAACTCGCATTCATCGATGTGGGTAGTTTTTTTTTTGTTAGTGATGTTTGTGTCACTTGAAGAAATTAATTCTCACTGAACATATATATTGTCTAATTTTTGAACACATAGCTTGTTCGGAAGATCTTCAGCATCTATAGCCCTTGAATCGATGTTTCTGCACACAAAGGGTTGGTGCTACTTGATGCGAATGCGACATGGTCTAAATTGTCTCAATTTTTTTCTGAATTTTTTTTATTAATTAACCCTTTTTAAAATTTTATTTTAAAGTTAATCCCGGCACACTTTATTTCCAATTCTGACTTCTTTGGTCACGCCACTACCTGTGACGTGATAGTGTTGTTTGGTCACGCTACGACCAGTGGCGTGACAAAAAGTGCTATTTAGCGGACTTATTCTACCGTGTGACAGCGTTGTTTTGTCACGCCACTGATGATGACCTAACCAAAGAGGTCAGAATTGGAAATAAAGTGCGTCGGGGATTAACTTTAAAATAAAAATTAATAAAAATGTTAATTAATAAAAAAAGTTCTTTTTTTTCTAGTCGGATTGGCTAGCTATATGCAAATTAAGGTCGATCAATGGATGGCCAAATGAGCCACTTAATTTGGAACTTGATATGCTGGTATGATTGGCGACCCAGGTATTACTTACGAGTTATATACGAGCACCACTACTAGTTTGCATACTTGTGTTTCTAAAAAAACTAGCCTGTATGTATACAGACATTTATCAGTGAACATGAGCAGGGTTTTCGATTTCGCTTGAGGAAAACTTTGGGGGGTGAGCGAAATTGCCGAAATTTCAAAATTTCTGTAATTTCGAATTTCAACTCAGGCAAATGGCCGAAATTGGCATTCAAATTTGACTGAATTTCATCAAAAAAATTAACGAATTTTGAATTCTGTGAATTCATGTGCAACCGAAATTTTTTGATCGAAAGGGCAAAATTTCGAGCTTCAGCGAAATGTACGAAATTTCGCGAAATTTGGAACCCTGATCATGAGTCATGACTACTTGAATAGCATGGTAGGCACGGTGGGTGGCAAGACGCACGCAAGCACGAATAGTGCTTGCGCGTTGTGCACTCAAGACAGCACAAGCAACGCCGGCCAAGACGCCAAAGACGCAGGCAGCAAAGAAGGAGGCAGAGGTGGAGCCTAGAGGGGAGGCCCAGAGCAGAGCCGGCGGCGCCAAGTCTTGCCGCCGGAGGCCGAGCCGAGGAGGAGGCGTCATGAGCGGAGGGAGGAGGAGACGAGCAGACGGCGGCGGCGCGGTGCAGTCTTTGCACGGACCAAGCGACGGAGGAGGAGGCGGAGGCGGCAGCAATGTCGTCGGCCAGCGGGAGACGAGGAGGCGGCGGGTCGACGACGCTGGGCATGGGAGGCGAGGAGGAGCGAGGTCGACGACGCGGGCGGGAGGCGAGGAGGCGGCGAGGTCATCTCGGCATGGCCAGGGAGGCGAGGAAGAGGAGGTGGAGTGCCCGCCAAGGGAGGCGAGGAGCCAAAGGGGTCGTCGAGGCGCCTGGCCAAGACAGGTGAGGCCGGCCGGCATTGGGAAGGAGTGGGGGGACGGGTCACACGGACGGGGAGGGGGGAGATAGACAGGCGGCCGGGCCGTGTCGTGCCCGTGGGCCGTGCCCGGCCCGGCACGGCCCGAAAATTTCAACTGTTGGAGACTTTTTTTTACCGTTTTTTATTGTTGGGGGCTTAAAAAATTGAAAAAAAATCCTAAATTTTTCTATAAATAGGCACCATACCCCCCCCTCATTCAGCACCCCTTCATTCTCCATTCTCTCTTTGAAATTGTGTTGTGCAAATTCAAATCCGTGTTGAGCTCATTTGGCAAAATTCAAAAAAATTGTGCCAAAAATTGGAAATTTCAATTTTCGTTAGCAAGTCAGCAAAAGAGGTACAATACTATTTTTGTAATACTTTTATTGTTAATTATTGTTATGCTAAGATTAAAGTAGTAATAGTGTTAGTTTCGATTTTACAATTTTCATTATGGACAGTCCTTACGACAGCTTTGCTCTTAGTGAGTTCGGACTTTCATCGGACGAAATTGCATCTATGGAGACGGCTGCGGCTAGCTCAAACCAACCGGAGGTTTCACCGGAGGAGTAAGGTGGAGTTCCGTCATCAGCGTCCACGTCAGCATCAAGCTCAACGGCAACCGAAGCAAAGAGGTCGAGGCCGTCTACATCGGGAGTGTGGGAGAATTTCGACAGAACAACCAGGCAAGACGCAGCGGGAAATGAGGTACCATATGCTATTTGTAAAATTTGTCGCCATGAATTGCCTGCAAAGTCTATAGGTGGAACGGGGCACTTGCTTAGACATGCTACAAGGTGTCGAACCAAGCAAGGATTGGCGATGAGGCAGACACAGCTGCAATACAACCCCGATGGTACGGTATCTAGCTGGGACTACGATCCTTAGGTAGCCCGCCAATATCTCTGTCGTTTAATTGCTTCTAAGGATTTACCGTTAGGTTTTGGCGAGTCTGCTTCTTTCCAAAATTACATTAGGACTGCGCATAACCCTAGATTTACTTCCGTTTCTGGACAGACAATAACTAGGGATCTAGTGAAATACTATAATGAATGTCGTAATAAAATAAAGGAACAATTTAGTACGTGCACATTTTCGGTGGCTCTAACCTCGGATATATGGAGTGGTCGGGCTAGGGAGGATTACCTTAGTGTAGTTGCGCATTATATTAATGACGACTGGGTAATGGAGAAAAAGATTATAAGTTTGAAATTAATTGATGTAGCACACACGGGGGAGAATATTGTGAACTGTCTTATCAAAGTCGTGGAAGACTTTGGTCTTACAGACAAAATATTCGCAATTACTTTAGACAGCGCCGCTTCAAACTCTAGAGCCGTGGACATTCTTACTCCAGTGTTGAGTACATATGCCGATTCCTTCCTACTACATCAACGATGCACTTGTCATATTATCAGCCTTATAGTCAAATGTGGTTTGAAGAGGTTGAGTCCGTATATTAAAGCTTTTCGTGATGCGATTTCTTTCTTGAATAATTCTAACGTAAGAATAGCACAATATAATAACTTCTGCAGGGCGATGGGTGTACATCCAAGAAAGTTCGGTTTGGACATGCCGGTAAGGTGGAACTCTACTTACCTCATGCTTAAGAATCTTTTACCATATAAGAGCACTTTTTCTGTATTTATTCAAACGCACTATCCTAGCAATAATGGTACTATGCTATTAATTGAGCAACATTGGTTCGTTGCTGAGAAGGTATTGTCGTTTTTAGAAAAATTTTATGAGGCAATTGTTGCTTTGTCCGCTGTCTACTATCCAACATCTCCTATCATTGTGCATACTATTTTACGGATTGCTACTCAATTGAAAATGTTTGAAAATGACATAGTTTCTACGATCTTTGTTGTTTCCATGAAATCTGAATACCTTAAATATTGGAGAGAAATCCCTTACCTATATGCATTTGTATTTCTTTTAGATCCTAGGGCTAAAATTGATGCATTTGGTACTATACTTGATCTTCTTAGTGGTGCTACGGGGCTAGACTATACTGACTATTTTACAGAAGTTCGTTCTCGGTTATACGAGGTTTACCAAAGCTATGAAAATAAGTTCTGGGGAGTCCGTTCGCAACGACCTCTAGTAGCCCCCACCTCAAGTGGGAAGACAAATATGTGGGGCGCGATCTTTGATGCCTCTTCCTCTAGGTCCAGGTCCAGGGGTTCTTCTTCTTCTTTTACACCAACGCCTGCTCAGCCAAGACCCACAAGGAGCGGAGAACTATCCACCTATCTGGACAGCGATATGGTGGATTTCAACTCAGAAGGCTTCGACATATTGCAATGGTGGCAAGCCCATAAGTTAACATATCCCGTGCTATCCATACTTGCACGTGATGTGTTAACTGTTCTTGTCTCTACGGTTTCCTCCGAGTCTGCTTTCAGTCTTTCTAGAAGGATATTGGAGGAGAGAAGAACAAGTCTCACAAGTGAGATGGTAGAAATCCTTCTAACTGTGAAGGATTGGGAACAAGTTGATTCACGAACACAACACTCTGTGAAAAATCCAGAATTGTCGGAGGTGTTCGAAAATCTATACTTAGACAATGACACCGACACATAGAACAAAGATGTATCATGTATGTAGAATTGTAGAGCTATAGGTTGTACTCTTTTTCCTTTGGCAAGGTTTTCTCATTTTGAGTTTTTACTTGGAAAGGTTTTAACGAGGCAGCCAGTTGGACATCAATAAAGCTCTTTATTACATTTTCAATATGATTGTCTCAATTTTTTTAATTTTCATGTCTACTTCTGAATTCTACACATTTTTCTATTTTTTTCTGGATTTTTTCGGATTTTTTTTGTTCTGATGGGCCAAACGGGCCACATCTGGCTCGACGGGCCAAACGGGCTCCTGCCGGCCCGTCACGGCACAAATACCCGTCGGGCCGTGCCTGGGTCGCCACCCCAGCCCGTGGGTCGGCCCGACACGGCACGAATAGTACACGGGCCGGAACTGGCCATGCCTAAATGGGCCATGTCGTGCTGGGCTGGACGACCTATTTGGTCAGGTCTACGCTCCACAGAAAAAATCATAATAAATTCGGGTTCAATTCATCATACAAGAATAAGTGCAAATCTCAAAGCATATCGGACGGATGAAAATTCGACTATTTTGAACAAAAAAAAACAATCGAATGTTGTTTAGTAAAAAACTGTACAAATATACCTTGTAGGCTGTAGGAGAAAACAGGAGTCTTATTGTAAACAGCCCTACCTGTAACTTCCTTATACAGTGATATTCGACTTCGTGCATCCTTAGTTTTTTTTTCGTAACGAATTTTTCACGTAAAATTCATCACTTATTCTCTCAATTATCTTCTATTTTACCGTACACGCATATAATTTCTATTTTTCAGAGAAACAAAAAGACGCCTCAACTTTTCATTCGAGCCCATTGACACCGTTTGACACGTGCAACGTTTTTGGAATTATTACGTATTTAACATGACCAAATCGCTTGGCGAACTAGACCATGTTAGTTGCTCTGAAGAGCCTTTCCAGTGCAGCCGGTGCAGATCGATGAAGCAGGTGCTCTGCTGCTAGCTGCTCACCTCATGCTCATGGTCCATCGTCTTCAATGTCCGTGATGTAACATCGCCGGCGACGAGCGGAAGCAACTCTCGCCGGCCAACGACCATGGTCAGCCCAATTCGTAGAGCAAGGAAGTACAAAGACGAAAGCTGCAATGTTGAGGTGCATGGTGGACTTGTTTGACGGAACGGTGTAGATCCACGCATGTGCTGGCACAACGTGCCACGTGGGCGCTGACTAGGCTAAAAGAGGTGATGTGGCATTGAGGTGGATGCCATGTGGCACCACGTGGACAACCACGTCAACCCCGAGCGGCAGTGGCGCACGGAACCCCAAGGTTCTGGCGAACGACGGCGATCAAATCAGCGATGAGGGTACCAAAATGAAGAGGACATCAAGGCGAATGGTCTTGACGACGGTGGGGGCTCCGGTGATCCTCCGACTATGTTGAGGGGCGCCCGAAGTAGAACGTGGAACGGCCATGTCAACGATGCGGTCGATGGCAGCGAGGCGTCGACGACGGCGGCAGAATCGGCGAAGAGAAGGCTTGCGGCCGACGAGCTTCAAAGACGAAATTCGGCGACTAGAGGCGATGAAGGGCGGTATGGTTTGCAGTGCTGAGATGAGGAGGTAGAGATGGTCCTAGGGCGCCCTTTTATAGTGTGAGGGAGTGGACGAATCGGCGTATCGCCGTTGGACTGTTGGAGTCTATTTCGGTTGCACGACAAACTCGGAGTCCGGCGACAATACGGAGAGGATAAGAACTTGATTCGATTGCGGAGAGATAAGGGGATAAGATTGGCGTCGAGAGCAAGGGAAAATCGGGTTGTTTTGCCCGTTTTCGGGAAAAGCTTCAAAAGGCCAACAATGGCGCTGTCAGTGCTGGCGAGAGGAGGAAGAAAGGAGAAGGTGGAAGATGACCTGTCAAGTGAGCCCTCAACGTCAGAGAGAGGAGAGAAACATATAAAATAGGGAGGCACTAACATGCGAGACCCGCATGTCAATGGGGGCAGAGAGGGAAGGAGCGCAGGCTAGGCTGGGCGCGCGGGAAAACAGGTATTGGGCCAGAGAGATTCGGCCCAAAGGAATTTCCGAGATTTTAAATATTTTTTTTTATCTTAGAAATACTAGAAAATCCAAATGGCAAATTAAAATTAGCTAATGAACTTGAAAAAATTTCAGAAAAATCTGAAAAATACTTCCAAGCACAAAGAACTCAAATAAAATAGTTTTGAAATTAATTGATGTTCATATTAGTCACATTAAATTGTTTTGAAATTTGAAAGTCCATTTAAGCTTGATCAAATTCAAATAAAATTTGGTGAGTTTTCCTGAGGGACTAAACTACTGAACAGGTTTTGAAATTCAAAAAATTGGGACGTTATAGATGCTGTCCTTGGTCGCATTCATGTAGTCACACAAGAACTTTGATCCCTCGTTGATAGAGCTCGTCGACACCATGCGGGACGGCAGGGTCCCTCACAACGCGATGATGAATGTTTTGTCGGAGATGCACGCGGGCAACATAACATACCATTCACTGCGTGTGATCTAGAAAACAAGTTTTTACTGTGTCCCATCATTGTTTTTACTTGTATAATCGTGACGAATTACCATTCTTTCCTTATTCACGTTATTACTGTTTTGTTGGTGTATATTTGCCGTTACTTACCGTTCATTGTACTGACTAACCTAGGAAGGCTGTGAATACACACGCTGATCACATTGATGATGTGAACAAGCTGACGGCTTTCTTCAAAGAGTGTTAGTCGTAGAAAGATAAGTTCTACTACGGCATACAGGTGGATGACGACGATATTGTGAAAAACGTCTTTTGGAACCACACGAGCTGCCACGCGGAATACACTGACTTCAGAGATGTTGTCACGTTCGACACTACCTACAGAACGAACCGGTATGAGATGCCTCTGGCTATATTTATTGGCTCCAACCACCATTTGTAGAACACTATGTTCGGGGTCGCGCTGCTCCACGATGAGAAGGCAACATCCTTCGACTGGCTGTTCAGGATGTTCCAGAGTTGCATGGATGGCAAGGAACCCATCTGCATGCTAACCAATGATTCACATACCGTTTCTGACCTATTATTGCATATTGCTATCAAATTTACTGTCTATCGCACATGTGTTTTACTGTGTTTTCTGTATCTGGCCCGAATGTATCCACCCACCGTTTTGCTCCAGAGCAGGTGAGACCGGGTGACTCTGGTCCTCTCCTGTGGGCGCTCGAGGATGACGACATCGGCAGCATGGGCGAGCAGCTCTGGCGCGCTACAGGGCGGAGGTGACGAGCTGCGCGAGGTGGAAGAAAGAGTCTGACGTGCGAGCCCAGCACGTCAATGAGAGGGAAGCGAGGTGCTAGCGTGGGTTGTAGTGGCGCGCAAGAGAAGATGGGGCTGTGGCAGTTTCAGCCCATTGGCTCGGCGGGAATTCAAATCAAGCTTTGAATTTTCAAACTGGCTGAAAGGTTTTTGAATGTTTAAAATTAACATACGGGCTTTAAAATTTATGAAAATTTTTGTGGACGCTCCTGACACAGTATAGTTTATTGTATTTTTTTTCTAGAATTTTATGTGTTCTGTATTTTTCTCGAAAGTTTTTTCAAGCTGCTATTTGAATGTAATTTCAATATTTGATTTATGCAAACTTCAAAAACATGCTCAAAATATATTTCCTACATATTAACATGCTAAATTTTATTTCCTCACTTATTTCTAATACACTTACCCAAAATTGGGATTTTTGGGATGTTACAGTCGCCAAAAAACACAAGCAAATCTTGCATGTTCGACATTACTTAAAGCCACAACAACCCAATTTATTTGTTAGGAGCAATTCTTCGTTCTTTACTATATATAATCAAATAAACGGGTCGTACTATTTAGTCTACATTTTCCTACCTCCCAAAATAACTACACTTCGGTAATTCTTATGTACATATTTAACCTAATCAATGCATAAAAAAAACTACTTTTTTTGGGAAAAAAAACTAGTAATCCTTACGACTAAATTATTTGGGCTAACTAACCGTGGCTAGTTAATTACGACTAAATTCATTCTGACTAATTAATTAAGAATATTTAACTACTACTAATTAATTATGATAATTACGACAACTTAATTATGACTAATTATATGTGACTAATTAATTACAAATAAATTAATTACAACTAGATAATTAGAGCAGGGACGTCCAGGCTAGGGACATGCGGATGAGGGAAGTCCCGTCCCATGGGCACGGACTTGACATATGTTTCCTGCCGGCGAGTCCACGGTGCTATTTTTTGGCTTTGATCTCTGGAGAGGTCTAGATTTGTTATTTCATGTGTAAACAGTGTTATACTATTCTTGCTTGCTTTTTGGTAGAGGGTAGGCAGGCCAAGGCATAAACAAGACGATCGATATATATATATATAGCTAGCTACATAGAAATTTAAAAAACCAGCTGAGGATTTTGGTTGAATTCAGCTTCAAAAAATAAAAGGCTAAACTCGATCGGTGCCTGATTTCGTGAAAATGCATGACTACCTCCCACCAAAAAAAGCATCTGATTAACTAGTAGTTGACGACTTGGTCTCGATCGTGACCGTCCGCGTCTAAATTGATGTCGTGTGCTGTGTACACTAAGTCACTGACTAATTCGAACAGCCGAGACCAATTCGATCTAAATACTTATGGCTTAACCATAACCCAATACGTCAATGATATAATAATATTTCAACTCAAGCCCTCCGTCAGATGTATGCGGCACGTGCGCAATTCATATGTGAATCTATGGGTTTGTTTGGATTGAGATTTGGGTTCTATCCCTGAAAAAAAATTGGTGTCTAGAGATAGCCTGAAAAATAGATAATTTTTGCTTGGCTAGGCAAGTCTGGAAACGTGGTGTTTGGTTGAAGATCTGGTCCTAGAGAAAATATAAAGTTAAAAAATAACGTCTTGAAATGGTTTGGAAATAAGTAGCATGAAAACGGTTCATTAACTAATGAAAATAATTTATTAACTAGCTTCTAATCTTAATTAGCTATTTCTAACCTCAATTAGCACAACGCACGCGCGAGCCTGGGAGCCAGGGCGCTGAAAATCGACACCTAAACTTAGCTTCTATGCCTGCCAGGCGTATATAGTCAGACCTCTAACCAAGCAGCCTCCGGCAGCTCTCTGGGAAGGGCTCTGGTTAGGCAATCTTCCACGGCACTCCATCCATATAATCTCAGAAAATACAAATCATTTTTCGATAAGTTGCAGGTCGGTTGCACGACCCGGCCCACAGCTGTGCTTGCATGAAATATGTGGTCGGTATTGTCTTTTTCACGACGTAGCACGCTACAGCCAGCAACTGAACATACACACACTTTTCCAAGCTACTCCTACCAAACAGTGTCAGCTTAACTAGCTTTGGTGAAAAGCAACGCGTGATATCGATCGATCCATTTACTAGCTAGCTAGGGAGGAGATGCGAGGAACGCAGGCACATATAGTAAGAACATCTCCTGCAAGCATGCGATGCAATTAACAACTCCGATTAGCATTAGCTGCTGGGTCAAACACCACCATTTTTTTTTGGTGTGTGTGAAAAGTTTTCCCCAATTCTTGCGCTGAAACCAGCTAGCTTGGACAACCAGGCCAGGGCACACAAACCAACCAATCGATGATCGATGCACATGCATGGTGTAGTGCCATGTGGGGAGCGGTGATTAAACTACAGCTAGCTAATCTGAAACGTCGTGTGAATGCGGTCGATCGATGGTGGCCTTGCCGTACCGTGTCAAGAATTCTTCCAAAGCGTTGTTTATACCAGTACTCTGCTAGTAGTTTTAAATTTGAAGAACAGAAGCAAGCGGCGCCGAAGCCGATTCATCTGTGGCAAAAAAAAAGGGGGGTTCTGTTTAATTGATGGGTTTCCTCCTCTGCAGTAGAGTATAATTAGCATCTGCAGGCAGACCGGCGTTTTGAGAAGTAGTTTGTGCAGTAGTGTGTAGTACTTACTTTGTTGGAACCGGCGACGGCTCCTAGCGTGCGAATCCCACGTGTCTCTTGTGTCAGTGGTGCTGCAGGTCTGTTTGGTGCTAGCATTACCATCTCCCCCCGGTAATGAGAACAGGTGGCGGGGACTAGCTTCCCTTTAATTTCTGTAAGACTCTTTGTAGAACTTGGTTTATATTAATAGAAATCGGAAGAAATCCTTTATCAAAACAAAAAATGACATCATTTTGAACGCCGTTTCATATATGCTTGCTGGCTGCTGCTTTGGGACCGGGGAGCATGCATGAATTTTACGGCTAATGGTCCATACCAGGGATAAAAGAATCGGGTGACAGCAGAATCCCAGTTGCTGGTCAGGAATGGTAACCAACAATCGGGAACGATAACCGGTCAGTTACCGATTTTCCTGGCCAGCAACACGGATGAAATTCACTTAGATTTAATTAAAAATCAGTCAAAATTTAAAATTTAGAATTTGAATTTGCAAAAACCGGTCAAGATTGTGTATCCCGAACCCCAACCGTGTTTTTTTTTCCTGGTCCATTCTAGTTATGTGAGACCCAGATACTCTGCAATACTGTGAGGGATCTTTGCAGGAACAATAATTATTTCTAGTTGTACGAATAGTGACCTACAGCAGTATCGCAACACTGTACTATAGATTACAGAAGTAAATCACGTACAAAACACTGTAGGTACAGTACTGTAGCAGAGCACTATTTGGGTTGCCCTGCACCAAACATCGATCTCATCGGTTCCATTCCCTCGGACGGCCGAGGAGTGTGAAGTGCATCTCTAATAGTGTATTTATGGTTGTCTTTTAGTTATGCTATGTCAACAAAATTCTACGTGGAGGAGAATAGGAGAGAGAACACATATCATCTCTTTCTGAAGAGACTGTCGTGCACGCGAAACAAGATATGATACATTAATCTACTCTAGTTGATATGTAGGCCCGTTTCTAAGAAAAATTATAAAATATCAATATTGCAGAGTGTACTAGAGACTATCTATTAGAGATGTTGTCTCTAAAAATAACGTACCATATATGAAAGATAAAATTATCTCTAACTATTAGAGGTGACCTAATGCAGAGGACACCGTGTCTCCGCGTTGATCCAGTTATGTGCCATTGAGGATTGAGCTGGCTTGCAACAAAACTGGAGTATCAATTGCGAAACAAATGGAATGCTAATCAACAGGTAGCAGTACGTGCTAGCCGTTTGTTTCTGAATCTGAATTACGATGGACTGCACTGCACTACTGCAGGGTGCAGGCTGAGGATGCTTTTCACGCTAGCTAGTAGTACTAGCCCGTCCTAGGTTCAGCAGTCGGGCCCAGGGATGAACGGTATGAATCCTACCGACGTACTCGGACTTGAAAACGACTTGCAGCTTGTGCTGTAATTTATACGAGGATTTGGTCTGTGTGAAGACTGAGAGAGTACCTGGATTCATCTGCTTAGTCAAAAAAGGCTCATCACTGACAGTGATACTCTAACAGCTCATTCAACTTCCTGGAGTTCTGTATTTATTTTTCTTCAAAGAAAAGGGAGAAAGAAGGAAATTTCAGCTTTTGAAATGGTAAAAACCTCCTAAATGCCCAAGGAAATTACTCCATTGTACTTGTAGGACTAGCTGCTGAAACGAGGCATCTTGATGAAAACCCTTTTCTTCCTGTGTTCTCCATCTTGTAAATATCATGAGGTCATGAGCAAGGTTTCTCGATGATTCCTTCTCCTTACTCGGCGAATACAAGCTGCTGCCCTTCTCCAAGATTGCACTGATTTCATGTGATCAGACAAAAGACAACCTTCCGACCCCGTTTGCACACGGGATTTCCCCCCTGATTTGTACGGGAATTAAGCTGTTTTGTATGAAATCCTTGTGAAAATTCTGCATTTTTTTTTAAAAAAAAAGGCTTTTGGAGGGCGTGGATCCATATCAGGAAAGAAATAACACACACTTGGAAAAGACAGCTGGCTTATACCCCATCCAGATCTCTGCAGAGAAATATCAGATCACAGCGAGCTTGCCCCGTATACAGAGTCCTGAGAAGAGTTCCCTGTATAAGGATTATTTGTGCAAGTTAAGTATTATGATTTTTTTTTTGCAGATACAACGCTTTTTTCACTGTGCACCAACGCCAGAGATTACGCCCCGTGGCGTTGGCGCACGGTGGTGTGCGGCGCTAACGCCGCGTCGGCCTGTCAGTCAGCGTGCCGCTTGATTGTCGACCCGCTTAGCCGACGTGGCCGCCACCAACCGTGGCGCCAGTATGCCCTTGACCACTGCCAAAGACGGTGGCCATGCGCTAGCCGCTCTACGGTCCACACGTGGCGCTGTTAGGATTAATTAGTTAGGTTAGTTAGGGTTAGGGTTAGTTCTACCGTGAAATTCAGAGAAATTTTAAAATATAGCAAATGAGTCAAAAAAAATATGAATTTTTTTGTGAAGCCTCCCGACACTGTATACTTGCTTGTGTAAATTTTTCATAATTTTATTCGTTCAGAATTTTTATCGTTATTTCGTATAAGTATCATGTTCGTACGAATCGACAGGAAACAATGCCATGTATTGATTGCCCAAACATCTGAATGAGGCCCTCCTTCTATTTTGCTTTACTTTTCTACCGAAAGCATCAATCACTCGTCATCCCACCACCTCCTTCTCTCATCCATCAAATATTTGTCCTCCGAAATTCATGGCTTAATTAGCGCGCAGGGGGGATAAGGATTTCCTTCGAGCAGCGGTTATAAATTAGAGGGAGCGAGCGCGATTTCATTTCTGATCGCCGCTCTTCCTCTGTTCATTTCATTTCATGATCGCTTCCTCGCTCTCCGCTCGTTCATTTCATTTCGCAGTCGCTCGCTCGCTCTTCCGCTCGTTCATTTTATTTCGCAGTCGCTCGCTCTCTTGCTTTGTCGATTATATTTTTAGGGATATTTTAGCGTTATTAACCACCGTCGTTCGTAGGTAGTTTGGTCGTAATTTTTAATTTACAGTGTTTATTAGTTATGAAATAATTAATAGTAATTAATTAATAAAGTAGTGTACATTAATTTGTAGTGTTAGTTTGGTCGTAAAGCGAAATCAAATAATAAAAAATGCATTCATCGAAGAAAAATAAGAAATGAATTCACCGAAGAATAGATGAGTATAATCTAATTATGCTAGCTTATCATGTAGCTTATCACCCTAGGAAAACTGCTCTGCAATTAATTTACAATCTTTCGTGTTCATTAGCCACCTTCTTACTAATGTTCTCTCTATTCCATGTGTTGCAAGCCATGTCTCTACCAGAGCTTCTAGAACACTTCTACGATGAGGACCACCGGTGCAAGCTGTGGCTCACCACTAACGCGGATGGCCCTCCACCCCTGGCGCTTCGGGCGAGGAGGGACTACTGGGTGCTGGACGATCGCTGCGTCTCGATCCTCCAGGATACGGGCTTGTTGCCCCTTGCGATGATGGTCTTCGTCGGACGCTAGTTCACCCTAGACACCAGCCTGCTATCGCCACTTGTCGACAGGTGGAGGCCCAAGACGCACACCTTCCACTTTAGTTGGGGTGAGATGACGATCACCATGCAGGACGTCTCGTTCTTGATCGGTCTCCCGATCCAGGGTGAGCCGCTTGTTCTGGACCCTCCGGGTGCAGACTGGAAGGTCAGGCTAGAGCAGCGGTTCGGCCAACCTCTCCCGGAGGGGGCACGTGGCATCCCTTGGGCTTGGCTAAGGCAGTTCAGTGAATGCCCGTAGGGTGCACCTCACAAGGTCGTTAGGACGTACCTCGTTGCTTACCTTCTCCAACTCTTTGGTTGGGTCCTGTTTCCAACCACAAAGGGCGATTTTTTGTACCTGAGCTTCATCTGTGTCGTCGAGTCTTTGGTTGACGCGGGGGCTGGGCCGATGCCTCAGTACAACTGGGGATCAGTCGTCCTTTGCGCCACATACCAGGGGTTGTGTGACGCTTCACGGCGCGGCCCACAGGTACCAACATGGCCGTCTGCTACGTGCTCCTACAGTTGTAGAGTTGGGAGCACTTCCCTATTGGGCGGCCGACCATCGAGATAACGATACATCCGTACCCCGTTCCGCATGACCAGGTAGACGGACTCACCATAGGCTTACGGTGGACTGCTACCCGTCTGCGCTGGGCTAGCGGAAGACCTACAAGGTGCTACTTGTTGTACCACAACGAGTTCGAGTCATTGCACGAGAGCGACATCATCTGGTGTCCATGGTATCATGATTTCTGCGCCGCAGTAGGCCGCCGCATGAGTCAGACGTGCAATGCATCGGGGCGAGGGGCGTGGTTGACGACCAACCACCTGGTGTTAGCACATATGGTGGAGCCTTATACGCCACAGCGTGTAATGCGACAGTTTGGTCGGTACCAGCTCGTGCCCCCCAAACGGCAGACTCCTGCAGCGAGCCGTACAACTGTGAGTCAAACTTCATCCGAGTAATGTTTACAGTCCTTACGTCTTCTTTTCTAACATCAATCCTTCCGGAAATACAGGCAATCGAGGTCAGGTGGGCATATTCAAGATTGGCGCCCGGTCCAGCAGGAGTGGACTACAGCATGGACAGACAGGGCGCACATAGATGTCTGGTATGAGCTGCGTCTGTACGACCTTGAGGCGTACAGTGCGTGCTTGGAGTGGTACGTGCCACGGATGCATGCAAGACTCACCATTCCTCCACCAGAGCGCCCGGGCCGGGTGACATCGGACACGCACCATGAGAGCCTTCGCCACACGCACGACCGTCACAGCGCTTCGCGGCGTGACGACACCGTACGATACTTACACCCTCTGGTCATTTCATTGACGACATTCGTACTCTTTGTTAATAAACCTGTTACATATGTCACTACAGTTGGAGCGGGCGCAGCACGTCCATAGCACATCGGAGGCCGCCCTCCGTAGCCCAGATAGAATCCCAGAGGGATATAAAAAAGTTTTAAAGCACATCTCAGCAGAGATGAAGAAGATAACAAAGAACTTGAGCTGCGGTCGTTCGACGGATGACGTCCCGCGCATCGGGCACCAAGTGGGTGGTCCGTGCTCACCCGCTAGGTCCCCACAGCCTAGTGAGTTTGGCAGGCATCGTAGCGTTCCCCGTCAGTCATCCATGGGCCAGGTCGGTGCGGAGGTAGTCGCTATGTACAAATCTACATTTAGTTTTTTTGGTTATGCCTTACATTCCGCTAACATCATATCGTTCTCCCGCCGTAGGTCCATCGGGATGAATCACTTCTACCGTCCAGACCTGGTACAAAGACTGGCGCCCCCCACCTCGGTCATCTGTACTGCACATCCGGGAGGTACGAGGTTCTTAGTTTACGTCTAGAGTGTTTATTTGTAGTAATATCATTCCGTCTTGCAGCCTTTAGTTGGCCATGGGGGTGACAGACGATTCACATCGTCGATGAGCGGCGACGATCACGGGCCTCCGGCTCTGCTAGGGAGCGATTACACGTGCGAATGCGGCCAATAGCGCCGTGGTTTCGGCGTCGCAGGCGAGTTCCTCCGGGTTCGCTGCCCTACCGTACGTTCAAGGGCAGAGCTCCTCCGGGTTCGCTGCCCCACCGTACGTTCAAGGCCAGAGCTCCTTCGGGTACCCGGGAACCCCGTACGACCAAGGCTAGAGCTCATCCCACGCAACCGAAGTTGCAGACATCGTACCCCCAGAGTGATTTTATAGCCTCCGTCGTGGATGAATTCTTTGGAGTTGTCCCCCAGGTCGGCATGGATCATCACGACGATATGTATGCCTACCAGACTCTTCTCCAGAGTCAACCTACTGGTCCACCTTCGCCTCAACGGTATCCGTACCCCCTTCGAACCAACACGCACTCTCCGGACCGGTGGATGTATTCTACAGGTCATGCTCGGCGTAAAACAAGATCGCGCACGAGGACACAGCCGCAGCAGGCAGAGAGTAATGGCTTGGACGAGTGAGCCATATAATATCGTGTGTTATGCGATTTTGTTTTGCTATATTTGTACGCGTATTTTGGTTGTTACGTGTGTACTCCAGCGCCATATTGTATATCGACATCTCCAATGGAGTTGCAATATAGTTTTTTATACATTCTAAGTCACAAGAAATCATGAAACTCTAATTTCCGAAACCTAAAATCGAAATTTTCGCGACCTAAATCCTAAATTTTCAAGACAATACCAGAACACATATAAAATTATTGAAACATTACACAATCAAATCCACTGCGTGAGAACCCTTCAAAATAAAATTCATAATTTTTGGAGCTCATTTTCTATATTTATTAATTCGTACAAGCATGACACTTATACGAAATAGCGATAACAATTCTGAATGAATAAAATTATGAAAAAAATCACACAAGCAAGTACACGGTGTCGGAAGGCTCCACAAAAAAAATTCATAATTTTATGGACTCATTTGCTATATTTTAAAATTCCTCCGAATTTCAGCCTAGAACTAACCAACCTAACTAATCAACCCTAACTAAATGGCCTAACTAATTGGCTGGTGTATGGTGACCATGTGCCAAGCAATTTGGCGGGCACTGCGGCGGCAGTCTTGCGGCGTAAGACGGCCACCGTGCGCCAACGCCACGTGGCGGTGCCAGATCTGCAAATACGCTCTCGCTGTGGTCAAATCCGCAAATCCGCAATGAAAAAGTGCTGTATCTACCCAAAACTCTCAAGTATTACCTAATCTCGAATTTTTGGCAGATACAGGGCTTTTTCATCGCGTATTTGCGGATCTAACCATAGGAATGAAGTATTTGCAAATCTAGCAACGCCGACGACGGCCACCATGCGCCAAACGGCCGACCGACACTGGCGTTGGCGCGCGACTACCGTCTTCGCCAACAAGTCTGGCCACGACGCGTCAGGCACCACCTCGCCACCACACCGCCGCCCGCCACCTTTTTCAAATTACCGGCACATGGTGGCCATATGCGCCCCTTGGCGCATCGTCGCCATGCGCCAGCCAAAACAACCCCTACTTAGGTTAATTAGTGCATAGTTAGTTAGGTTAGTTAATTTTAGGCTGAAATTTGGAGAAATTTTAAAATATAGCAAATGAGTCCAAAAAATTATGAAATTTTTTGTGGAGCCTTCCGACACCGTGTACTTGCTTGTGTAAATTTTCTATAATTTTATTCGTTTAGAATTGTTCTCGCAACACCCTCCCAGACTTCATGCGCCTCCCGCCTCCTCCTCCTTGTAACACCCGCCACACACCCAGACTGTTCTACGGAGAATTAAAAAACCTCACGGTGGTCATCTTTCCCACCATCCCTCCTCCGTACATTTGTCGTCTCGTCCAGAAATTCCGGCGCCAACGCTTACGGAATTCCCGGCGCCAACGCCGCGACTCCTCCTCCGCTCGGCTATAAATACTGAACTCTAGCACTCGCTCTTCGCTCATCTCATTTGTGTTTCGATTCTCATTCTTGCGCTCATCGCTGAGAACTCAGATAACGTAACATAATTACTTTTATTGGGAGGTTAACTGTTTTCTTGCTTCTCGTCGCTCGGCCTTGATTAATTACTTTCCCCCGAAGGGCAGGTAAGTTGTCGGATGCTTTTGCCATTATTACCGTAGTCATAACTAGTCAGTCTTAATTAGCTAGTCGTAATTAGATAGTTTAGAGACAATTAATTAGTCATAATTAGTTAATTTAGTAGTAATAAATTAGTTTAGTGGTAATTAATTAGTCGTAATTAGTTTAGTAGTCATCATTACGAAATATTAAGTAAGTGGAAATGAAGTACTGGTAATTTTTTTAGTGGTAATTAATCAATAGTAATTAGTTAGTTTAGAGTTAATTAATTTGTCGTAATTAGTTAGTTCACTAGTAATGAAGTAGTTTAGTGGTAATTAATTAGTTGTAATTAGTTTAGTAGTCATTGCAGCATATTGAATAAGTGGAAATGAAGTACTGGTAATTTTTTTAGTGGTAATTAATAAGTCGTAATCAATTGTTTGCAGAAATGATTAGTGGAAATGAACTACCAGTAATTTATGTAGTGGTAATTAATCGGTCGTAATTATTTAAGTAGGAATTAGTTAGGCATAACTCATTCGTAATTATTTAGTGGTTGTTGTGGCTTTAGGTATTTTCGAATATGCAAGACTTGTTTGTGTTTTACGGCGATGGCCTCGTACGGGCCGGACCCGATGGGTTGGACCTGTCGAGATGCCAGTATAAGGTGGTCCGGGCGGAGGGGCTCCACGTGATGAATATTCACGAGTGCGATGTCAGATTCTGGAGGAGTTAAATCCACGAGCCAACGACGAAGAAAGTTATGATCGAGACGATCACCTGCACGAATTATGTGTGGGAGCTCGTCAAGGTGAATGGAAGCATAGAATGGAGGCAGTACATGGAGATTGTCTCCCAGCCCGAAGCGTCCATTCACGGGAAGCCTATGGTGTACGTGAATTTCGTACGTAGGGCGCCGAGAAACCCTGATAATGCCGGGGCCTTTACAAGCGGTCAAGCGCAGCTCGAGCCTGAAGATGGTAGCACGAAATGTGTTGCCTCGGAGGGAAGTCTCGTGCCTAATTTTGTGCCAAATGAGGGGGCGGAAACATGGTGGTCAGCCCGCATCGACTGCCACGAGTATCTACCGGACGAACCTCTCGGGTTGGAGTCCGACGAGGAAACCGACCCAAGCTCGGATGGTACCGACGAGGACGCACACCAAGCCAGTGGTCCTTACGTGGTATCGAGACTTGATGATATCGCGGTGCGTTCGCTCGTACTGCCTCAAGAAGAAGGCTTCCAATGGGGTTTTGAAGCCGACACCCTCTTAGTTGGGCAGCGCTTCTCGGACAAGGTGGTCGTGCAATAAGCTATAGCACGGTACGCCTTGTCCATCAGCCGTGTGTACCGAGACAAGGGACACTTGCTATGGCGCCCCAGAGACTAGTGCACACATTGTTAAATAGGACACTCTTTGTCAAATTATCAGTTTGCCGTGGATGATCTGTATTGTACCACATGCTACATAAGATTGTGCATAAACCAATCGAGGGAAATGCGTGGCATACAAATCATATAACGATGTACCATAGCCTTCGAAACACACATGAGTCGTAGGTTACGGTACATCGTTATATGATCTGCATGCCACATATTTTCCTCAGTTGGTTCATGCACAATATTATCTACCATGTCGTACAATACAATATTAAAGAACATCATCCACATTAAACCGATAAATAAACAAAGAGTATCCTATTTGATCGAGTTACATGTGATAATATCCCTCCTCCTTCATCTCGGTTCATGCACAAGCTTATCTAGACTTTGGTATATCCCGTGTGATGCAATTATGTTTGTGTATATGCGTATTCATATTTTGTTTTGCTATATTTGTACGCGTATTTTGGTTATTACGTGTGTACTCCAGCGCCATATTGTATATCGTCATCTCCAATGGAGTTACAATGTAGCTTTTTTTTATACATTCCAAGTCACATGAAATCATGAAACCCTAATTTCCGAAACCTAAAATCGAAATTTTCGCGACCTAAATCCTAAATTTTTGAGACAATACCAGAACACAGATAAAATTACCGAAACATTACACAATCAAGTCCACTGCGTGAGGACCCTTCAAAATAAAATTCATAATTTTTTGAGCTCATTTTCTATATTTATTGATTCATACGAATTGGACACCTATACGAAATAGTGATAACAATTCTGAACGAATAAAATTATAGAAAATTTAAACAAGCAAGTACACGGTGTCAGGAGGCTCCACAAAAAAATTCATAATTTTTTGGACTCATTTGCTATATTTTAAAATTCCTCCAAATTTTAGCCTAAAACTAACTAAGGCTGCTCCCAATATAGGCAGTATCTTAGTGCAGTTTCTTTAGTGCATGAGGAGTGTTAAGATACTATCTTCCCAATGCATGATTTCTTATGGTGTAGTATCTTAGGCTGTTTAATTTAATTACATGCATAATCTCTACTAGTATTTGAGCATTGTGGCCTATTTGTGGCATATAATAAAGCAATACATGTTTGTTGACACACACAAACGTAAATACACGGGATCGATCACAATAAATTTTATGCGTTGGATTTCGAGACCGAATTGATATCCAGATTAGATACTAGAGTACCCTCTCTCTTCATTAACTATGATGCCACATCATCATTTTGCCTACATGACAGGCTTAAGATACCAGTCAGGGTGGAGCACTGGGAGCAGCCTAACCTACTAACCTAACTAACTATGCACTAATTAACCTAATTGGGGCTGTTTTGGCTGGCGCATGGTGGCCATGCGCCAGTGGTTGAGGTGGCGAGCAGCGGCTAAGGTGGCGGGGTGGTCAAGACGCGTGTCGTGAGCGATCGTTGTCATGTTGGCCGTATTTGGCGCATGATGGTCAGAATACTTCCTCCCTATGATCAGATCCATAAATACGCGACAAAAAAGCGCCGTACCTGCCAAAAATTCCCTAATCTCTACATTTCACACCAGAAAATACATTTTATGGCCAAAGTTTCTGGATAACCACGACCAAATAATCCTAACATTTAATATGTACTTTTGCAATTTCACCCTGTAAAAACAGGACTCTAAAACCAACCAAAGCGTGTCAAACGGAAGTTACTTGATGTGCTAGTGTATTACCAAACACGCAAATCTCTCTTTGTTTAACACAGAAAAGCAGGGATTTTTCTTCCTAGAACAAAGAAAGAAGCCAAGGACTCGGTGCAAGCACCGGCAGGTGATCGTCAGCACACCAGTCAGTCACCAGCTGCCTTGGACGCGCTTCCTTGTACAGCCTTTTTCCATGCAGGCATGCAGCCAAAAGAAGCTTCAAGGAAAAGCCTTAAATAAACAATGAAATAATAATAATAATCTTACTAGTAGTAAATAAATAATCCCACAAAATAAATAAATAAAAATCATCTCCTTTTGTTTGAATTTTTTTGGCACTCCTCCCTCTCCCCTCCCGTGTGAATGATGCTTGTTCTGGCTTTCCCTGGGTGTCTATTGCTCTTGTACTCTCTATACCAGTTCTTTGCTTGCTGTCGCTTCCTTTGGACTTCGTCTTCTCTTCCTCCACTCGGTGCTCACCAAACCCAAGCCCTCCAAATTCCAATCTCTACTAGTACTAGTACTCCCCTCTCCCTCTCCCAAGGCTTCCTCCTTATTGGTACTAGTACTAGCCTCCCCTCTCTTCCCCATCCATTCATCCTAGAACAAGTACGCACGCCATTACTCCAGCCTCTGTGCGCTCCTTCCTGGGTCTGACTCGTCCTGGATTCGGAGTGGAATGGTAAGAAGAATCCACTAGTACTAGTTCTGAATGTATGGGCGCGTGGGGTGTGGGTGCTTCTTGATTTGGTGATCTGGGAGAGTAGTGTGCGTTGCGGCGGCTTTGGGTTAGTGTAAATCGATGGGATTTTGATCTTAAAGGTGTGATTTTTGGGTGTGCCCAGGGCGTTCTGGAACTTGTTTAGTTTTGTGTTCATGGTCTTTCTTGCTACGGATTGTGGGGAAAGGCGACGACTTTTTTTTGTTAGATTTGTTCTTTTCCGTGGTCATTTCGGTGTGTCGTTGCTCCCAAAGTTTGAATCTTGGTTGGACCCGGGATTTCAGCCTGATCTTTTGCTCGGTGTCTGATTTGCTTAAGGAAAGTGCTTCCCGTGTGTAAAAGCTGCAATCTTTGAGCAGAAGTCTGCCATTTTTAACTCTCATATGTGAAAAATAGGATTCTGATTTGTTATTGGATTTGCTCCGCAGATCAAGCAGTGATCGATCCATAGCCCACAGCGCTACTGCCTTAGACGGACGCCATGGATTCCAACGGTGGCGGCGTCTTCCGCAACAGCAACAACAACCGCCTCTCGCGCATGTCCTCCTCCGGTGAGGACGCCCGCGCCCAGGCCCCTGGCGGCGGCGACCGACCGATGGTCACCTTCGCCCGCCGCACTCGCTCCGGGCGCTACGTCAGCTACTCCCGCGACGACCTCGACAGCGAGGTCGGCAACAGCGGCGACTTCTCGCCGGACCGGCAGGAGTTCCTCAACTACCACGTCCACATCCCGGCCACCCCGGACAACCAGCCCATGGACCCGGCCATCTCCGCCCGGGTGGAGGAGCAGTACGTCTCCAACTCGCTCTTCACCGGCGGCTTCAACAGCGTCACGCGCGCCCACCTCATGGACAAGGTGACCGAGTCGGATGCCAGCCACCCTCAGATGGCCGGCGCCAAGGGATCCTCGTGCGCCATCAACGGATGCGACAGCAAGGTCATGAGCGACGAGCGCGGCGAGGACATACTGCCCTGCGAGTGCGACTTCAAGATCTGCGCCGAATGCTTCGGCGACGCTGTCAAGAACGGCGGCGTGTGCCCTGGCTGCAAGGAGCCGTACAAGGCCACGGAGTTGGAGGATTTGGTCGGTGCCGCCGCCGCCGCGGGGGCGAGGCCGACATTGTCGCTGCCTCCGCCGCCCGGCGGCGTTGCCGCGTCGAGGATGGAGAGGCGGCTGTCGATAATGCGGTCGCAGAAGGCCATGACCAAGAGCCAGACCGGCGACTGGGATCAGAACCGGTGGCTGTTTGAGACCAAGGGCACTTATGGGTATGGGAATGCCATCTGGCCAAAGGAAAATGAGGTGGGCGGCGGCGGCGGCGGCGGCGGCGGGGGGTTGGGTGGAGCCGACGGGCAGCCTGCAGAGTTCACGAGCAAGCCATGGAGGCCGCTCACTCGGAAGCTGAAGATCCCTGGCGGCATCCTTAGTCCATACAGGTATATGACTTCACCTTTTTTAGAGGCTTTCTACGGTATTATTCTAGGGTTTGTCTACACAGAATTTGACTGTTTTTTCTTTAAAAAACTGTCACATTTTGAAAGTTCATTTATAACTCTATTATGCATAAATTACATTAAATTATTTATGTAATTTTGGTTCTGGGTCATTGCAATTATTCTTGAAAGTCTTAAATAACTCATGAGAGGTTGAGCAAAAACAAAGACTATATATATATATATATACCAACAAAATAGGGCAATTTGGTGAACCTGTTATGTTCTTCATATGTACTTTGAGAGGTTGAACAAAAATAAAGACAAAAAATAAAATTATATACCAACAAAATACGGCAATGTGGTGAACCTGTTATATTCCAAATAAAAAATCATAATAAATTCAGACCCAGTTCATCAAATAGGAAAAAGTGCAAGTCTCAAAGCATATCGGACGAATGAAAATTCAACTGTTATGATTTTTTCTTGCAGCACATCAACAACACGAATCTTATAGCACATCTAATGAACAGAAAAGTGACAGTTTTGGCTTCAAAAAACTGTCGGAAGTTATATAGCATTACCGATTATTCTACTAGTAGCAGCAGTAGAATTCAAATCTGTCCAACTTCTCGAGGGTATTATAGACTTTTTTGCTCTAAATTAAATCTGACAATTGATTTTTAGGGGTAGTATAGACTTTTTGTGCTGACCGTAAAACTTTTCGAAGGATATACATTATGATTCTAATTTTTTTAACTTAACCTAATCTAAATCCTGCTCAATTTCTCACACCGCCACTGCCGCGGCCCAACAACGAATTCACTGTTGCCACATTCAATTTAGAAAACCGATAGATCAAGTAATATGCCATAATTACTAATCCCACATTGCCGCACTCAATGAATCAATTCAATCAATGAATCGCGATCAAGTGACATGGAGTAGTTACAAAACCTACATCGCCGCATACAATCCTTTCAATGGAAGGATTTGCTTGTTCCTTCTAAATTTGAACTAATAATTTAAGCAGAGATGCACGCATTCGGTGGAAGGAATTAATAACTATCGAATTGTCAAAGTTTGTTCATGTGTTAGGGCTATGCAACAATTCAAAATTATTTACTTGTCTATAATTGTCCTTTAAAACAGTCACATGTAGTTGCAGTTTTACCCCTATTGTAACAACTAGGTAGAGTTGCGTGCTACGCTGCGCCGGTCGATTTTAAAAGAGTACTCGGAAGGCACTATACTTTTAACAATGTGTAAACACTTTGACAAATTTGGAGATTCAGATATGACCATCTAGATCATTTTTAAATGGGACTAAGTTAAAAGGAGAGATGTATACCTCTTCTCCATGGCCAGATAAATTTACTGTCAACTTTATGATGCTTTGGACACCTTTGTACGTGCTAAAAACGCCAATCTAAATAGTCAATGTAATATATTTCTTAGTACTACCAGTTTGCTAATTATAGTTTCTTATAAAGGCATGAATGACACAGATCAAGCAAATCAGAATTAAAACATAGAAGTAAACTTACCTCGACATCTACTTCGGAATTAAGGTCATTTCCTTTGTCAAAATGGCCCTCGCATATGTGCAGCAACAAGTTTTCCAGCTGATAGCAGCAACAAGAAATTACAGAAGTCAAGAGAATAAAGTAACAGAATGTCGCATAAATATGATTTCTTTTCGTTTTATTTATCGAAAACCTAATAGATCTGTAACACACCTACCTAACTTTAGCAGGAATCCATTTTCCATTGAAACATTCGATAATATCACTGACTCTAACTCCATTGAAACACAATGTCCTGTGCTCTGACCTTGGTTTCGGTGTTTCCCACAGGCTCCTTGTTCTTATCCGCATGGCTGTCCTTGGTCTGTTCCTCGAGTGGAGAATTAGGCACAAGAACGAGGATGCTATGTGGCTATGGGGAATGTCTATTGTTTGTGAACTCTGGTTTGGCTTTTCTTGGCTCTTGGACCAGCTACCAAAGTTGTGCCCCATTAACCGAGCAACTGACCTCGCTGTCCTGAAAGACAAGTTTGAGACCCCAACACCTTCAAATCCTACTGGAAGATCTGATTTGCCAGGGCTTGATATATTTGTGTCCACCGCTGATCCAGAGAAAGAACCTCCATTGGTCACAGCAAACACTATTCTGTCCATACTTGCTGCTGATTATCCTGTTGAGAAGCTTTCTTGTTATGTTTCTGATGATGGAGGCTCTCTTCTGACATTTGAAGCAATGGCTGAAGCTGCTAGCTTCGCTAACATGTGGGTTCCTTTTTGTCGCAAACATGGCATTGAGCCTCGCAATCCGGAGAGCTACTTCAATCTGAAGAAGGACCCATACAAGAACAAGGTCCGTCCGGATTTTGTGAAGGACAGAAGGAGGGTCAAGAGGGAGTATGACGAGTTCAAGGTCAGGACCAATGGGTTGCCTGACTCAATCCGCCGCCGCTCCGACGCATACCATGCCAGAGAGGAAATCAAGGCCATGAAGAGGCAGCGAGAGGCTGCACTTGACGATGTGGTGGAACCAGTTAAAATTGCTAAAGCTACTTGGATGGCTGATGGCACACATTGGCCTGGTACCTGGATTCAACCCTCTGCTGAGCATACTCGGGGTGACCATGCTGGAATAATTCAGGTAGACATCTTCATATCACATTTCTTCTCCTTGCTTTTCTATATTTGTTGAAAGGTGGCCTCTATACCTAAAGAGAATGCATTATACTTGAGAGAGGCCAACCATATAGGCATTAGGACAAGTTTTCACAAGTATGATGCTTCAATACTGGTAAGTGAATGCATATAGGCATTAGGACAAGTTTTCACAAGTAATTACAAATTTCCTTTTGAACAGAAACATACACATGGTTTTCAGTGTTTGTATGTTATATGTAACAATACGTCAATCTGTTGTATCTATACCTAAAGAGAATGTACAGAAGTATGATGCTTCAATACTGGTAAATGAATGCATATAGGCATTAGGACAAGTTTTCACAAGTAATTACAAATTTCCTTTTGAACAGAAACATACACATGGTTTTCAGTGTTTGTATGTTATATGTAACAATACGTCAATCTGTTGTATCTCTGCCCAGTAGTGAACAAGGAAAAGTGCACCCTTTTGATCACTGTTGTTCTGTGCTTCAGGTAATGCTGAAACCTCCAAGTGATGATCCCTTGTACGGCAGCAGCGGCGAAGAAGACAGACCTCTTGACTTCACTGATGTCGACATCCGTTTGCCAATGTTGGTCTATGTGTCCCGAGAGAAGCGCCCAGGCTATGACCACAACAAGAAGGCCGGTGCAATGAATGCCCTAGTCCGTTCATCCGCTGTCATGTCGAATGGACCTTTCATCCTCAACCTTGATTGTGACCACTATGTTTACAACTCGCAAGCTTTCCGTGAAGGCATGTGCTTCATGATGGACCGTGGTGGTGACCGTATTGGCTATGTCCAATTCCCGCAACGATTTGAGGGCATTGATCCGTCGGATCGCTATGCTAACCACAACACAGTCTTCTTTGATGTCAACATGCGCGCGCTGGATGGTATCATGGGACCGGTCTACGTCGGTACTGGCTGTCTGTTCCGCCGCATTGCTCTATATGGATTTGACCCTCCACGCTCCAAGGAACATAGTGGCTGCTGCAGCTGTTGCTTCCCCCAGAGGCGCAAGATCAAGACTACCTCAGTTGCATCCGAAGAGACACGGGCTCTACGAATGGCAGATTTTGATGATGAGGAAATGAACCTGTCAACATTTCCCAAGAAGTTTGGTAACTCGAACTTCCTCATCAACTCTATTCCTATTGCCGAATTCCAAGGGCGCCCGCTTGCTGATCACCCTGGTGTCAAGAATGGCCGTCCTCCTGGTGCTCTCACTGTCCCTCGTGACCTTCTTGATGCTTCCACAGTTGCCGAGGCTATTAGCGTCATCTCATGCTGGTACGAAGACAAGACTGAGTGGGGCCAGCGTGTTGGATGGATTTATGGTTCAGTCACAGAGGATGTTGTCACGGGTTACCGGATGCACAACCGTGGATGGAAGTCAGTCTACTGTGTCACCAAGCGTGATGCTTTCCGTGGCACTGCACCAATCAACCTTACTGACCGTCTCCACCAGGTGCTACGATGGGCTACTGGTTCAGTGGAAATCTTCTTCTCCAGCAACAATGCGCTGCTCGCAAGCCGAAGGATGAAATTTCTTCAGAGGATTTTCTACCTGAATGTTGGCATCTACCCATTCACATCGATCTTCCTCATCGTCTACTGCTTCCTGCCGGCGCTGTCCCTCTTTTCTGGGCAGTTCATTGTGCGGAGACTCGATGTGACCTTCCTCGCCTATCTGCTCGGCATCACTCTAACGCTGAGCATGCTTGCGGTGCTCGAGATCAAGTGGTCAGGCATCAGTTTGGAGGAATGGTGGAGGAATGAGCAGTTCTGGCTTATTGGAGGAACCAGTGCTCACCTAGCTGCCGTGCTTCAGGGTCTTCTCAAGGTGATTGCTGGTATTGAGATCTCCTTCACATTGACATCCAAATCTGGTGCAGATGACATAGACGACGAGTTTGCCGACCTCTACATCGTCAAGTGGACGTCGCTCATGATCCCACCGATCGTCATCATGATGGTGAACCTAATTGCCATTGCAGTCGGGTTCAGCCGGACAATATACAGCCAGATCCCTGAGTGGAGCAAGCTCCTCGGTGGGGTGTTCTTCAGCTTCTGGGTGCTGGCTCACCTGTACCCGTTCGCCAAGGGGCTGATGGGAAGGAGAGGACGGACGCCGACCATCGTCTTTGTCTGGTCTGGCCTCCTCGCCATCACCATCTCGCTCCTGTGGGTCGCCATCAACCCGCCATCCCAGAACTCGCAAATTGGTGGGTCCTTCACATTCCCATGAGCCTCTCTTCTATTAGCTTATCATATGAATTACATCATTGGTTCCAGCAGCATTCATCCTCAGAGCTGATGGAGAGTAAATTCTGACTGTTCCCTATGGCTAGGTTTTTTTTGTCGAAAATGATACTATGATGGATCATAATAGTTCTTTTGTTCGTTCGTTTTTGTTTCAAGATGAGAGCTTGTTCTGTTTGGACCTGGACATCAAATACAAAAATCCAAAAGTTTTAGGAAGTTCTGAGTTTTCATTCTGGCAGCTCGTTGAGGTGTGCATTCGCCCGCCATTCTTCGGTGGAGCTTTAGTAGTTCGTTCATGGCACTGTGCTCAGCTACTGACCGTTCCGCGTTTCGTCTTCCGTTGCATCGTCTGTGTCCTAAAACAAAGCACGCCTTTTCTACTATTCATGTTGCGTTTAGCCATTAGCCCATTATACTGTGTCTGTACGAACAGGTAAAAATTGTGCTGCCATACATAGCATCTTTATGTACGATTGTATTACCACAAAACAAATCAGGTGAGCGCCTTACTGCGTGTGCGCTCCTGTGTCTGCGGCTATGTGCATGCCTTACTGCGTGTGTCCGCCGCCGCGGAGGCTGCGATAAGAATGCTTTATTGGGCGGTGGCAAAGCGGAGTCGACGTCGGCCGAACAGCCGAGCGACGCGGGCTGGCGAGCAGCAAGTGGCGACTGTTAGGAATAAGCGCACTTCCAACAGCGACCATCGTGGAAAGGCACACCATGATCAGCCTTATTGGCGACGACAAGGCCGAGTCAACGTAGGCTGAACAGCCGAGCGACACGGGCCGGCGAGCAGCAGCGTGGCCATGACCACCGCGACAAGTCCCGCCATGTCCGGCCATAGCATCTAGATTCTACTACCTCCGTATCAAAATAAATGACGTTTCTGTATTGTCAAGATAGCTAGTTGGCGTCAAGTAAAAAAATATGGAGGGAGTATTTCGTTTCCAAATTTTTAAGCTAGTACTGAGTCTAATTTATACTGTACAAGTGTATGATATTTCATCTTACTGCATGTTTAGAGTTTAATCAAACACTTTTTCCTTATATCTGCCTTCTGTCACACCTTCTGTGGCTCAGTGAAGTGTGCATGTGCACCAAACTCCACCAAACTCAAATTATCATCCATTATCCATCATGATAATTATTTTTTTTCTATTATTTTTTTATATAAAAAGTTTTCTCCTAGGAAAACTTCTATTTTTATAAGGGAAAACTGAAGATTTGTCACCTTTAAGTTTCTTCTTGAATAGGGAGAGGTAAATGCGTCTTTTCACAGTCGATTTGGTGCAAAATAAAAATAAAAATACTGAAATACTTCCAGGGTGTCAAATCACAGGTATTTGGTGCTTAGGAGTGACAAATTATTAAGAATAAACTTAAAGGTGGCAAATTCTAAATCAAAAAACTTAGGAGTGATAAATCCTCACTTTCTCTTTCATAAGTAGTTTAAATTGGACGATAATAAATTCATGTCTTTCATCGAGCTATCGACCCCCTATGATCTAATCTTAGCTCCGCTCCTGGTTACACCCAATTTTTGTACCAGCGGCTGCCAAAAGTTCAAAAAAACAAGTTCCTAGCCGCCGGCAAATTGAGAGTACATGAGAAAATCGAGTCCGTTTACTCTGCTGCAATTGTCCATAGACGTGCAGGGGAAGCTTCGCCCCGAATGTGGCATGGTGGCAGCACTTTGTTTTTAGGATTTTGTTTCTTAAATAATCTAGTTTTTATTTTGAATTACAGTAATAATATTATCTTTTTTTTATTTTACAGGAATAATCATCTGTCGCTTAACCGTTGGACGACTAGCCCAAGTCGCTCAACCGTTGAATAACTTGCACACTTGCTACCCAACAGTGTGTTGCATGCCCTGCTAGCTGAGCGGCTTGTATACTTGGACCAACTGTTAAGCGACAAGTGTATAAGTCGCTCAACGGTTGAGCTACAAGTGTCAAGTCATTTAACGGTTGAGCTACAAGTCTTAGTCGTCAAATGGTTGAGCGACAGATGATTATTCCTGTAAAATAAATAAAAAATTATTATTGTATTTTAGAATAAAAATTAGGTTATTTTTTTTAAAAAAAATCTTGTTTCTAGTGACGTGACTCCGGCGAGGCGTTGCTGGCCGTGGTTGCCGACATACAACATCACCGGCGAGGTCAGTGTTCTGGCAAGGCGTCTCAGATGAGGCTGTGTTTGAGAAAGGAGAGAAGGCAGAAATGTGTATGAGAGAGAAGGAAAGGCATGATCTGGTCAAGTGACCTGTCGTGCTTGTGTTGTACAACCAAAAATCGTACATGGAGCGTGCATTTTCCTTTTCCACACCGATTTCTCTGACCATGTAGTTGTCGTGCACCGGCTTTGCACGACGCGGTCAGAGCTTGTGCTGTTGGCATGACCAATTCAGGCTTAGCGTTTGATGTAGTTGGTAACGACTCAGTGGTTTTGATTGTGAGATGATACATGATACTTTATCTACCATGACGGTCATTGACACTGATGGATTGATGGTCACTTGGAGAGTGAGATGTAGGGCTGAAACACGGCATGATTTGGTTCGGCTCGGCTCGTTTTGAAAACGAGCTAGGAACTGAGCTCGGCTTGGTTTGATTGGAAGCTCGAGCCGGCTCGCGAGCTCTCCCGAGCCAAGCACCATCCAGGCTCGCATTAGCCACCTGAGCCAAGAACCACCCAGGCTCTCCCGAGCTGGCACAGCCAACGATCAAACGAAGCCAGAAACAAACGAAGCCAACGATCAAACGAAGCCAGAAATAGCAACGAATCCAAAACTGTTAGACCATGTGGTTAGGTCTAGTATATTTTAATTGATGAATAATTGACAATATTGGGTATTGATATTATTTGAGAAGTGTGGTGTGTGTGGACTAATGTCGGTCAAGTTGGGAAGAACTTGTGCCGGGACAATATGTTGTTTTGGTCTTTGCATATGCAGGACAACTTGGAGGCGATCGTGGTCTACGGCGGTGACCGGGAGATGGCTTGGTGTGAAGTCATGGTCCAGAGGGTCGAGGATGCTGGAGGAGACGGTCGAGCTCGAGTTGGGGCGCGTGAAGATCAAAGATGGATGATGCGTATACGGAGGTACGGTCCAGAGGCTACGACACGTGACAATTTTGGGCTGTCCAAAATTGGAAGGCTGGAGAATTCGTGCGAGTAGCGGCGTGAGGAATTGATATTGTATACATTATGGGCTGTTGATGCATGTATGATGGGCCGGGCTAAAGGATTAGATCTGTACGAGTCGGAGTCGGTACCGTGGTGCCCTTTAAAAGGCGTTAGGACTGGCGGCTCGTGTTGAAAAGATTGGAGAAACAAAAAAGGCGAGAGGCTCTGGCGGCGGCGTGAAATAGATCAGGGGTCAGCACCTGTAGACATGCACGTCATGCTTGTAGTGGCTTGAAGCTTTTGTTTAGATCTGTTTTATGCGAAGCTGTAGCAGTTTTTATTTTGGCTTGAGGGAGGTGAGGAGGCTTGGTGCTAGCGGTTGCTGTGGTTGCGGCTGTTTGGTGCTAGCAGCGGATTGATCTACGTCAAGAATTGTCGACAGAGTTATCAAGTTCTTTACATCGGCTGGCAAGTATTATTTCGATTTGATCTCATCTCAATTATTACACCGAATTTGTTACTACCTTGAGAATATCTAGTACCCTGGTCTGCCGAAATTAGTGCTGAGGACTTCAATAATCATCTTCCAAATTGATAATGCATCAGAACAGTGCATTCATTAATTGGTATTGCTGATTAAAGTAGTTGGTGCTCCTGTTCTTGTGATTCAAGTCACGTGGGTGATCTTTATATCAATTGTTTATTGCATTCATCTGAGTGCATCCTTTACTTGGAATTGCTACTTGCTGTTGGTAGGTGAGAAGAAGGTTAATCAAAGAGATTCGTTTTCAGATTACAATAATTTGCACTGTAAAAATCTTCCACAATCATTCACCCCCCCTCTGATTGTCATTAACGATCCTACAAGTGGTATCAGAGCCAAGTTGCTATGGCGTTAGAGAGGTATGTGAATCGTCCCCCATGCTAGATGGTACTGATTTTGCTTTTTGGAAGTGTCGTATGCAAGCATACATTGAGGCTCAAGGTAGTGATGTATGGAATAAGGTTTCTAGTCCTTATATGGTTCCTGCTATTGTTACTAATTTAAATAAAGCAGATGTTGATATGAATGCTCAAGCTCGTAACTTGTTATTTCAAGGAATCTCTCGCAAAGAATTTGATCGTGTTGCTCATATTACTTCTGCTCACTTGATATGGAAGACTCTTTGTGATTATCATGAGGGAACTATTAAAATTAAGAAAGTACGTAAAAATCTTTATCAAAAAGAGTATTCTGATTTTGCTATGAAACCTGGTGAATCTATTGATGATCTTTTTGCTCGTTTTGAAAAGATACTGAGTAGTTTGCGTGGTGTTGGTGTTATTCCAACTGATGAAGATAATGCAACTAAGATATTGAGATCTTTAGGTTCTGAGTGGTTGATGGTTGTCACAACTATCAATCAAACTATCGATCTAGATACTTTAACCATAGATGATCTTTACTCTAGATTGAAAACCTATGAGATGGAAGTTGTGCCATCTAAGATTGATAAATCTTCATCTTTAGCTCTTATGACTAAACCCATGCAAGATGTTTCTTGAGTTCTTGTCTTGTGTGCGCTTTGTCTTCTTTCTCGGATGAGCAGTTAGAGGAGATTCGGAAGAGCGGCTTGTACTCATCTCCAACAGAGTGACCAAGGCAATTAACAACATCGAACAAGGCGGAGAGGAGGTCCAATCGGATGCTATGAATGTGGTGAGCTAAATCACATAAAGATGAATTGTCCCAAAGCGAGGAGTAAGGAGGTCAAAGATGACAAAGTACCAACTCGTCGCTCTAAATCCAAGATTGACTCAAGCAAGAAGCACAATTATCGTAAAGGCGATCAAAAAGATACTCTCAAAGACTTGATGAGATTGAATTAAGTGATGTTGATTACGGAAGCGGCGATGAGGACAACGGCAAGAAGGCTAAGGAGGTGGATTTCACAGGATGTGTTTTATGGCGGCGGTGAGGAGCTTAATTATGATGATCTCTACTGATGATCCCGATGAGGTAAAACCTTCTTATACTGATTTATCTCGTCTTTGTGCTTAGGTTGTGAGATGAGCTCAAAAAGTATAAAAAGAAAATAAAGAAACATGATATTGTTGTTGAGAACTTAAATTCTGAAATTGATAGACTTAAAGCTTCTTTTCCTGATGATGAATCTTGTGAGTCTTGCCAAGGTTTATTTTCTGAATTGGAAGCTGCTAGGTCAATACATACTAAATTTGATGAATTAAGACTAGCACATGACTCTTGTGATGAAAAGTTAAAACTTGCATATGATGAAATTGAAAAGCTCAAGTCTAGTTCTACTTGTTTAGAGTCAAGTATGTTAAATGCTCAAACTAAAACTTGCTCTAATTGTGAATTGTTAGAAGCTAGACTCAATTCTTCTCAGAAACAATTCAACAGATGCTTTATCATGAGGTAGCTTCTTGCTCTAACTGTCCTAAACTTACAATAGAGATAGAAGCTTTGACCGGACAACTAAATGAGTTTTTGAAAAAGAAAGATTGGCTCGATCTAGTGCTTCTAAGAAAGCTGTGAATGAATCATTAAGTGCACAACTTGTCCTACTCTAGCTAAAGAAAATGAGTACCTTAAAGACACTTTAGAGATTTTCTTTTGGCAAGAAAAACTTGAATATGATCCTAGACAAATCAAAAGTGAGTGTTAAAAGTCAAGGTCAGGATTTAATTTTATTGAGCATGCCAAGAACCATCCTCCTAAGGTTGTTAAGCCTCTTGAACTCGAAAATTTGAAGTAAAATCGAACCAAAACAAAGCGTGTTTAAATCTGCTTTGGTTTTGTGCAAAGCTCTTCTACTAATGTTGTAGGTGCTAGCTCATCATCTCAAAAGAAATCTACTTATGTTAAATTTCATTACACCTATTGTGGTAGAGATGGACACTTGCATGAATTTTGCTTTAGGCGTGTTAAGAAAGAGAAAAGGAAAGATTTAATGCCTTAAGACAAAAGCGTGCAACCTCTTTTATTGTCCCTAGAACTAATGTGAAAGCTAGGTTTTTAGAGGACTTTTATGATGGCTTTAAATCGCTTCACGTCTTGGTTTGCGATTTAATTCACATAATTAGCGTTTTGATCGCGCACGCCTTAACGCGTGGTTCGGTTCTAGTTTTCTTCTTTGTTCCTCCATATCGTGTATCTCAAGATCTTGGATTCCTAGATCTTATTTGCAAAGTGAGTTGGGTGTGTTGCATCCTACGGGATTATTCTGAGGGGGAGCTTGTTGTTTAAAATTTTAGAAGCTTTGATTATTTTTCTTGTCAAAAAAAAACATCAAGTCCAAGCCATTGAAATCGAATGAGTAGTAGAGCTTTTTTTATCATATTTATTCATGTGCTGTGTAGCTTTGATCTTGACCGGTTATAATTAATTTGCTACATTTAGAACTAAAGCATGACATGGCTGAACACTTTGACTAGATTGATTATTGTTATCACTTGGAGATGTCCATGGAAAAGGATGAGCCTGTTTGTGAGTCTTTTTAAATCTTGGATTTACAGCAAGTATGTTTCTCATTGCAATCCTGTTATGCTCACTCAATTTGGCATGTTAGATAAAAAAAAAGGGTTGAGAAAAGAAAAATGAAAAGATGTATGCTTCAAGCATGCCATACGTAGCTATGTATTCAAAAGAACAAAAATATGCACACCAAAGTGCTCAAATGGAAAGAAGTATGCTTCAAGCATGCCATACATAGCTATGTATATTCAAAAGGAAAAATATGCACACAAAAGTGCTAAAAGGAAAAGAAGTATGCTTCAAGTATGCCACCCTTGAAAAGAAGTATGCTCCAAGCATGCCACATGCAAATAAAATTGAAAGTGAAGCAATAGGGTGTTATATGAGGCTGCTAGCTCATCTAGATTTAACTTGTGTCTCCTTTGTTAGGCTCTCACTTTTCTTGGTGATATCTTTTGTGGTGCTTATGATCGATTTAGTCATTGTTGAGATGCCGTCATTTAGTTAAAATTGCATAATCATCCTTCAAGTAGTCTTGACTTGTCTTATCTTTGCTACGTGATACATGATTTTATATGATCCTGTTAAGCTCTACTCAACAAGATGGCCTGGTTACTTCATTAAATTGATTTGCATAATCTATAAAGCTTCTTGATTTTTACTCTCCTTGCTCCCTTGTTTTTCCTTGTCTGAAGTTCTTGATGATTCCATTGCCAAAGGGGGAGAAAATGGGAGAATTTGAAAAGAAAAAAATTGGAGAAATTTGCTTCCCTTGTGTTGAGGGGGAGTTTTCCAGCTGTGGTTTTGAAGTTTGCTTTGCAGCTTTGAAACTTTCTTTTTGCAAATTTCTTTTCTTTCAAAATTCAACTCACAATTTTGAAGTATTGTCAATGTATTCATCAAGGGGGAGATTGTTAGACCATGTGGTTAGGTCTAGTATATTTTAATTGATGAATAATTGACAATATTGGGTATTGATATTATTTGAGAAGTGTGGTGTGTGTGGACTAATGTCGGTCAAGTTGGGAAGAACTTGTGCCGGGACAATATGTTGTTTTGGTCTTTGCATATGCAGGACAACTCGGAGGCGATCGTGGTCTACGGCGGTGACCGGGAGATGGCTTGGTGTGAAGTCATGGTCCAGAGGGTCGAGGATGCTAGAGGAGACGGTCGAGCTCGAGTTGGGGCGCGGGGCTGTTGATGCATGTATGATGGGCCGGGCTAAAGGATTAGATCTGTACGAGTCGGAGTCGGTACCGTGGTGCCCTTTAAAAGGCGTTAGGACTGGCGGCTCGTGTTGAAAAGATTGGAGAAACAAAAAAGGCGAGAGGCTCTGGCAGCGGCGTGAAATAGATCAGGGGCCAGCACCTGTAGACATGCACGTCATGCTTGTAGCGGCTTGAAGCTTTTGTTTAGATCTGTTTTATGCGAAGCTGTAGCAGTTTTTGTTTTGGCTTGAGGGAGGTGAGGAGGCTTGGTGCTAGCGGTTGCTGTGGTTGCGGCTGTTTGGTGCTAGCAGCGGATTGATCTATGTCAAGAATTGTCGACAGAGTTATCAAGTTCTTTACATCGGCTGGCAAGTATTATTTCGATTTGATCTCATCTCAATTATTACACCGAATTTTCTAGTACCCTGGTCTGCCGAAATTAGTGCTGAGGACTTCAATAATCATCTTCCAAATTGATAATGCATCAGAACAGTGCATTCATTAATTGGTATTGCTGATTAAAGTAGTTGGTGCTCCTGTTCTTGTGATTCAAGTCACGTGGGTGATCTTTATATCAATTGTTTATTGCATTCATCTGAGTGCATCCTTTACTTGGAATTGCTACTTGCTGTTGGTAGGTGAGAAGAAGGTTAATCAAAGAGATTCGTTTTCAGATTACAATAATTTGCACTGTAAAAATCTTCCACAATAATTCACCCCCCTCTGATTGTCATTAACGATCCTACAAAAACAAAGGCAGAAACAGAAACGAAGCCAGAAACATTTTCTTAATGAATTTCAATTGAAAGACTAACGTTTAATATTTAACAGTCCATCCATGTCAACATAACAGTCCATATAAGTTGTAAAAGTCCATATCAAGATGCATCTTCATCGCAGTTCATATGAAGCCGCTCTGGGTGATGGTGCAACTTCAACCAGGAGCAAGAAAAGCGTTAGGTCCAATACCCCAATGGAGCAGTTGCATATAGTTCAGCGTTTCTTAAGTGAAAAGGATGAAGCTAAGAAGCAGAACGAAGACAGAGCGATTCGAACTAACCTAGGTCTTGATTGTTTGTTTTTCCACATACTGGATGTTCCCATTCTCTTCTCTCATCACCCAAGCAGCGTCCCTTGGCTTCCAAGGAGTAAGCAGTAAGATGTGCCCCTCTTGCATCTCAAATCTCGAATTGCAAGGAGCAACAACGCCGAGAACAAAGAAACCAACTTTTCCACATACTGGATGTTCCTATTCTCTTCTCTCATCACCCAAGCAGCATCCCTTGGCTTCCAAGGAGTAAGCACTAAGCAGTAAGATGTGCTCCTCTTGCATCTCAAATCTCGATCTGCAAGGAGCAACAACACCGAGAACAAAGAAATCGACAAGGTCAAGGCGATGACCGGCTCTGCCCCTTCACTTCTTAGCTTCTTCTATGCATTGGACTTGAGGTCCATGCAACAATTTGCAATTTACTTCAAGGAAAAAGGCGTAAGGTGCACCTCCTGCATCCTAATGTGCAGGGAGCAGCAACACTAAGAATCGCAGAAGCTAACATTCTGACAAGATCAAGAGGATGACTAGCTCTGCCTTGCGCTTCTCGGTTCTTTTGTGCCTGCTGACATGGGAGTCACGTGGAGGAGTGGGGGGAGCACGGGGCAGTGATGCGGAGGCACGGGGAAGCACGAAGGGAACGGTGCGGTGGACGGGGAGGAAGGAGAAGGGGGTGGAGCACGGGGGGAGTACGGCACGGGGGACGGGGACGGGCGCGGTGGTCGGCGCTGGGAGAGAAAGGGGATCGGGGTCGAGAACTCGAGATGGGGATTGAGGATTAGGGAATTGCAGTTGCAGATAGGGAAGAGTCGGCGCGGTAGGGTTAGGTCGGGATGGGGAATTCGGTTTGGGCACAGGCGATCATGACCGATCATGCGGACTAGGCAGATGGGGCGATGGGCTTCGTGCCTAGTCAAGCCCATACGATGAGCCAAGTCAGGCTCGCGAGCGGCTCAAGCTCTGCTCGAAATTTTGGCGAGCTAGACAAGGGGCTCGGCTCGGCTCGGAAAAAACACGAGCTTGAGTCTGCTCAGCTCATCGCGAGCTCTCTTTTTTTCCAGCCTGAGATGGACTAGAATTCCAAGCAGAAACAAACAAACATGCTCCTGGTCTATTACAAGGCAACAACAACTGATTGAGAAAGATGCAATAGAAAGATCTCTAGGACTTGGGAGGCTCCGAGAACCGTTTAATGCTGGTCACGGATGGCTCAGATTAATCCAAGGACCTCAAGGCCATCTGGAAGCCACAAGTTTGGCAAGATCATTTTACTTTCTTATGCATCGGAATTCAGTTTTTCCTTTTCTGTGTATGATTGTATGTTTTGGTTGAATATACCACACCGTGATGGCCATGTATTGAACAATATTTCTAGTACATGTACATGAGGTGGTTAAGGAAAGCTAGGTTGTTATGGAAAGCTATCCTAACCGATATACAATCTGATATGATCTGATACACATGCTGATATTAATAGATACTAACATATATGAATCAATTACAACTAACACTTGTAGGATCAAGGATAACCGATTAGGGGGGGGGAGGGGGGGTGAATAGGAGGTTTTTAAATTTTTAAACAAATTAACAATTTCACTAATTAATTACTTAGTCTAAACAAGTTATATTTCTAGCTAAGCAAATCAATCACAATAAACAAGCTAGAAATATAAATGCGGAAAGTAAAGACTAGAGATAACCACAAAGACACGTCAATGTTTTTCCCGTGGTATCGAAGACTTGCCGGTCTTCACTAGTCCACGTTGAGGAAGCTTGACGTCTCAAACCGGCTCCACGAATTAAGCCTTCCCTCGATTTACTATGGTTGTTCTTCCTCTGTTCCAGAGATGGTGAACACCAAACCACTCACAAGTTTGCACCGGGTCTCTTCACAATATTCCTTGAAGAGATCACCGTGCTCCACCACCAAACTGTCTAGGAGTGCGGCAACACTCCAAAAGTAATAGACCAAGATCTTCACTTGACGGCACTCAAGTGCAAATGGATCAACTAGGAGTATGAATGCACTTGAATGTATCTCAACAAGCTCACAATGAATGCACAAGAGTGTTTTTGAGTATTGAGTGAATGCAAAGGCTCTCAAGGCTCTATAGATGTCAAATGGGTACTAGCAGCCAGTACAAGAGCAGTTGGGGGGGTATTTATAGCCCCCACCAACAATTATGACCGTTAGGGACGAAATCTCAACTTCTCAGACAAAATCGAACGATCATGAGTATCCGGCGAAGACGACCAAGACTGATCGAAAGCACGACCAACGGCTAGAACAGATACTAAAAAAAGAAATACTAGCCGTTGGACACCCAGTCGGAACGACCGTAGGCAAACAAGCGGTACGTCCAATTTGCCCCGGTCGTACCGTTTCTACGAGCGGTACGACCGTTTGTAGGGTTTCGTGATTTGCTGAAGATTACAAGCGTTCTGGAATTTTTGTACTGCCATATAAAAAATAGAATGACCGCAGGCCGGTACGACCGTTCCCAAACGCGGAACGTCCGATTTCCAGATTGAGATTTTGAGCAGATTTACACTTGTTTTGTTTTTATTGAACCACCTCACAAATTTCGGAACGACCGCACATCGGTACGACCGATTGTCACGAGCGGTACGACCGATTTTTATGAGAGATTCTGAGGCAGTTTGCAACGCTTCTGGTTTTATTGAACAACCAACTAAAATTCGGAATGACCGCTTTGCGTCTGACCGCTCAAGGAGCCGATCGTTGAGCACTTAGTTGATCGTTCCTTCAAAATGCGGTACTACCGCCAAGTAAATTCGGTCATATCGCACAGCAAGCGATACGACCTTAAGTATAATCTTGCAGACTACCGATTTTTGATGAAGCACTTAATACTTTTCAATTTAATTTTAAGTTTAAATTCAAATGCATGCATGATCCTAAATTGATCCATATGACACAAGAACATGCTATCAAGCTACTAGCCATGATCCCTCTTAATAGTACGATATTTATCCTATAATCCGGTCTTCCATCAAAAACTCCTAAGACCGGTAAAATAGAAAAAGGAATCTAGACTATTTGTACCTTGTCTTTGAGCCAAAAGATCTTCGTGTAGTCTATTTCCATGCCATTTTGCATCAACACGTTCACCAATGGGATTTAACCTTGTAAATGCTCCATAAACACGTTAATCCCATATTCACATATTATCATTAATTACCAAAATAATTTTTAGGGGCCTAGATGCTTTCAACACTCCACCGCAGTAGAAACGGCATGCTCGTGGATGTTGAGACTGGACCGAAAGTCAAGGAAGAGGGACGACGACAGGCCCTTGGTGAAGACATCGACGAACTATGACGATGAAGGGACATGAAGCACACGGATCTCGCCAAAAGCAATCTCGTCACGAATGAAGTGCAAGTCTATCTCAATGTGCTTTGTCCGTTGATGTTGCACTGGATTAGAAGACATGTAGGCATCACTGACGTTATCGCAGAAAATAACGGTGGTTGTGCGTTGGGGACGATGTAGCTCCTGGAGTAGTTGCTATACTAGCTAGCCTCGGCAACTGCATTCGCGATGGCCCAGTATTCAGCCTCAACTAATGATGCATATGCACTTGAATGCTCTCAACTACCTCAAAATGTGACATATGAGAAAATGAGTAGAGGAGAGTGCACCAAAGACTCAAGTGTATTCAATGAGGTCCAAGATGCTGAGCTTGGTGCTGGTGAGGGGGTGTTTATAGCTCCCAACCACAAATTCGACCATTTAAAGAAGATCCCCTGAAAATTCAGTAGATACGATACTACCGCCGTTGATCGGTCGGTACTATCGTAACTACTGTTCAACGATCGACTTATTTAATGCTTCTAAACTAGCCGCTACAAAAAGGTGTGGTACTACCGCACTCACAATGCCTGGTACCACCGCACGATGGTAGTACCGCTTGGCTCAATAGGTACTATCGATTTCTAGGGGAGAAAAACTCTTAAAAACATACTCTCTGGAATTTACGTACTACCAACTAGAATTCGGTAGTACCGCTCTGTGGTAGTACTACTCATCAACTGCGGTCATACTTTTTTTACTGAAGATTTTCTAGATGCTTTTATAAATGCAATGCATGACTCTTAGTTGATCAAGATGGCACAAAATAGATTCTCAAGCTACTAGCCATGATCTCTCTTTATAGTATAGCATCTAGCCTATAAATCTGGTCTTTTCATCAAACACCGAGACTGGTAAAAACTATAAAAATGGTCCTTAGGCTACATAATGCCTTTGGCTTGAGCTATGTCGATCTTTTACCATCTTTGCAATGCCATTTCCATGTCGTCATTTAAACTCCGGGACTAAGCCTTTAAAGCATCTTAGCACATATATTAGTCCCATAACATATTGTTATTATTAATTATCAAAATCATTTTTAGGTGCCTAGATGCTTTCAACCCGCCATGCTACGATAGGAACTGGGGTCATGGACGGCAGGCCCATGAGCAGAGGGAAGCTTCAGAGAAGTATGAATGGGAGTGAGGGATGGCTTACAAGTAGACATACCAACGCGATCTAGTAGCTTGGAGGCATATGTTGCTTGGGACAGAAACATTCTAGAGGGATTGTGAGTTACATGGATGTCGAGGAAATGATGAAGGGAGCCGAGGTCGGTCATGGCAAATTCTGACCGAAGGGTTGAAATGATGCGCTGGAGAAGGTGGGTAGAGGATGTCGTGAGGACGATGTCATCGACATATAGGAGGCGGTAGGCTGTACCGAACGTGGAATGGAGAATGAAAAGTGACGTATCGGATTTGGATGGGGGAAATCCGAGAGAAGAAATGTAAGTGGCAAAATGGTTATACCAAGCACAAGGTGCCTGTTTGAGGCCATACAAAGAGTAATTTAGGCAGCACACAACATCGGGTTTAGAAGGATCAACGAAGCCGGTGGGTTGGCGACATTAAACCATTTCGAAAAGAGTGTCATGTAAGAAAGCATTCTTAACATCAAGTTGATGAATGGGCCAACTAGTAGACAAGGCAAGGGAGAGAACTAGATGAATGGTGGCTGGTTTGACTACTGGACTGTAGGTTTCATCAAAGTCAACACCAGCTTCCTGAGAGAAACCACGAAGGACCCAACGGGCTTTGTAGCAGTCAAGAGAGCCATCCGGTTTTAGCTTGTGATGAAAGATCCACTTGCCGGAAACCACATTGGAGTTCAAGGGGGGTGGAACAAGGTCTCAAGTGTTGTTGGAGAGGAGAGAGCGAAACTCGTCAACCATGGTGGTACGCCAATTAGAGTCTTTAAGAGTGATGCGAACATACTTGGGAATAGGAGAGACCATGTCAAGGAGAGTGACGTGAAGATTAAGCCGATCTCTGGGCTTAAGAACTAGACCAGCACGAGAACGAGTGTTGTGGAAATGAGAGGCTGGCTCGAGGGTCGCCATGGCACAACAGGTTTCTTTGTGGCAAAGGCCGTCGTCAAGCTCTGAATCTTGCCGTGTGGCAATGAGATGGTTTGACACGGTGGGAACAGCAGGCACTACCGTGGTAGGGGCAATCTTAGAAGCGGCAGGGACAATGACTAGTGGGAGTAAATTCGAAAGGGTGGGTTAGGAAAGATCAAGGAAATCATAAATTTCTAGAGATGAGGATCCTTGGGAGGATTTTGCAAGTGGGAAGTAGACTCGTCGAAGATCACATGTCGAGATATGAGGATGCGACGAGAGGAAAGTTCCATGCACTGATATCCCTTGTGATTGGAGGGATACCCAAGGAAGATGCATGTGGTGGATTGAGAGGTTGTTCATGTGGCATGGATGCGACTGTGTTAGGGTAGCACAAACAGCCGAACACACGCAATTGGTTATAGGAAGGATGTGTGTGGTAGAGGAAAAAGTATGGGCTGGAGAAGTTGAGGGTTTTGGTGGGAATTTGGTTGAGGAGATATGTGGCGGCATGGAGAGCTTCGGCCTAATACCGAGGAGGTAAGGTGGCCTAGAGGAGCAAGGTACGCATGACGTTGTTGACGGTACGTATAATGTGTTTGGCCTTGCCGTTTTGCTGTGACTGTGAGGTGTAAGGGCAGGAGAAGTGGATGTGGATGCCACGGTCCCTGGCAAAGGAGTGGAGCAGGGAGTTATCGAATTCACATCCATTGTCACACTGGATGGCTTGAATGAGAATGGCAAATTGTGTGTGGACATAAGCATAGAATGAGGAAATAGAGGAATATGTCTCGGACTTCGGTCGGAGAGGGAAAGTCCAAATAAAGTGGGTAAAACCATCCAAAATAACAAGATAATATTTATAACCCGAAATATTTTCTATTGGTGATGTCCAAAGATCACAATGAACAAGTTCGAAATGTCGAGTAGTGCGACTTGATGAAAGGGAAAATGGCAAACAAACATGTCAGCCTAATTGACGCGTATTTAAAGAATCTAGACCCACCATTATGAGTTAATAGAGTATTTTGGTTATTAATGGCAAATCTATTTGTGAGACTGATACTTCTATTGTTTAGTCTTAGTTGGATAAAAGGGTGAAAATCATGGAGGTATGCATTCGACATCATATTCTTATATCTTGTTGCATTCCTCGGATCCAAAATATAGGTTGAACTCCACTAAAAGTTGAACTTGAATATGTGCCTATGTTTTTATTACACATTCGTGTATGCACACATTTAGGTGGAGTTCACTCTATGTTTTGATGTTTCATTAGTATTAATCCATATTCTTTATCCACTTATATTGATGATCTCTACTTTGAAACATATCCATTGAGCATATAAAACTTGTGTAGTTCATATATATTCATATGTCTTTATATTCAATTATTTGCAATTGTGATGGTTGTCATCAATTACCAATGAGGGAAAGATTGAAGTATCTTGACCCACCATTGTGAGTTAATGATATGTTGTGGTAATTAATGACAATCATGTTGTGAGACTAACATTTTACATGAGTTGGGTAAATAGGTTATGTTCTATGATGATGGAGACTTTGGATGACATCTTGAGTTGATCGTCATCAAGTCAAAGTTTTAAGAAGAGGATGCATAATGTGTTGATGCATACCAAGATCTCGAAGAAGAGATGATCATGAGTTGATCATCAAGTCAAGAGAAGACCCATCATGTGTTGATGGGAGACAAGTGAAGGATGCATCATGGGTTGATGCATATCAAGACAATGACCCGGACTTAAATATAAGATGTGTGTTATCAAGCTTCAAGAAGATGTGCAAGGCAAAAGTATGACTAGCCAGGGCTAAGAATTTGTTCCTAGTCTTTTACCAGTCTTGGTGTTTGGTTGGAAGACCGAATTGCTAGTATAGGTTGATGTACTATTAAGAGGGGTCTTGACTAGTAGCTTGAGTGTGTCATGTGTTGATAGCTCGTGTTAACTTGCTCTAGCTCTCGTTTGCATGTTACCAATATTTACGAATGTGTTTTACAAATAGTCGAGGCATTTGCATAATCCTTGTAGAATGTGACTTTATTTTGCAAATGTGTTTTGCAAATGGTTTAAGTCCATGTACCAAATTTCTTGTGGTATTGATTCTAAAAGTCAACAAATGTGTTTTGCAACTTATTGAGAATCTCGCCTTCATCCCTTGTATGCATCTTGCGTCAATTGGCAAATGCGTTTTGCATATTGAGGTGTGTAATTTGTTTTCAGCTTTGTTGACTGTGGGCAGTCTGACTGCCCATGTTAGTCGGTCTGACCGCCATGTGTTGGCCGATCTGACCGGTCCCTAGTAGCGGTATGACCACTTGTTTAAAGGCGGTGTGTTATTTCCAGAGAAGGTGTTTTTGGTAGTTTCTCTTGTTCCCAAAAATGGTATGACCGCATTTCTTCAGCGGTACTACCACAAGGCGGTAGTACCGATCTTTTGTTGGCGGTTCGTATTTTCCAGAGAGTTGATTTTTTTGGTTCTAGACTTTTCTCTGGTGAGCGGTCTGACCGCTCCTCTAGCGGTCTGACTGGTTGGGTCTGGTCTGACTGCTCCTCTAGCGGCTGACCGGTCCTTGTGAGGACAGTCAGCCTGACAGTGTATCCAACAACTAGTTTTATAGCTGTTGGAGCTTGGACGGTTTGACCGGTCATTAGTTGGCGGTCAGACCGGTTTATCCTGGTTTTTCTGGAACTTTCCTCCAATGGCTAGTTTTTCTTGTGTAGGTATAGATACCCCTTATGGCCAGTTGTGGGAGAGTTGCTGGTGCTATTCCCATTCCTTTGAGCAAAGAGCAAGTCATTTCCTCTCTTTTGTGCATGTGTTGCCCTTAGTAAGCTTAGAGAGTGAAACCCTAGTGCATGTATTGCATTAGGTAGAGGATTGTGTATCCACTTGAGCTTAGACACTTGATTTATTCAAGTGAGCATCTTCGACTTGTTACTCTTGGTGTTTTCCGATACCTAGATGGCTTGGAAGAGTTGTGCCGATGATCTTCTCGAAGAAGGTTGTGAGAAGACCCGGGCGGCTGTGAGTGGTTTGGTGCTGCCATCTCCGGAGTGTAGGAAGAGCAATCCCGAGTGGATCGATGTGTTGGTTCAAGTTGTGAGCCAGTCCAATTTGGTTGGACTTACCTCGGAGGTGTTTGGCTCAATTTGTGGAGCCGGTCCAATTCGGTTGGGCTTACCTCAATGTGGATTAGAGGAGACCGGCAAATCTCTGAACACCACGGTAAAACATCATTGTGGTTTGTTCTCTTGTGTTTTACTGTTGGACCGAAACGGCGACTAGAGGGGGGTGAATAGGAGCACGATCTCTTTTTCACCTTGATCAGATTCAATAAGATTTTCACTCCAATAGCTATGAAAAATATAAAGATCAATATACAAGCATAGCGGAAGACTTGTATTGAATTCAATCAACACCTCGAAGAGAAAAGACCAAAATCACCAAAAACTATAAACCAATATAGTTGGGTGGTCAGATCTCTTTGGCGGGTCGACTTTTTGGCCTAGCGGCCAGACCTCTCAAATGGGCGGTCTGACAAGTAGCACAATGAACAGTGAAATCAGCCCGAACTCAAAATCACAAAAAGGTCTAACTTTTGATTCGCAACTCCAAACCTTACTAAACTTGAGACATACCTTCTCTAGGATGTTAGGAACCTATTCTAATCAAGAATCATGAAGATCCATACGAAAGTTCTGACCTTTTCCGTTTAAGAGAAGGTTACTCCAAAACCGAGTCAAAACCAAAAGATGATCTACAAACTTGCTCGTGGGTGATTGATGATCAAGATGATCCTAGATGTATTCTCACATGTCACAGTAAGCTAAATCTAAACCAGAAACCAAAGGAAAACTCGCGGATCAAAGAAAGCCCTAAAATCACAAAATAGAGAGCAAGAACACAAAGAGACTCATCTTTTGAAACCTTGCTTGGATTGATTTGATATTGATGTTGGTTTACAGCCACTCCATCCAGGAGGACAAACACTCAATAGATGAGCACTAAATCAAATCCAACTCTCTAGAACCCTAACCTTCAACTATCCTCTTCTTAAACACAAATTAGGGTTTCCCAAAGAAAGTGTTAAAAGGTTAAGAGAGGTGCTAGCTAGCACCCTCCCCTATTTATAGTGGAGGCTAGCTTCTAGAAGAGTAAACCCTAATGGGCACCCGTTAAGCCCACACACAAACGGGTTTCACTTATACACGTATTTTAAAGCGTCGTCTTCATTTCCTCTTGACCTAAACCGCTTCTCCTTACGCCGTCTTGCGCCGCGGGTTAGCAAAAGGTCACCAAGGCGGTATTTTGGTGAAATTAGCAAAATACCCCTTCTCGATCCTTTTCCAAAGACCGAGTTCCATCTTCATGAAGCACTTCCATGCTTCGTCACGTGTAGGTTGATCAACGGTTCTCTTCATGTCGGCAACCCTCTCCCATATGGCTTCCACTGAAACCACCATGACACGTGCATCGACCCCCGCGTCACTTGATCCAACCTGTCGCACCGAACTGCCTGTTCGGTCATCCTTGTCTAATTTGCGCCATGTTTGAATCCATTGACCTCACCCGGTATCCTCGATCGTTCTGGACCTCAGTTCTCCAAGCCTAGTCCCGATCATCCTCGCCGTTAACCGTCGTTGACCTCTAAGCAACCTACACAACAATAGACCAAGAAATCGATTCCGAGAATAAGTTCTTCGCAACCTGATCCTCGTTAGTCAAAACATGTATCATGCAACACATATGCACTGAAACCCATGAACTTGACCTAACCAAACAATCATCGCCATCGAGTTGGCGGATGAACAAGCCAAAATCGGTCTGACCGTCACCCATGGTCGGTCTGACCTCCACCTGTTGGCCGGTCTAACCACCCAGCTGGGACTTAGCCAAATTTTCTCACTGGAAACCGAAACCTAATGGAATTTTCAAACCAATAGAACTTTTAACTCGAAGCTCCAAAAATTTTGAGACCAAGTGTAATAGAATCTCCTCTCTTGCCTACACTCTCTATTTTTGGCCCAGCTTCAAAAATCAAAATTATTTTATGGCCGGTTTGACCGATTTCCAAAGGCTGGTCTGATCACCACTCAATGACCGTTCAGATCACCACCTTGGCCGGTCAGATCGTCACTTGCCTGACAGCAAATTGATTTTCGCCGAAAATGCATGATTCGACAAACCTTCAACGCCATTGCCAATTGTATCATCATCCTAAGATCGTGAGTATATCCCTGTAACGACCCAACTCTAGGGCACCCGAGAGGTCCTCCAAGACCTCTGGAAAGTCCATCAGGACCTCCCAGGAGGTCCACAAAGGACCTCTCGGACAGTCCACCAAGACCTCCCAGGAGGTCTAGGAGAACATGACCCGAGAGGGTCTTGGAGCCAGGGAGCACCCACGGATCTGCCACGGCCTCAATCAGGGAGAAACGAGGAGGTCTGAGGGCACCCCAAGACCACCCACGACCCTCCAGAGGAGGTCGTGGAGGTCCGAGACCACCTCAGAACCTCACACGTCCATCCCATGGTGAGGACATAAAGGCCCGAGCTTGCTCCAGGGTTCCCTGTGAATCCTGAGCTAGTCCCAAGGATCATGGCTAGCTCTTCACAGAAATAATACAATGGTGGTGACATCCAGAACGCATCTTTATTTAAGCAAAATATCTACAGAGTTGTTTACAAGGTGGCCTTGGGCCAAGCACATATATACAAAAGAGCAAAAGAACAAAAGGTCACAGGGTCCATCAGCACGCCACAGGCAGCTGACTGGAAGGCACAACCTATTCGCTTTGATCTTCTTCACTGCCAAGGTCTTCTCCTGGCAAAAATTATAATGAGCAAGAGTGAGCACAACAACCGTGCTCGCAAGTTACACCCGTGGGTTAGCAAAATGACATGCATATATGGAGAATCAAAGGATGGCATAATATGATCGATTTGTACAAAGCCAATTTTCTTTCAATTACCATTACTAAGTTCCAAAGCAGGTATTTAATAACTAAAATTCATTTTAACAAAGCAATTTTTCAGTTGGATAACATTCATCAACAAGTTGGTGAAGGATACCCTCCTGACACCAGGCTCCCTGCCCAAAACCCATGGGATAGAATTCCCAAAACAGAATTGAAAACATTTCTGGAAAACCCAAAATCAACATCTAACTCTGAGTGGCCTTTGCCAGCACGCCCATGACCGTGGACACGGCTATTCGAATAGATTTAACTCTACAGAGGTTGTGCACTTTACCCACACGACATGATTTCTCTAGTTTATCCGGCATCCGTCAATGCCACCTCTCACTACCAAAGGTAAGAGGTCTAGAGCTCATGACAAGGCCTTTACAATGCATTGCTCCACCACAGCCTTTCCTTGCTAAGGTTTCACCTTCCTATGGATCGCAATCCGGCGGAAAGCCCCCCCTTGCACTAGTGGGAACAGTAGGTCATAAAAGACCATTAGCCATACAAGACCTCCCACACCTCTAATGGAGCAGCATATGGTGAAGTTTTGCAAATTACTCAGCCAGGTCCCACGCCCCATTCTGGAGACATGTGGTTGCACGATTGTGGCATAGCCCATTATAGGCATGGCATTGGTCGCTCAAAGACCGATCCTCACATGACTAAGACGACTTTCACAAACCCTTGGACCTCCACCTTAGCCAGGATAGAGTCCGTGCACAAACATTGCACCAGCCAAGCCAACCAATTCGCCCCAGCCCAAATCCAATTTCATTTTCTTTGCTTCCCCAGCAACACTTTCTCATTCCCATGACACCCCAATGTCATGGTTAAAACATTTTAAGCAATATTTGGTCATGTTGGTGAAGATTTCCCCAAATCAATACTTTTGGGTCTAAGCTTAACTAAGCACAAGTTTTTCAAATGGTCTTGGCTCACACTACTGCATGACCCAAGTTTGATCTAAAGGTGACAATGAGTTCATTCCAAAGTCAATAGTGGCCATACAAAGGAAGTAGGCATAACTATGAATTTAAAACAGGTATTGAAATAACTTGGTAGAGATAGGCATGCATTAAACTTTGAAACTGAACATAAATAGATTGAATTATTGGGTGCAATATGATCAAGAGTGTAACTTGCCTTGCTCACTATCCTGAGATTCTTCCTCTTCGGAACACTCAGACTCCCTGGAGTCTTCGCAATCTACACGGGTAAAAGAGCAAGTTCAAAGAAAACTCAATTAAAGAACCAACTGAGAACAACAAGAAAACCGAGGGGACCCCAGAGGGAGTCCAAAACTTAATCAACAGGAGAGGACTATATTTTTAGAGTGGTTCTTTTGGAAGAGGTCCAAGCTTACCAGGAGGAGGCGGTCTTTAGCAAAAGACCCCAAAGGAGTGATTTCAGCAACACAACAGAGAGGCCCTAAGACATGATTCTTGCGTAAAGTCCAGAGATGAGGTCCTCAAATAAAAGCCCTAGAAACCCAAAAAGGAGTCCACCAGAGGAGGTCCTGAAATGGACACGACCAGCTCAGTGCAGTGGCAAAAACAAGAGCGGAGGAGATCGCCAAGGGACTTACCAGGGACAAGAAGAAACAATGGATGGAGGGGAGGTCGTGGGTGACAAGGTCTTCCCTGGGAGCCACTGAACAAGAGCAAAGGTAACAGGGTGTGGAGAAAGGTGATGTGGTAGAATTTCTTGGTCTAATTGTAGTCAAGGTGGTGAAGAAAACTAGAGATATACGTGTCAAGGATAAGTATAGAAATGGGTCAAAGGTAGGTAAGTGGCAGAGCAGGTGTTACTACCACCCTGGTTAAAAGGTACGAGAAAGGACAACGTATGTTGCTATGGGAAGGAACAAAGAAGGATGTCAGGGTACGGTTAAGTGACCCGATTCAAAGTAAACACCACGTATGTGGATGCATTTAATGTGACAAGACATACATTAAATGCCCAAGATATTAACGTGGCGGAGGAAATGAGAATGACTAAATCTGGCAAGTGGGGCCAGTCAATTTAGAAATAGTCGGGTCAAAAGGGGAGATCTTGCCCCGCAGGAGAGGTCCTCGAGGAGATCCGAAGGCTAAGAGGTCCTGATATACACAAAGGAGGTCCGAACATAGGGAGGTCCAAATATACATGGAGGAGGTCCACGTGACTAAGGTTCGGACAACCAGGACTTCATCAAAGGAGGTCCCGCGGCTCAAGGAGGTCTGAAGGTTGAGGAGGTCCAGACATACGGAGGAGGTCTGGACACGCAGAGGTCCTGATGGTCAGGATCTCATCAAGGGAGGTCTGGCAAGGAGGTCCAGAGCCAAATGTAAAAGGCCACGGAGAGGTCTTGGACAAGAGGTCCAAAGAATTACAACAAGGTCCTGCGGTTGAGATTAAAGGCAAGTTGAGGTCCGGGCGGTTGGATCTCCAAGAGGGAGGTCCAACGGCCAAGATCCAACGTGCAGGGGAGGTCTGGGCCTTGAGGTCGGAAGTGAGGAGAGGTCCAACCGTTAGATTCAAAACAAAAGGGAGTCCACAGAGGGACATAACGCACGGGGAGGTCTAGACCTTTGGATTGGAGATGGGAAGAGGTCTGAACCGCCAGATCCACATGAAAGAGAGGTCCATGCTGAGGGTTCCAAGAAAGAGAGGTCCTAGGGAAGAAATCCACGACAGGTGGTCCAACAGGAGTTCGCAAGGATCAAAGCAACCCTAGGGAGGTCCTTTCGGCCAAGAAGAAATGCCAAGGGGTTCAAATGAACTCAGGAGAATCGAGGGCACATAAGAGGTCCACTGGAATGCATGGAGGTCCGAATGAAAAGAGGTATGGGCATTGGGAAGTGCCCAGGCAACAAGGGTCTTGACTTAAGAGAAGTTTGAACAGAAAAGAGGTCTGAGCCCAAGAGATTCGAACCAACAAAGAGGTCCAAGGGACCAAACTCAAGGGAAAGAGGCCTGGACATAAGGGTTTGTCCCGGTGAGAAAAGGTCCAAGCCTCCAGGGAGGTCTAATTTCATGTACCACTGGGGAGGTCTAGGCCACAGAGAGGGTCTAAACCTACATATCCAAAGAAGATATGCTAAAGAAAGGTGTACTGAGCATACCGAAAGGAGGTATCAACAACTCAAACCTCTCCAACCAAACCAAACTTGGAATTCTCATCAAAACAAAATATTTTTGATTTATTTTACACATTTAAAAAGGATTTGGAAAAATCAGAATGTTACAATCCCCATGATATCCACATATACTTTGCGCAATTTGCATTTATTGAATTAAATTGCTTAATTATCTTTGTATGTTTGCTATCTTATCAATAGTCTTATATTGTTAGTGAACTTAGTCCAAACTAGTTGATTTAGGTTTTAATTGAGCAAAACAGAATTGATTTACAATTCCACATAAAACTCGGTTTTAGCCAAAAGATTTAAAAAACTCGCCTATTCACCCCCCTCTAGTCGGCCTCCTCGATCTTACAGCATTGCAAAGTGAGTTGTCATTTATTTTTGTGGGTGAAGGAATGCCGGATGTCTAAGCGAGTCGGTGTAGGATGTGGTGGCCGGGATGACCGAGTCGGCGATGCCAAAGTGTGGAGAGTCAATGGTGGACACAAAAGCGTGAGATGTCGAGGAGGGTGAACAGAATGGGTAGAGATCTCTGGAGCTATTGCACCTCAGAATCACGCTCTTTGTTGGAGAATTCTTCGTAAAGAAACCAAAAGGGTCAAATTCGATAGTGCAGTTATTGTCTATAGTAAATTGGCGAATGGAAACTAGATTTTTAACAATGCGAGGAGTGACAAGAACATTGTTAAGATGAAGTGGGCGGTTGGAAGAAGATGATGGAAGAAGGACATGGCCGGTTTGAGTGACGGGGAAGATGGATCCATCACTGGCCATGACTTCAAGAAAGATGGGAGTGGAGATTGCCGGAGTTGGCTGACATGTGTGTCGTGGCACTAGTGTTTAGGTACTAGTCATGGGAGGGTGGTTGCTGCAGTGTCATCGTGTTGAAAGCATTGGTGAGGCCGGAGGGATCCCTAGCTGTTCCAATCGCACCGTGAGTTGACGGTGGTGGCTGCCATGGTTGGTGCGGTAGGGGTGTGGCAGCCTGCCACGGCTGCTGTGGCAGGGGCGCAGCGAAGAAGCCATGTCGCATGGGAGCATGAGGAGGAGAGCCAGGACTCGGTCCAAGGACACCCGCGGTAGGGTTTGGAGCGCTCCCGAAAGGCCAGAGTTGGATGGAGCCCATCCCTGGGTTGTAGACATACGACCATGACAGCGTAGAAGACTGGCTGGTATTGTCGTCTCGCCATTGTCCTTTCTTGTTCTTGTGGCCACCCTAGTGCTGCTAGCACCAGTGCTGGCGCGCTACCTGGTGTTCTGGGTGGCACCGCTAGTGGTGTAAAGGGCGGTGGGGTTGGGGAGGTCAGAACCAAGATAGATGCAGGACTTGCTAGCCTTCAGTTCCTGGAGAAGAAGCATAGATCGGACCTGAAGAAAGTCTGGGAACAGGGATAGTAGAGGCACAACAGTAGTGACTTGTCGAACTTCGGATTAAGGCCTTTAAGGGTCGTAAGAACGAGGGATTCATTGCTCACGGTTTGGCCGACGTCGTCGAGAGCGTCGGCGAGTCGAAGACAGTAGTCTGTTACAGACATGTGTCCTTGCACCAAGTTGTGGAACTCGACGTCAATGTAGAGGGGCGTTGTCTTCTTGTTGTCCTGGAACAGGTTGTCGATTCGAATCCAAGTAGCATGGGCAGTGGTGGCAGCCTCCATGACGATGTTAAGGATTTCAGAGGAGGTAGACCCGTAGACCCATTGGAACATGGTGCAATCGAGGCGTTGCCACTCGGCGTTGGCGTTCTTGGGCGGCTCGACGACAATGTGGTCTTTGAGGGCAAATTTGCCCATGGCAACCAAGAAAAGATCGCGTCACTTCGCATAGTTGGACAGCTTGATGTTGAGAACCATGGGAACAAGGGAACGTATGTGGGAAATGGCGATGGCTTGCTCCCAAAGCTGGGCAAGGGGGTTGGAGGTGGTGCTCATGGCGGTGAGGTAGGAGGAGGGCAGCGGAAGATGCATGCAGAAGAGGATGGATGACGGGAGGATTTCAGAAGGGAGAAAAGAACCAATCCGATACAATGTATGATTGCAATGGCGGAGCTTGAACCAAAACTTAAGAGGGGGCCAATCAAGCTAATTGTGCTTCAAATCGTAATGAACACTTGCCAACTTAATGCTTGATTAATATACAAATAGCAACAAATAATACTTCATAATAGGATATCAATTTCAAAGCCCCGGGGGGGGGGGGCGCATAGGGGGGCATAGCCCACCTTGGCCTGGCTTAAGCTCTACAGCCGTATGATTGTATGTTTCGGTTGAATACACCACATCGTGTTGAACAGTGTTTGCAGTACATGTACATGAGGTGGTTAAGGAAAGCTAGGTGGTCGTGGAAAGCTATCCTAACCGATATACAATCTGATATGATCTGATATACATGCTGACATTAACAGATACTAACATATATGAATCAATTACAACTATCATTCTCTACATGTGTTTGGAATTCATGAATAGAAACACTAGAAAAGGCTGACTTATTGATCGATTTTTTCTTCTAGCGGTTATGTATTGATCATCCAGTATGGAACAAAAGATTTTTTCGAACCAGTGGCCAAAATAGGAGGCTGCAAAAACTAGTGTCATAAGTGAGAAAAGATGGCAAGAACAAAGTTTCCCATTCAACAAACGCCTCCATGAAGTAACTAATATGTGAACTTTTTCTCGGATGGACTAATGGATTCATCTGAGAAGCCGTAAAGGCTAGCAATGAAAAAGGCGATTTTTCATAGGAGGCGAAGAACAAACGAAGCATGGAGACGGCCGCGAGGACCATGCCGGTAGGGGCAGACCCACCGGGGAGTCAGAATGGGCTGACGCCCCTACTACCCCTAGCCGGACAGTAGATACCCCTCTTTCATCCTTCCATCAGTGGACGCCATGGCTAGTTTCGGTGTGAACCGGAGGTAGAAGATGGTTGTCCAAGAGATATCAACCCCTCTTAGCTCATCCTTCCATCCGTGGACGTCATAACTACTAGCTTTGGTGTGAACTGGAGGTAGAAGATGATTGTCCAAGAGATGTCAACCGCGCGAAGTGTTTTTTTTTACATTGTTAGGCCAACCGGTCGAGCCCAACTAACCCATTATCCCCCGTGGTTCTATCACACTCAGCTCTCTCTCACCACCAAGTAATTCCACGAGGCCCAATTTACTAGGAACCATACCAGCATCGAGCGACTCAAGGTTCAGACGATAGCGAATTCTAGCGGTGGCATAAGGCGAAGTGATCATGGGCGCGACAATCGACTTTTTGTCGATCGCAGAACGATGATCGCCGCGTGCATGGGAGAAGCTCACAAGCAAGACAACAGAAGGTCGTCAAGACCAAGAAGGGCGCAGGCAAGTGGGTAATTCTCAGCGCAAAGCAATCAAGTCAAGATCAACAGCAAGAGGCAACAGTAAGTAAAGGCATTGCATACGGAGTCACCGAGTTGAAAGGTTTGTAAAAGAAAAAAATAAATGCAATTTTGAGTTGTACAAATTTGATTTGTGATTTAGATTCATCTATTGCCACTTGTCGATTGTCGATTAGTAGATTTGCAAGAAACAAAGAAATGAATATTTTCACCGAGGTTCTTTCATTGCATTTCGCTTTTTCACCGTTCCCTTTCTATTGATGTATAATTTTAGATTGCAAAAGATGGTTCGCTTTGTGTTTCCTTTCTATTGAGGTCACGAGTCCACCACTCCATGCCGGTTTTTTTCGGAGGCTGCCTCCTTCTCCGGCGAGGTGGCCGGCCGGCCGGAGGTGTGGTGTCGAGGACGGCGTGGCCGCGTCGGAGGTGGCCAACAGGCCAAGAGATATTGGACATTGACTGGATGGGCCCAACAAACGAGACGCTGGATGTTGTTTGCGATCCAATTTTTCGAATACAGCAGCCCAACATACAGGCCCACATAATAATACAGTAGCTGACTTAGCCTAGAGGAAGTCCCCCAGACAGAGAACACGAAAACGCAAGGAGCCAGCACAAGTCGCAGCAACTGCGTGTGCATCGTCTTCTCTTCTTCGCCAGGGCCAGCACAGGTGAGTCTCCTCCTCCTCCTCCTCCTCCCCCTCCCCCTCCCCCTCTCATCCCCTTCCACAGACCTCTCTCTAGGGTTTATGCCGTTCTAGATCCTTCTAGAATCCTCCACATCCCACACGGCCCCTCCCCCCTCCTCCCCCGTGGCGGCGTGGTTGGACGGGGTGGGCGGGACGGATCTGGATCCTTCCAGAACCTCCCGGGAAGCACTACTGTTAGTTCTATATCTGTTCCCCCGTCTACTAGTTCGTACAACGTATGTGGTGAGAGGTGATGGCCTTATTTGCTCTTGTTTGGCTTAGATCCATGACCTATTTAGTGGTAATTTTGGGGTAGGACGCCATCTTTGGTACGATGGGAGTGCGGATTTCAGAATTGTGCAAAAGAAAATTACTACGACTGTTGCATTTTTTTTAAAGGTAATTGTGCCGCGCCCAACTGTACCTTTTCGGTGTTAGGATTTGGAAGATCGCTGGCACGGTTTTAAAATGTAAAATTTAACAACTTTCAAGTTAAAATCTAACACCCTACTCCGTGAAATTTGGTGCATATGTCATAATTTGAGAATAGCGCATCTTGAAGTGCACATCCTTGGTGCTATTACTATTATACCTCTGGAAGCTCAGATATTGCGTAGGACTTGCAATGTGGAAGCTGTACTGTTTGCCATTATCTAATATTCTAATACCTCCATGTTAGCTATTAGGGGTTTGCACATTTGATCCAGCTTGCTACAGTCCCGGCAATCTGATTATGGCTTCCTTCCTTCCTGGTTAGCTTGAAGTAGAAGACAGAAGTTTTTGAGGATGCCGAGGGCCACGAGCGATGCAAAGCTTCTGATCCAGTCCCTGAGCAAGGCCTATGCTACCACACCAACAAATCTTAAGGTAAATCTGATTTGACCTTTTTCTCCTCTCTATTACCTTAGGTCATCAGCTATATTAGCCTATTACTGATCCTGTTCTCTTTGTGGTGATATTTCTGCAGATTATCGACCTGTATGTGGTTTTCGCTGTGGCCACTGCCCTTATTCAGGCAAGTTTTACCACTTTCCTCTTTGTTGAGGATATCTGTTTTAAGACAAGTTTGAAGCCTCAAAATGGAAGTTGAAAATTTACCTGAACAACTTGGAGCATATATTATCCTCAAGATGTTTCCTGTTGGGGATTTTCACTAAAGCAAATGTAGAATAGGGTTGTGGTATTATGAGTTATTTTGTTCAGTATAACATATGAAAAGGTATGCTGTACGCACCATACATGGGGATTTCCTAAAGCTATCTACTGATTCGCTAGATGACAGAAAACATATTTGTTTATGATGCTGCATGTCGCAGTTTTCAACAGGAACAGGCTATCAACTTGCAAAAATCTGCTCTATCTAGCCATCTGGCAACCAATTTGTGTGGGTGTAGTCGTCATGGATTGCTATGAAACTGTATGCCCCTCAATGTTTGATTTGACAGATGAAAGTATGAGCTGCGATTTTCTAAGATGGTATGACATAGTGGGTTCAAGCCAGATTCTTAGGTTCAGTGCAATTTTTTTAAGCATTTGTTTTACTAGCTGAACGTTAGTCCTGTGTTCAACTCATATCTTCTCTCCAATCATTGTTGCAAAGTAGGCCCTGGCCTGGTAGTACAAAGCCATTTGCAAACTACTGAAATGCTCTCTTATGTGGCAAAACAGGTTGTTTACATGGGAATAGTAGGGTCATTTCCTTTGTTTTACTAGCTGAACGTTAGTCCTGTGTTCAACTCATAAGTCTTCTCTCCAATCATTGTTGCAAAGTAGGCCCTGGCCTGGTAGTACAAAGCCATTTGCAAACTACTGAAATGCTCTCTTATGTGGCAAAACAGGTTGTTTACATGGGAATAGTAGGGTCATTTCCTTTCAACTCTTTCCTCTCTGGTGTCCTTTCATGCATAGGAACTGCAGTGCTTGCTGGTAGGAATTTCTTACCCCTTCTCAATCATGGTTACCCTTCCTTGGTTGCATGATATATAACTGTCAATGATTGTGCAGTTTGCCTCCGTATTCAAGTCAACAAAGATAACAAGGAATTTAAGGTAACTCCACTTTAACTGTTATTTGCTTGGATCATTTATTCTTTGGATTCCGGCATAACACCGTGTGTCAAAACATTATCTGCAGGATCTTCCCCCGGAAAGGGCTTTTGCAGATTTTGTTCTGTGCAATCTGGTGCTCCAATTGGTGATCATGAACTTCCTCGGATAAGCAATTGTCCTACAAGCAATGGTCACTGATCAGTGCGTCCTAATGTCTGGGACTGTCATAATGTCAGATATTCATGTGATCTCTCACATTACCTATGTACTCAGCGAATTTTTGGGGGAACTATAAGAAGTTATCTACCTGTTACTCGCTGCAGTTTATTCTACGTTGGTGGATTTAGCGTTAATAATGTAATGAGAACTTACTTTTTCACCGAGTGAAGATTGGCTAGATTACTTCAATATTGTCATTCTTTTTCACTACGGAATAACTGTTGTTTGTCATGATTGCTATGCTGTTATTGAAAATTTTAATTGCCCTACTTGCAAATTGCAATTCATCTCTGATGGCCGCCGTGCACTTTGATCAATAGACCTATGATGCACATATAAGTTGAAGAAGTTCAGACTCTTGACAAAAGGCTTGTAGCTCTTCGTAGGTACTCTGTATGGAGAGCATTTGCCCTTCTGGTTGTGCCATCCTGCGCTCTTTTCTTTTCATTTGTTTCGTTCGTTTTTTTTAAAGGAGCCATAGCCTGTGTTTTGTGGGGAAAAAGAAGATTGTAACGCTCTTCTGGCTGTATGCAATCGCCATAAAACGCTTGAAACGGCAACGGAGAATATACGTTGGGAAGTTAGGATCCTGCGAAGAATGACAGTTAAAGCCTGATATCTCAGGCCTGATAGCAGCAAGTATACATTCTAGTACTGTAATAGTCAATGGAACAACATTCTATTACTTTTGACCATCCAAACTGGACCGAATGAACCAGTTTCTCCTGCCCCTGATATCTAGATGACAAACCCAGTCCCACATTAGCATTCTCACAGCATTACTTGCGGCCACCATTTGCTTTAGCTTCTTCCAGACCTACTTGACAAGAAAATAACTCCCTGTTATGCTACTCTTTTCATCATTTGCAGAAATCTTACCATAATAAATGCTGGTTTGATTGAACATCGTAGTGCAATATCATTTCCTAAAAATCGTTCATATACCAGAGCAGTGTCCACAATCAATACATAAAGATCATTCAATTCATAGACTGCAAGCCGTGGGTAGTAGAACTGAACAGCGAAACACCTACAGGTATCCATGATTTATAAATCGCTACTTGAAGAAGAATCATATGCATGAAGCAATGTCCGTCTAGAGTCAAGCATCATCAGATCATTTCAGGGGCGAATCCAAGTGAAGCTTTAAGGTGCACAGGACACCGGGTTCAATATCGTTTTACCTTATCAAAACCGACATACGCATAGATGTGCACTCCGTAGTTTATGTCTATTGACTCCATATACATGTAGTGGCATGTATGGTGACAGCTGGTCGATTTCGTTCTAGATCCGCCACTAGATCATTTGACTCAGGACACCAAACCTATGACCTTCTTCCCCTATTTCTAGACTATTAGGTATGAACACTCCTATCAGCTAAAATAGTTTCAACATTATCATTCCAAGTCATTTTTGCCGTTCGATGCGCAGCAACTCAGAAGGCAGCGATGCAGGGTCAAGCTCCCAGCAATCCCCAGGTGGCAGCATCGAGCCTTCACCCTTAGAGACTTTCCTTGCCGGTAACTGATGTGAAAGCACCCCAACATCTCCCTTCTGAAGGGTCTGGACAGCATGGCTACCGACATCCCGGCGGGTAAAGATGCTCCTGAAACCTTCCACCTTCTCCAGGTAACCAAAGCTGGCACCATACAGCTCACTGTACCCACTGAGGAACACCACAAATTCATACTTTGGACTCCCAGAATCGCTGACTGCTCCACCATGGAGCGCCCAAACTGATCCCTTCTTGGGGTAAATCCGGTACACCTCCCTCGCCACCCTCTCATAGGCGACTAGGTGCGAGAAGACATTCACTGAATGCACGGTGATTGCTCCCCCAACCTTGAATTCCCCACATGACTTCCCCTCCTCCCCATCAGGCTGCAGCTCCAGCCACCGTATATGTGCACGGAATCGGCTGCCTAAAGCTGCCGCCTCCACCAGTGCGTAGTGCCGCGGCATGCCATCGTCATCCCCGTACAATGCCCACACCTGGCCTTTCTTGAAGCATCTCTCGCCACGGTCGGCGTCGAAGTTGTAGAAGTCGGAGTCCTCCACAGCCATCAGCCCAGAGTGATTGTTATCCTCCTCCTCATCCGCCTCGCCTCTGGATGAGTTCTTGGGGGCCCTGTGATCCTTTGCTCCTCTCTTGGAGAGCTGGAGCTGCATCTCTGCAAGCGTCATCTCCGGCTTCTCGGTCTTGGACCTCTTGGGCGGCGATGGGTCCACCTCCGGCGGAGGGGGAACCTCGGAGGCGAGGAAGCTCCGGCGGCAGGAAGGGCAGATGAGGCGGTAGCCGACGTACTTCCGGTGGAACTCGTGGAGAAGGCGGCAGCCGGCGCAGGCCGTCCAGAAGGTTGGCGGGACAGGGACGGCCGCTTGTTCCGTGAGCGCGGCGTAGGCGTCAGCGGCGCGGCTGAGCGCTTCTTGGGCGGCGGCGGCGGCGGGGGAAGAGGAGCCGGGGTCGGGGCGGAGGGATTTGGAGAGAGATTTGTAGTGGCGGCGGAGGGAGGAGGGGGATAGCGGCGAGGCGGGGGAGGTGGGGAGAAGGAGGATGGCGTGGTGGGAGGAGGAGTCGGCGAGGAGGACGGAGGTGGCGGTGAGGAGGAGCGAGGCGCTCGGGGAGTCGGGGTCGAGGCGGGCGGCGCGGCGGGCGTGCTTGTGCGCGGCGCGGAGGTGGCCGGACTCGAGCTCGGACTCGGCCAGGGCCAGGAGGTGCGAGGTCTCGTCTTCCGCCTCCGCCGCCGCGGCGGTCGGTGAAGGGTCGCCGGGCATCGACGATGGTTGAGGTCGCCGGCGTGGGGTTTGGGTTGTGGGTTTGGGGTTTGGTTGGTGCAGTGAGAGAGAGTGGAAGAAGGCTATTGGCTTTATGAGTGAGCTTGGTTTGGTTTTGGGCTGGGCCTTTAGGAGCTTTCTTATAACTTATAAGGTGTGAGATCGTTGCATTTGTTCTGTTCCAGGTGGTTAACAATCTAACCACATTATCTCAAAGAAAAAACAATATGACCACATAACATTTCCTCAAATTTTGAGTGCAACTAACGTTTTTTTGTGGCAAGTAATTTCACAAAGGTAAAATATCTTGGTTTGTTTCGAAGATAGTAAATAAGACATACGCATGCATCCAAATATGTGAGTTCTTGAAAATGCATGGGACCCGGATGCTCTGCGTTACTGCAGAGAGGTTCACTGTGTAAACAGTATTCCGCAACGGCATTGTAGAAAACACTGCAGTAGCAACGAAATATCCGACGCAATGAATTTACTCTAGCAGAAATCACTGCAACTATTGATGTCGACCTTTAATTTTCGATCGGATGACGCAGATTGTTTCTTAATGTCATGCACTATAGATCCTCTGTATTGAATTCTTCAATGCAGATGCTCCATTTCCATGCATAGGTACATTGTTGTGTGAGGGGTTGCTTAGTTAGATGATGATCCTAAATTCTACTCTCTTTTTTTACCATGGCGACTTGTTTGATAATTAAAGTGCCTTTACCCAATCCAACTTGCACTATTCTAGGTGAGAGAATACCACCCAATTCACCTGATGTGAGTCACTACCTACAAAAGAACGGTTGGTTAGCCTTACACAAGCCTCATTACAAACCCATTTGCATACTAAATTGAGAGAGATTGCTTTGGCATGTTTTGGTGGTTTTTAAACCAACCTCTCATTGTCTGTTACGTAAAGCAACTATAGTATCAGTAGTACTGTTTTTGTTTAGTTCATCACATCCAAGCGAGTACATCATCTGTGCATGTACGTAACCATGTTCATTTTTTTCGAAAGACATAACCATGTTAAAATCACTTTCCCATTAAGCCACCTAAAGTATTAGGGCCTGTTTGGCATGGCTACAGCTTTTCTAAAAACTTGTTTTCGGCTGGGCTATAGGGCTGAACGGCTGCACAGCCGAGTTGAAGATGTTTGGTGTTTGGTTTTTAGTTAGGCTGGCTACTGCTTCTGATATGAGAAATATCTGAAATGCCTCTAAGGCAAATGATGACTTGTTTGATGTCGTTTATCGGCAATTTTCGCAATTGATGGCAATTAAAGACATTTAACGACGACTAACGACGATTAACACAATTGATGGCAATTAACGACAACCACCGTAATTAATAACAATTAACGCAATTGATCACAATTAATGACAATTAACGCAATAGACCATAATTAATGGCAATTAACGTAATTAACGATAATAATTACAATAAACAATGGGACGAATGGAATGGTGGTGGAGCCCTTGCCAGCGGTGAAGGAGAGTGTGATGTTCTACTGTAGATGACAAAAATCACTGAATTGGCCAATCAATATTCAAAACGAAAAATGATATATTTCAAGATCAAAATCAGGACCAAATAACTACTTGCAAATAGGGATTGCCTAATGAAGAGATTTATGGAAGCAGATTTCCACAAAATTGTATTAACTAAGAATTTTTTTTATATCTATGGAATGAAATAGAAAACAGCTAAAGATACTCTCAAGCAAACAACTGCAGATACTCTCAAGATGAAGTCAAAATATGCTACAACAACAGAAGAATAGGCTTGCTTTTTTTTTTCTTATCACTCTGCAGCCTCCCTTAGCAGCTCCCCATGACAGGCCTACCCAAAGCAGCTTTTGATTCCTCAAAATATACCTTTGTAGAGTTCTCACTAGCTAGAGTTTCTTGGAGAGAGCCATTTGCTGTCCCAACAACCAGAGGTGGAACCAGGTGGGGTGTCGGGTATGCACCGGCACCCCCAAAATTTTGAAAACTAGCAAGGGATTAATTCCTTGGCCCAGCCCAGCCGGTCGGCGAAAGTCTAGCCCAAGCCTAGTACGCTGCTCCTCACTCGACCACTACCCTCTCCTCAGCTGGCAGCACCGCAGCAGCTCAGTCCTACTCCTCCTCAAGACTCCAACCCTAATCTCTCCTCCCATGCTCCTGCTCGGCTGCTCCCTAGGCAATCGCGAGACGCGAGTCTGCGACGGGCAGACGTGACACAAGAGGGTGGCCGAGATGGTGGCGCGGCCACGCGAGAGGGTGGCCTGATGGAGTCTGGGTGGCAAGACCCAACGCGGCGGAGGCGGTTGGCGGTGCGGGAGGCGGCCGACGGGGAGCAGGCAACCGATCGACGTTCGGCGGATGGAGCCTTGGGGCTTGGAGTTGTTCAGGAGTTGGATTGGATTTGGTTGACTGACTTGGATAGTTGGATTTGATTTGGATTTTCAATTATAAGGTGGTTGGAGTTGGACTGTGGGAGGCTTGGAGCCTGGAGAAGCAGTGAAGCAATGAAATTGGTTATTGCCTTATTGGTATGTCGTAGCCCGTATGCTGTCTGCCACTGTTATATTATTATATATCATGTTCATGTTATATTGTTATGTCAATCCGTGAATGTGAGCTTAAATTGTGAATGAAAATTTGAAAATTGTGTTAGCATATGTCAATGTAGATTGTAGAGACATGAAGAGGAATAGAGGCATCCTTTCTTTTTTGGGGGGGGGGATCGAGAAGTGAAGGCAAAGAATATTTCATCTTCTTCATCACCGGCTGAAGGGGTCTAGGGGGTGGAGGAGACTCAAGAAGGTAGAGGAGGAACTCAAGCAAGTGGGAATCAATTGACTTCTTCTCAGACGGAGAATATTGATGTTGTCTTGATGTTGTGGTTGTTGTCAATGACCAACCCCAACCTCAGCCAAGAAGTGCAGGAACTTCAAATACACTTCCTAGCAGTGAGGAAAACATTTATGATGTTGAGCTTCTTCCACATGATCCAGGTTAAAGGACACCCGTCATGAGCTATGATGTCAATGATCAAGATGCTATTCGGAGATGATATATTATAGAAGGGCCATGCCAACCTTATACACATGATTTTCCTATCAAGAAAATATAAGGTAAAAGATGCCACTTCAGTCTTAATTGGTTTGATAAGTACCGTTGGATTGAATATAGTGTCGAAAGGATGTTGTATTTTGCTTTGTCTGTTATCTGTTCAACGAGAAAACTGTGTGTGTGTTGGGGGGGGGGGGCGGTGATAGCTTTGCTAAAGGTGGTTGGAGAAATTGGAATAAATGTGATGCACTTGACAAACATGTGGGTGGTATAAGAAGTGTCCATAATCAAGCTCAAGAGAAATTTAACTTCTTTGTGAAACTAAAAACTTCAGTTGCTCATGTTATTGTGAAGCAAACTAAAAAAGACAAGCGTCTTTACAAGGCAAGGTTCAGTTATTCACTTAGATGCTTGAGGTTTATTTTGTGTCAAGGATTGGCATTCCGTGGACATGATGAAAGTGAACAATCTAGTAACAAGGGAAACTTCTTTGAGCTTTTGAAATGGCTTGTAGAAAGTAATGAAGAAGTTAATAAGGTTGTTTTGAAAAATGCTCCTGGAAATTGTATCTTGACTTCCTATCCCATACAAAAGGAAATTACTAACTGTTGTGCCAAGGAAACTACTAGACAAATAATTGAAGATATTGGTGATGACCACTTTGCAATTCTAGCTGATGAGTCAAGTGATGTATCCCAAAAGAACAACTAGACATTTGCTTGCATTATGTTAATAAACTATGAAGGGTATGTGAGCGGTTCCTTGGAGTAGTTCATGTAGCTGATACCACTTCTTTGTCACTTAATGATGCAATTGAGTCTTTACTTATTGATCACTCTTTGAGTCTTACTCAAATCCGTGAACAAGGATATGATGGGGCTAGTAACATGAAAAACGAGATTAAATGGCTGAAAACTTTTATTATGAACGAGTCTCCTTCTGCTTATTACATCCATTGTTTTGCACATCAACTCTAATTAGTTCTTGTGGCTGTTGCTAAGGGCAATGCAGATTGTGTTTGGTTTTTTGATTAATTATCAAATTTGTTGAATGTTATTGGAGTTTCTTGTAAGTGCCATGAAATGCTTCGAAACACTAGAGCTCAGGAAGTTTTGGAAGCGCTAGATTCTGATGAAATTGAAAGTGGACGAGGGTTGAATCAAGAGATGGGGTTGGCTAGGCCCGGTGACATGCGTTGGGGTTCTCATTACAAAACTGTTTTGCACATTATCGGTTTGTATTCTACAATTCGCAAAGTACTCATAAAGATTGGAAAAGATCCCTCCCTAAAGAATAAATAGGGAAAAGGCCACGCTATGGTGGTAGCCTTTGAGTCATTTTATTTTGTTTTCATGGCAAACTTGATGCTAGTCATACTTGGGTACACAGATGATTTATGTCGATCTTTACAAAAGAGGGATCAAGATATTATTAATGCTATGACACTTGTTAATTTGGCTAAGGACAGATTGCAACATATGAGAAGTCATGACTAGGAAGATTTTCTTCAGGAAAAAGTTACATCATTTTGTATGAAACATCGCATTCAAGTTCTTGAACCAAATAAGAAATATGTGTCTTTTGAAAGATCAAAGCGCTTTTTCCCCAAGCAAACAAATGATGATCATTTCAGAAGGGAAGTATATCTTAACATCATTGATAGTGTTCTTCAAGAGCTTGACAAATCGGTTTGACAAAGTTAATATGGAGTTGCTTGTGTGCATGTTTGCCTTGAATCATCGCAACTCATTTGAAGCCTTTGATAAAGAGAAAGTACTTAACCTTGCAAATTTTTATCCCAATGAGTTTTCAAGTATAGATTTGATGAAACTCTCTTTTCAACTTGATAACTTCATTGATGACATGCGAAGTGATGATAGGTTTAAGGACCTCAACAATCTTAGTGACCTTTCTATTAAGCTTGTTGAAACAAAAAAACATGAAGTTTATAAGGTGGTATACTTGCTTTTCAAATTGATATTGCTCCTACCGGTGACAACGGCTAGCGTTGAAAGAGTATTTTCTGCTATAAGTATTGTGAAGAACAAGTTAAGAAATAGTATGGACGATCAATTCTTGAATGATTGTTTAGTCACATTTATTGAGAGAATTTTTTTTGAAGGTTAATGAAGATCATGTAATGAAACGTTTTTAAGGCATGAAAACGCGTAAAGTAGTATTATAATTTTCTTTGCATAGTTGCATATTTTGTAATTTTCTATTCATGTAAGACTTTATTTGAATTATTTGTATTGTGCTTTTGACAAATTTAGAACCTATGTGTTGGATTTATGATGTTATGAAATTATTGTATAAACTATAAAATTTTGGGTGTGAAGTGTGCACCCCTATCATCTAATTTCTAGCTCATAACGCCAACAACTTGAGTCATTGTTTCGACCGCCTTTGCTTTCAAAGATCTTTTCCTCTCAAGTTCTTGCTTTGGCAAGGAGAGAATCATGAATCGAGGACCTTACATTTCCAACCACGCAAGAACAATCAGCAGGAGTATTCCTCCAAATCCAAGGTAGGGCGTTGAATTCGCAAGAGATCCAAACGACAAGATCATGGATTGCTGGACCAAGGGCACCTCCAGACTTCCCCAACGGGTTGCACACCACATCAATTGTTGCCTTGCCTTTGACCTATAATCATGGCAAGAAAACACATGCGAGAACACAATGAATGATTGTCAAGGTTTCCTGAATCTAACAACTGTACTTTGTACCATTACCGAAAATGTTATGCATTGGCCCAACGTAGATCGTAGCAAGCAAAGATGCCATTCCAAACTTAGCTAGAAGAGGACTCAATGGCTCACCAAACAAAATCAGTGAGAAGAATCCAACTCCTGTGAGAAGCAACATCGCAGGGGTGATTGTAGCAGCAACTCCCCACCCGAATTTTCTAAAAATTACTCTCCCTAACAACATCATTGTAAATGTAGATATGCCAGTTGCAGTTGAGAAATCGCCCATGAACGAAAAATATTCGTTAGGGCTTGGGTACTGCAACACAACACCACAAAGTTAGCAACTTTTTAGATAATAGAAGTACAACTCTCGACCTCACAAAGTTAGCAACTATGCTGTGTACATATTACTAACAAACTATAAACCATGTTTTATGGACAAACTTATCTGTGCCTTCAGTTTTGATTTCCATGTCGCCTCAACAATGCGTTCGAGCTGGGGCTCACGCAGGCGCCCCACGGTCGGTTCTGGAGAGGAAAATTCATGGATTAAAAAAAATCTTCTAAATAAGAAAAATACATAGTTCCTCCTAGGTATTCTCGAAAAAAAAGTCACCTCAACAAGGTTAAGCTTATACCATAAGCAACAACCAGTGTGGCAAGATCCCTCAAATACCGAAATGACAACAGCACCTTCAAACTTTCACCCATACCAAGCTTTGGCTTTTCCTGTAAAGTTATGTTTGCAGCACCATCAAGGAAAACTTCATAAACACAAGTAGCAAAATCATAAAACCATGACAAATCAAACCTCCTCCTTCCGCTCAACTCTTGGCACAGATGATTTATCAATAACAAACTTGTTCTCTCCCCCAATAGATTCCAGCAATGACAAAACCCAGCAAAACCACTATGCTCATCATGCCCTTCAACGAAATCACCTTGACCCAAATTCTTCCTCGTGTTTGAGAAATATTTGACCGTGCGACCCGAGAACATGAGAGCCACATTAGCCCCAAGCCCGAACAGTGGGTAAAACTCTTTGGCCTCTTCAACCGTAGTAATATGCAAACATTAAGGAACCTGAGAATTTGTATAACTATACAATTATCTACTCCCATTGATTTTGGAACAAGAATATATAGATTCCTATGCATAAATAATTAGCTATTCCCAATATTTTGGCCAACAATTTGTAATTTTGTGCGTCTACATCATCAGCTATTGCCAAGATTTCAGAACAAGAGTTATCGATCGCAATACCTGCACCGTTAGCTATACCCGAGAGCAAAGAATAGAAGAATTGAGTGTACCTGATTGGTAAATCCCCAGAAGAGGACAAAGACGACGACGCTGCCCCAGAGCTCCGTCATGATGTAGAAGAGGCAGAGGCTCCATACGCTGCCTCAGAGCTCCGATGGCCATGGGGAGGTTGACCCAAGTCTTGAGGAAGGGGATGATCTGTTAGGTATAAGCACACTTGTTTAATTCCTAAAACAATAATACAATAATCCATACAACAACAACATATATACTATGCATATTTGGAACTATAAACAGTAGCATGATCATCAATTTAAATATTTTTTATCTCGTATATATGCGCTAACAAGACAAAGCCTAGAACAAGAACAATAATAACTGAAGTATGTATCAACATCATCATATGATTTATTTTTATAAAGCAAGACCTAGCCATATCAAAAGATATCACCACGACTTACAGATAATCGCTTCGGTGAAAGCCGTGATAAAGTCTGATGCGAAGAAGACGACACGAAGCGGATGATGGAGAAGAGGAAGCCGTGAGCAGTCACGCGAACGCTTCCCAAAACCTGATTCGCATTAGCCCATGCAGGATCATGAGGGACGCTAGTTTCAGAGGCACTGCTCTCCCCACGTCGGTGCACGCCGAAGAAGGGATGGAGAAGCCGAGGTTGCGCAGCACAGAGGAACAAGGCAGTAGAACAATACTAATTTTGCCTCTGTTCTGTTTCTGAGAGGTTTCTCTCTGTTCTGTCCTTTTGACAGAAGAGGTTTCTCCTTCATATAGAATCAGTCACAAGAAAGAAACTGAAGCAATAACTCTGTAGTAAACGCAGTTAAAGTGCCCCATAAAAGCCTCATTGAAACAATGTATTCAGTTTTCAGTTTCTAATTCATATGCATGGTTTTGAGGTGCAAAAAGAAGCTGCAGCTCTACAGCCAACCGAACACGAAATCGCCGGACCATTCACGTCGCGCGTGCGAGCGGGCGATGGCATGGCGTGGCGAGTGAGCGCGCTCGTGTGTTCTTCTTTTGCTTACTTCAACTAGGTAAGACAAACTCCACCTTATGTATTGGTCTCCTCCCACCTAGACTAACAATATGGTACTAAACTTTCTACCTTCCATCATACATGAGTGAATCTTTGGGATTTTCCTAGGATTTAATTAAAATATTAAATGGGCTAAGCCCAAAAACTCCAACATGATCTCGGTGCTACTGCCCTTGGCGGTTACGACGAGCACGCTCTTGTCCTTCGATCCCCTCCAAATCACCAATTTGCCCCTCCCACTCTCCTCCTCGCCGCCTCGCGCCCGAATCCGATCGTCGCCGTCCTCGCCGATCTGCGAGAGGTACGGATTTATCCCCATCTCGTCGGATCTAGCCATGGACTTTGAATTCTGCACGGTGGGGGTGCGGGGGAGCTACGTGGATGCAAAATTTGGTGGTCTCGAGTTGGATTTTTGGGCTTTTAAGGCGTGGATCTGAAATTGAGGAAGCGTTTCGCCAGGTTATGGTTAGGGTTTCGTGGGGCTTGGCATGCACGTCATGAGGTAAGCCTGACTACAATTTTCTCCAGGGCAGCACTTTCCAATGAGTAATTTCGAGGTTTCGAGTTTAGGCTTTGGTTTAAAATCGAGGAGCCTAGTGTTCAGGTGTAATTTGTGGTGAGGAGGTGGCCTAGTACGAAAAATGGCGGATTTTGGTTCGGTTACGGTTGGGGGTTTTATACGTTAATTGCCACTTGGCAAGAGCTAGAGGTTTGGTTAGGGCTTGGTAGGGACATGGTGTGCTATAACTGATCTGAGATTTCCTCAGGTGTAGTTCATTTTGTTGAGAAATTTTGAGGTTCTGATATTTTTAATAGACAGTTTGGGTTAAAGCTTTAGTTAATCGGTTTCCATGTGTTTCATGTGCTTACCTTAGGCTTTTGGAGTTATCCTGATGCAAAATTGGAAGGTTTAGTGGGTTACTAAGAATTAGAAGTTGTTTGGTTTGCTTCCAATGGTTGCCAACACTTAGCCTTACCAAAATTAGGTAGCGTTGATTGAATTTAGCAGGTATTTGGTTTGCTACCAAACTTTGGCAAGATTCCTTTCTCCCATAGTTGTCTAGTTTATTTTCCTGTCAATTTTGGCCAAAACATTGGTAGTAAATTTGGTGAGCAAATTTTGGTAAGGCTTGGTAGTGTAAATTTATCTTCAAACCAAACAGCCCCTTAAACTCTCCATTCATTACTGTTTGCACACCTAGGGGTTTTGGGGACATTTGGAATTAGTTTAAAAACACCAAGTTAGGATTTTGGGTGGCATAATCCCGTACTGTTGTAGAATTGAGGAAATTGGTTTTTATGAGAAATGTTCTATTTTGACACAGGTTCAGAATTGTGCAGTTGATGGGATTACAGTTAGGATGTCATCTTGTCGGGAGCCTTGTCTACCTTGGGATCACTCGACCTAATATTTCTCGCCCAATTCACATCTCGAATCAGTTCGTCTTTGTTCCCACTCAGCTCCACTACAGTCACCTTTTTCATGTTCTGCGATATCTTGGCGGGACTATCACGTGTCGCCTTTTCTTTTCTCACTCTAGTTCTTTGCAGATTCAGACGTACTCGATGCGACCTGGGCTAGCGATCATTCTGATCACTGGTCTCTTTCTTTCTATTGCGCTTTTCTTGGTTCCTCGTTGATTGTTTGGAAGGCTAAGAAGTAGACAGTCATTTCTCGTTCGAGTGTTGAGGCTGAGTTGAGAGTCATGGCGTCGTTAACAGCTGAGATCACCTGGCTTCAGTGGCTACTTGAGGAGATGTCGGTGTTTCAGTTTCTGCACCGACTCTTCTCTTATTAGACAGTACTGGTTCGGTCAGTATTGCTCGAGATCTAGTGAAGCATGAGCTCACCAAGCACATTGGTCTTCGGAACTTTAATTAGCAGATTTTCTCACCTCTCCAAACTCAGTGTTGTTGATCCATTGTGAGTTTGAGGAGGGTGTTAGATATGTATATAGCTTAGAGTGTTCTTTGCATAATGACCTACCTTGTATATGATATATTGGCCTTTTGGCCCATATGAATAGATTAAGTCTAATTCCAACACTAACTACTTTCGTGGTTGAACAGTTGTCAGCCGGATGTGGTTTGCTAGGAGGCAGGTATGCGAAAGGCCAAGGAACACGGTTTTAGTTAATTATGAAAGTGTCATTATAATGTGAAACTATTACATTGGATGATGCTTCACTTTTTGAAAATTCATCTCGGTCTAGTTCTAATGTTTTCCGGGTCACGGGTAGCTACGTGAATTTGAAAGGTGAATTCAATGGTTCAAACAATCTATTTTTGCTAGTGAATGTGTAGTTGAAGTGATATTCTATGCATTTCAAGGAACTTTTTTGTTCACGTTTCCCTCGTTACTTTCTTTCAACATATGGCACCACCATATGGTACCCTGCCGCCGCCATATGTCATGTACCCTCTTGGAGGAATTTGTAACATCCTAATTTTTTAGGCTTTTTGAAAATTTTTAAATTAGAATTAACTATTTGATTTTACTAAATTGATAAAGTTTATACTTGAAATTTTAGAAAATAAAAACAATTTAATATGAGTTAATCAAACTTCAATTAATTCAAAATTTGGTTGATTTAAATTTTATTGGATTTAAAGTCAAAAGAGTATTTTTAAGTAATTTCTTGAATTTTTCGGTTTTAAAAAAGGGTTTTACTATTTTCCCAAATTTAAAAATAATTTATGTGCAAAATTAAAATCTAAATTTAAGTTGTAAATAATTTTATTAAGTTTCAAACAATTCAAGGAATTTCTGTGTATTTTTCTAGAATTTTTGGACTTTATTTACTATTTTCTAAAAAAGCCTTTTTGAATTATTGTATTTTCTGTAAATCAAAAAGGTATTTAAAATTCTCATTTCACTTTGGGCCGATTCTCCCTCTCAGCTTGATTCTTTCCTGCTCGCTCGGCCCAACTCCCTACTTATTTTGCTCGCCGACCGCGCCTCTCTTCCTTCGCCAACAAAGTGCCCACTGTCATTTCCATCTTCCCCCCCTTTCTTCCGTTGTCACCAATGTCGCGCCACACAACAGGCCTCGCCGCTTCCCAAGCCACCCCGTCAACGCGCATTTAATGCCACTATTCCCACCGCCCCCCTTTTCCCCTATTTTTCTTCTCCCCCCACCTGCTCCTGTCCCACACCATGCCTTGCACTCGGAGCTTCACCGCGCGCCCATGCCGTCGATCTCCTCCCTCCGCCCGTCCTCCTTCCTCTATAAATGGAGCATCCGGAGCCCCTCTCCTTCCTCTCCCTTTCCCCCCATTTCTCCCCCTCTCTCTCGCCTCCGTTCACTGGATTTTCGAGCTCAAACTCCACCAACCGGAGCTCGTGCCACCACCTTTTGCGTCGCCTCCGGTGGAGCTCCTCCACCGTGGTCCACACCGTTGGCTTCACGCAGTCGGGCTCTACACCATGCTCGCACCCACGCCCTCTAAGAGCCACTGGAACCCTAGCGCCGCCGCAAGCCACATCTCGCTGCCGCCACTCTTCCTCGCCGCCGGCCATTTCTTCCTGCTCTGTCGCCGCGAAGAGGAGCTTCAGGTTCAGCGCGTCTCATTCGATCTTTTGGCACCACCCGCTGGGCTTGCTTTGACGTGTAGCCATGGCAAGCATGCGCATTCGAGCCGCCGTCCGCAGAATGACATGGCCGCCACTGGCGCGACACGTCATAACACACTGGCGCCACCTCACCTTGTCTTTGGCGTGTCATGCCCGTGTGGCAAGCCCACATGGCTAGGCCCTGTGCCCGTGCGCCCGGTCCACCGCGGACCCTTGTGCGGCCGTGGACCCAGTCCATGGCCACGGGGCCCACTTGTCAATGGCTCAAGCCATTTCCTTTTGAAAAATATTTCCGTCGAAAATCAAAATCCAGCCGCTGACATCATCGTGACGCAGTAAATTAATTTTCCTTTAGAAAATTAATTCCAAAAAATCTGAAAAATCCCTTTTTCATCTTTTCATGTATTTTCAAACTTTCGAGAGCCCGTTCTTCTTCGTTCGAGCTCCGATTTGAGCGATTCAAATTTCTAAATTCATCTAAAATCAAGATATAACTTTATATACTGAAAGTATTTAATTTTGAGTTCATTTAAATTTATTGGAATTTTATTTGAATTTAGCTCGTTTTCGCGTGTAGATTTCGACGACTCCGGGGAACCCAAATATTTCGAAGAAGTAAATCCTCAACATTTGAGCAAGGCAAGTTACATATTTGCTAATATTGAACCCCATTATTTTAAATTATTTAAATTATGTTTTTATTGCATGCTTCTTTAAATTCAAGTAATTTAAATTTCTGTTTTAAACTTTATAGTTATTCCAAATTCCTTTGTATAGCTAAAATTTGCTATTAAATTAGTTATTCCTTGATAGCTTAGTTAAAATCTAGTTGATATATTAGTATGAGCTAGAACATGTTGAAAAACTTTATACTTAGACAAAGCTTAGATCAAAAGTGTTTAATTTGGGGGAATTTAGCCAAAAGTTCAACTTTCATTTAAAATGATACTATGATATTGTCTTTACCATAGAAGTTTATAAAATGATTTAACTTGGTAAATAAAATAAAAATTGGTTTGGACTTAGGCGAAATGGATGTTGGATGGTGCACGTTGATGCACGGGATCGAGTCATCTTTATGATCGAGGCACAAGGGTTATTTTGGAAAGTCACCCAAGTCAATTAAGGACCGGTCTGTGTGGGCGGGGCCTGACTTAATAATTTGTATCATGTCACCGTGGTTGTGCCATCTGGTTCCATTGTGAGGGCACGTCTGAATCGGGGCATATGAGAATTGTTGGTGCAATGGATCGGTTGTTCTACCACAGATTTGACATGGGAATAGTTGGAGCAATTTCAGAAGAAATGTCATTTATTCCAGCTCGAGGACGAGCTGTTTCGCGGAGAAGGCGGTAATGTTGTGTGCACTTTTGTTGGTAAAACATATTAGAGGAGGAGACGCAAGGCTGCTACAGTAGTTTCGAACGGAGGAACAGCAGTCGTGTCGGACTCAGGAATAGTAGCCGACTCGGCTACTATTGCTGATATGGCAGCAGTGCTTTTCGAAGAGGAGAGTTCAGCAAGGAGAGAAGTCCCCATTAATTAAGAGATAGATTAGTCTCCTTAGTATATAAGCGACGCATAAGCGGGTAGGCGCAGTCGGTGGTTCAAGGAGTCGCCCCGCCTTGCCGCGCATGCCTATGGCGTCTACCTAAGGTGTAAGGCGTCGTATGGCGTCAGAGCGGTTTGAGGCAACACCTTTGGCAGAGGAGGAGCGCGAAGCGCTGGCCTTGCCCGCGACTAAACCAGGCCTGAGTGACCTGAGCCCTAGAACCCTAGGCGACTAAACTAGAGAGAGAAGGGGAAAGAGGAGAGGTCGAAGGCTCACCCTGGAACCCGCGGCGGTGCCTCCATCTCGCCGCTCCCATCACTTGCAGCTCCGACTACGGTAAATCTGCGTGGCAGCCACGGCCATCCGCCCATCTGCCTCATAGTCAGCATCCTCCCTGTCTCGGTGTCGCCCTCTCTAGCCCATCCCCGTAAGCCCAGCAAGGTACACCCCTCATCTCTCCTCCTCTCTACTCTGTTTCGCTCTGCTCTCCCCTCCTCTCGGCCTCCCCCTCCCTCCCTTCTCCCCGCATCCCCCTTCCGGCGGTGATCAATAAACTGATGTTTCCCTCACCTAGTTTCGGCAGGGACAGAGCCCTTGCGCCATCGGCTCAATGTCGCCGCGCACAAGGGCATTCTTTGCTTCGCTAGTTATCCTTTTCGTTCAATCTTCCACCTCCATCCTTCCAACGCCATATCATGGTTTATCTTTTATTAGTCAAAGATATGTCAGGAAATGTAGGTTGTGATAAACTTAAGTTCAATAGTTGATAAACCAAACTTTATGAATCTGTATCGCTGACTTTTATTGTTATGTATACCTAAAGAAAATAGTATCTTTTAATTTAGTCCGGTTGAACATTTGGTTAGACTCGCGATGGCACTGTGTGTAGGCTATATTAATGTTTTCTTGAATCAGTCTTATTCCACACATTTGACATAATGTAATGAACAGATGGAGAAGCAACTTTTGCCTGCTAAGAGCCTGTTTGGATTGGGGGGATTTTTACTAGTCCTTATGCTTTAGTTCAAACTTCAACTAAATCCCAAAAACTACAAAAGAAATAACCCTCATCCATCACCCTCTGAGGCCCACCTGGAATCCACCCCAATCCATACAGAAAAAACCTACTTCCCAAACCAACCCAATCTACAAATCAAATTCTAGAAACCAAACCAATCCAGTCCATATGCACTTTACACCCAAACCAAACCAACCCATTTCACATTTTCGGGTTGTACCCATTTGCAACGAAACAGCCACAACCCATTGGGCCCATTTCCAACCAAACAGCCACAACCCACCAGCACCAGACCAAATCAATGATCTGCGGAATGATGGATGGCCATTTGCCATGGACGGCCACTCCCTTAAACAAACAGAAAACCATTCAATGGAGATTCCAAGTACTTTCTAGTTCTCAAAGCTACAATTGGAAGTGTAGCTTCACAATTTTAGAAGTTCATGATTCAAGACTATTAACAACAGGGAAAAAATGGACACTTTGTCATCACAACATTTTTGAAATAAAACAGAATGTTTACATGCCTACATTCTCAATGAAACAACAAGTAAATAGCGGGAACAAGCATCAATGTCAGCATTGCTTTACACTAAGAATTTCTAGTTTCGATATTCATATACTACCAGACTACAAACTACAATGAACCTAAACAAAAGAGCTCGGACTACAGAATATCCCAAGGAAGGTGCGTTCACTGCCAAGCAGGCCTTCTCATGAACTTGCCACTAATAATCTGTACAAAACATACAGGAAAACAGTCAATTAATCATGCCAGGAAACAATAATAAAGGGATTAAACCAATCGAAATCATGAAAAAGGGGATAGAGGAAGCTGAAAAAGGACCCGCCGAAAAAACCTCAATCCTTTGCTATCGCATAGACCACCAACTTGAGAAGTTGAGAGAAATGCATATCCTTTTGTTGGCCTGAGATGTGAATCTCTTTCATCAATCTTGTATATGCCCTAACTGCCTTCTTATGGACTTTGATGAGGCGTGTGATGGATCAGCTAAGGTATGCCATGTAAGGTTATAAGACAAGTCATAGCGCATGGTTGAAAGCAAACCAAATGAAAGACCAAGTAGGCGTTCCTTGTATGATGAGAACTTCAACCAATCTTGTGACAACAATGATGTCCGAGCCATCAAGGGTGTTGGTATTGATTTAAATCTTGGTAGGGAGACTCCAATGCCAACCTCTGATGTTTGGTCCCAACCATATGCACCTGAAGCATCCCAGATGTCACCATAGCCAAACAGGTTCTTCAACTTAAGCGACCCTTCCAGTGACCAAGATCTTGCCTACAAACGTAATGAATATAAAGCCATGCATCAGATGTGGAAACCTCTCAAATAGTTAGCAAAACTTATTAGAATGTGCCATGCATAATGCATTTTTCTGCTCTTATGCTTTAGACAATACAAGTTCAATATCATCATGACCTGCAAGTTTATAGTCAAACTAAAGTATTTGTATTTGGTACAGGATAAAAGGTTAACTACCACTGAAACAAAATGAGTTACTTCTCAAACAGAACAACTTTTTTTAATAAAATATATGATGCAATGAGTTTGCTTATTCCTCATAAAACAATGCATTCCAACCACGGTTTATTTTCATTGAAGCAAAGTGAAACCTATGCTCAAGCTTAGCAATTATAGCCTTTTATTGGGTATACGCATAAGAAGGATGTGCAGAAGAGCAAACAAGTGAACACACAAATATTTGCATATACAATCTGTAAATCAATATCTGGTTGACTATTTAACATGATAAAACTTAAAACATAAACGATGATAGTAGTCATGTAGAGAAAAAGGCAAGGCACTTCATCCATCAGGACAAATCACACCACAATCAACAGAAGGCATGCTTGGCATACTATACATTACAACTTTCACAAGCCAGCCTAGATGGATTTTGGGATCAGAAGACACAGAGCTTGACAGTGGACTAATAGTTTCTTTTGGTGGTATCTGGGCACTAGATATGTCTGTGCACTAGCCTACATTGTTTCTTCACAAACCAGATTCCTACTGTAAAGAACTAAAGATGAACGATATTAGCACAAGCAGTACCCAAAGCAAGTGAAAGATATCTTTTACTAGTATACCTCTTTGATGGTGTCAAAGGGTTCCTTGTACGATATCTGCACCTTGTGATCGCGCTTCATTCTCACCTGCGTAAGAAAATACAAGTTAGTTCATAGAACTTTGTGATACATAGAACATCTATAGAAAAATAACAATTATACCTTCGCTAATTGGAACTTTGGTTAGCCAATCTTTTCCGCAAACCAAAGCTTCAAGCATTTCAGGTGTTAATGAGCTTCGAGTGTCCCCGAGAATCCTACCACTACAGCTGAAGGCAGACTCGGAAGACACGGTGGACAATGGTATTGCAAGAAAATCCCGGGCCATAGCTGATAACACTGGATACTTTTCAGCATGTTGCTTCCACCAAGACAAAATATTAAACTTATCAGTGCTCTTCTCAAACTCATCTTCCAAGTACGTGTCAAGCTCTGACCTTGGCTCACGCCATCTTCTCCTCTGTGACCTATACTGAGCAAACTCTTCTTCAATTTTTCTTTTCCCAAGAACCGGTGAACCAAAACTATGACCGGTATCGCTGGCACAAGACACTGCGTGTTCACTGTTCCGTGTGACAAGTTGTTCGTATTTTTGGAAGTACTTCTTTGTTCAATCCTTAGCTGATTCCACATTTCTATCAATATCATCCACGTTTTCACACACCTTCTCATAAAAGAAATCCAAGTAGTCCAGTTTTTTGATGGGTCTAATACGGTGGCAATAACAAGGGCAATGTTGAAGTCGTTGTCCCAATACTTGACAAGCTTTGTATGCATAGCACCAGCCAATGCCTTTAATGCATCATTGATCTGCCACTCCATGTCTTCTAAAGCATGACTAATACATAAGACAATGTGTAAGAAGAGATGTGAAGTTGGTGTCCTATCAGCTGATACTACCTTTGTAGCCTCTTCAAAAGCTTTGAGGAAGTCCCATATTGCCGCAACGTTTGTTCACTCTTGATCATCTGGTGAAGGTTCAGATTTCTCGATGGCGTATCTATTCAGTACAACTTTATACTCTAAAGCTTCTCCAATCATATGGAATGTGGAATTCCAATGATTTGGGACATCAAGAATTAGTCCAGATTTTGCGGGAAGACCCATCCTAGCAGCAATCCCATTAAATGCTTGAAGTTGTGAGGGTGAAGACTCAATATGTCTAAGCAAGTGGCGTATCTTTCCAATTGGCACATGTATTGGTTTCATTCCATCCTGAACCAAGATATTTAGTATGTGTGCACAACATTTGATATGAAAATACTGACCATCAAACAACAAGTCATGTTCTTGGTTCTCTATTAATAATCTACATGCTGCATTGTTGTTGCTTGCGTTGTCTAAGGTTAGAGTAAACAGTTTACCCTTTATACCCCACTCCGTGAGGCACTTGGTAATAGCCTCCTCAATAACTAAACCTGTATGTGGATACTTGGCATCCTCGAATGCTATTATTTTCTTCCTGAGGTTGAAGTTGGCATCAATAAAATGAGCAGAGACGCACATGTAGCCTAAGTTTTGGACTGAGGTCCACAAGTCAGAGGTGAGGCAGATCCGAGAATCAAGGCTTTGAAGCTCAACACGTAACTCTTGCTTCATTCGCTCATACAAACTAAAGCAATCACTACGAACTGTTTGACGCCCAAAGACTTTAAAGGTTGGTTGCATGGATGCCATCTAGTCCTTAAAGTATGGATCCTCAAATTTCTGAAACAGAACCTCCGCATGGATACAAAACTTAGTAATTAGCTCACGGGTTTTTTGGGCATCAAAGACAAATGAACCATGTGGTAGTTGTTTCTTGATAGTTGCTAGAAACCTCTTTCTATCAGAATTCTCAATTGTTAGGCACAATTCAGCAATATGATTTCTAAGACTACTTGCTCCAAATTTAGGGTTACATGTCAACCTCAATTGGCAGTATTTGCAAACAGCTTTTGGGACACCATCAACAACTAACAAATTTTGTTCAAAGTGTTCCTAGACATTTGCTCTCCGATGTGGATCATCTATGGAATCACCGGTACCCGAGCAGTCCGACACGTTTGCAGACATGTTTAGAATCTGTTAGTTACCCAATATTAGCAAATTTTAGTAAAGACAACTAGGGCATACAAACTAGATAAGATGAATGCAGAAGATATGTTTAGTTTATTTCAACTCATAATGCAAGCAATTTTACTCAGGTTATGACCTCTTGAGTACACTGCTTTCAGTCATATATACCTTTAAGGCTTCTACTAGAACATTACCAATGGCTAAAATGGTAACATTTTGATACAAGCCTTGCCTACTGACTGTTGATAACAAGGAGATCTTGCCAAAAAAAAAAAAGAACAAACAAAACACCTTGCACATTGACCACCTCACCTGGCTGGACTTCATAGAGACATTCTAGAACCCTTAATATTTAAACTCACATCAAAATCACTAGAATCGTGAAAACTCCACAAGCAACTTATAGTTTTATATAGTGATGCACTCAGTAAAGGATAATCAAATTCGGTTATCAATCGGTACCGAAATAACCCATTCTACCATTTTATCAACTGGTATGTCAATCAAATGCACATAAAAACTAAGATTTTCACCTAGCACTGTGGAAGACAAATTCATTGCCAACAAGCATATGTATGCAAGATACAATTAAATTTGAATACAGGACCAAGTAAGGCTGACCCAAACAGCTCATTTGCCATCATGATCATCTAAACTATGATGGAAGCCACAACAACAGCATAAGTACTTTATTGTACACAGCAACAGCATAAGTACTTTATTGTACACTAAGGATGTAATACCTAATTATCCCAAATGGGGTTATGTTCCATCCATTTGGTTTTTTTTTTGCATTATTGATGACAGACCACCGACAAAGAGCTCATTAGACGTGTCCATTTCAAATCTAAACACACACAGGGAAAAGAAAAAGGAAAGATGGATGAAAGAAACCATTTTTTTACTAAGCCAACCAAGATATATGTGTATTAATCAATGAAATGTTGTGAAGGTCTGAAGGATGACCGAATGAGGATGAGAAATGGCATGTATGTCCAAATCCATGGATTCTTACGCGCAAATGAATGTCTAGATCCATGGATTCTTACGCACAAAGGGGAAAAACATGTCTAGATCCATGGATTCTACAAAAGCAACACACAAGAAAGAGTTCGAAGAGAGGTGCACTGCTATGGGGCAAAGGAGATCTGGGGGCGGGGACACTTGGCCGTGGCGCATGACGATTTAAGATCGAGGGAGGAGGAGGAAGTCGACGACGGTAGAAGAATCGAGGTGCGGTGCCGCACAGAGAGTCGGAGTTCTTGGCGTTCTTGGCGATAGAGATGCAGGGAGGAGATCTGGGGTGGAGGAATGCGCGGTGTGTGGCGGAGAGGGGAGGAGGAGGGTCAGCAGCGCAAGCAATGGCGAGGGTACCTAGCCCCTCAGTCCCTCCCTCGGTCATGCCCTCCCCGACTCGGGGCCTCAGCTTTTCCTGGCGAGTGGCGACTGCGTGTTTAGCTCTCCAACCCATTTCAACCCAGTCGGCCTAAAACCATGGGTTGAAACCGTGTCGAGCTGTTTTTTTTTACCCAAATCAAACCGTTTTTAATGCAAATCCAATCCAAATCAAACCATTAGCTATTTCAACCTATTAAAATCCATCCAAAGCCAACCCGAATTGAAAACCAACCCGTTTCCTCCATTCCAATCCAACCCATTACCACACCTACACGGCTACACCCACCCACCCACACACAATTGTGCTATTGCTATGCTAAAGTGGGGAGCAGTGGTGAGAATTGCTATTTATTAAGCATATAAACTGCCTGCCCCGGGCGCTGTTGGGGAAAAAAGGCATTGCTATTAAGTTCCAGTGATTGCATTTTGCTCATCTTTTGACTCTAGAATGTGTAGTTTTAATAATTTATTGAACTTTGGTTTTGCTAGTTAGCTGAAGGATGTTGAATTTTTTGCATTTTGCTCATCTTTTGACTCTAGAATGTGTAGTTTTAGTAATTTATTGAACTTTGGTTTTGCTAGTTAGCTGAAGGATGTTGAATTTTTTATTATTAATTAACCCTTTTTTAAAATTTATTTTAAAGTTAACCCTCTACGAACTTTATTTCCAATTCTAACCCCTTTGGTCACGTCACTGGTGATGACGTGACAAAACAACACTGTCACGTCAGTCTATATTTGGGCGAACTCTTGTCACACCAATGTTGTTTGGTCACGCCACCACCCGTGGCTTGACCAAAGAAGTCATAATTGAAAATGAAGTGCGTCAGGGGTTAACTTTAAAATAAAATTTAAAAAAGGTTAATTAATATAAAAAAAGTTCAAGGATGTTCCTTATTCTGATATTTTTTTTAGCTTTTAGCATTTGCCGTTATTGATCTTGTCAATTTGTGTAACAGGAAGACAGTTCTGGGATAACAATATGATGTGAATTTCTCATACGAGATGCCGATGCATGGCTTGTTGTAGGTATGCATGCTTAACAAGGGGCTGTTGATGATTCTTGTATTTCTATTATTACTAAATTACTATATCTAACCTAATGTGTTATTAGAGATGAAGTTATCATACAATGTGATACGCGTGATTGTAAACTCGAAATACCTTTATAAGAGATGTTAAAACATGACCAGACCAAACCTATTAACTTGCTTGCAAGAATCTGGTCGTGAATCCAAATACAGAAAATGGAAAACATCAATACTACATTAAGGTAGTATAACACAATCGAAAATTGCGATATGATGGCTCCAACTCCAAGGATGGGTTTGCAACCGAAGCTAGCTCTGCTCCCTAATGACCACGATGAAAGTGAAGAAGCAAGCGCTTGCTGCGTATCCTGCGCCATGGGGTAGAAGTATTAACAGGTATGGCTCCTCGCTTTGTGCGTTGCAGGCATTGTGCATGTATAAACTACTTAGCACCAAGTTAGTCAGAGCAACTTATCAGCATGTAGTTAATTAACCATTCTATTGCCGTATGTTGAAACTGGACGTAGACGACACGATTTTTTGGATTATTTTTTTAGCTAATGTCAAAGTTATATGATGGTTATTTCCATTGCTACTTCTTTCCCGCCAATGGTTAGGTTGTCAGATGATCAACTCATAAGGGTGTAGGGCTGTAGGCTGTACTGCTTGTATTGAAAATAAATTAATAGGTGCCGTAATAAAAGTTGTCGCACTACATGACGTTGGTTTTGAACCATGCTTGCGCCGTCGTAGCAAATGAAGTCCAGTGTTAAATCGTACCAGTTCACCAAGATGTTTTTATTGGTAAATTGCAATTGAAATGCCATAACCAAAGACAATTCTACTGCATCGGCAATTAGTCAGAAGAAGGATACAACAGCTTGCTCTGTTTCAGTTTTTTTTTTAGGGAATTGTTTCAAATGTTATATTTTCTGTTTTGCAATTGCTTTTTTTTTTTTTGCATATGCATGCATGCGATCCATCAGTGCAAGATAATTTGTTAAATTTCCACAACTCGCCATGTAACGTTTGGTGTGCCCAGCAGAAGGCAACATATTAGGCCCAATAACGCCAAATAGCAGGGCGACACACTTAAGGCCCACAACGGACCATGACGTGAAAACGACACAAATCGCAAACTACCGGCCCAAGTAGGCTACATATAGGACAAATAACTTGGAAAAGTAGACCACTAAAGTGGCATTTCGACCAACAACGTATTACAACGGTCCAATAATGGCCCACGAATGTAACGCTTCGCACTCTTACGCCCCAACAACGACACAAACGGCCCACTATCGATCCAGCAAATCACCCAATAACGTATATCTACGGCCGAAAACCTCGCGGCCCATGATTAACCCAGAAACCGACAAAACCGGCCCACCAAGGTTACGTTACCCAATAACGTAGCGACAGCCCAAGAACACAGCACAATCAAGAATGTTATTAGTAGGCCCCCCAACGGCCCCAGAGGGCTACATAACGGCCCAATATTAAGGAAACGTATTGCGACTGCCCAGTAACGGTTCGCCCTCTTACGGCCCAGTAACGGTTAGCCCTCTAACGGCCCAGTGACGACACACGGCCCAGTGACGACCAGCAAAGCAACATACTGGCCCAATAACGTATAGCGACGGCCCAACATATTTACCAAACCTCGCGGCCCATGAATAACCCAACACCGTCTCATGGAGGCCCATTGACGGTCTATTTACTCACGTCCCAAGTACACGCGGGACCACTAACAACACAAATGTACCCAAAAAGAGCCAGGACAAGTATGTTGTGGCTAACTCCCCAATTCCGCTCAAAAAGAAGAAACTACATGGGATGCAGACCTACTTGACGGCGTACAAGTTTACGTCTTCCGAATCTCATTAATACATACAATACATGACGGGTCGCTCATACTAATTCTACGGCCAATACCATCTAAATATGCCTACCACATTGGATGGAGTTAAAAAGAAGCGCAAATGTCCGGTTTTATCAATGCCGATTCCCCCATTAATTGCTAGTCTATACCCCTTAGCTCCCTCCAAAGGTTACTATACAGAAACCGTAAAGGCATGATCAGGAATGCTTGAACTAAAAAATTAAGGTTGGAGTTTGTGAGGGTGGGTGGCTGCTGTGTGTGTGGTCAAATTACAGCCTTATAATGCCTATAACTAGACGCCCCCTAGCAACCATTTTCCTGTTGCTAATCCACTGAACTCACCGTTCGGCCACATAGATAAAGAAGGCCAGACAAGGGAACCACAACGTGACACCAAAGTCCTGCAGGATAATGACAATGGTTACACACGGGGTGAACGCTGAGGTTGTAATGAAATTATGAAAGATTAAAACCAAGCACTTACCGGAGATCTTCATGTTTCATTTGCAGGTATGAAAATCTAACCTTTACCAAAGCAACTTCTGCACTCATTCGTTGTTGATTGTTGGAAAGATCAGACTGCTCAGGACACCACCAGTAATTTCGCACCTGGCCACTGAGCAGGTCAGTACAGCTGTATACATCATCATTACAGTCAGACCAGCAAATATTGTGCTACTTACCAGAAGGACAAAATTCTTGTTGCGGAACCATAGCAGGATGAAGATATTGATGTCGAGCAGCTCGGCATAGCAAGGCAAGATGAGTTATACGCCCCCACTCCAATGAAACAGCTTGAAGCTATGTGGTGATTGTGAGACAATGTAGCCGATCGTCTCTGCACCCAACAAAGATGCGTCCACCAACCATCAAGGGCGATGAAAAGATGTCTCCTGGAAGATCTATAGCTGCAAATCCTTGCACCAAGTCATCGTTAACACTTCCATCAACTTTCTCCTGCTTAGCATCAGCTCTAATCTTAATGACATGGACCTTTCCAGAACTCGTGCAGATACAAGCAAATCTGTAAAAAAAACCCGGAAAGGTCATTTTCTTGATATATATTTGATACATGACTGCTATGTTCAGTACCTTTCAGATGATCCAAATGACGATGTTAACACTTCATCAACAAAAGCAGATGCGGTAATTGGGTCCCCAGCTTCATATGCCCAAAGAAGAGCACCAGATGCCTGCAACGGAAATATTAGATGTCTAGGTTGCACAGTTGCAAATAAACAACCACAGCGAACAATGTATGAAGCTTACCATTTTTGCATCATCTTATCCATTACTTGTATATCTTTGCGAAAAGCTGGGATTCTTACTACCAAACAAATTATTTTAAGAGAAGTGCTTTTATGCTATCTTAAATTGCTAGGTACCACTTATTTTGAAGATAAGTTCTGTTCTCCTAGTTATTAAAAAATGCAATAAACAGAGTTCAGTTGGTCAAGACAAGGGCATTTTTTAGAATTACTTGAAATGGCTAAATTAACATCAGAAAACAAGTACAAACTACAAATATTTAACAGAAACACAGCACTGAAAGGGGTTCAATGATCACTAATTATAATTAGAGAAAATGCCTTCCATACCACTGACAAACACTCCGATTCCCGATTTGCCATCGACAAACTTGTTATTTCCTATATACCACCGGGCAGCAAAACTTATCCCTTCCAAGCCATCACCGTTGTCCCTCCGTCCCATGCCTGCCGTTAAGTACGTAAAAAGACCAATTTGCCCCTGTATTCCACGGCTCCTACCACTTGGGGATCACTTTGGTGCCAACTGCCCACAACCACGCTGCTCCTCCTCCTCTATCCTCACCACGGTTGACTCCCTCCAAACCTACTCCACCCTCACGTCCCACCTCAAGGGCTTCTCCTCTCTCGATCTTATGTGTTCCACGATGGACGGCCCCGGCCTCCGCACGTACGTCGCCGAGCACAGGGACGAGCTCTGGGACCTGCCCGCACCGTCGATGCCCAACCAATGAGCCTCTCTCAAATATATTCTTGTCATGTCGTGTTCCACATCTTCCTCCTCCATCCCCCTTGATTAATTGAACTATTTTACTCCCATTTGCCCGAATCGCCCATTCTTCTCCACCGCCTCTATCGCACTTTGTCGCTGCCGTACATTGTCAACGATGAACCTCTGTTCGATTCATTCGAACCCAAGCAAACCCTCCCCCGTCTATTCATTGTGATGTGTGTGGTTTCTCCTCTCACCCACCTAGCACCGCCATTGTGTGCACCCTGCCGCCACCGCCATCGCCCATCGTTGTCGAGGTGTCTCCGACGCACCCCTCACCAAACCAACACCACCATTAGCTTCCCCTCTTTGCCCTCGTTCCGTTTTGCATGTTCCCGAAGCCTCTCCGCCACTCTTCCGCCGCCAGCCTGCTGCACGCGAAGAGGCACCGTCATCGCCTTCCTCTCTCGCAGCTAGGTGGCAGCTGACTACGCAGTCTGACAGGCGAGCCATGGATGCCAGCCATTACTAAGGGTATGGGCATTTTGGGCAATACCACAAAAAATAGACCTCTAAGTTGGAGTCGACGGACATTTGACTGACGCCAGTGGCATAGAATGAATCACTTTTGCAACCCGGTGGCATCCCGGGAATAATGAGTTTGTCTATAGCAAATCGGGGATTGGAGTGTTTGTTAGTGGTATAGAAGGAATATTCTCTTATAATTAGGAAGTGTCATGTTAAAAACGTAATTGAGGATATGATCACTAATTATAATATGGAATTTTTATTTAAAATATAAAGTGATTATATGATATGGTCATCATGCAACATACCCTTTAGCATGCACAGCATAACTCATTACTCCCTATATTAAGGTTGTGCTGTCTCAAAAGAAAAATAAATAAATGTTCAGGAAATCAAGACTTACAATATCAAAAGAGTATAAACTTCCATCACGGGAAGGTATCAGCACCTAACAATAATACAAAAGATTTGTTTAGTTTACTTCAAATTGGGAACATACCAAGTTATCAGTGACAGTAGAGCTGAAGGCAATAGTTCTTTTGACAAAACAGCCGTTTTTCAAAGTTTGCAATGTGAATAACTATAATGAAGATTTATATGAACAAAAAACTCCATAAGATATCTCTTAAAAAAAACCTCCATAAGATAGATGAGAGTTTGATAACTGAAAATGCATATAAATAGAGACCATACCTGAAAAGGGAGAGTAGATGACAAACATGCTCCAGCAAAAATAGGACCACCAACAGTTGCCTGGGTTTTAAACAAATAACAATTAGTTATGGCTTTGTGATAAGCAATTGAAGACTAATAAATCTGTTTAGACAGCACAACAAAACACACGAAAACTGGATTGAATGTGGAATCTCAGCGTGAAGAAATCTCGACAAGATTTAAACTAAAACAAGAACGACCAAAACTTCATTGATTGACACAACACAAACTATAACTTTTTTCTAAAAGAGTCATTTTATTTGAACTCTCTTTGTTCAACTTTGATATTCGGATTTACAGAACAAAATTATAGATAGCCTAGAAAAATTATTTAGCAATTGGAACATGAGGTATAACTCCTCTCTAAGAGTTCTATTACATGAACTCTCTTTGTTCAACTTAAATAGTCATATACTCATATCTACAAAACAAAACTATAGATAGCCTAGAAAATTCTCTATTGATCCATTGCAACATAAGCTGCTTTTCATCTACTGTAGTCTCTTATGAGCAGCAAGGCACATTAGTGAGTTGAAACTTGGAAGCAACCTATACCCACTCAAACCCCAGCAATACAATACTCCAAACCCAGCCCGGCCCACAAATCATCCAACACCCATGGCACTAAGCCCAACTCAACCCATTTGACTCACATGGGAACCATTTCCTATTCCTAACCAGGGATCAGCTAACCGGACCGGAGCAAAATCCCGGCCCCCCTCCAGTACCGGTAACCGGTCAAACCGGATTTTATTCGGCCGAAATTCGTTCAAATTTGATTAAAATTCATTCGAAATCTGAAAAAAAACGCCGGTATATCATTTCCCGGCCACCCTCCGGTAGGCGGTTACCGGCCGGTAACCGCCGGGATTTCAATCCCTGTTCGTAACCCATTTATCCAACCCACCACTTGCTGGCTCCAGCCCAACTTATAATGGCATGACATCTACCATAGGAGGTATCTAATTTGTAAGCACTTTAATAACATTTGTTTACTTAGTCAACTATTGAATATGAACTAATGTATTTCCGCTAGTCTTCCAGGTGATCAACTACCTCCATCCCTGGTATATCATCCAATTGCAGAATTGTTATTTGTTAACAATGGCTTCACAAACACAAGAAAAAGAAAAGCTGCTGCACCTTCCAAACAACAGTGCCATACGAGTTCAATGCAATCACCAGGCCGCTCACCAAGCAACAAATAACTGCAAATTGCAAGTCTAGTAATCAGCATAAAATGGTGTGTATAACTGCACAGAAGGCAAAAAATATTTTTAAAAAAAACTGAAAGTGCATAGCACATTCCCAAAGGAGAAAGCCTACATTGGCTCAGAATGGAACTACACACAAGGTATAAAATATTGTTAATGGAGATAATTTTAAATTATTTTTCGATTTATTATATTAACCAAGACGTAATACTTCATATAGAGATAATATGGTTTACAGCTGTATGATTGAAGGTACCCTAAGAATTGACCTTGACACCTTAAACATAATGTCGCATAAACAGCAAAGTATGCTTGATCCACGCAAAGTATGCTTAATATTGTTCTCATTTATGCTGTGGTATATATTGTACTCCCGCAAGTCCTCTTTTTGCAAACAGAATCTAATCATAACATAAGTATGGACATATTCCAGGACACCCGTAAACATGACAACTAGTTCGAGAACTACCATTTCCACTTTGATGATCTATCACAAGTGAACCAAAAATTGGTGCCCCAGCTTCGTATTGCCAAACCATTCTGAATGATGGTACCTGCTACCACCAAAAAAACAAGTTAACACTCTAAATATTCAGAAAACAAGTGTACTTCACCTTTAAAGACATCACATAGAATAGATCTTAAATCACCTCAAGTGATATTGCAGTCACAAGGCCACTCGTAGATGCAACATAGATCGTGTTGTGTGCCTGCAAGGGAGCAATATAAATGACACAAGATTAACAGAGCCCACACAGATTAATAAATATGCGTACTGTGAATCAGTAAGAATACCGTGTCTATAGCAGGAGAACCATAAATGCTTCCACCACAACAAATTTTGTAAGTGCAGCAACGATCTTTGTAATTCAATGCATACAAATGATGGTCATAAGAGCCACACCTTCAAAATTATAAACAATGTATTATTAATAAAAATTATCAGTCGCAGATGTTAGATATATATATAGCTTAGGGTGCTCTTTGCAAATTGACCTACCTTGTACATGATATATTAGTCTTTTGGCCTATTGGAATAGATCAAGTGTTTATTCTAACATGATATCACAGCTAGGGTTAGGGTTTCCTACACGACCGCCGCCGCCCTCCCCTCACCACTTGCTTTGCTCCAGCGCCTATGCTCTCACTCGAGCCGCCGCCGCTCCGATCCGGCGTTGCTCCGGTTGCCATCGTCGCCGCCGGATCCACGCCGCCCAGAGCTGGAACTACACTAGACCGCCCCCGATGCCATCATTCTCGCACCGGCACGCCCCCGCCCCGAGCGTCGCCGCTCGGGATCTTCATCCCCGACGCCGCCGCCCGCGCAAGAGCACTATTTTCGATTCACGTGGAGCCGGCGGCTTCGGCTTAACTCCGACTCGACCGATCCAAGGTTGTCACGGCGACCTTGGCGACCACGGCGCCTAAGGGGCGCCAGGACGCCTAGTCGTCCAGGCGGGCGCCTAGTCGTCCTCTAGGCGAGGTAAGGCGAGCTAGGTAGCAACTATAATTTTACAACTAACAAGTAGCAACACTAGTCAATATATTGGAAGCAATACATTGGGAGCAGAAGATCCGCCGCCCAATACCATTGCCATTGCCGGTGACCGACCTCGCCACTGCCACGCCCGCTTAGCGAGAAATCGCCGGCTCGGCCTCCTTCTCGATTCTCGCTCCGGCTCCCATCTCCTCCCAGAGTGGCGGCCAAGGCCAAGAACCTCCCCATCTCCTCCATGGCATGCCGGACTCTCCCCATCTCCTCATGGCGACAGCCGGGCTCCTTCCTCCCTCCGGCTCGGGCTCTCTCCCTCTCTCCTCGTGGCGATCGGTTAGTCCAGCCGGATCCGAGCAAGAGAGGGCGGATCCCATGACGGGGACGTCCGAGGTGTGTGAGCCATGGGATGGAGGACGAGGACGAGGAGGAGGAGGAGGAGATGGAGACGATGGGGCGGCCGAAGGTCGGAGATGGCCTAAGGCGAGCATGAGCGATCATGGCGTCTGCTCCGCCCCGCCGAGACGCCTAGGCGACGCCTTGGCGACGCCGTGACAACCATGGACCGATCTATGTGGAGCCAGCAGCTTCGGCTTCACTTCGGCTACACCGATCTACGTGGAGCCAGCAGCTTCGGCTTCACCTCGACTCCGGCCTCTCTCCGGCTTTGGCTTCTCTCCGGCTCCCAATCTAGCTGGAGCCACTAACTAGGACTTCTGCTCCTAAGCACGCCGCCGCGTCCCGACTCCGGATCCGGTCAAGTCACCACTGATGGCTACTACCCGAGGCTCCTTCGCCATCCCGCTCCACCCAGTTTGGTTCGATGGGACGAACTTCAGGGAGTGGATTGTTCACTTGAGGATTCACCTCAACAACCAGCGCCTCTGGAGTCATCTCACCGGCGAGTGGCCCTGTTCGCCTCGCCCTACGCCGCCAGTTCTGCCAACTCTTCCTGCTGGAGTGGATCAGGCTGTCCAGGAAGCCGCCAATGCTACACTGGAGGAGGCCCTGGAGCTCTACCAGTTTGAGCTGTACGCCTACAAGAGATGGCAGGATGCCGAAGCTCGTGCTACCGCCATCCTGGTGGGTAGCATGCCCGTGGCCATCTCCGTGGATGTGACTAAGCTGCCGCCAATGCAGCTGATGTGGGAGCGTCTCCGAGCTCACTACAAGTCGACGAGTGATGCTATGTACATCTCCGTTGTGCAGCAGGTGCATTCTCTTCAGCAGCTCGATGCTACCGTGGATGACTTCTACCACCACATGTCCGAGGTGTGGCGTCAGCCCGACTCTCTGGGGCCGAATGTCTGTCGGACTTCTCCCTGCTGTGTGGGTCTCCGCACTCACCAAGAGACTCACCATCTCTCGAGACTGTGCGTGCTCAAATCCAGACTCGCCACCGCACCCGACCTTAGTAGAGGCTCACGGGTGTTCGTGTCGAGGAAACCCGTCATCGTGGTGCGGCTCAGATACATGATGTATTATCCGCTTCAGCGCCTACTCCTGCGCCTGCTTCTTCAGCACCAACCGTGGTCCCTCCAACTCCCAGCACACTAGTGGTTGCTACCTCTATCGGGTCTCTCATCGCACTCATCGCCAGGTGTGACCCACAGTACCAGGATGCACAAGCGGAGGAGGATCGAGATCGCGGGTGGATGTCCCCCGAAGGACTCTGGAGGTTCCTCTCACTCAAGAGCTAGCGCCTCTCGCCAGGGCTCCTCCGGTGACGCCACACAGCAACTTTTCTCCCTGCTACGGCGCCTTGGTGTCGGCTCATCCATAGACTCATCGGGTTCTACTCGTTTGGCTCTTGCTTCTCAGCAGTCTTCCTCGCCTCCTCCCTCGTCAGGTATCTTCTCCGTGGATCTTGGACTCTGGTGCTTCCTTTCACATGACACTAGATTCTATCCACCTCACTTCTGTGAGTCCCACAGCTCTTCCTTCCACTGTTCAGACTATAGATGGTACCTCTCTTCCTGTTACAGGTCGAGGCACCCTTTCCACTTCTTTTCATGTTCATGTAGTCTCTCATGTTCCTCAGCTTACGTCGATTGGTCAGATCACTGATCACGACTGTCGTGTTGTTCTTAAATCTGTCTCTTGTTATGTTCAAGACCGCCGCACGAGGATTCTGCTTGGTACTGGCCCTCGGCGCCGTGATTCGTAGTGTCTTTGGGAGCTCGACTGGCTCTTTCTTCCGCTGTCTCCACCAGTCAGTCAGCCACTACCACTACCTCTAGTTTTGTCACGTCCTCCACAACTTCCTTCGCTCAGTGGCACCATCGTCTAGGTCATCTCTGCAGATTGCGTCTATCGTCACTAGTAGGTCGTGGTGTTCTTGAGTCTGTTTATGGGGGCACCTCTTTATGTTGTATAGGTTGCAAGCTTGGCAAGCAGCTGCAGCTCCCCTATCCCTCTAGTGATTCTGTTTCTACTCGTCCTTCTAATCTTGTTCACTCCGATGTTTGGGGTCCGACTCCCTTCGTTTCGAAAGGGGGTCATCGATACTATGTGATTTTTATTGATAATTATTCTCGTCATACTTGGATCTACTTTATGTCCTCTCGCAATCCGGTTCTCTCTATTTACCAGATGTTCGCCACCATAGTTTGCACTCAGTTTGATTCGGCCATTTGTGTGTTACGTGCTGACTCTGCTGGCAGGTACTTATCTGCTACTTTGTGTCGCTGTCTCGCTGAGTAGGGTACTCTTCCCCAGTACTCTTGTCTTAGTGCTCACGCTCAGAACGGTGTTTTTGAGCGCAAACATCGTTACTTGCTTGAGACGACTCGCGCTCTCATGCTTGCCTCTTCTGTTCCACCACACTTCTGGGCTGAGACTGTCTCCATTGTTGCTTTCCTCATCAACATATAGCCTTCCACTACTCTTCAGGGTTCTAGTGTTGAGCGTCTCTACGATCGGACTCCAGAGTACAGTCACCTTCGCTGTTTCGGCTAGATATGTTTCGTCCTTCTTCCACCTCATGAGTGCACCAAACTGACTGCTCAGTCAGTTGAGTGTGTGTTTGTTGGCTACAATCTTGAGCATAAGGGTTATCGCTGTTACGACCCTGTTTCTCGTCGGATGAGGATATCTCAGGATGTCACCTTCGATGAGTCCCGACCATACTACCCTCGTTCCCCTACTATCAGCTCAGACTGTCTTGTTGAATCGATCTCCTTTCTGATTTTTTCTGATCCTCGGTTTTCCACTTCTGTTTTGTTTCCGCCTCAACCTTTTCACTTCCATCTCCTCTGGCTCCACCTATCCCCTCTCCGCCGAAGTTTCCTTCCAGCTCTTTTGTTGAGATTCCATCTTTTCCCTTGTGCTACTCCCGTCGTCCTCAGCCTACTCCTGTTGAGCCACCGTCTTTGTTAGGCCCTGTTCCCAGCTCTCCTCCTCTGTCCTTGCTGGGTCCTGCTCCGCCTTCTCCCAGAAACAATCTTCATGATCGTCATTGTCAGGCCTCCTGAGTGCAACGATTTTGTAGCCGCTGCTCTTTCTGAGCCTACGACCTACCGTGAGGTTACTGCTTACCCTGAGTGGCAGCTTGCGATGTCTGAGGAGATTGCTGCTTTGGAGCGTACTGTCAACTTGGGATCTTGTGCCCTTACCTACGCCACTCCTATCACGTGTAAGTGGGTGTACAAGATAAAGACCCGCTCGGATGGTTCCCTTAAGCGCTACAAGGCTCGTCTTGTGACGCGTGGTTTTCGGCAAGAGCATGGTCGTGACTACGATGAGACCTTTACTCCTGTCGGTCACATGACCACTATTCGTACCCTCCTTATTGTGGCTTCTATTCGACAGTGGTCCATCTCTCAGCTTGACGTCAAGGATGTCTTTCTCAATAGCGAGCTGCGTGAGGTCTACATGCAACCGCCCCTTGGGTATTCTGTCCCTAATGGTATGGTTTATCGCCTTCGTCGCTCTCTCTGTGGGCTCAAACAAGCCCCTCGTGCTTAGTTTGACCGCTTTTCCTCTGTTGTCACTGCTGCCCTCTTTGTACACAAAGGCAACGTATTGAGAGTCATATAGGGCCTTTGTGAAGGAGCGTATCGGTGAGCAGTTCTTGATGTTTGATTTGGGTCCTCTTCCTTACTTCCTTGGGATTGATGTCACTTCTACGCCTGAGGACTACTATATCTCCCAGGAGAAGTACATTAAGGATATCATTGCTCATACTTGTCTCACTGATCAGCTCACGGTGGATACTACTATGGAGCTTGGTGTTCACCTTCGGCCTATTGATAGAGTCTCTTGAAGACCCCACTCGCTAATCACTACCGCTATCTTGTCGGGAGCCTCGTCTACCTTAGGATAACTCGACCTGACATTTCTCGCCTAGTTCACATTCTGAGTCAGCTCGTCTCTGCTCCCACTCAGCTCCACTACAATCACCTTCTTCGTGTTCTAAGATATCTTCATGGGACCACCACTCGTCGTCTTTTCTTTCCTCACTCCAGTTCTCTGCACCTTCAGGCATACTCTGATGCGACCTAGGCTAGCGATCACTCTGATCGCCGGTCTCTTTCTGCCTATAATGTTTTCCTTGGATCTCTTATTACCTGGAAGACTGTAACATCCCAATTTTCTGAGTTTCAAAACATTTTTAAGTAGTTTAGTCCTTTGGAAAAATTCACCAAATTTTATTTGAATTTAATAAAGCTTAAATGGGACTTTTAAATTCCAAAAAATTATTTTATTTGTGTTCTTTGTACTTGGAAATATTTTCCAGATTTTCCAGTTCATTTGCTATTTTTAATTTTTCATTTGGATTTTCTTCTATTTCTAAAATAGAAAATCTATCTAAAATCTCAGGAAATCAATTGGGCTGAATTCCTGTTCCTCGGCCCAATCCCAAGCGCACCCCGCTTCCATCTCCCGCTTGCCCGCATCCTTGGCCCCACCCGTCAACCGCACGTGTCGATTCTGATGCAAACACATCTGAGCCACCGCCACTGACATGTGGGCCCACCTTGCATCACTGTTCATCGTCCTAATCGTGCACGCGCTGGACTCCGTTGTTGTGTCGCCCTTGGACTCTCCCGTAGCTCCGCCGCTACAGGCTATTTAAAGCCTCGGCGTGCGTGTCAAAACGATCGCTTCGACCCCCGCCGCCAAGACCTCGTCGGAGCAACATGTCGCCGTTTCACCGTTGACCCGAGCCACCGCGGTCGACCACCTTGCCAGCAAATCCAGTCGCATCTGAGCCGCTAGATGTGATCGCCGAGGCACGGTGATGCCGGAGGTGTCCTTTCGCCGCCGTTCGTCGTTGCCGTCGATCTTGTCGACATGGCTGCCTACGTGTCAGCCTTGTCACCGCCACGTGTGTGCCGCGTCAGCATCCTAGCCACGTCAGCACCACCCGCACCCAGACCCTGAACGTAAACCTAGGTGAACCAAGTCTACCGTGAGCCGTGCTTCTGACATGTGGACCCCACATGTTAGTCCACTGTTCCATGAACCCGTGAGCCAAACCAATAGACCCGGTCCATAGACCGAGGGTCCCACCTGTCAATCTCTGTTTCCTATTTTCGGAATTTTCTTTTAATTCTGGAATTCATTACTAACATCATGCTGATGCAATATTTCGGAATTTCCTTTAGAAAGAAAATTCTGAAAATTCAAAATAGTATTTTCTCTCTTGTTCTTAGATTTAAATCTTCCGAGAGGTCGTTCTTCCTTATAAGAACTCCGATTGAGCTCATTCAAGTTTCTAAATTCGTCTAAATTCAAGCCCTACCTTCCTGTGATTTTTATTTAATTTTTGGAGTTCATTTGTTGCTCTGTTCTGTATTTATTTGGGTTTTCGCTTTTGTTTGCGAGTAAACGTTGATACTTCGGGAGCGAAGGAGTTGATCAAGTTCAAGACCAGTACCAAGACTTGTTTCAAGGCAAGTTGTATCTTTGACCATGTTGAACCAGATTTTTCTAAATTACTTTGATTCAAACTATTACATGTTATTTCAAGTATTTAATTCTTTAAATGCTTTGGAACTAACCATACGCCTACTTTTTTATATCCACCTTGCTCATCGTATTACCTTGATCTTTTGTCACCCTAGCTTGGTATTATTAGTTGGTAATTTGGTATCATTATAGCACCAACGTTGGTTGGTTAGACACAAATAGTCTGCTTAGCCATCCAATGTGTTATTGATATCATTTTAAGTTGCAAATCTAAACTTGACTAAATGAATATGGAATATTTTGTGAAAAGTTGTGTACAACCTCTGCAGAGTGTTAATCAATCTATTCGAATAGCCACGTCTGCGGTCATGGACATGCTCGGGGATTTCACACAAGGGGTAGATTTTCATAAAAGAATTGGGAAGGGACAGCTGTGTGGTTAAAACCCATGTGGTTGTATGAAAGAAATTGATTAGGCTTTGTGGTCTTTGTGAAAATAATTGTTAAACTATTATTATTCGTTTGTTTTAAGTTAAACTTTCAATATATTATTTGTATTCGATTGCAAATGTCGTTTTTTGCAAAATAACCATAGAAGCCATTCCTTTGGAATAAGCATGTTACAAAGATGAAGCTAGGGTTTTGCTATTCACAACTGTGCAGCTTATTCATTAATAGAGAGGGTATAAATAGACAATGTTACATGGGCCTCATAGACTACATGGGCTGCATGGGCCAAGAGAGAGGAGAGAATATAGAATATACAACTCTTAACAAAGCCATTATCTATAATTGCATTATATGGTACAACTTATTGAGTACTTGGAGTACTCACTCTTGCTGCAATCATTCATCTGAAGTAGATAAGGCTTCGCCTGCCTTCGAGGAGTTTAACGAGAAGAGCGATCGCTAGGTCTTGATCCCAGTCGGTTGCTTGTGGCAAGTCGATGGGTTCCCGTTGAAGTTATTTATGTTCCGCTGCCATCTCTATCTAGTGCTAGCCCTACGTGGCTTAATAAGTGTAAACTTGACCGTAAGGTCACAACCGTTATTTATTAATCAAATTAGTCGTGTATTCTTATATTCGTCTTGTGTGAAACTATATTCATCTCTGTTGACACTGTGTACATAGCGTGATCCTGCACTAGTGCATTATACACAGTGGGTCCAGATTTGCATATTTAGGTCCTGACAAAGACCAAGAAGAAGACTGTTGTTTCCCGTTCGAGTGCTGAAGCTGAGTTGAGAGCCATAGCATCGTTGACAGCTGAGATCACCTGGTTTCGGTGGCTACTTGAGGATTTCGGTGTTTCAGTTTCTACACCGACTCCTCTCTAATCAGACAGTACTAGTGCGATCAGTATTGCTCGAGATCCAGTGAAACATAAGCTCACCAAGCACATTGGAGTAGATGCTTCGTACATGAGATCGCAAGTGCAAGACCAAGTTATTGCTCTTCAATATATGTCTTCAGAGTTTCAGTTAGCATATTTCTTCACCAAAGCACAGACTAGGATTCAACGTAGTTTCTATCTCTTCAAACTCAGTGTTGTTTATCCACCGTGAGTTTGAGAGGGTGTTATATATATATATATATATAGTTTAGGGTGCTCTTTGCATATGACCATGTACATGATATATTAGCCTTTTGGCCCATTAGAATAGATCAAGTGTTTATTCTAACAACAGAGACATCTTTTGTGCAAAATTATGTCTCGGTATGATTGAAGAGGAGACCACTGGTTCCTCCATTCTAGTTAGTTAAACACTAGACAATTTATTATTGGACAAATAAATATATTTTCATCCAAATGGAAAGAAAAGATATGTGCAGGAGAATGTACCATGAGTACAAACGTACTATGGATGAAAGGAACAACGAAAGGAAGATTACAGAATGGTACCATATCAAATTCCTTATCTTGTCCACAACTGGTTGCATTTTTACCTGAAAGAAGATTCCCTAATTTGAGATATGAATTGTTACAAACATTCTGTGAGATGATAAAGATCAGGTTCACAGTAGGAATGGATGCTTTTTAATATGTTGTGTCATGTAAGCTATATCAAAATTATCATTGCAAAACTTAGTAACTGCATTATCGACTTAGATATCCTAGCAATGCAACTTCCATCATAGGTCACCCCACCTTGTTTTTCTATTTCACTAGCAGCAGTTTGAGAACTGTAACCTATTCAACATGAACATACAATTAGGGAAATTTTCCGACAAACAAGGTTACCCAGGTAATTGTACATTTATTGCAGTTATATTTATGTTTAGCAAGCAAAATAATCAGTTTGACACCATTTTCAATGCTACTCAGAAATGAAATGAGAATACAACTATCAGTTAACTCCGTAACTCACAAGATACTTTAAACAAAAAATGTGGCAGTTGTACCTCTCCATCTGTTTGAACGGTCCAGGATAGTTTTCCAGTCAACGTATCAAGAAAGTAAATTTTCCCTTTATAACATCCAACTACAACCTGACCAAAAGATATACCATCAACTGGCCATAGTTACAAAAAACGTGATTCATCCGAGTCACAGTACGGGATTCGGATTTATAGTTCGCCATTTTTTTCTTCCAATTTCCACTGCGAACACGAATCCCGTACCCTAAACCGGTTCGGGTTCGACGAATTCGGTTCACGATTCGCGGGGTTTTATAGCAAATCCGGTAACTATGCAATTGGCTACCAGAATGCTTGGTAAGTTGGTGTGGGGGTTTATTGTGAAGTCCAAGAGTTACTGTTACCTCTGAAGAATCACCAGTTATAGTGGCAGAACACTCTATACGTCCTTCCAATTTGACACTCCACCTCACTGAACCACTGTAGAACAAATTGGGAAGCAAGTTCTAACAACAGTCAGTATGCATATGATAAAACTAGCTGCCTCATTGAATCAAATCTAAATGAAACAAATCACTGATAAAATAAGCTACATAAAAACAACATTAGAGCATATAGGGCACACTACACTGCCATAGATTCAACATTTAAAGTAAATCAGGAAAATAAAAGAAACAATGACTAATAAACCATAATTCCATGTAACAAGCAAAACTCACCTACAACCATCAATGCAGAGAAACAAATGTGAATGGGACCCGATAAATATGTTCATCGTCCCATTGGTCAGGACAAGCAAAGGTGAGGCATCAACACATGAATCCAGAGGAATGTTCCAAAGTTCCCGAAGATAACCTCTTTTGTTGTATGAAACATACGAGCAAGCATCTTCAAGTTGCAGTTTTCCTTCATATCCATGCATAAATCTATTGCAACGTCCAATAGACCACTTCTTTTGTAAACAAAAATTCAAGATCCATTGACTGCCATTGACACTGTTTCTGTCATTCAAGCATGTATCTGAGTAGAGGTCTTTTGCCTGGTATCTATCATATGGAGAAGTCATTTTGTTGTTAAGCTGGCCATCTATCACATTTTCATGATTACCTGAAATGTGATCATGTGCACGCTCTCCACTTATCTGTGCTTTGCCTTCATGAAAGTTATCATCCACATTTGCAGAAATTGGATTAAGGGAGCTCGTTATGCTTGCAGATACATTCAACCCCTTCCTATGGTGAGGCTCATGAGTAGGAGAAATTACATGATTACGCGCCACAAGTAAAGCTTGCAAAAGTTTTGAAGGGGTGGAGTGGATATAAATCAGTCTCATGTCAATCTCCAACTTGTGGGCTACATGGGCAGCAGAAATTGAGTTACCACCCAAGGTGAAGAAATCATCAAACTCAGAAACTTCATCAACAAGTAGGGCATCACAAAATGCCTATTTGTACATAAGAAATGGTATCAATAAAACATGAATATGAATGAAGAATATCCAAAGGAAAATAATAACTTTGAAAGAGCAACAAATAGAAATAGTAGAATTAACAATAAAGAATAAGTTTATCAGGAAAATAAAAACAGTAAAAAACAAGAGATGGCAAATATATTAAGAACAAACCTTTTTGATAGCTTGTAAATGTGGATTAACTGAACTGCTTTCAGACTCAATTTCACACGGCTCCAGTGCACACTCCAAGCTTGATAACTTGGAATAGTCAATCTTTCCTGAAGAAGTCAAAGGTAATGATTTCATGGGGAAGAAAAGGCTAGGAATCATAGCTGGTGGAAGCTTCATGACAAGCCAACTTCGAATTGATGTCATGATATCTTGAGAAGAAATTAATCCACTACACTGCGAACTGTCTTTCACAAATTCATCATTACTCTTAAACACTAGGTATCCCTTAAAATCCAGAGATCCATTACCATGATAAGTAACTGCAGCATCACTGACATCAGGATGTTCCCTTAAGGTGGATTCTACCTCCTCCAGTGAAAAACGCTGCCCATAAATTTTCACAGCACGGTCCTTTCTCCCAAGGAAAATAAGTTCACCAGTCCTTAGGCGTCGAGCAAAGTCACCTGTTTGGTAGTATGCTAAACTTTCACTGCCTTCACCACGATTACTCCTCATGGACTCTGCTAAATATCCAGCAAATAAGCATGCTCCACTGACACACATTTCACCTTCATCTGCTACCCCAGTGTCAGTGAGAAGACAAACTTCACAATTTGAAATAGGAAATCCAATCGGTACACTGGTTAGATCTTCTCGCTTTAAAATTGTAGGTAGGTCTTTGCAATCAAAGAATGTACAGTCACCAGAAACCTGAAACACGAGTGCAAACTTTGAATAAAGCTAGTCCCTGTGTGAGGAAACCTGCACAAAGATAGCATAAAGGGAACAACAATAGTTTCAAGCTCACAGCTAGATGGATCTCATAAATGAAATAATGACATTACCAAGCTCACAGATAGATGGATCTCAGGGGCAAAAGTATGCTATTTGAGTTCTTCTATCTAACATGTCGCTCATATTGTGCGACTATCTCGTTTCACAAAAAAAAAAAGGATTGCACGACTATCTGTATCTTTTTCATGTCATAATTCAACATCAATTTAACTTCTCACGAAAGTGACAGAACACATAACAACAAAAAATTGATCTTTTGAAGTTCAATTCATGGTGAATAAGAAGTTAGAATAGAACTCAAGTATTCAATCCTTAGAGCATATCTGCTCCTTGTGACAATTCCTTTAAATTTCTGATTAATAGATAGCACTAAAATTGTGGTTAGTAAATGCTGTGTACAACCAAACCAGGAAATAAGCACCCCTGGTCACAAGCCTAACTTTGTATAATTTTTTTTTACTGAAGTTTGAGCTAGCCTATCATAAAGATGGCACAAGTTACATTCTCAATTCTGTGCAGGTGACAAAAATGCTGTAAAAATCCATTTTACTAATGATCATGTTAGGAAAAGTCAGTCAAATGGACACCAAAGTACGTGTTGATTTTGGCTGGCGGCTGTTAGAAAAGAGAAGAGTAGGATTTTTCTATTCACAACTGTGCAGCTTATTCATTAATTGAGAGGTGTACATAGACATTATTACATGGGCTTCATGAGCAACATGGGCCACATGGGCCAGAGAGGGAGAGAAAATGTACAACACTCTTTAACATTCTTAACACTCCCTACAAACTCAAGGTGGATCAGGAGGATCTGATGCACTGAGTTTGAGTAGATGAAACCGATGTTGTTCTGGAGTCTAAGCTTTAGTGAATAAATCTGCAACTTGAAGCTCTGAGAGAATATACTTGAGGGCGATGGTCAACTGCTGACAATGAGATCGAGTGAAGGATGCATCAACACCAATGTGCTTTGTCAGCTCATGCTTGACTGGATCACTAATCTGAATGGCACTTGTATTGTCACAAAAGAGAGGTGTTGGATTGTCACAATGGTCACCGAGATCAATCAAGAGCCATCGAAGCCAAATGATCTCTAAGGTGGTAGCGGCAAGAGCTCGAAGCTCAACCTCTGCACTAGAGCGTGACACCGCAGTCTGCTTCTTGGACTTCCAAGCAATGAGCGAAGTACCAAGAGAGATACAGTAACCAGTTATACATCGGTGATCAGTAGGATCACTCGCCCAAATGGAGTTAGCGTAGGCGTAGAACTGAAGCTGACTCGAACTGACATAGAACAGACTTCTGGACGCAGTTCCTCTCAAGTACGCACACAAAGAACATGACCATAGTGGACTGAGGTGGGAGCATTGACAAACTAGCTGAACACATGAACAATATGAGCAATGTCTAGCCTAGTGACATTGAGATAAACAAGGCTCCCAACGAGCTGACGTTAGCGAGATGGATCTGTCAGTTGTACACTATCTGTAGGTCGAAGCTGTAGATGGAGCTCCATAGGTGTGACAGCATTGTGTGTATCAGTCATGCCAGAGCGAACAAGCAGATCCTGAACGTAGCAATGCGCTGAGAGATAGTAGTCATCACTATCAGAATGAACCTCAATCCCCAGAATGGTCCCAAGTCGGACATCATAAACTGTTCACTCAATTTCCTCTTCACAAAAGCCACATAATCCATGTCATCTCCTGTGATCAGCATATCATCAACATATAGCGGAAGCAAAGTACGACCCCGCTGAGAAGTGTGAACAAACAAAGCAGGGTCATGCTCACTTGGAGTGAAACCAGCAACTCGAATCACAGAACTGAAACGCTCAAACCAAGCACCAGGAGCCTACTTGAGACCATATAGAGCACGCCTAAGGCGACAAACATAGCCTTCAGGAGCCTCAACACCTGGGGTGGCTATATATAGACCTCATGTAGATCACCATGAAAAAAAAGCATTCTTGACGTCCATCTGAGATATAGTCCATGTGTGTACCGCTGCACCAGCAATAAGACTAAGGACTGTGGTCATATGAGCAACCAGAGCAAAAGTCTTATCATAATCTCAACCATAAGCCTGCTGAAAATCTCTTGCAAACAAGATGAGCCTTGTATCGCTCTACTGAACCATCTAGCTTGTTCTTCACTTTGTACACCCACTTGCAAGTTATAGGAATAGCTCCAGATGGTAGCGGAACAAGATCCCAAGTGCCTGTACACTCTAATGTTGTGAGCTCCTCTGCCGTAGCTAACTGCAACTTAGGTATACTGATAGCCTCATGATAGGTACTCGGCTCAGCTACTGCAACTGCACGAGAAAAACCCCATCTCTCTGGTGCCTGAATAGAAGAACGATCATGTAGGGCATATCGTGATGTAGTAGAACGATCGTCAGAGTCGGTGGTACTAACCAGAGGGTCAAGTGGAGGAGAGGAGGACTGAGGATCAGAAGGAACTCTCTGTTGACTATAGTGAAAGGGAAAAGTGGAAGTGTCAGAAACTGGTGGAGCTGGTGGGGGAGACACACTAGAAGGTGAAACTTGTGGAGAAGGTGTATCTGGAGAAGACAAGTCTGGTGAAGGAATGGCAAGTAGACACAAAAAGGAGGTGGAATCTGTGGAAGAAGAGGCGGGATGTGTAGAAGGGTGATAAAAGAAAGGTCGGCCCTCATCAAATGTCACATCACGAGAGATACAAATGCGACGTGCTGAAGGATCGTAGCAACGATAGCCCTTATGCTCAGGACTATAACCCAGAAAGACACTCAACCGACTGAGCACTCAGCTTTATGCACTCATGAGGTGCTAGAAAGACATAGCAGACACAACCAACGACACAAAGATGAGCATAGCGAGAAGGTGCTCTATACATGACCTCACCAGGACACTTGCCCTGAAGCTTGGAAGAGAGATGACGGTTGATGAGATAGACTGCCTTAGAGACTGCTTCCCCCCAGAAGTGAGAGGGAACAAAGGAGGAGATGAGAAGAGCACGAGCAGTCTCAATGATGCAGCGGTGCTTGCGCTCAGCAACACCATTATGAGCATGAGCACCAGGACACGAGAGTTGAGAAAGAGTACCCTCAGAAGAAAGGAACTGGCGAAAGGCTGATGAAAGATACTACCCCAGAATAGGAACGAAAAACACGAATGAAAGAAGATAATTGTGTATGAACCATCTTAGCAAAAGACTGATAAATGGAAATCAACTGAGAACGATGTTTCATAAATAGATCCAAGTATATCGAGAGTGATCATCAACAAATATGACATAATAACTATGACCATCCTTCGAAGCAAAAGGAGATGGACCCCATACATCTGAATGCACCAAATCAAAAGGACAAGAGGACTAAGAGGTACTACTAGAATATGGAAGTTGTAGCTATTTCCCCAGCCTACAACCAGTACAATGAAAACTAGACTCAATAGTGACAAGACCTAAGAAGCCCTGGTGAACTAGAGTGGTGAGGCGAGCTCCACAAAGATGACCAAGTCTGTGATGCCACTTGCTGAAGGAAGAATCATCAGGAGATTGAGATGATGACATAGTAGAAGACACTAAGGCCTTCGATGTACTAGTGGAAGGAAGATGTAAGGTGTCCAAGACATAGAGACTAGAAGAGTCTCTACGGCGATGGCTAGAACCAATTACTCTTCTGCTCTGACGATCCTGAATGAAACAAGAAGAATCATCAAATTCAATGAAAAAGTTCATATCAGTAAGTTGACCAACAGAAAGAAGGTTCACAGATAGCTGAGGAACAAAAGACACATCAGGAACAGAGAATCGAGATGTCGAGAGAATACCCTGATGGGTGATAGAGCAAGGTGTACCATCAGCAGTGTGAACATATATAGCATCAGTCACGGGCCTACGAGCAACAAGCTAAGAGTTGTCCGATGTAACATGAAAGGAGACACCTGAGTCCAGAACCCAAGGATGAGTAGCGCTAGGAGCAGAAGGTGCAACTGAGGTCATAGCAGACACTGATCCAGAAGTCACAGTAGATGTGGGTGTGACAGCAGTGACTACTCTAGTAAGTGCTCTGGGAGGCCTAGTAGGTGCTCCACGACGACAATCAGATGGATGTCTACCATGATAATCAACAAATTGATCTGGATGTAACTTGAAACACTTGTCAACATGATGACCGGTCCTCTTGCAATGAGAACATACCAGCACTCCTGTGGGTGTAGCTCTAGTAGATCCAAAGCGTTGTGAGAGACCTAGGACAGCATGTGGTGAGGATCTTGAGGTAGGCATAAGCGAATGAAGAAGAGTCTCTTCTGCAATCAAACTAGAGAGCACCTCAGTCAAAGTCGGTGGAGTGGGATAGTTGAGTAACTAAGTGCGAACAGGCACAAAACTCTGATCGAAGCTCCATCACAAACTGATACATGAGCGTCTGCTGAGCATACTCATCTTTGGCAACACAAGACTGGCAAGTAATGGCAGCCTTTGGTGTCATAGACTCTAGAGGGCCAGTGATATGGGTGAAAGCACTGTAATACTTCTCCGTTGTATGATCCTGTTGTTGCTGAATACTATGAAGATTCTTCAGCAATGTGAAACGAAGAGCGCCACCGGACTGAACATATCTCTTCTCAAAGTATGTCCACATCTGCTTGGCTGAAGTATGATACTCAAGACTCATCATCAAAGAGACATCAACACTCAGAATAAAACCAGTCATGACACGATCATCCTTTTTTTGCCAAGTCTTGACTGCCTCAACATCAACCTTCTTCGAATCAGGAGGATCGTCAGTCAAATGAGAGGCCAAACCATAACCCCTAAGAGTAGTCTTGACTGAGAAAGCCCATGCTCGGTAGTTCAACCCGTCGAGCTTGATGTCCGTGAACACGAGGGATGAACTACGCCCAAACATCGAGTCAGATTTGGCCATCCACAACCACACAGCACCAAACACAATAGCAGGTAGCACAATCAACAGTAGGAGGCGTCACCGAGGTGGAGCAGAGGGTGCTCCGGCGGATCTACCAGGTGGGGACCTTGCTGGAACAGAGGAGGGTCGGCGGTGAGGAGATCGGGAGCTTGCTGGAGCAGAGGAGGGTCGGCGGTGAGGACATCGCCTGGTGAGGACGACGTTGCCTGGAGGATCCCCGGCAGCAACGCTGCAGTCACGGAGTCGCGGGGTCGAGGAGTCGTGGATCCGGGACCAAATCCAGGCAGCGGGGATCCAGTCACCAGATCCAGGCGGCGTGGATGGCGACGCAGGGGTGACGAACCAAGCGGCGACGAGGATCCGGTCACCAGATCCAGGCGGCGTGGATGGCGAGGCGGGGGTGACGAACCAGGCGGCGACACGGCGGATCTACTAGGCGGCGGTGCTTCAAGGCGAGCACGCTCGAGGCTAAGCGAAGAAGCATACGAATGGACCCACTGCTGAGCCCGCAGGCCACGGCCAGGAAGCTCAACGATGGCGGCAATGCATAGAAACTAGGGTTCGGGTTAGAGTTGAGGGGCTCTGATACCATGTTAGAAAAGAGAAGAGTAGGATTTTGCATTCACAACTGGGCAGCTTATTCATTAATTGAGAGATATATATAGACATTGTTACATGGGACTCGTGGGCTACATGGGCCACATGAGCCAGAGAGGGAGAGAGAGAAAATGTACAACACTCTTAACATTCTTAACAGTGGCGACCGGTGAGATCAATGGGAAAAGGTAATAATACATCAGCGAAAGAAAATTAGACTTAATCTCATCTGAGACAACATAATATAGCAAATGGGTAACTTCTCACCTCTGTTGTTCCATACAGATTTATGATAGTAGTCTCTGGCACAATTTCATGGACTCTCTTCCACAACAATACGGACAGAGTCTCCCCACTAAATATTAAAATCTTAAGAGGGTTGTAGCCACATGAAAGATTTTTCTCCAGGGTAGGTAGTATTATCTCCATCAATGATGGAACCAAAGTCATCCTTGATATACAGTATGCCTAAGACAAAATAAGCAAAAAATGCAAGGACAATGTCATACCAAAAAGAACAGAGGCTAATAACTAGCATTGTAATATGTAATGAACGACCACGAAAACCGGGCATAACATTAGGAGTTATCGTTTTATCAAGCATCTATCTCTATCGAACGGAAAAGAGCTACAGACTATAGCGCCTACCTTGATGCCTTGATTACATTGGCACTATACTAAAATCACTGTTTACTACCATAGTAATATAGTACTATATCTCTGCCAATGATAATGAGAAAAGGAAGAGGAATATGCTGAAACAGTAAAACACATTAAAATTTAGGCACATTTGGAAATATATGAACAAATATGACTTGTATTAGGAAAATCGAAAACATAACTGCCTAAATTTTGCAATGTGAATGGACAGTAAGATTCTTTGTAACAAGCTAGTCTGCAAGCATGCAAACAAAATGTGGTTCCCCGCTTTCATCCTCGTTTTCCAACAATAAATGGTAATTCCGTAATGGCGTAATTTCAAATTGAATGCTCCAAAACGCAGCTATATTTGCAAAATTACTGTGAGATATTATCCATGTACACTAGTTCAATTTATTTCATCAAGAAGAAACCTGGGTCAAATATTTTGTGGAAAAATCAAACTATCTAAATAAGGAAATCATTATTCTCTCCCCTACTATCTCATGTCAAAAAAGCATAGCAATATTTTTCACTCATTGGGACAAAGATTAACACATATATGAAGGCCAAGTAACCTTAATCAAGTTGGCCACGGATGCTGGATTAGCTCTCCAATCATTGGGAGGAGGAATGACAAGTGTTGTGCAAGTCAACACAGCAGAAAAGAACTCCTGCAGATGGTCAACAAAGCTGACAGATGTCTTAAACAACAACACATCGTCTGAACACAAAGGACTCCTTCTTTGCATCCACAAAAAGCGATTCAGAAGACCTAGGGCATGATAGCAAAAGAAGTATGTCTCAATAAGCTGATTGCTCAAATCAAAGCTAAAAATACAATCTGAAACACCTAATGAGGAAGCCATCACAAAGCAACTCTGAGTCATATGACTTTTCGCTGGTCACCAATGTTTTGCTACTAACTAGTTTCAGGTATTAATACCTGCAGTTGTTCCTACCAAACATTAGGCTAGAACTTTTGGCATAGAATTTATTACACCAAAACATTACTGTAAGACTATAACGACAGTGAAATATAGTAATCAACTTTTTTTCCTGAAACAAGAGGTTATCATCTAGAAACATGGCAACCAACTCCTTTGCCATGTCAGAATCAGAACAACAAAATAGCCTAAATGCCTAAATAATTGCATAAGAATACCTCCACAGAGCACAAGCAACCAACCACCAACAAGGGACAGAAGTTATACCTTTCTCTGTTCCACAAACGCCCTTGGGTTTTCCGGTGGAACCAGAGGTGAACATCACGTAGCAGAACTCCCTCCTCCTCTCACGTTCGCACGGCCAAACAAGCTCCTCTCGACCAATCCCACCCTTTTCATCTTCAAACCCTTGCCGGATGTCACCGCCCAAGTGCAGCACAGGGAAAGCGCTGCTCGCAAACACCCGAGCTGCTCGCGAACCCCCAGATGATACGACGAGTGCGGCGTTAGACGCGGAGATGGCCGACCAAACCCTCTCCTCCGGCCACGACGGGTCCAGCGGCAGGAACGCCTCCCCGCACCTCAGCACGGCGAGGACGGCGGCTACGTACTCCACCGACGGCGATGCGTACACCCCCACAACCCTAGGCGCCGCGGCGCCGCCCCCAGGTAGATCCGAACAGCCTAGGGTTCCAAATTCGTTCGAATCAGGGGACGAAATTGAAGTGGGGAAAGCAACCGAGCGAGTCGCGGTTCACGGACCTGGGGGTTCGTCGTGGCGGGGGTCGCGGAAGGGGCGGAGCGCGGCGGCAATGCGGCGAGCGAGGGGGGTGACGGCGGTGAGGAGGTCGCCGCAGGTAAAGCGGCGCTCGTTGTTGGAGGAGGAGGAGGGCGCGTGGATGATAGCGAGGCGGCTAGGGTTCCGGCGAGCGGCGCGGTCGAACGCGTGCGAGATGCAGCACGGCTCCTCCGCCTCCGCCATTCCACCGCTGCAATGCGAAGGGTAGGCTTCTAGCTTCTTCTATGGAGAGAATTGGGCTTATGGGAGGGAAGAAAAGCCTGGGACGCAATTCGAAGAGATCGTAATTCGTAGCCTTAGCTTACGCCCTGTGTGCGCAGTTGCGCTATACGTAGCCTTAGTTGCTTCGAAATCCGCCTTCGAGAGTGACTTGTGGACCGCCAACGCAAGGCTACCGCAATGACGGTAGTGCTTCGTTTGCAGTTCTGCACGGAAGCATGCATCCCTCAAAAGAAGGCAACAACTTCTGTCAGTTCATGAAAAGCATCGACACGCTCTTTCCCAAACTGAACCACCCAAGAAGCTACAGAAAGACTTGAACTGAGTCACCTATACCATACGAACACTTCTCAATTACGGTGAGATTCCGAGCCAACGTTCACCAAAGCAAACCAATTACCAATCAACAGTTTAGTCCAACAAAATCTTTACTCCAGACAAACCAAACTTTTCCAAGAACATATCTTTACTATTATAATAGAAGAACTTGGTACTGATGGTGAGTCTAAATCTACCTCCTTACATCTTGGGTTAGTGGGATCTTTTATAGATAGATACACGTATACGTGCATATGTTACTTGAAGGATTTTGTGGATAATTAGATCATATGTGCATACGGCTTGTGATAAAATTCTATATAGCTTATTGATTGAATGCATATTATGTATGGAGCGCTCACACACACACACACACACACACACACACACACACACATATATATATATATATATATATATATATATATATATCCCTTGACGATAAGTGGCAAATTCGCCTTGCCCGGGTTTCAAGCTCGGTAATTGAATCCTTCATTTTGTAATGAAGAAATAAAGAGAAGCAAAAAGGCCCTTGTATCTCTGTTAGGGCTGGAAACGAGCCGAATCAAGCCGGCTCGAGCCAGGCTCAGTCAGGCTCGTTTTGCCAGGCAGCTCAGCTCGGCTCGATATGGCTCGCGAGCTAGCCTCGTTAGTAGCCCAATACAAATATTCAATGCCCCGTTGCCCACGCCCAAAACTATCACTACCTCCCCCATTTTGCCCCAAACTCCACACCACCGCATCGTGCGTCTGCGCCCCACCACTATCGCCGGCGCCATCTTCATCACCCTCCTCCGCGACGGCGCCGGCTTCCCCACCCTCGCCGGTTGCCGCCTTGGATTCCCACCCCTAAATCCCACGGCGGTGGTGCGCAGGAGCTCCACGGGCCACGGCGACCTCGTTGGCCTCGATTCATTGGCGTCGACAACCATGTCCTCGCCGAGTTCATCGTCAACCTCAGCCGCGCCTTCGCCTCTGTCGCTGACTTTGGTGCCAAGCTCTAGACAAGGAGGGGTGAGGACTAGGGATCCCGGGCTGTACCAGGTATAGGTGTGCCATGGGGGGGTCACCCGGGTGGTGGAGGCCGGTGCTTCGTCCGCTTTTAATCACTAAAAATAGTAGTAAATCATGAAAAATGCATAGAAAAGTACGGGGTTACAAACCGGGAGTTCGAAAAACATTATGATAATTTTGCAACCATTTTTACGCAAATTTTCAGCAATAATATTGTGAACTTTTTACATGAATATGAAGATAACTGACATCACAAATCAGGAATTCAAAGAACTAACCCAGCATGGCCAGAATTTGTACAGGATTTGTACAAGTTTTCAACTCTGTGATAATGTAATCACGGATGAGCAAAAGATCGAGAAGACTCTCTCCACCTTTCATCCAAATGCGGTGCAATCCGCACGCAACTACCATCAAGACGGCTACAAGGAGTATACCGCATTAATTGACACCATGCAAGTTGCGGAAGCTTAAGATGATGTTCTAAGGAAGAACTACATATCATAGCCACCTAGTAGCAAATGTTGGCTATGAAGCCAATACTAGCAGCTACAAGGTGATGTAGCCTCTCACAAAAGAGACGGGCAAGAAGGGTAAGGTCGTGGGTCGCACGTTATTGATGCTTTCCAGTCTAAGAAGAATGGCAAAAGACAGCATGAGGCACACCTCGTCATTGCAGGCACGGAGGATCCACATCCATTAGTTGCACTTATGAATGTGGACAGCCTAGTAGCAGCCCCCATCATCCCTTCTTTGGATATCGCAGCGGCCCCAGTCATAGTTGCCCAAAAGGAGAAGATCGTTATGTAGTAGATTGAGGCAGAAGTTTCTGAATACTTCGCTGATTCGATCTAGTGCACGCATTGCACTTGGATCTTTTATAGTAACTTGCAGTTTGTAATTGAAGCAGAACATTGAATTATTTTTTGAATGATGGTTGTAAGCTCTAGGAGAGCAAAGCATTAAATTCTTATAATGAGTCCTGCAAGGCTTATTTTCCTGTATTTATAATAGCAAGTTATGTTCTAATATCTGAAGTATTTTATTTATGTGTTGCTTGCTTTCTGCTGCATATTAATAAAGTATATTATATTAGAACACGTGTGGCACCCTATGGAGGAAGTGTGCTTAGCAGGATAGCGGCACAACGAATACCACCTTGAGAGAGATGAAAATTTTTCAGTCGATCAGCAAGAATGCTGGTAGTCTTATGACAATCGCGGACAACGATGCTTATATAATAGGCTTAGGAAAGGCCACAATTATACTCTCAATAGACACAACTTTGGTCATTGAAGAAACCTTGTTATACCCAGAATCGAGTAGAACTCTCAAGGATATTCGCGCAAACGGTTTCCACGTAGAGACTGAAGAAGAGCATGGTAAGAAATAACTGCTCAGTATAAAGCGTGAAAAAAAGTAGAAAAATGGTATCAGAACGACTTTCTTCATTTGAAACTGGGCTATACTACACTAATATTAAGGCATCTGCAGCCTATACTGCCATGAAAACCGTATTTAGAAACTCTGAACCTTTTCTATCTTTGACATGATAGATAAGGCCACCTAGGTCTTAGAATGATGAGAAATATAATTAACAATTCACATGGACATAATGTCAATGTAAACAATTTTCCGAATTAGGAAGATTTTATGTACCCCGCATGTGCTACTGGGAATTTAATTACAAAACCTTTAGCTCTGAAAGTGAAGGATGGAGTCCCTATATTTCTGGACCGTATCCAGAGAGACTTTTTGCGGTTCTATACAGTCCCTGTTATAAGATCGAGGAGGCCGACTAGAGGGGGGTGAATAGGAGGTTTTAAAACTTCTTTGGCTAAAACCGAGTTTTATGCGAAATTGTAAATCAATTCGGTTTTACACAATTAAAACATAAATCAACTAGTCTTTACTAAGTACACCAACAATATGAGACTATAAAAAGATAGCAATCATACACATACAAGTAAGCAATTTAATATATGGAATGTAAATTGCAATATAGTAAAGCACAAGAAATCAAACCATAATGACACAACGATGTTTTTATCGTGGTGATCGGAGACTTGCTGGTCTCCCCTAATCCACGTTGAGGTAAGCTCAAACCAATTGAACCGGCTCCATGAATTAAGCCAAACACCTCAATTCCACTAGTGGTAGCTCTTTCCCAAAGAATAAATCCTGGAGATTAAATGAAATTGGGTGGATTGTACTCTTTTTCCCTTGACGAGTTTTCCTGAAGTTTCTCAGCTAAGGTTTTTAATGAGGCAATTCGTGCAGCACAACAAAACGTGTTTTATGTACTCTTTCTCTAAAATTTTTCCACTGGGTTTTTATGAAGTTTTGACGAGGCATAAACATGTGAGGATGGGTACCCAAGGGGGAGTGTTGAGAAACTATGGGCTTGACCCAGAAGCCGGCCCATGTATGAGCTCCCTATCCTAAATCGTAACAGAGTCTCTAGCCTATAAATAGGTGATGCTATTCATTGTAAACGATTGATCGATTGATAAAAGAATAAAGAGAAGCAAGAAGCCTTCTATATCTCTATGTTCAATCTATTATTCTGTTCTTGTGTTATTGCATTGTTTTTACGATTCTAAGTTTATCTACAAGATAATCACTAGAACTGAACTTGTCAGCGACGGCTCCTCTACATAATTATTTACCTTAAGCGTGCATTAGCAAATTTCCTTAAGGTTCTAGATTTTTGTTTACCTGCTGCACATCCTTGTCTGGTACGTACGATTTAGTTAGTTCACCTTGATTCAACACACGGCAGCACTTCCCCGTTCCTCTGCTCTCGCTCACTTACACAGTTACACCACGTGGCTGCTACTAACAAGTACTCCGTACTACTTCTTTACCCTTGCTTCGTTCCCAGTTCATTCACAGAGCAGCTCGCCGTGAACAATAGGTTTATACCAGCCGTCTATAATAATTGCTATATAGGATTTTTGTTAACATGAATGAAAAAGAATGGAGAGAAAGATGAAGTCTACAATCTTATAGTCGACTATAGCACAAGAAACAAGAAAAACATTAAAAAATTATGTGTTCTATAAAGACAACTAAAAAGACAACAGTCGTCTATACCATTATATGAGCTGTCTTTAGTGCTGTCTACAAGTGACATGAATAGTTGTTATAGACAGCAGTTGTCTATACTATTGTACATACCCTTAGATCTGCCGATACAAATGACGACAGAGCTTTTTTGTCACGGCGACAGAAACCTATCTTTTTTTAAACTCATTTTTTTTATTAATCGGATATTTATTTTTGTAATTCTATTAAAAATATTATTTTAAAAAAATCTATACGGAGATTCATAAGTAGCCATTTCTTCGTCTTGATCGCAGATTGAGTGCAAACATGTCCATGAGGCGATCCTCTTGCTGCGAGTTTTAAATTTGTCAGTTCGTAAGATCCTCTGCTGTAGTAGCAACCAAATGAATAATTAATATTTGTTTTCCGAGTTTAATCTTGTTGACGTCAAGGTCTGAATAGGAACCGTGCTTGTAAGAGCATCTACAATAGGTTGTTTCTTAGTTTGTTACTAAGAGGAGAGAGAGTACTCAATCTAATAACAAGAAACAACCATTCCAATAGATTGTTTCTTAAGCTTGTATCTAAGACTTAATTGCTACAAGCATATTGGAAGGCAGTGGGACCCACAAAATGAATGTTTAAGTAACAACTAAAGGCTCCAATAGAGTATTTTGTTGTTACTAGTTGTTACTTACGTCTTGGTATTAACAATCTCATAGTTTCTTCATATAGAAACAGCTTCACTCTCTCTCCTCCCCTTCTCTCTTCCACATCATCAAAATGCTGATGTGACATGCTCTTAGTAACAGCTGAGGTGTATTGTTGTAGATGCTCTAACTGTAAGCACTTTTGTTTTAGCCACAGGTTAATGAATCTACGAGCAATCAGGTGATCCATCTAGCTAGTACATCATAACGCAGAATGGAACACAACACAAGGAGAAGTAAACATAAGCATGCCAAAATGCCTTTTATTCATATAAACTTAAAAATATCATCATATGAGTTGCAATAAATATCGATGTTCTCCATCCAGGACTGCTTACATGAAAAGAATGGAGAGAATTTTGGACCTCCTTATACGAATTAAGCATTGCACATGAAACATCAAATTTAACAACAGTTCCTCCCCTACAAATAGACTCAACACTCAGAAGCAACCAAATATACCGGAAATACGTAACCATATCGTGCCGTGCCGGGCCGTCGGTGGAGCGGCAGCACCTCAGTTCTTCCGCGCAATCTTGAACCACTCGGTGTGGAACGAGCCCGGCATGTCGACCCTCTCGTAGGTGTGAGCCCCGAAGTAGTCCCTCTGCGCCTGCACCAGGTTCGCGGGCAGCCTGTCCCTCCTGTAGGAGTCAAAGTACGCGAGACTCGCTGACATGCCTGGGGTGCTGACGCCATTGTTGATGGCGAGGCAGACGACCCTGCGCCACGCGGCTTGCCTGTCCATCATCTCCTGCGCGAACTCAGGGTCCACGAGCAGGTTGGCGAGGTCGGAGTTCCTGTCATAGGCCTTCTTAATGCGGTCAAGGAAGATGGCGCGGATGATGCACCCTCCCTTCCAGATCCTCGCTAGCTCACCGAGGTCGAGGCCCCATCCTTTCTCCATGCTCTTGGCTTTGATGATGTTCATGCCCTGAGCGTAGCTGCAGATCTTCGAGGCATAGAGCGCTCGCCTCACGTCTTCAATCAGCTGTGCCTTGTCAACTGGTAGGCCACTGGAGTAGTCACCTTGGAAGATTTTGGAAGCCTCGACGCGCTCCTCCTTCAGCCCACTAAGGAACCTGGAATCCAAGGATGCCTCGATTGTAGGGGCAGCCACAGAGAGCTCAGCAGCCTGCTGCACAGTCCATTTCCCGGTTCCTTTCATCCCAGTCTTGTCCAGGACCTTGTCGACCAAGTAGCCCTCACCCTGCTCATCCTTGATGCCAAAAATGTCAGCAGTGATTTCGATCAAGAAACTAAGGAGCTCGCCCTTGTTCCACTCGGAGAACACCTGCTGCAGCTCGCTGTTCGTGAGCTTACCGACCGACTTGAGAACATCATATGCCTCAGCAATCAGCTGCATGTCACCATACTCGATTCCATTGTGAACCATCTTGACAAAGTTGCCTGATCCACCTTTGCCAACATATGTGACGCATGGGCCACTATCAGGGACTTGAGCGGCCACCTTGAGAAGAATATCTTCAATGTACTTGTATGCTTCGAACGAGCCTCCAGGCATCAACGATGGGCCATGGCGAGCACCCTCCTCTCCTCCAGAAACACCCATCCCAAGATACAAGAGGCCCCGCTCCTCCATCGCCTTCTCCCTCCTCTCTGTGTTCTCGTACCACTCGTTTCCTCCATCAATGATACAGTCACCCTGCTCCAAGTGTGCTGCGAGCGTTGCAATGGTCTGGTCCACTGGTGCTCCAGCCTTCACAAGCATGACGACGACACGTGGCTTCTGAATAGAGTTCACAAAGGATGCAGGGTCATGGAAACCATACACAGGAAGGTTTCCTTCTGCCTTGGCACGCTGAACAGTCTCATCAACCTTGGAGGTTGTCCTGTTGTAGACAGAGATGGGGAACCCTTTCTCTGCAATGTTGAGGGCAAGGTTCTGCCCCATTACCGCAAGGCCAGCAAGACCAATTCTCGTCAGAGCCATCTCCTACCTAGAAAGGGATACACCAAACACATCATGTATGGAACAATGTTAATTTATGCATTTCTCACCGAAAGGTAAAAAAAGATGCATGTAAACCTTTAGAAACCCACTGACCTATGGATGAATGAGAAGCAAAGCACAAGCCTCATCCAAGTAATCGCTTGTTATGAACAAAAATTCAGAAACTAATACAGAAACTGACTGCTGACTGGTGGATACAAGGGTTCAGATGCTGATTCAAAACGAGGACGCACGGAAGGTACCACTATATGCAATTTTAAGGTCCCAACCATGTTGACAAATTATGCGGACACATTTATGGTCTACAACAATATATAAATTCAGAAGGAGCTCACCAAGGAGGATAACAACATTATGCTTATGCATTTTAGAAGATTGTTTAAGATGGCAAGAGACCGCTAGAATCCTGAAAATAAATCTATTTATGTACCAATCACCCATGCAGTCAACACTTACACAGGGAATCCTATGCTACTATAGAGGCACAGACTACATAGTACAGAACTTCACAATTAACAACAAGCAGCACGTAATGTCATTTTAGTCTTACTGATTGTGCAATGTAACAGAACTTATGGCATTTCATAACTCAACTAGAACCACTAACTACATGATCCATGGTAACACCCAGGGGCAGAGGCCATACGTTACAATGTAAGATCAAGTGTTTGTGTGTATTCAGGCAAGTGAAAGATGGCAGGGGAAGCGCATCTTTACAACCACCTGATTTGCTACACACTGCCCAGGAACCAAAAGTTGCATGCTTATTAAACAAGTTAAAACATCGACGATTCAACTACCTAGTAGTACCTATGCTGATTTATTTGAGAAGACATGCAACCACTGATGAGAGGCTTCCCCGGTAGCAGTTTGCAACAGCAATTGAATGTTTTCATGGATCTGAACCACCACCTAACTCAGCTTATCCCCTAAATCGGTGATCCAAATTAGCAGCGCCCAACTACTACTAGCGGCTAAATTCCATTCAAGAACACAACCGAACAGCACGTACTGCTACTGAAGATGGTTCATTTCACCCAAAGATCGCCAGGAGGGGGCCGATTCTCGCACGAACGCAGCGTTTCAAGAACCCAATCCCCCTCCGATTCTCACACGAACTCAGCGTTTCAAGAACCCAATCCCACCCCAGAAACCCAAGCTTTGCAGGACAAAAAATAGGGGGAATTCTATGCAAACTAGGGAGAAAATCTAGCAAGATGATGGGTCAAACAAGCGATGGAATAGAACGGAAAAGATGAGCTCTGTATCTCACCTACCTTCGATCTGCCTCGATGTTGCCGGTGTGAATTGCGCTGCGCTGCGAGTCTGCGACCTACCGCACCGCACCGCACCATCTCCCCCGCTTAAATAGCACGAGATATCCCCAGCTCGCTTTCACACCCCGCGCAATTAGCAGCCCCATTGACCCTTCACCGACGAGTGGGCCCCGCATGGTCGCTCCCGCCGCCGCCATGGGTAGGCGAGTCGAACAAGGCTGACACGTGGGTCCCACTCTCCACCGCACACTGCCCCACGTGCCATGGAGTTAGTAGAAGAGAACGTGAGCAGATGGCGGGGCACAGCTACGGATCTGGACGACCTACCATGAATGATCCTTTTGCGATCACACTCGTTCAGCCAGCCTACGATGTCGTCAGAACGATGTCATGTTGACAAAATTTTGGAGAACGCATATAGATCGTTTCGGAGAACATGTAGGCTCAGATTTACCACATGACAATCTAGTTGGTAGTCTGGAAGACTTCGAATCTTCGATGTAGGCTCAGATTGCTATATATGGACGTCCGCCCATTAGCCCATATGTCGATGAAATGTAGTGGTTAAGGCCAGGTTACGTTTTGAAGACCGTAAAACGCTATTTTTCATGAGAAATACGGGAACCCGTGATCAAACCCATCGACCCGTTCCATTCATGGTAAAGGGCACAATCAACTATATCTTCCTAGTTCCTATGAAAGTATGAATCTACGATCTCAATCAGAAAGCACGTACGCTTCGTTCCCGCGCTGATTGAGTGGCTCAAATGGTAAGTTCACATGCTCCGCACTGGATTTTTTTTTAAAAAAAATAAGATTTTGCATACATGGAAGTATTAAAACGTGTATTCCCACTGTGGTTAACAACGTGTTTGCTCCACTTCTACGGTTCTACCTACCCGACTTTTATTTGTTAAGGACCTTTTCAATGCTGTTTGATTCTCTTCTAAAGTCGTCGGTGGTACAGAGGAAGAGGAACGGGTCATCGATTCAAATGATAACATTGAGAAGTTCATATTGTCCTCCCTTACACAAACGGCATGCTTGCCTTTTGACGACGTTTTTTGCATTGTTCACTGTACAATGCCTGCTCCAGCTCGTCAACTTCGCTCTTTCGCACGAACTTTCGCTGACCAAGATGAAACTCTTGTTTGCAGTCTCAAAAAACCACACGTCTCGTTTCTCACGAGATGTTTGCTACTCCTGCTCCTGCTTGACCTTTATGGCTTGGCCAACACAGAATCCAAACATTCGGAGTAAGAGGACCTTCAGTTTCCCATGGTAAAATTCCTAGTTTTTTTTACCCAGAGTGCAGGCTGTAAAAGGACATGGGAGAGAGAAAAATGAGACACTGTCTTTTGGCTTGGAAGCACTATTGCAGTATTGCTGTTACAGCTTTACTATTACTACCACTTACTACTCCGTAGTACTTGCTCCGTAAACCTGTTACAGTGCTTTACTGCTTCTTAACTTCTGCTGTCACATTAACTCTCTTTCTGTTTGGAGCACAGCCCAAAAGTTCAGTGCAAAAGTTCTATGGCACCGGTGCCAAATAACATCATAGTATCCATTCTAACATTTTGACACGTGGCGAACTCGAATTTCAAAGCAACAGCTCACCATCTTCTCCCCTCTATTTTATCCTTTCCAAAACCTCCACCACGAACCAGGGCATCTTCGCCCTCATCACTTGGCACTTGGTGCCATATAATTTTTCTCCAGAATTCACAGGCGTCGGCTGTGCTTTCAAGTTCAATTTCAGGATTTAATCTCTGAACATTTTTCATTTTTTAAAAAAGGGAAATAACACCTTGGATCCCTCTTGTGATAACAGGCCAGGAGCGACACGTTGACGCATGGGCAAAAAGTCGCTAATGCCCTTAGATTGTAGGACTTCAGTGGGGTATTATTGTAGCCTGCCAACCCACCATGGGCACTATAAACAGAGACCCTTGGTGGATTGAAACACTTGTATCTACTGTGCATCTGTATAAACAAGCTACATTTTACTCGTCCCTGAGGCTTCGGTGAACTCCTCTGGGTCCTGAGGCCCCATATTTGCTGTTTGGACTCGTAGCCACAACAGGGATATTGAGCTACTGATTTTTTTTTCTTTTTTTGGAGGAGATTGAACTCTTAAGGATTTAAAACAGAGGATTGGGAAAGTAAGGATAAGCTTATCGGAAGGCATGCGAATGGACACCGACGCCTTGGAGTCCAACAAGCTGATAGGGAAAAGAGGCGATTTACACCAAGCCCACTCTGGGTAGAATTTTTTTTATTAATTAATTCTTTTTAAAATTTTATTTTAAAGTTAATCACACGCACTTTATTTCCAATTCTGACCCTTTAGTCACACTACGGGTAATAGCGTGACAAAACAACGCTGTCACGTTAGCTTATATCTGGAGCAAGTTCTTGTCACGCCACTACTGGTGACGTGACAGTGTTGTTTGGTCACGCCAAGATCAAGACCAGTGACGTGACCAAAAGTGCTATTTTGAGGGCTTATCCTGTGGTATGATAGCATTATTTTGTCACGTCACGGGTGGTGGTATGATTAAAAAGGTCAAATTTGAAAATAAAGTGCGCCAAAGATTAATTTTAAAATAATAACTAAAAAAAGGTTAAATAAAAAAAAAGTTCCTCTGGGTAAGACCACAACGGGAAGGACGGTGAGTAACTGGAGCTAGCTGGTAAGCCGAACACCAAGAACCAAATCTAACGTCACTGACCAAAGGAAGAAGAAGAAATATGGAAAGGGAAACTAATATTTACAAGAGAGTTACTTGGATGGGTCCCCACCACTCTCAACTCCAGCAGAAGCAGGGGAGGAGGAGGTGAGGGGCCGACGGAGGCCCTGTAGCGGAGGAAAGAGGAGTTTGAGAGCCAGCGGAGAACGAGAGGAGCGTTTCAGACTAGAATTTGTATACTGTACGAACAGGACATATTTTTCATATTCCAATTCAGACTTCTGGTGTTTCATGGAAGCAAAACCGATGTAGAAAGGATTCAGTACAGTGTGTAAAAGTAAAAACAGGCCAAAGTTGTTGGTTACCAAGGTTGTCAGGACGATCGTGTGATAGTAGGATGCTACGGAACTAAAATGCAAACCTGGCCAAATGGGCCGTCCGGCTCGGCTAGTTACGATCTGTTTTGGTTCATATACTATTCGTATCGGGTCATGTCGGTTCATAGGTCAGGGTCACGGTCTAGGCACGATCCGACGGGCATTCGTGGTCTTTGTCTTAGGGTCAAGACAGTTCTGCCCGTTGGCTGTCTCGCCGTGTCCGCCCGTTTGGCCCATCAGAACAAGAAAATCCAAAAAAAATCCAGAAAAATTATAAAAATATGTAGAATTCTAAAATAGACACAAAAATTAGAAATCTCATATTGAAAATGTAATAAAGAGCTTTATTAATGTCTAACTGACTGCCTCGTTAAAACCTTCGCCAAGTAAAAACTCAAAATGAGAAAACCTTGGTAAAGGAAAAAAATCTGATCTATAGCTCTACAATTCTCTGAGACATGATACATCTTTGTTCTATGTGTCGGTGTCATTGTCTAAGTACAAATTTTCGAACACCTCCGACAACTCTGGATTTTCCACTGAGTGTTGTGTTCGTGAATCAGCTTGTTCCCAGTCCTTCACAGTTAGAAGGATCTCCACCATCTCACTTGTGAGACTTGTTCTTCTTTCCTCCAATATTCTTCCAGAAAGACTGAAAGCAGACTCGGAGGAAACCGTAGAGACAGGAACAATTAACACATCACGTGCAAGTATGGATAGCACGGGATATGTTAACTTATGTGCTTGCCACCATTGCAAGATGTCGAAGCCTTCTGCGTTGAAATCCACCGTATCGCTGTCCAGATAGGTGAATAGTTCCCGCTCCTTGTGGCTCTTGGTGAAAGCGGTAAGTGCGAGAAGAAGAAGAAGACGAAGACCTTGACCTGGACCTGGAGGAAGAGGCACCGAAGATCGTGCCCCACATACTTGTCTTCCCACTCGAGGTGGGGGCTACTGGAGGTCGTTGCGAGCAGACTCCTCGAAACTTATTTTCATACATTTGGTAAATCTCATATAACCGAGAACGAACTTCTGCAAAATAGTTAGTATAGTCTAGTCCGTAGCATCACTAAGAAGATCAAGTACTGATTACCAAATGCACCCATTTTAGCCCTAGGATCTAAAACAAATGCAAATGCATATAGGTAAGGGATTTCTCTCCAATATTTAAGGTATTTAGATTTCATGGAAACAATGAATTTCACGTAAAACTAAGTCATTTTCATACATTTTCAATTGAGTAGCAATCTTTAAAATAGTATGCACAATGATAGGAGATATTGGATAGTAGACAGCGGAGAAAGCAACAGTTGCCTCGTAAAAAATTTCTAAAAATGACAGTATCTTCTCAGCAACAAACCAATGTTGCTCAGTTAATAGCAAAGTACCGTCAGTGCTAGGATAGTGTGTTTGAATAAAAACAGAAAAAGTGCTCTTGTATGGTAAAAGATGCTTAAGCATAAGGTAAGTAGAGTTCCACTTTACCTCCATATCCAAACCGAACTTTCTTGGACGTACACCCATCGCCCTGCAGAAGTTCTTATATTGTGCTATTCTTACGTTAGAATTATTCAAGAAAGAAATCGCATCGCGAAAAGCTCTAATATACGGACTCAACCTCTTCAGACCACATTTGACTATAAGGTTGATAATATGACAAGCGCATCGTTGATGTAGCAAGAACGAATCAGCATATGTACTCAACACTGGAGTAAGAATGTCCATAGCCCTAGAGTTTGAAGCGGCGTTGTCTAAGGTAATTGCGAATATTTTATCTGTAAGACCAAAGTCTTCCACGACTTTGAGAATGCAGTTCGCAATATTCTCCCCTGTGTGTGCTACATCAATTAATTTCAAACCTATTATCCTTTTCTCCATTACCCAGTCGTCATTAACATAATGCGCAACTACACTAAGATAATCCTCCCTAGCCCGACCACTCCATATGTCCGAGGTCAAGGGCACCAAAATGTGCATGCGTGCTAAATAGTTCCTTTATTTTATTACGACGTTCATTATAGTATTTCACTAGATCCTCGTTGTTATGCATCAGAAAGCGGAAGAAAATCTAGGATTATGCGATTCTAATATAATTTTGGAAAGAAGCAGACTCGCCAAAGCCTAACGGTAAATCCTCGAAGCAATTAAGCGATAGAGAGATTGGCGGGCTACCCGAGGATCGTAGTCCCGATTAGATACCGCATGTCGGGGTTGTATTGCGATTCGCGTCGCCTCGTCGCCAATCCTTGCTTGGTTCGACACCTTGTAGTATGTCTAAGCAAGTGCCCTGTTCCACCGAGAGACTTTGCGAGACAATTCATGGCGACAAATTTTACAAATAGCATATGGTACCTCATTTCATTGCGTCTTGCGGGTTGTCTTGTCGAAATTCTCCCACACTCCGATGTAGACGGCCTCGACCTCTTTGCTCGGTTCTTGTTGAGCACGATCTCGATGTCGAGCGATGACGGAACTCAGCAGCTTTGCTCCTCGGTGAAACCTTCGGTTCATTTGAGGCACCGCAATGCCTCCATAGACATAATTTCGTTCGATGAAAGTCCGAACTCACTAAGAGCAAAGCTATCGTAAGGATCGCCCATAACGAAAGCGCAAAATCGAAACTAACATTATTACTACTTTAATCTTAGCATAACAATAATTGACAATGAAAGTATTACAAAAATAGTATTGTACCTCTTTCACGACTTTAAATTTAAAATTGAAATTTCAAATTTTGGCACAAATTTTTGAATTTTGCCAAATTAGCTCAACACGGATTTGAATTTGCACAACACAATTTCAAAGAGAGAATAGAGGATGAAGGGGTGTTGAATGACGGGGGGTATGATGCCTATTTATAGAAAAAATTTCGGAATTTTTGCAATTTTTTTGCTATTTTTTAAGCCCCTAACGGTAAAAATATGCACTCAACGGTCAAAAAAATTCGTCCAAAGGTAAAAATAACGGCCGTTTTTTCGTGCCGTGTCGTGCCGGGCACGGCCCACGGCCCGACACGACCCGACAACCCGGCCGCCCCGTCTTCTTCTACGGTTCTACCCCTGCGTCGCCCTCGTCGCCTCGCTCGTTTCGGCGGTTTCGCCGCCTCCTCCCGTCCTCGCCTCGGGCGCTCGGCTCCCGCGACTCCGGGCCCGCCGCCTCCTCGCCTCCCACTCCCGGTGGCGCGACCCGCCGCCTCCTCGCCTCGCCATGTGGCCGCGCCGACAACCCGCGCTTCTTGCGGCGCCGCGTTGACCTCGTCGACCGGCCACCTCCTCGCCTCCATCGGCGCCGCCTTAGCGCCTCGTCGACCCGCCGCTCCTCGCCTCCTCGACGCGCCGTCTCCTCGGCGCCGCCTCGACGACCCGCCGTCTCCTCCGTCGCTCGGTCTTGCAAGAAGATTGCAGATCATCGCCGCTCGCTGCAGCGATCCTCCTCCTCCGCTCCTCCGGCAGAACAACGTCTTGCCGAGGCCTCCGCAAGTCGCAGCGCCTCGGCCTCTGGCCTCCTCCTCCTCCGCGACAGTCGCGACGGAAAGCACCTCCTCCTCCTCCGCGACGGCAGAAGACCGCGTCTGCGCCGCCGCTTACCTCCGCCGCTGCCGACCGCGGCGCCCGCCGTCTGACGCCCGCTCCCATTCTTGCTGGCTAGCTACTAGCCGCCGTCTTGCGTCGTGCCGTCTTGTGCCGTCGTGCCCGTCGTCGAGGTGGCGGCCGAGCACGACACAGGGCCTCGTTGCGGGCCAAGACGCCCATGAACGATCGCGTGCGAAGCCGTGTCGTGGGAAGCCTCTGATGATGAAGACCGTCAGGTTGACCATTTGACCCGGCCCATTTGGCCAGCACTACTAAACTGGCACTGATTGATACGTGGATCGAAATTTTGTAGAATCGTGATTCTAAGAGTGAAATCATATAAAATCAGGTAGGGTTATGATCATGGCAACAAACTATATCAACATGTAAAATTTTATTTTACCTATTGCTAATTTATGTTACAATAATTTAATTTTCTTTGTTTTTGCTGATGTTGTTCCAAAGTTTTTTTTAAAAAAGTATTACCATTAATATATTGTGTTGAAGCAAGAAGGGCTAGACAGTAGAAAAAGGGACCCGGTATCTGCGAGAGGGGTTAGGGGATTCTCGAAGTGAGGACTGATTGTAAGGAGAAGTAAATGTATATTAATTATCCCAAAAATAGGTCTTGATTATTACATGGGAGAGTTGGCTATTTACAGCCCTTCAACATAGTACACGAGATTACAGATCTACCCTTAAAAAGGTCCTATGCCCATAGGGGTTGCAGGGTTTTTCCTTCCCCTATGTGTAGCCTTCGGCTTATAGTGGATCTCCCTAGCCTTGGTCCATCTGGTGGGTACGCTTGATCCACCGGTATTCTATGTCCTTCGCCACGCACGTGGTTTCTCCAGGCCAAGGGGGCCCTAGGCACCCTTCGGTGCCCCCGAGGTGGCCCCGGAGGACTCTTGACTCTTGGGTTTATGGTGCCCTGACAATCCTTCGGGAGCCTTCGCACCACCTTCAAAGCTTTCCTGAAGGTATGCTTGGTACCCTCGGGGAGTCCCCTAACCGCGCCTCCGGCCTACTGGCCCATGTGGGCCTCCTAGTGGCCTCTGGGCGGGCACCAGGGCCCTCTCGAAGGCGTTCTTAGCGCCCCTCGAGGGCCCCGAGCCGCACCTCTGGCCGCAGGGCCTTCAGGGGAGGCCCTGCAGTCTTCGTCGGGTCGTTGGGGCCGGTGAGGCCACCCCTACGACAAGTCTCTCGCGGTTGAGGTCCTGCTTCGTCATGGCTGAAACCGTGCCCTTTTCCCGAAGGGTCTAAGCACATCGTCCCCTTCGGCCTGGCGAAGCGTGCTTTGTGCGGGTCCTCCTACGGAGCGTGGGCACCCCCGCGGGTGTGATGGCGCGTTGGGTGTCGTGCGCCATGATGCTATTGCCTAGCATTGATGGCACTCCGTCGAACCGCGTGGGCCACCGTTGGTTGTCGTGTGCCATAATGCCGCTGATTAGCATTGATGGCACCCCTTCGAATTGTGCGGGCCGCCATTGGTTGTCGTGTGCCATTACACCATTGGTTGGGGGTGCTATGCGCGTGGCACGTGTTACCTGGTGAGTGGCCATGGCTCTCTGTCTCCCCCACTCTGTTTCCTTGTGGTCCTGGTGAAGGGATACGAGTAGGCCATACTAGCTGGCAATTCAAAAATGCTACCAGGTAAACTAGGAAGCCAAGCAAGTAGATAATCACATATCGTTATCACCAGACGTGCAATGTAGCGGAAGAAGAGTTGGAGTAGCCTGATCCAACGAATAGCATTTATTCAATAACTCATAAACATAGACGTGATACAATCATCTCCATTATTGCCTCTAGGGCATATCACCAATAGTCTCCCACTTGTACTAGAGTCAATCATATAGGTATCTTATACCCCTTACTCTTGTGTGCACCTCATGCTTTGGTTGCCGGAGAGTCTTTGTCAACGGGTCAGAAATATTCAAATTCGTATGCACTTTGCGTATATTCACATCAACTCTCTCGACGATCTCACAAATGATGTCGTATCGCCGAAGTATGTGCTTGCATTTTTTATGTGATCTAGGCTCCTTAGATTGTGCAATAGCTCTACTATTATCACAATAGAGATCCATTGGACTGGAAGTACTAGAAACAACACCCAGTTCACAAATGAATTTCCTTATCCATACGACCTCTTTTGCAGCTTCCGAAGCCACAATGTACTCAGTCTCTGTTGTAGAATCAGCAACCGTCTCTTGCTTGGAACTTTTCCAGCTTACTGCTCCTCTATTAAGACAAAACACAAACCCAGATTGCGATCTGAAATCATCCTTGTCGGTTTGAAAGCTAGCATCGGTGTAACCATTTACGACCAGCTCTCCCTCACCACAATAAACAAGAAATGCATCCTTAGTTCTTCTCAAGTACTTAAGGATATTCTTGACTGCTATCCAGTAACCTTCACCTGGATCCGATTGATATCTGCTCATAACACTTAGAGCATACGACACATCTGGTCATGTATATAGCATGGCATACATGATATATAGATCCAATAGCCGAAGCATATGGGATTCTACTTATTTTGTCTCGCTCATCAGTGGTCGTATGACACTGACTCTTACTGAGATTAATGTCATGTGCCATGGGTAATAAATCTTTCTTGGAATCTTGCATGTTGAACCGTTTCAACACCTTGTCTGTGTACATATTATTGCTTAATCTAATTAGCCTTCTAGATCTATCTCTATAGATCCTTATACCAATAATATATGCTGCAACTCCTAAATCTTTCATTGAGAAACTATTTTTAATGAAGTTTTAACATATTCAAGCAATGTAATATCATTCCCGACCAGTAGTGTGTCATCCACATACAATATCAGAAACACAAGCTTGCTCCCACTAACCTTCTTGTAAACACAAGGTTCTTCTTCGTTCTTGATGAAGTCAAACCCTTTGACTACTTCATCAAAATGAATGTTCCAACTCCGAGATGCTTGCTTTAATCCATAGATGGATTTTTTAAGCTTGCATACCTTTCTAGCTTCCTTTGGATCAACAAAACCTTTAGGCTGTGTCATGTACACATCCTCACTTAGGTTTCCATTTAGAAAAGTCGTTTTGACATCCATTTGCCATATCTCATAATCGAAATATGTAGTAATAGCTAGAATAATTCGGATAGACTTAAGCATCGTGACAGGAGAGAAGGTTTCATCATAATCAACACCTTGGATTTGTCTGAAACCCTTCGCAACTGTGTCATTGCAATGCTTCTTATAAGCATTCTTTTTAGCTCGAGTAGCATCGGCAATTGGTTCCTCGGGATAGGGACTCTCTAGAACATATTCCTTCTTTTCTTGTTTGAGAACAATTCTCATATTACGAAATCAGTCAATAAAGTTGGTTCCATTCAGCTTTTCTTTCTCAAGAATAGATCACAAATTAAAGGTAGGTGCAGAAGAAATAGTAGGTGCCATGATCTACAACAGAATATGCAAAAATTCAGCACTATATTTATATAAGATCTTTTATCAGACACACATGTTGGTGATTATATTCGACCAGTCTACAACTTGCTCGTACCACCATATGACTAGTCTGAATCTGGTTGCATCACCATACGACCAGTCCATACCTGGTCAAACTTAATCATCAACAATCAATAAAAGATACTTCCACTATATGTTCTAAACCATATTTCCCTCAAACATCATGTAGTGAGTTCAAGATCCAAAAATCATTAGATCCTAGTGAGCTTTGACATCACTGCTAGAAACCTGGTGATTTAGGTAGGCAACCTCTTGCCAATCGTATCTCATATGACTCTTGTTTGTTGGGCGGCATCTCTATGCCCCGACGACCAATATTATGCCCTAAGGCCCAAAACTGTTTTGATAGCCTTGTCAAGTTAAACCAACACTATGCACGTAGGTGTCCGACACCCACCCTATCTTCTTAAGATAGTTAATGACACTCTACTTTGGTAGACCTACCAATTAACGATCAAAATCGTGACAAGCACATCAATTGGAAAGACATCAAATTAACTTAATTTTTATTGAGGGATACTATTATACCATGTTAAAACATCTAATGATAAAACATGATAAATAGCATGACAGGAATAAACATTCACAGATAATCAAATTAAATTGTGAAATAGAATGACCCTTAACATGACGATCTCCATCACCATGCTTCCTGTCCTCCGACCGTCATGCTTGACATTTCCGACCGTATTCATCTACTAAGCAATTACTCCTAAAAGCTAGAAATGAATTACATACGAGAATATCAAGCATCACATGTCGGCACGTAGATCGTTATACAATAATATGTAGCTCAATGACTATCTCACAGCATGACATGCAGGCCATGAAAATCCATTCATGCATCACATACACAATGGGTCATACTATTCACATCAATCCCTGTAAAAACTAGTAATGCATAAAATCCAATTCTATCGGGTGATATGCATACTACTATATAACGCGGTTACGACCATAGCAGTCCCGCTAGCCAGTTAGCAGGCAAGGTTCGAAGGGACAGCGCTCTCGAAAAATGTGAGAGCCGCCGGACGATTTAATTTGTAATACTTAACCATTTCCTTGGTTCCAGCATTACAAACCAAATTTCCCTGCTCTCGGTGTATATGTACTTCCCAGAAATGCAGTACACATACACCGTACAAAATTTAATTATCAACTCCATACATAACATATTATATTATTGAAGTCTTCATAATTTACATAATTTACATCATACAAAAAAGAGTTTGCAGCGGAAAAGATGCCATAAGATGGCTGAAAACAACACCAATCAGTTTGCCCTTACCCACAAGGCAACTGACAGGAAATGTCCAAGCTAGTCATCCAAAGTGTAGTCGGTCTCACACTCGTCGACCCCTTGGGGGTCAACCTCCTCGGCAGTAAACAGGCAAAGCATTTGAGTACAAAAATGTACTCAGCAAGAATTACGATTAGCAAGCCTATACATAGCTATATGCAAGCTTAAAACAATGGAGAAAGCTTTATGGTTCGGTTCAGCATAAAGCAACATTTATTTGCAATAGTTAAATAGATTGAAAGCAGGTTTAGCAAATCAGTTTTTAGTGAATCAAATAACAATTTGACAACAATAATAAGCATCAATAACAACCTAGAGGTGGCTTCCCACAGCCACCACAATAATAGTACGAATTACCCATTCGTACCACCCAACATCAAGTTTTATCAAAAAGTTATAGTCTAACTCTCGAAAGACCTTCCCAAGCATGTCCATAACCAAAGACTTGGCTTTTCGAAAAAATTAAACCCTGTAGGGGTGTACAACTTTACCCACATATCAGACCGTCTTTTTTCTATGCGATAAAGCACACTTCCTTTGGTATGCCGGCACGGCTAAGTCTTACGAGACATTTTCCAATGGAATGAGTTAATTAAGAGTCACACGTATGGGGGTTAACCCTCTGTGAACCGCCCACTACCGAGCTCCCACAGAGGACCCATACATTGTGTCGAAGACATTGGCCTAGCCGTAGCAACTGCCATTGCTCCTCGGGCGAGGGAACTGACCTGGAACCTTTCACCCGTCACATACCTGACACATTAATATCACTTTTCTTTTATTCACCTAAACCTACCACCAGCGACTTATTAATTAACACTCCCTAGAGTACTAAGTCAAGAGGGTTCCCATATACCCTCATATGGATGCACGCAAATATGTTTGGTTTAGTGGGACGAGATGTTTGGTCCTTGTTAATTCAGGCACACAACCACACACCCTACAATCACACCGACAACCATGTGCCCGAATCTAAATCTTTTTCATTTTCATTTTTAGTTTTTCCAAATAAGATATAAACATGAGTACCCTGACTCAGATAGATAAAGTGATGTGTAATGACCATCGTCGAAGCGATAATCCCCAGACTACCGTTCTAATCCTGGCTAAGCGACATCCACTCGAATACTACAATATAGAGTGACTAGAACCCAACCATTGAGCCCTAAATCACAGCGAGTATAACCTAGGCTCAGTAGTAAAAGATGGATATTTTTCCTACAGTTCAATTTAACTAATCAGGTGAACTATTGCAACTAATAAAATACTTGACAACATAGCATGCATATATACAGTTGAAACATTTGAAATATTAACAGGCAAAAAATAATGGGATCAACGTGCATCAATGGAAAAACTGCTTGCCTTGTTGAAGAAAGTCCACTTGCTACTGAGGATCACTCTCGTATTCAATAGTATTGTCGGTACCTATCGATCGAACAAAAGAGCGAATAAGAACGAATAACACCAAAACAACCAAACACAATTTTTTTTGCATAAACAGAAAGATTATGATTTTAGAAAATTTTAGAAACAAAAATCATTTAATAAGGAGTTAAGAAGAATTTTCTAGGAATTTTCCAAGTTAAAAAGGATTTTAAAGTGACAATTAATCTTAATTAGATACAAAATCTATTACCAACATTTTCTGTGAATAGAGACAGGATCAAAACCTATTTCATAATAAAGTACAAAAATAATGAAAACCAACAAAATTGGATTCACTCAATTTGGAGCTAAAATGAAATAGATATGAATTTTGGAAGTTTATTGAATTATCAGTGCAAGAATAATTCAATTCGGAAATTCAAAAAGGATTTAATCCCTTTGACACTGAAGTGAGCCGACCCACGTCCATCGACCAGAATTGGGGCCCGAAGCGGCGTTGATCGGGTCACTTGACCCACCAAGATAAGGATGGTAATCGTAGCGGCGAGTGCACGGTAGTGCTCGCCCATACCCATGCCCGCGACCGATTTTCCCCCACGGGCATGCCCGCGAAGGACGACAGGTGAAGAACCTCGCTCATGCCCGTCGCCCGTGGGTACCCGTCGCCTACGTGCATGCCCGTTTACCCGCGAACAGTGCACTACCGCCCGTGAGTACCTATCGCCTGCGGGTACCCATCGCCCACGGGTACCCATCAAGCCAAACAACAAACCTGAGTTAAGCAACCTTACATAGCAGGAAACCGCATGAAACAGGACTAAAAATTGATCTATAGATGATCAATGCAAAGCACTAACTTCTTATCTAACTGAGACCATGAGAGAAATTGATGATGACAATAATACAGACATGCGCAGAAGTTGAAGGTTGCATTATAACTACATGATAGTACTATACGCTTAGTTAGACATACGTATTTGACGATTAAAGGACAATCGGTGAAGTTGGAAGTCACAAACAAATTAGATACCTCGATCTTTGACCTTAATAATGCTTGCAAACAATAGGTCATAAACGCAACTAGGATATCTTGATCTAAGAATAACTTCGGTAAATGGCTTTAAATAACATCACAGAAACATACTACGATAAATGGGTTAAATCGACAAAAGTGAATATCTTATCATACGTGTGCACTAGCATCATAATCAACACTCAAAAGAACTTTCCCCATTTATGCGGGTTATAGAGGAGAACGAAATTTAATTATGTTTACCTAGTGCTCAAATAATTGCTTCTGTCATGCGGTCCTTTATATAGGCAAACTAACAAAATGAACAAGTAAAGCTTATTGGAATCGTGTTACATTGAACAAATACAAATCCCACCAAATGCCTCATTGAAACACACAAGGGCCACTTCAATTATGCAATAGCATGCGTGACCTTTAGTTGGAATCACAAAATCTGACTAAAAGCGCAAACTTCGATTAGTACTCACAAGCCTCTACAGAGAGCCCTTCTCATGCACCACTCCTCCCTGCAGGTGAACTATGTCAATAATTTGCGGTGCCAAGAAAAAAAAAAGAAAAACAAAATTTCCAAGCAAGGAATATCGGGGCAATAAGGTAACACGCACATACCCAGTTAAGCGATCTTGGTTCTTCAAAGACTTCCACTTGGGCACCGGCGCTGGTAATCTGCATCCACATCGCCGTCGCATTATTCAAGCTACGAGAACGCGCCGAGAGAGAATAAAAGGAAAAAAGCAGAGACAGAGGCGGGATTTGGCGAGTAGAAAGAACAAGATTAGTTAGTACATGGTGGAGGAGCCACGATTGCTCGAGCCAAGGAGATGAAGTCGGGAGAAGAGCGATGGGGATGGAGCCTCTGGCGTAGTCCCCGAGGCTCCTCAAGGCCGACGCCGACGCGAGGCTTCTCCTCCTCCGCCGCCGCTTCTTGGACCGCCTTCTCCTCCATTCTTGCCGAGTCAAGGAGGATGCACGTCTTTGGAGTGCTTAGTGGTTAGGCGGCTCGACTAGGAGTAATGTGACAATGCGAATTTATGCAAAACACGGAACGCGCGACTGCGAAGACGGTCAATGAGGATGATGGCGGTGTGGCGACCTAGGTGAGGAGGTCTTGGACCCGAATGCGATGTGACTTAGAGCGAGGCTTGAGAGGCAGAGCATTGCAGTCTGGAGTCTTGTGATGGGGGTGGCGACGAGGCGGTGGTCGTGAGGAGGACGGTCGGGACTCGGGAGGAGGACGGCCGGGAGGAGGGCGGCTGGCCGGGAGCCCGGGAGGAGGACGGCAGGGAGGAGATTTACTGGAGGAGGAGACTTACTGGAGGAGGACAGCCGGGAGGAGGACGGTTGGCCGGGAGGAGGACGGCCGGACGGGAGGCGCGGTTGGGCAAACGGCGCCCGAGAGGAGATTTAGTTGGGGAGGAGAGGAAGAACTGGGAAGTGGGAGTGGGGACTGCGTCAGCGTCTTGGCGAACGACGTCGGCTTCTCCTGCTCCTCGTCGGGGGCGGCGGTACCATCATCCTCGAGCTCAGCCTCGGCGTCCGAGGCGTGGAGCGGGATGAGGCGGATCCTGGCGAAGACCTCGTCGGTGTCCGGGTCAGCCATGTACCGCACGGTGGCGACGCGGCAGGGCATGAGCGCCGGGATGCGCACCGTGGAGAGGTCGGCACCGAGAGGAGGAAGATGAGAAGATCTGGATCGGGGTGGGGGCGTGAGGAAGAGCGAGTTTGGGGCCTGGCGGCTGGGAAGTGGGAGCTGGGACCGAGAATAGGGTTTTAGATAGTGGCGTCCCACCTGTCAGTGTGGTTCTTGGTGTCAGGTAAAGCAGACGCGGTGGGTTTACCCATGCTCAGGTGCTGCCATCCGATGGGTAAGGAATTATGCCCGTTTCCATACCCATGGGTAAAAAAAGACACCCATACCTGCCTCCATTAGGGTATTCGTCCGCGGGCACGCGGGTAATCGGGCACAATTGCCATCCCCGCAGCTGACAACGATGTCGAAGGCGTATTCCAAGCATACGTCTTCAACTTTTGAAAACGTAAACTTGAAGATATGCGCAAACACTTAACCGGCTGAGGGCCCACATGTCACCGACTCTAGGATTTCAAAAGATTTCAATTAGATCTCTAATTACCCTTAACCTCAACGGGGCCCACCTGTCATACAAATAACTTAAACACCATTTATCCCTAAAGACTTCAACCTTAATGATGCTGGCAGCTCGACGGTGGTTCGCGCGCGGGCACGACGGTGAGGTAGAAGATCTGGCAATTGAGAGGGTCTCCGGGCTCGATGAAGACACGCATAGGTGCGCAAAGACCCGACGAAGCTGGTGACGGTGGCCTGGGTGCTCGAGTAGGCCGGTGGCGAGGTAGCGGCAATCGGAGGCGGAGACGAAGGCAGGGTCTTCACGGAGGAGGTGCCTCAGTGACGTCGAAGCCCCGGGAAAGTGCGCGTCAGGTGCGCCTCGATGCCAGGAGAAAAACGCCCCAAACTTCATCGTCAATGGAGGTCGGATGCGGCCGAATCAACGGCGGCGGCGGAGGACCAAGTTTGGAGAAGAAGGTGAAATTGCGGCGAGAGAGAACGAAAGGAAACAAATGGATGGGCGGAGAAAGTTAAATAGGGGCCGGCGATGCTTCCCGCGCGAACACGTGTGCTCCAGGTGGTGCGAAAAGGCGTCGTGGCCGCCATGCACAGCGCCAGCGCACGGGCTTGAGCGGCGATGGAGATGAAGGCGGTCCCGACAAGTGGGGCCCGCCCATCAGTGACCCAAGAACATAAGGTCTGGTGAGTCATGTTCAAATGGACGGTCCAGATGGCTTCGGTAAAAAATGGACGGTTTAGATGAGGTACATGTTCGGACGGTCCGAACGTCACAACCAATCTGGTCCGTTCAAATTCAATCGAATGGTTCATATTAAGAGGCGCGTTCGGACGGTCCGAACGGCCCAATCAATCCAGTCCGTTGAGGTTCAATCGAACGGTTCAAACGCTTACGCGCTTCAACGATCCGGACTGTTGAGATCAAATCGGACGATACACAGTGATAGGGACGTTCGGACGGTCCGAATATCTCCAATCGACTTGGGCTGTTGATCTAAAATCCGTCGGTTCGCAAGAGTTCGCGCTTGGAGAACTAGGCGCGCTAGGGTTAGATTTTGAATTTAACTGTGACCAAAACAAGGAGGGTTTGACCGGGCTGTTTTTAATAGAAATAAATTTCTAAAAATTCTGAAATTTTTTGTGGGTGCTCTCAGGTTCACCTAGGACTTAGGAAAAATCAAAACGGCCAAAGTTGGTTTTCCATTTGGCTAAAATAAATTCGTTTTCAAAACAACCTTTTTGATTTGGTTAGAATTTTAATGGGGTCAAAATAACTTCCAAAAATTTTAGAAAAACATAATAATTAGTGATAAATAATGTAGTATTTTGCAAAATTGTTTCTAGATATTTTTATACACAAATTTTTCTGAAATTAAAAAGAATCTTGGTTTCAAGTCAAAAGTTTGAATTTCTAGAACACAAAATTGAACCCAAGAACAAACTTGTGCATTTCATCAAAAGTTTTTGAAACTCTTATATTTTTATACATTTGAAAGACAAACCAAAATTCAGGATGCTACTGAAAATTTTCCCAAGACATGAATCTTATACACGTAACCAAGCCTCGGAAATCATCGGATTAATCATATTAACCCTATTCCGAACCAATATGATCGCAGCCTTGATATGACCACGCACTGCGACATACTCCGATGGCAGAATTCTGACCAGTAGGAGTATCATGCAATGTGGTCATGAACAAGTATAGAAGACCATCTGGTACTTTTAGCTCATACCTCCTCGTAAACCCATCTACTATCACCGAACACCCGATCGATCTTATCGACCAATGGCTAGATCATTCCATCCATATGAACTGATATATGTTACCAGACTAAACCACTAATAGATCCAATCTACCACAGCGATCAAGTATATGCGATCGATCTAGATCAAAAACTACACAGGATGGCTCTGATACCACTAAAGGGGTACGAGTAGGCTACACTAGCCGGCAATTCAAAAAATTCTACCATGTAAACCAGGAAGCCAGGCAAGTAGATGATCACAGATCGTTACCACCAGACGCGTAGTGCAGCGAAAGAAGAGTTGGAGCAACCTGGTCCAACGAAGAGCGCATCGATGTAGTTGTTGTAGTCGATCGTCCAACGTCGAGCACGTCAATGCAGTTCCTTGTGAAGATCATGGATTGTCCTCAAGCGCAACAGCAACCATAGTAGCGCCTCTACGGTATCCACACGTCTAGGGAAGGAACTCTGTATGCTAGTGTGCTAGCACCAACTCGCGCGGCAGGGCTCTCTCAAGAAGATGGCGGCTAGGGTTTCGGTGGAACAACTCAGGTGTATCGCATCGTCTCCCTTACCTATAGCCTCAAGCATCTCCTTATATAGTGCCCATGGCGGATCCTATCCGAACACGTTTGTTCCAACCCGTTAGGTTCATGCGTAATCAGTTGTGACTCGAAAACTTCTTTCCGATCATGAGTCGTTAGCGGCTCTTAGTAGGACATAACGATTCCCGAATACACACGAATTATATCGGACGAACCTTAATGCAATATGATCTACAAGTAGGTCCTTATCACTTACGACCAACTCGTATCGCTATACGACCAGTTCATATATTGTCATGACCAGTTCATAACTCCTTACGACCAGTTCACGATCAGTAAGTGATCATGTTTGACTAGCCTACGACCAGCTCGTATCTGCATACGACTAGTTCGTATCTGATCAAACTGAAAGACCTGCTCATGTATTCTCTCTTTGCCTCATGATGTCTGGTTGAACTCCAGGTGAGATATTATGTTATCCATGGACTGTTCAATACTTTCTCGATCAAGTGTCGGATAACTTTACGTGGTCAAACACTTCGACCAATAGTGGCATAGCCATGCACTTTCTTTATCCGACCATATCGAGGAGCCTAGAGATATCTCTCTTGTTATGTTAGGAGAAGCAAATCTCATATCCGACCAGTCACATTCCTCTGCATGTTTCATAGCATACCCGAAAGCTACCTTTGTAACTACCCAGTTACGGAGTAGCATTTGGCAGCCCCTAAGAGTGCTATTACACATGTAGGAAACCATGTTGATCTCAGATCTAAGGATTGTGCATCATCATTACTTGATACCAACTGATGACATATGAAATCATAACAGTCTCAACAGTGTCTCAATATGGGTCAATCCAACCCCATGTTCTCTAGCATGTGTTCACATTATTTATTCGATATTCCTATATCCATGACCAGTGAAACATGGTCATCAATCAATACATGTGCTAGTCGATAAGTCATTAGTGTTCCGACCAGTGATATCCAACCAGAGATACTTCTAGCATGACATCATATAAGTTAAAAGAACTTCACCAACAAGTCACATACTTGTCAATCTTATAACCAATGATTCATCCAAGGAACAAAATAACATTTATTCAATAACTCATAAACATAGACGTGATACAATCATCTCCATGATTGCCTCTAGGGCATATCACCAACACCTGGTGCGTGTATAAATAGGGGGTGACCCCTACCATCCCAGCGCTTACTTTGTGTTTGCAAACACTAGCTCTTCTTTCGTGACTTTGTTTCCGGGCTTGTGAGGCTGTGACTTGAGAGGCCGAGGCTGTGACTTGCGAGGACGACTATGAGGTTTTATAGCTTCATCCATGATGAGGCACACCAAGGAGGGTGGGGGCCATGGCCTATATCAGCGACCTTGGGAAGTCTACCGTGACGGAGTGGATTCTTCGGACCCTTGTGGAGGAGGGTAAACTGGAGAGCCTCATGAAGGTGTGAGCTCCTGGGTCGGAGATAGTGCCGTCACCTCGGCCGGACGAGGCCGTGGTCTTCGTCGCCTTTTTCAACGCTGGCCCTCGGATCCTGTGCATGGAGTTGGTCTCTTGGGTCCTTCGTCTTTACGAGGTGGAGTTTGCGCAGCTAACGCCCAACTCCCTTGTAAAGTTGGCGGTCATAGAAAGGATCATGCCGTCCACGGGGACGAACGACGAGGGGCACCTGTTCACCTATCTTCACGACAGGCACTGTTAGCCGAAGAAGAGAAAGAGCACAGGGGAGACGCTGAACTTCGGCAGCGTCAATTTTCAGAAAAAGGCGCGGTGTCAAATGTACATGCTTGCTCTGGCCGTGTGGAACTGGTAGGACACGGATTGGACCAAGAGGTGGTTCTATCACTCCTCTCCTGCACGTCGAGTGCTGCCCCTAATGCTTCAGGCGTGACCTCTTGTGTTTCGGGCACAGTCCCTTGTGCTTCGGTGGAGGACGCTCGGCCGAGCTGGCCAGCTTTGCGAGCTTGTCCGTCGCCTCGTTGTTTCCCCTAGGGATGGTCTGAACTGTGATCCCGAGGAAAAGCTTGGTTGCTTCGCGGACCATGGCTAGGTATCTGGCCATCTCGGGGTCTCTGGCCATGAATGATTTATCGAAGTGGCCTACCATGAGGCAGGAGTCAGTTTTGATGATTATGCATTTGGCCCCCAAAGGCTTGGCCTTGCGGAGGCCCAGCAGCAAGGCTTCGTACTCAGAGGTGTTATTTGTCGTTGGAAAGTCGAGGCAAGCGACGTGCCCATTCGGGGCGACTAGGATGGTCGCCGTCCCGGCCCCTGAGCGCACCAAGAGCCGTCGGTGTAGATTGTCCACGTGGCCTCGATCTAGCTTGGGGGTTGCTCCTCAAACTAGGGAGTCCACTAGGCAACAAAGTCAACAAGAGCGTGTGATTTGATGGTCGTGTGTGCCGCGAAGGAGATGTCGACATGCGCTAGCTCGACGACCCATTTGCTTATTTGGCCCAAGGCATCCTTGTTTTGCAACATCAGTGCGAGCGGGTAGGATGTTGGGACTGTGATGGCATGCGCTAGGAAGTACTACCGCAGCTTGCGCGAAGCCATGAGCAGGGCGTACACCAGCTTTTCGAACTTTGTGTATCTGATTTTGGCCCCTTGTAGGGCCTCCGATACGTAATACACAGGGCGCTGCCCGTTGTGTTCTTGGACGAGGACCGTGCTCACCGCTAAGGAGGAGGCGGCGAGGTACATCAGCAGGTTGGCGTTGGGTTTCGGGATGACTAGGCTTGGCATTTGGGTGAGGTATTGCTTGAGCTCTTCGAACGCCTTCTAGCAGTCTTTCGTCCACCAGAACGGCTCCGCTCCTCGAAGCGTCTTGAAAAAATGTAAGGTTCACTCCGCGAAGCGTGATAAGAATCAATTGAGGGCTGCGAGGCGCCCCGTCAGTGTTTGCACCTCTCGGGCTACGAGGGTGCTCTATCTTTTGGATGGCCTTTGTTTTTTCGGGGTTGGCCTCGATGCCCCTTTTGGACACGAGGAATCCTAGGAGCTTACTCGCCTTTACCCCGAAGGCGCACTTTTTTGGGTTCAGTTTGACCCCTTCCGCCCGGAGGCTAGCAAAGGTTTCTTGCAGGTCCGCTGTGTGGGAGCTTATGAGTGTGCTTTTAACCACGATGCCGTCGATGTATGCTTTGACGTTGCGACCGAGTTGCTTGGCCAACACCTTCGCGATGAGCCGGGTGAAGGTGTCCCCCGCGTTCTGGAGGCCGAAGGGCATCCTGGTGAAGCAATAGGTGCCGACGAGGGTGATGAAGGCGATCTTCGATTCATCCTCTTTGGCCATGAATATCTTATGGTAGCCGGAGTAGACGTTGAGGAAGCTCATCAGCTCACAGCCTAATGTGGCGTCCACCAGTTGGTCAATGCGAGGTAGTGGGAAATCATCCTTTGGGGATGCTTTATTGAGGTTGGTGATGTCGGCGTACATGCGCCATTTGCCAGTGTTCTTTTAGACCAGGACAGGATTGGCCAGCCATTCGGAGTGCTTGATCTCCCGAATGACTCCCCCCCTTTAGTAGCTTGGCTATTTTCTTTTTGGCCGCCTCGAGCCGTTCTGCTGACATGTGACACAGTTTCTGCTTCTTGGGGGAGGCGTCGCTCTTAATGGCTAGGCGGTGCTCAATGGTCTCCCGGGCTACCCTGGGGATGTCCTCAGGACCCCATGCGAACATGTTCGTGTTGCTGCGGAGTACCTTGAGGATGGCTTCATGTGCCTTCGCCTGGGAGCTCCGCTCCGAGGGCTACCATCTTTTCTGGGGAGGCTTCACTCAGAGGGACCCTTCAGAACTACCCCTCTGGTTTGGCCTTCGGTGCCTATTTTGCCGAAGGGATGTCCGTCCGGGTGCTAGCATCTGCTTCGACCGCGTGGACATGGCGGGCCGATGCGATCGTCTCGAGCTCTGTTTGCCTCACCAGGTCCTAGTCCCCGTGCACCACAATTATACCCTCGGGCGTGGGGATCTTCATGCACAGGTAGTTGTGGTGCACTATCGCACCGAAGGTATTTAGTGTGACTCGGCCGAGGATGGCGTTGTATTGGTAGGGCATCTGAACGACATCGAATGTGACGACCTCGGTCCATAACGCAAAGTTGTCACTGAACGTGATGACCAGGTCGATTTGGCCCAAGGCCATCACGGGCCTCCCCTCAAAGCCTACTAGAGGTATACCCGGGGGCGATAGACGATCCATGGGGATCATCATCATGTCGAAGGCGTCCGCAAAAAGTAGGTCCGCAGAGCTTCCTCCGTCCATGAGGACGCGCATGACCTTGAAATCTGCGATGTTGGCGGAGATGACGACAGGGTCATGATGAGGGAAGTACAGGCCCCTGGCATCGTCGGGGCCGAAGGTGATCGGTATCTCGGTGTAGTGAAGCGGGCTCGTGGCAAGGTACGTCGCGACATGGTGTATCTATCGGGTGTACGCGCATTGCTGCCTCTTGGATGCCATGCCGAGCGAGGCCCCCCAGTGATCATGTTTATGATCATTTAGTTGTGCGCCCTGCGGCTTCCTTCTATGCAGGGCCTCGGCGGTGGAGCAAGTAGCTGGTTGCCCAGCCTCCACTCGTCCTCGCGTTCGGCTAGTTGTTGGCCACGGTTCATGTAGTCCTGTATGGCCGCGATGGTGCGACACTCCCTGGATGTGTGCGATCCTTCGCTGTGGAGATCGCAAAAGCGGCGGGGGCCTCAACATCGGCCCGGTGTCCGTGCCCGTTACTATTCGCCCTCGCGCCTCCTCCTTCAAGGAGTTGTCTGCCATCTACGTGACACACGCCCTGTCCCTTTCGGCGGTAGTCATTGGCCTATGACTTGGCAGCCGTTCCCGTGGTGGGAGCCACGGGTCCATCCTTCCCGGGCGGCCTACTTGGTGGTGGTGCCGCCCTTCAAGTGTTGTCCTCTTCTGCCTAGGCGTACTCCTCTATTTTGTTGAAAAGCTCTGCCACGGTGCGAATAGGCTTGCGAGCCAATCTTTTCGACAAGGGGCCCTTTTGAAGTCTGCATGTGGTCGTATTTATGACGTTGGCTTCATTGACCCCCTTTACTTGGCACTTCACCTCGCAAACATTTTGAAGAAGCTCCGCAGGGACTCGCCCGGGGCCTGCTTTATTGCGAACAAGTGCCCCCACATACTTTGGTTCGGCGTAGTTTCCTTGAAAGTTGTTACGCACTAGGTTCCGCAATTACTCCCACGCGTATATAGACCAGGGCGGGATGGTGAAGAACTAGGTTAGCACCACGCCCCCGAGGACGAGGGTGATGCTTTTTTTGCCTTGGTGGTGTCATCTCCTCCGGCTGCCTCGATGGTAGTTTCGTACACCCAGAGGAACTCCGAGGGGTCCATGCACCCCTCAAAGGGCTTGATGTCCGACATTTTGAAGCTTAGAAGGCGCGGGCCATCTCGATCCACGCTCAGCGGAAGTTAGGATCCTGAGCAGCGGTACGGGGTGTGGGCAGAGTGCGGTCCGCCTCAGCGATTTACCCTTTGCTAGGGCATGGTCGGGTGGAATCACAAGTACCACCTCTGTCGGTTCTTTGGAGGCTCGGCATCTCCGTGAGGTTCACCAACTCCATTGAGAGCTTCAGAGGCTTCTGGGTTACCCCGCTTGCCTTAGGCGGGCGGGCCCGCCTGATGGTTCTCGGGGAGAGATGCCTCGGTGGGCCGGGTGTCGCTTTCAACGTCTCCGTGCGTGGAATTGTTGGCTTCTCTTGGCGGCCGGTGGCGATCGCCGCGACCACAGAGGTCTGCCGTTTGGGCCTCGGGGTGCTTGAGCTACTCTGGCCATTGCCTGTGCTTGATTACCAAGACCTTGGGTGCGACCTTCTTTCGAGGGGCCATCTTGATGCTTGAGTCAGAGCCGTGACTCTCTTCCGCCTCCCGAGCACGGCGCCAATTGTCGTAACAAGAAGGGCTAGACAAGATAGAAAAGGGACCCCAGATTCTGCGAGGGACGAGGATCCTCAAGAGGGACCGATTCTGAGAGAAGTAAATGTGTATTAATTGTCCCAAAAGGGTCTTGTTTATTACATGGGAGAGTTAACTATTTATAGCCTTCCGATAGGGTACACGAGATTACAGATCTACCATTAAAAAGGTCCTACGCCTATAGGGGTCGCAGGGGCTTTTCCTTCCCTTATGCGTAGCCTTCGGCTTATGGTAGATCTCCCTGATCTTGGTCCATCCTGTGGGTACGCTTGGTCCACCAGTGTTCTCTGCCCTTCGCCACACACGTGGTGTCTCTGGGCCGAGGGGGCCCCGGACACCCTTCAGCGCTCCCGATGTAGCCCTAGAGGACTCCTAACTCCTGGATTCGTGGTGCCTCGGCAATCCTTCGGGAGCATTCGCACCACATTCGAAGCCTCCCCGAAGGTATACTTGGTACCCTCGGGGAGGCCCCCAACCAGGCCTCCGGCCTGCTGGCTTATGTGGGCCTCCTAGTGGCCTCCGGGTGGGCTCTAGGGCCCCACCGAAGGCGTTCTTGGCGCCCCTCGAGGGTCCTAGGCTGCGCATCTGGCTGCAGGGCCTTCGAAGGAGGCCCTACGGTCTTTGTTGGGTCAGTGGGGTCGTTCCTACGATACATTAGATTTTAAATGATTAGCTTACTAAAAAAATAAAAAAGTTTTTAAAAAACAAGCTTAATTGCATGTAAAATAAATAAATGTACCTAAATTTACGAAACTAAATGCAAAAACTCTACTTATAGCCTTGCATGTTTCAAAATATAATATAATATTTATATAAAATATATATACTTCCAAAATTTTGATAAAAATCCTGTCAGACAAAAAAAACCAATCCGGACCGGACCACCTTGTCGTCGCTCTCAGCAGTGAAAAACGAAACGGTCATCTTCTGACTTCTGAAGTCTGAACCCCATTCCTCTCCTATTGTCCCCCTCCATTTCGTTCCCATTCCCAGTCAAAAATCAAGAAGAAAAATCACACCTTTTCTACTAAAGGCCGCTCAAAGATTGGTAGAGTAGGGTAATATTTTAGGCCTGGTTGGAGGTTGTTTGGTTGGTCCAATTATAGATTGACGGGGGGGTCGTTGGGGGTAGCAAGGTCTTCTTGGTAATGGTTGGTGGTGGAAAGATTGGATTTTGACCCGGCTTTTGGCCGTTGTCGAGGCCAATCGAGGCGGCGGCAGCGATAAATTTATCTCATCTTGCGGTGAAAAGATTGGATTTTTCAAGTCGAGCTCAGTTCGGAGTAATTTTGGTTCCACTCCATGTTTATCCGATTTGGGAGATGGAAGAACTACTAGTCTTGCTGCTGATGAGGAAGTAGAAGAAGGATTCATTGGGCAGTAGGTGTTCGGCGGATTGCGTCGACGAGATGGCGGGGGCGGGGGGCGGGAGCAAATGGGAGGAGACGCTGAGGAGGATGCTCCCTCCGGGGACTACAATCCCCGAGGCGCCGGCCAACCTTGACTACTCGATTGCGCTCGAGTACGATGGCCCACCGGTGTCCTATGAGCTCCCGAGGATTGATCCGGTGGACATCCCGGCGATACCGACGGCGGAGCCGGTGTCCGGTCCCCAAGGGCTTGGGAACGGCGCGGTGCCGGTGGCGCCGGTCATCAGACCAGTGCATCTGCCAGCGTCCCGGGTGCATGCTCGAAGTGCAGAACCACCGTCTGCGCAGGTTAGGGGAAGCTCAGAGCCAGTCAATTTGGCTCTGCAGAATGAGGGGTTCTCTGATGATGACTCCCGCTCGGTGTCGCATGAGTCTGCGCAGAGTTTCCAGGGGCAGAAGGCTAGCAGGCCTGCTGTGCCGGAGGGAAGGAGACCTCAGGTGGTGACCTTTGGGTTCACGGAGGATAGCAAGTATGAGAGCAAGGAGTTTGAGGAGGTGTCGGAGCAGTACGTGGCGGTGACTAGGACGGAGAAGAGGGGGAGGACCTGCAACCGGTGCGGGAAGAGGAAGTGGGAGAGCAAAGAGTCATGCATTGTTTGCGATGCGAGGTATTGCAGCTACTGTGTGCTCAGGGCTATGGGCTCGATGCCAGAAGGCCGGAAGTGCATCACTTGCATTGGCCAGCCAATCAATGAGTGCAAGCGGTCGAAGCTAGGGAAGAGCTCGAGGATACTGTCACGGTTGCTCAGCCCATTGGAAGTAAGGCAAATCTTGAGGGCTGAGAAGGAGTGCCAGGCAAACCAGCTCCGGCCTGAGCAACTCATCATAAATGGCTGCCCTCTTAGTCCAGAGGAGATGACAGACTTGCTTAGTTGCCAACGGCCTCCTCAAAAGTTGAAGCCTGGAAAATATTGGTATGACAAGGAGTCAGGCTTATGGGGAAAGGTAATGTCTATCGGTAGGAGAAGAACTTGCCTTTCTATGCAATCTGAACTTGCACTAATAACCTTTCGTTTTTGCTGATAGGAAGGGGAAAAGCCAGATAAGATGGTCAGCACTAACCTAAACTTCAACGGAAAGCTTCAGCCCAATGCAAGTAATGGCAACACTCAGGTTTATATGAATGGAAGGGAAATTACCAAGACTGAACTGAAAATTCTGAAGGTATCGATGTTCTATCATCATAATTATCTGTTTGAAAGCTGCTCATGGAAGTAGAAAATTCATAAAAGAAGCAATATTGTACCATAGGCAGTCTTTAGTTACTATCTCCTCCATGATTGCTCGACTTTTATTAAAGTAAATGGTATAGAAAAGTTGCATGTAGTCTGGTATATATTTGGATTTCACCAGAATAAAAAAAGAGTGCAACTAGGGGTTATGTACATGTTCTTTAAGCAACCGAGAAAACAATTTTATTAAAGTAAATGTTATAGAATTCTTTTCCAGGTGCAGTTTATGCTACCTACTGTTGGGATTGCTTGTTGACTGTATATTGTAATTCTACTGTGTCACCTTTCTAATTGAGTTTGCCACAATATCCGCATCATTCTTGCAGATTGCACAAGTTCAGTGTCCCCGTGATACTCACTTTTGGGTTTATCATGATGGCGGCTACGAGGAAGAAGGCCAAAATAATATCAAAGGGAAAATATGGGAAAAAGTATGTATCTTTCTCAAAGGAGTTTCAATTAATTCCTTTTCCTTTCTAAAATTAATGTGTGTCTTGTTGTTTCCTTCTTTTAACAAGATATTCTATATCCTCTGTTGAACAGCCTTTGACACGTTTTGTGTGCGCCTTGTTTTCACTACCGGTGCCTCCTACAAACACTGATGGACCAAAAGAGGATGCTCCTTATTCGGCAAGAACTGTCCCTGATTACTTGGACCACAAAAGAATTCAAAAGCTTCTTATTCTTGGATCACCTGGAGCTGGCACAAGCACCATATTTAAGCAGGTATGACAAAATTTAACATTTCATAATGCATTAAGTTTTGTTATAATGTTATTTGCTTCTTTGGGGTGGACCCTAACTTTACCAACAGGCCTGCTATGAAATAATACAGCTTGAAGTTGATTACTAAAGTTTCTGCGTTCAGTTAGGGCCTTGTTTTAGTGATGTAGAAACCCTTTCATTTTTGGGGATATCAATTATTTGCCACTCCAAAGATTGCCACTTCATGAATTGTGACCACTAAGATTAGCTTTGAGGATATGCCACCCAATTCATGGAAATAGTCGGGATTTGCCACCATTTGCGTATTCTGGCATTTTTCAGTTTTTGGGGGGCTGAAAATAACATGTAAAAAGATGTCTTTGCCCTTCTTCCCCAACTTACATGTTACATCCCCTTCTCCACCCGGTCATGGCTGCCGCCACCGCCAACACCAAAAGCGAGCCCCGGCCGCGCACTACTCTCCCAATTCCCAAACACACAAGTGAGAGACAGATATGCAAAACTAGAAACAGATCAAGTAAAAGTACTTGCAGCAGACTAATATGCTTGTTCATATTTTCGCAGTCCTTTCCTAGTATTTTTTTTCTTTGTCCGGAGATCATGTACTCCAATCACGTAATTAGTTAAATATTAGCCCACTAATTAATTAACATGGTACTAACCTCAAGCAGGAACGTAATCAACTAGAGTACTGAAAGAGAGATCGAAGAAGTAGAGGTTGCAAATTACAGGACCCTTATGCATGGCTGGGTAGAGAAGAAGGGGATGAACGTTGGGGAAGAAGACAATGAGGAAGAAGGGCAAATATGTCTTTTCACATGTTAATTTCAGTCCAAAAATAATTGAAAACACTAAAATACGAAAAAAGTGGCAAATCTTGACTATTTCCATGAATTGGATGGCAAATCCTAGAGGGCAATCTTTAGAGTGGCAATCTTTGGGGTGGCAAATATTTAATTTTCCCTTCATTATTTTGGAGCGTTGGTTAATTGTTGTAGATAACACTCACATACATACTATGGCACAGCCTTCTGCAAACTAGCTTTGATCCATGTTTACACGTGTAGTCATCATAGTTATCTTGCTTTATTCAAGAAAATGCCTGAAAGTCCTTATGGAGCAATTTCAGGCAGCACCACACAAGTTGTTCTTGTTCATTCTCTTGAGTGGATGTTACAGTTTCGAGTTGAGACTTGAGGAGTCAACTTTTCAAAATTTTCTTTATTTTGCATACACTTGCATGATGTTTGGTTTTTATGAAACAGGCTAAGTTATTGTACGACACTAGTTTTACCCAAGAAGAACTAGACAGTATCAAATTAATGATCCAAAGCAACATGTTCAAGTACCTCGGGATTCTGCTCGAGGGCCGTGAGCGTTTTGAGGAAGAGGCTTTGGCTGTCTCAAATAACCCAAGCTCAGACGATGAGGATACTCAACAAGGTAGCAGTACAGCTAATATTTGTTCCACCAGTATTTTTCAGGAGCATATTGCACAACTAAAGTTGTTTTTTTTTCATGCAGATGAAAATAAATCTAGTGGTTCCAGTTCTTGCGTATACACAATAAATGCAAGGCTGAAGAAGTTCTCAGATTGGCTTTTGGACATCATCGCAATGGGAGACCTAGATGCGTTCTTCCCTGCAGCTACACGTGAATATGCTCCAGTTGTTGATGAGATGTGGAAGGATCCTGCCATACAAGCAACATATAAAAGAAAAGATGAATTGCATTTTCTCCCAGATGTTGCCGAGTATTTCCTGAGCAGGGTATTTAAATAAAAAGCTTTTAGATTAAATTAACATAGTTAATTCCATTGGTGAAAAGCTGCATTAAAGACGAACTTATCCCTTAATTTAATCTGTTCACAACTTGCATTTCAGATATTATGCTACACCAGCACTTCATATTATGGCTTCTACTTATCAGCAAACCCCTCTACATTCATTAATCTTATTTTTTCCTAATAATGCTACAAGCCTACAACAGCTTGAACTACTAAGCATTATGCTTGTTAATCCCATAAGGAGCCTTTGTGTTTTTGGACTTTGCCCGCCATCCTTCTGTGTCCGAGAATGATCTCCAGCAAAACAAAATGCTCTATTACTTGTTTTTGTGTGACTGTGTACACTCTAATTGGTATTTCAGTACCTAAACGGCTAAACTGTCTTTTTTATAACATCCTTGCAGGCCATCGAAGTATCGAGTAATGAGTATGTACCTTCAGAGAAAGATGTAATATATGCTGAAGGAGTAACACAAGGGAATGGATTGGCCTTCATTGAGTTCACTCTGGATGACCATAGCCCTATGTCCGAACTCTACAGTGAAAATCACGAGGCACACTCTCAGACACAAACCAAGTAAACTCTTTCTTCATGGCTTATGTCTGAACCGCATCTAAATCCTTTAGTACACATGCACAGGGGAAAAAAACCCGGCCGGTAACTGCCGGTTACCGGCCGGGGTCCGGGATACAAAATCCCGGCCGGTTTTCCCGGGTTTTGCAAGTCCAAATTCTAAATTTCAAATTTTGACTGGTTTTTAATCAAATTCGAGCGAATTTCATGCGGAATTTTCCCGGGAAAACTGATAACCGGCCGGTTACCGTTCCCGGCTAGCAACCGGGAAAGTGCATGGCTCCAGTTCTTTTATCCCTGCACATGCCTATATATCCATATATCCTAAACAGTGCTTTTCCTTTCACATCCTTTCTTTTTCTTTCTTTCTTGTAATTAAAATAGCCTTAAATATTTTTTTGAATGAAATAGCCTTAAATATTAACACTGTTGTTGGTATTGTGGAATGTACCTGTTGATTGTGGTAAAAGAAAAGCCATTGTAACTTTTTTTTTTCTACTGCATTAGCGCAATACGCAGGTGTAGGTTGCCTGCTATTTGCTTAGGCTAATGGCTTCTTTCTCCTGCAAAACAAGTCCCAGAAAGCTTAATTGTCTCATCCGCTTTTATCCCCCTCAGATATCAGCTGATTAGAGTAAGCGCCAAGGGCATGAATGAGGGCTGCAAGTGGGTGGAAATGTTTGAGGATGTCCGCATGGTGATATTCTCCGTAGCACTCAGCGACTATGACCAGGTGGGAGCCCCTTCAAGTGGTGGCAGCAAGCCCCTTCTTAATAAGATGATTCAAAGCAGGGACTTGTTTGAGGCTACAATCAGGTACTTATCATTGGCATTTGCATTTTGAAGCAGAACCCACCTACTGAGCGCTGCATAATCGAATACTCTAGAAGACTGTTCTCCTAACATTCCATCATCACATATTTGTTCCGTCGGCTATGAAAATATGATAGTTTCCTAAATTTAAGGTGTCTGAGTGAGGTTGGTATTGTTGCAACTGAAGTTTAATAATTTGGGAAACTGCATACTTCATATTACCGAATGCCATATATAGAAAATGAGAAACTTGTTACAGCTTTCTTCGAATTAGTTAAGCTCGGTTCCAGGACCAAAGTTACTAACTTATACTTTGGCCAGGCAACCATGTTTCCGCGACACACCATTCGTTCTTGTGCTCAACAAGTTTGACCTCTTTGAGGAGAAGATCAGCCGTGCCCCTCTCTCCACATGCGAGTGGTTCAACGATTTCTGCCCACTCCGGACTCACCACAACAACCAGTCGCTGGCTCACCAGGCGTTCTACTATGTCGCGGTGAAGTTCAAGGACCTGTATGTCACCCACACGAACCGGAAGCTCTTCGTGTGGCAGGCGCGCGCCCGCGACAGGCCGACTGTCGACGAGGCCTTCAAGTACATCAGGGAGGTTCTCAAGTGGGAGGACGAGAAGGATGAGACCTACCCGGAGGAGTCGTTCTACAGTACCACAGAGCTCAGCTCCTCCCGTCTGATCAGAGCAGAATGACAAGGCCAGAAACTAGAGAATGGAGAGTGTTGTGTCCCCAAGGATTTGAACCAATTTCGTTGTGTGCAGGGATCATTACTGAGTGTATAGTATTACTGTATCAGTTGATGTTTTTACAGCTTGTTCAGATGGAGATGGTTGTTATGTGTTGATCATAGATCATTGTTGCCATTGTTGTGTACTAATTTTCCAAACAAATACAGTAAAGAAATTAAGTTAGCTTGTAAACATGTGCTTTTGAGCTTATGGTGATGGATCTGTTTGGTCTTGTGTGGCTCCCTTGTCTTCAGAAATCAGAATCCTCTGTTTCTGATATCAAGTGTTGTTTCCTCGAAGTGAAATGGCAGTGCAGTTTCACAAGAGTGCGCCACATCATCACACTCGTCCGTATTTGTCCGTTATCGTCCAATTCCAATCCAACGGACAAACGCACACTCAATGGAGCATACATCCAGAAAACTACTAAGGACAAACGCACACTCTATGGAGCATACATCCAGAAAACTACTAAGGACATACTCCCTCTGGTTTTTTATAAATGACGTTTCCGACCGGTTCATGCGTAGCTAGCTAGCTCTTCATGTGCCATAGGACGTCAAGTAAACTAATCCAGAGAGAGTATCTGATTGCCATACTCAACTTTGGAAGGTTTGACCATTCATGGCGAGCGTTCGGTTCACAACTATAGTTATGGCATACCACACTTGCTAATCCACTAGCACATGTCATGGACTCAATTCTTAGCAAATGTTTGCAACAAATGTGGCTGTCAATTTGCTTATCACACTTTTGGCACATAAAGTATGGCAAAATGTAGCCACCATCCAAACAAGCTATCAATTTTGTAGCTAATGTTGGCGGCCAATTTGCTTACCACACTTTTGACGCACAATGTATGACAAAATATGGCCACCATCCAAACATACTCTCAATTTCTTATCCAATGTTTGCCACAAGTGTGGCGGCCAATTTGCTGATCACACTTTTAGCACACAAAAGGTATGTCTGGTTCGTTGCCACAGTGTGCTACCACCCACTTAGGCACGCTTGGCTTTCTTGTCCTAGTGTTTGGTTTGATGTTACACTTTTGGTGTGCCACAAAATCTTAACCTAGTGCCTCACTTGTCATAGATACAATTCTTTGCCATATTGTACCTGTGAGAACCCGAAAACCTAAACCTAGATTTAGCATCGTTAATTGGTAATAAACAGTAACTAAAATTTGCGGATAATAAAAAAATGAGTTTTAATCGCCGTAACGAACTTAAAAGTTATGCATCAAGCACCATCAACACAATGCACAATATAAAATCTACACATTAAGAATACAGTAACATAAATTACAGCTGAATGCGTATCACCAAAGTACATCTCGAATTACATTATGAGTTCCAGTCAAGTCAAATTAGAAACTCAATTACACACTCAAAATTATTACAAGAATGTTTTGCAGCGAATTAAAATGTGCTCGTTGCAGCTTTGAGTACATTGCAAAAGAATAAAAATGAAACTGTTGCATTCATGCCGCCGAAGCTCTCCTTGTATCATTGACCATTGATCGCTAGCTTACCAAATCTTTTTCCTCAGCCATCCAAAACCTGCACACATACCATTTTCCACCATTACCAATAGACAGTAGCAAGCATGGTATTATTAAAGTAAGGATTGAGAGAAGGAGAAGATTGCCGTCAGATTCTTTGCGAAGATCGTTGAGGCTTCCCGACCACCCTTGGGTAGTGGCACCATCTCGCCTTCTGAGGACCTCATTACCTGGCAATATTAGAACCGATACCCACATTTTACTAACCTACCTCAGCCAAATATCCTAAAACCGATCCAAAGCCCACTTTTGGACCCAAGGTCCATAAGCCAAAAACAGTAGAAACATCCTTAGGACCGGGGTCCATTAGCATATCACAAATCAACAGTAATGCACAGGGCCAAAAGGATAAGAACCAAGTCAGCCGAAATACCAAGCATAGGCCAGCCTCCCCAGTTCATCCCCCAACCAGCACCCTACTGCCCATCCCAGGTTCATCCCCCAGGAGCAGCCGGCCTCAGAAGTTCAGCGCCCCCCGGGGGTCATCACATCCCCCAAGCCCCAGTTCATCATCGGCCTCAAGTGGCCGGCAGTAGAAGAAGAGCAGAGGAAGTAAGGAGGACATGAGAAAGCAAGGCGGCAGCCACGGTAGGCTTCGACCCGACATCGACGGCGACGTTCGACCAAAATCGACAGCAAAGAGACTGTCGCCATCAACCCACCACCCCGACATTTCCAAATCGAAACCGACAAACAGGTAACCCACGGCCGTAGCCACTCCCCTCTTCTTGGTCAAGACCAAACCCCCTAGGACATCAGTAGTTTGAGCATCACAGAGCAAGGGGGGAAGGTAGAGAGGAGTAGATAGCAGAGAGCATCGTTGCAATAGACACATGCACTGATTGCCCAACTCACCGTAGCCATGCCGTCCCAGACAACCATGCCCACAATCACCCCCAAACCAAGGCTTAGAACATCATCATAGCCCCCCATCCCCCCAATTTATTTATGCATAATCCACCGGTAGCATCGTCAGTAAAGAAGAAAATATTGCACCATCAAGAAATCAAATTAATGGGAGAGAGGAAGGGGAAGGGGCGGTGTAGGGAGTGGTAGAGCGGAGAGGGTTGGCTGAACCCAAGTGGGAAGAACCGAGGCGGCGTGGGCAGCGTCTTGACAGCGTCTTGTGCATGTGTAGAGCAAACCAGGGGCCGAGCTGAGCCGAGGAAGATGACGCGGATGGTGGCATAGGCCGAGGGTACTGGGCCGGCAACAGTGGAGGCGCACACGCGTGAGGGAGCACGGGCCGGACCAGAGACCAGAGAGAGGGGTGGTCGTAGGAGGCGACCGGCGGCCGGAGGCCAACAGGTCGGTGGAGGCACGCGGGAGGCTGCGACGTGGGCCGGAGGGAGCAGGGTGGCGTGGAGGCAACCCGAGATGGGAAGGAGCCGGGCGGCGGCGGCCAAAAGGCGAGCGGCGGTGACGGCATTAAAGGCCGGGCTGACCGGGAGGAGGTGGTGTAACAGTCCCAAAATTGGGACCGCTAGAATCCTTACAACTGTCCAGGATGTACAGTTGTAAAGTCGTGGTTTCACAAGCAAGCAAACGTTTACAGCAAAAGACAGACTTTTATTACAACAAATAGGGTTTAACATCCAGTTTGAAAGCGGAAGCGGGCATCCAAGCCCAAATTTAATATATTACACTACAAAAGAGTGCTAGAACCACAGACAAGCTTGGACGCAAAAGAGACCCTAGTACCAGTAGTCGTCATAGTCTACTGGTTCTTCCTGCTCGTAGAGAACACCTGAATCTTCCCAAAACTCTTCTGTTGATGTTTAAGCAAGAATGAGTACTACTACCGTACTCAACAAATTGCATAGGGAATGCTATTTAATTACATGCTGGGAATATCAAAGGAATGGTACAGTTTTACCAATACAGGTATATGTGGAATGCAATAGTTGAATTTAAAATCTTTACAATAAATAAAGACAGTAAAACAGTAATGAATATAGCCACAGGGGTTACAACAACTAAATTTACCAATTAACATCTGTAAAACCTACTTATGCCTTGTATATTGGAATCACCCATGAACACAACTTCATTAACTGGAAGCACGGTGTATTCGAATAACATTGTTTTACACTCTGCAGAGTTGCCCAACTTTACCCACACGATATCTCAAACTCACATTGCCGCACATCATGTTTGCGTACAAATGAATTAGGATAACAAAGCCTTTTCACTGCTCACCTTTTTAGCCTCTACCCGGTAGGTCTAAATCCATACAGCCCTCGGGAGACCACCGGCCAATAGTGGAATTTGTGCCTCGATGCTGACGGGCCCATACCGTTGCGTGGACCAGCGAGTGTCCTTATAGGCCCACCCCTGTCTCGCCCTTGATATTGCAGATATTCAATTGGAAGAGCAGTGTACTAAGCTAGGGAGTAATGACCACATATGTGGTTGAGCGGTTTACTGTGTCTGTTACTTAGCACAAAGTTCTTGTCCTTACTTGTCATCCAGTGAGGCGATGGCCCAAAACCAACTCGTGGTTGTCCACCGCTAGATCTCATTGATAACTTATTTTACCAAGTATATTGGGTTGTCCAACATTTTGGTCTCAACCCTCAACTTGCACCAAAACCTATTGGCCTAAAGCCAACCTTTCTTAACAGTATTTAGAATGAGTTTTGCATAACATTGTGGAATATTTGCTATTATTTTATGTGGACTAAATTTGTCAAGGTGAATATGGCCTACAAGAATAGGTGGTTTGATATGTGGGGTAAAGGGTTTTTATCTATTCAACATGGCATTCCAAAGTATTATTTCTTTGTTGAAATAATTGGCTAAAATATATTAATGAAGATAATAATATGAATTATATGGAATGTAGGTTCAATATGTTCAAGGTATGCAACTTGCCTCCTTGCTCAAAGTCCTCAAACAGTGTTGGATTTAAACTGAAATGAACAGTAACCGACTGCACTGTGCGGGCTTAACAAAAACGGGCCGAGCCCACACGGCCGAGACGCCCCACGGGCCCAAACCGCGCACGGCCTTAAAAAGGCCTTAGGGTTTGGGGAGGCGGCCTTCGGCCAAAGCCCTCTCGGCAGCAGGGAAGGCGAGGCGGCTCGGGCATGGCGGCGCAGACCAGTGGCGACCAGCCCATGCATGAAGATGGCGCGAGGAAGGCTTTGCCCAGGTAGGTGGCTTCTAACCCTAGGGTTTTGTGGGGTTTTGCGTCGGGTTTGGCTTTGAGTCTTTGGGGAACGGCGGTGAGGGAGAGGGCGGTGCCGGTGCAGATCCGGCGGATTTGAGGCCAGAGGGGTAGGAGAAGGGGTCGGGGTGCTTGAATGAGTGGATTTGGAGGGGGAGGGTGAACCTGGTCGTACAGGAGTGGATGAACCGAGGCGGCGGCGAGCTCTTGCCGGCTTTGGAGACGAAGGTGGGTGGGGAGGAGAGGGTGGTGCGAGTTTGAAGTTGGGTGGGAGGGCGGCTTTATAGCCCCGAGGAGGGTGGGGCAGGTGCGGCGTGGGCGACGGCATGGGCGTCGGCCGCACGGGGGGCGACGTGGTTGGGCGAGGGTGCTTGGACGGTCTTGACGGAGGGAGGCGGCATGGGCGGGCATGGGTGGCGTCTGGTGGTGGCGACCCCCTCACTGGAGCGGGTCGGGAGGTGGCGCCGAGAGGCTTGGGGCGGGCGCATTCAAGGCCTTGGGAGAGGCGGTGGCGCTCTCCCACTGAGCGAGGCCGGAGGTGGCATCGAGCGATGGGGCGCGGGCGGCTGGCTCGGGCGCGTGCATTGAATGCAGAGAGGAGGTGGCACGGCGAGGTGGCGGTGCATGGCGCGTCTTGGCGCGAGCGGCGCCGAGGTGGTGGCGGCCGTGCTCCCCCATGGCGACGTGCGGCCGGGCTCGGGGTGGAGGCGGGTTCCAGTGAGGACGCGACCGGGAGGGAGAAAGCGGGAGGGGAAAAGGGAAAGCGGTTTTGGGTTTTGGATTTTGAATTTGGCCGAATTTTGCAAATTTGGATTTGGAACTGAGATTCAAATCAAACTCAAAACTAATTTGAAAATTTTGAAATTTTTCAGGTGTTTCAGTGGGAGAGCCGAGGAGCAAGCTCCATGGAGGAGCATTGGAGGGGAAAGTAGAAAAGCAAGATGGGGAAGGGGATGAGACGCCTGGGTTCCGGCCGGGAGGGAGATAAGGGAGAGAGAGATTAGATGAAGGTTTGGTAGAGAAGGGGAAATTAGGGGTTAATGACTGGAATTAGTAGTTAAGAAGAAGGAGATTAATTAAACCCTAGCCAGGATTCGTGGTAGTAAATTCCTAGTAAAATAAAACGCTAAGTGATAGATCATGTGGACAAGTGTCTGACCAAATAATTTTGTATGAGCCGTGTGCAAATAATTTTCAGTTTACTGCAAGAAAATCGTAGTTAGGGAGTACTGACATATCGGGGATCCGCAAAATATTATTAAATTAAAATTTTGCTAACTAAAAGAACCAATTAACCCATATACTTATACTAGAACAAAAAACAACTAAGTATTTATCTGCGTATTATGTGCGTCTGCCGTATAATTGCAGAGGCCGATCTGACGCAGGCAGGATTCGTTGATCCGGAGTACATCGATGCCGCTTTTTACTACAATGATGAAGGCAAGCTTACTTTTGAGCATAAATATAGTTATATTAAATGTACACCGTATATTGCTATATCATATATGTATTGCATCAAAAACTATGTCTCAAAATCAAATCGGTTAAAGAAGGCAAGAAGAAGAAAAGATAAGAAGAAAGTAAGAGCCGTACAACTGGAGGAGACCCGTTGTACTGGAAGAGAGTTAATAAAGTTGGTAAAAGGAACCCTAGGCAAGGAAGAGGAGCAGCAAGAGGCGGGATCCTTTTACATATGATTATAATATAAGGATAAACAAAACTCTTACTCGGATAAGGGGCCATACTTAAGTGCCAACCATTTTTCCGTTTCGGCGGGCAGAAAAGGTTACCTTGCTACGTAATTATGTACTCCATAACAGGTAGGATAGTAAGCGCACTGCGGCGTGTTGGGAACTGGAAGAGAGTCAACCCAACCAATATTTTTGGAACTCGGTGGAAGTAAGCCACCGATGGAAAGTAATGGGTGGAGACATAAATACGTAACCTGGAAAACATTCTATATTCTGGTCTCGAAACCGCATCAAAGGAAATGCGGGAGGCTCAGAGTCATTAGAGCTCATAGTAACTATGGGTAAAGTGGTACAAGTCTGCATAGTGCTAATCAAAATCATGAATTCATGCCTGTCTCCTGGATTGGAGTCTGCGGTAATCCTCTAGGGGTTTATCTTTTGATCGGGTAACAAGTAGTCTTTTCAGAAATAAAATTTGCAACCTAAATCTTGATGATTATTTTTAGAGAAAGAGAAGAGGTAGAATTATGATAAGGACAAGAGGTAGTCATCAGGTGCATTTTGTTATTACATGCTTGCTGAGTACACTAGTACTCACTCTTGCTATCTCTCCTCTTTGCTTAGATTCTTGTCCAGCCGGGAGTTATCCCGAGTGGGATGAGGGATTCGCAGGTACCAAGGAGGCCACTGGTGACGAGGACGTTGGTTACGAGGAGCAGGGCGAGGTGGACGCCCTATTTGGCTCGTGGGACGAGTAGACTGCTGGAGGGACCTAGCAGGCAAGCGTGGGGAATGTGTTCCCCTTTGTAATTAGATAATTGTATCCAGAACCTTAGCTTTGTGTGGCTACTGGTGTAATAAAGAACAATTTCTATCTTATTGTTCTACTGTGTTAATTCTGGTAAATGCTTACTATTCGTTGAAACAGTGTTCTACCGAGCAAACGAATAATAATCTGTATGTCTAAGTGTGATTACTCCTGCGGTAATGACATGGGGCGCCGCAGCACTATAGTTGTGGCGAACGATTTCTGAGCCACAAAAATTGTGGCATGTTACACTTTAGCAAAAAAAAAAAGTTTGGCATACAGTGGCTAGCAATTAAACATGACTAAAATATGGCAAAATGTGGACCATCCAAATAGGCCCTAAATAACTCTATAGGTCATCTAGAACTATCTACATATTTCTATGGAACAATAACACTCGCAAATATAATTTTTCCCCACACTGAATTGTAAACAAAGAATAGGTTACCACAACAATACGCGGGCAACAATCCTCGTTATCTCAATTTTTAGAAATGTGGCAAAGACATTAATACATTAGAAGATGGGAGGCTAGTTTTGAATTTTGTATGTGCACCAATCTTGAAGCACATTTGGTGGATAGGATAGTATATTAGCATCATTATATATATAGGAAAATGATATGGTACTCTTGGTAGTGCGTACTCCCACTTTTCATATACCACTTGAATCGTATGATGATACCTCTTTATTAATTTGAGTATACTATAATAATGATTATAAGATACCTCAAAGTGAGTTCCATGAAAAAAAAATCAAAGTCCACCTTTTATAGCAAAATTTCTTTATATACTTCTTTTATATATGAAAAAGGGTATATAGCAAAAATAAATGGTGGAAATGAATTTTTTTCCAATCAAGTCGCATTGGAGTATCTTATAATTAGTATTTAAGTATACTGAAAATAATAAAGACGTATAATATAGTCGTTTAAGTGGTATATTCGAAGTGGGAGTATGTACTCCCAGTAGTATGGAACTTATGTGCGTGTGAAAACTGTTCTTAAGAATTTTGTTTTGACATGTCTTTGGATTACATTAAATTTAGTGCATAGTAATTTCAATGCATTTTTACAGTAAACAAGTCAATTCCAATAGGATTTCTACGTAATTCCAACATCCTATATGAGAATCCAAATCTTTTGCAGTAAATGCAGAGGACACTGTGTGAACAATGATTTGCGTTAGGCGAACAGCGTTGCGTTGGAGCATTGAAGCAAACATTGTAGCACCACTGTAGCACCACTGTAGCAAAAAACACTGTTGCGCTTGATCTCGGTCTTCGTTTTTTGATTGGACAGTGGAGATCGCTCCTAATTCTCACGATTTTTTTATATTAATTAACCATTTATTAATTTTATTTTAAAGTTAACACCTAGCGAACTTTATTTCAAATTCTGACCCCCTTGGTTACGCCATTATTCGTGGTGTGACAAAATAACACTGTCACGCTAGCCTGTATCTGGACAAGTTCTTGTCACGCCACAACCAGTGGCGTGACAATGTTGTTTGGTCAAGCCACGACCAGTGGCGTGACAAAAAGTGCTATTTAGCGGACTTATCCCATGGCGTGACAATATTATTTTATCATGCAACAGGTGGTGGCGTGACCAAAAGGGCCAGAATTGAAAATAAAGTTCGCCGAAAGTTAACTTTAAAATAAAATTTTAAAAAAGATTAATTAATAAAAAAAGTTCAATTCTCACGCACCCTAGCGTTTCTGCATCGAAAGCACCAACTGCTTTATTTTCTTGCTTTTTTTAGAAAACTGCGCTTGCTATTGTGTCCTCGCTAGCCGACAAGCGGACCCCACTCGGAGTTACCCCAGCTGAAAAAAATTCTAAGTTTATCTCATATCCTTTCCTTTCCCTTCCCTTCCCTTTCTGGAATTTTTTTTTAAAATAATCTATTTTTTATTCAGAATTATAGAAATAATACCACTTAAATTTTTTTACAGAAATAATCTCGTGTCGCCGTACGGTTGGGCGACTCATGCAAGTCGCCCAACCGCCGTGTGACAAATCCTCAATTCACTCAATGGAACAACGATTTAATAGTTCGAGGCATCGTCGCTTTATGGCATGGCGACTTGGAGAGAGTTGCCATACGGTCGAGCGAATAGGTCGCAGCTCAACCCAAGTCGCCCAATAGTATGGCGACTTGGGGCGGCTATAAAACCCACGCGTGGCCGAACAGTCGCCATTCCATCGAACGAAAAAGAGGAGAAGGGGAGGGAAAAAAGAGGAGGGGAAGAAGAAGAGGAGGAAAAAGAGGTTCTTCACTTCGCATCGACGACTAGGACGGTGAGTTTGTAGTATTATTTTGTACAAATTTATTTTTGAAACCATGGTAGGTTAGCAAGCAACTTCATGTGTAGTGACATATTGTTAGCAAATATTTAGAGATGGCATGATTAATTAGTAACCATGGTACGTTAGCGAGCAAGATCGTGTGTAGTGACATATTGTTAGCAAATGTTTAGAGATAGCATGATTAATACAATTAGTTTAGAAGTTCGTATGAAGGAAAAATTAGTTGGTGAAAATAAATTTAGTTGTACTATTCGCGTCTTTGCGCTAATTGCGCATTTGAGCTAGATGAATGATAACATGTTACTTTTCTATTATATAAACATGTCGATAACCCGTGCATTCACAAATGCTAGTTTATAGAATGTTAAATACATGTATTTTTTTTTGTATAATAAAGAATTGAAAACATTTACTTCATAGTTTTGGTTGGATTAAGGAATCACAGATACATGGTTCCAAACATGTAGGATTGTCAAACATGTGAAATTTTGTTTTTTTTCCTGAAAGCTTCACCCATTATAAATATGCATAGTAACGATGATGTATTAAATATTTCGCAATCCATAGCAGCCGGTACAGGTGTTAACGTAATATAGCCTTTCGTAGGAAAAATTATGTCTTTACCACGTGGGTTTCGTGAAATTGTACATGTATTACCATTGTGTTGGAGCAAAGTGTTTAGGTGCCACTAAGAACATATCAAATATGATTTATTTGCCATTGGAATATAATTTAAATGCTTAAGTAATATGAATGCTTTTAATTTCTTAATTTGCAGGTATGGCTCAAGACCTTGGTGGTTCGGATTGGCATTTTGGTCATTGGATCGGTTGGTCAACGTCTTGACCGCTTGTGAAGCCGTCGTGTCCCGTGATCCGGTTGGCGTGGACGACGCTTGGTGACTTGGGGGTGGTTCAGACGTGGACACCCGACGGGCTTGGAGATTGGACCCTGTTGGTAGAGAGGTTTGTCCGCAAGTCGTGCCACTTTTTTGTATCAGACAAGACTATGTACTTACTTCTTCGTGCTTTGTAGGCTGAGCCGTTCCGGCCTTCTACCTCTCGCGTGGATGGTAGAGGCCACCGAAGAGGACGGCGGTCTCGTCGACGACGATGGGGAGGTCCAGGCCGGTCCGGAGCGGTCATGACGATTCCTATTCGACCGATCGCTTCCGACCGCCTCGTGGACCGTTATGCCCGAGACGCACACCTTCCACCTCCTTCGGGAGATGGCCCCTACTCAGAGGATGTCGCGATGTTGCTCGGCTTGCCTATCGCGGAGCCCCCCGTGATTCCCATCGGACGCTTGTTGCCGATGGCGCGACGCCTCAAGCGTGTTTCAAGGGTTCTTGCGGCGGAGGCGCGCCTCCGTGCCGACTTCTCGAGCGGCAATGCATGGCCCGCCTGCAGTGGCTTTCGCGATTACGGCACGATACTACCTATTTTCCATGTTTAGCGATGTATTGAGGCCTAGCCATATGACGGACTTACTAATTATTTGTTTTTGCGTAGGTTGAGCGGATGGTCCCACAGCACACCGTTGACCAGGTGTCGCGGCACCTCGAGGCGTACCTATTGTGGCTCTTCGACTGGGTACTGTTTACCAGCAGCCACGGTGACTCCGTCGACGCCCGCCTCGTGGGGTACGTGAGGGCTATCGCCGACGGCGAGGAACTAGAGATCAGTTGGGGATCAGCCGTACTTGCCGCGACGTACCGCGGCATGTGCGATGCGTGCTGTAGGACGAAGCCCGCATCCATCCTCACAGGCTGCCCCCTACTGCTGCAGCTGTGGTCGTTCGAGCGCTTCTCTCTCGGATGACCCATGTTGGTAGACTCCAGACCGTACGGCTCGGACATGTACCATGGGGACGCAGTGGACCGGTCGACCGTAGGGTCCCTTTGGTGCCGTAGACGGGTACATACTTTCCTATATCTTTTCTTCAGTCGTATTACAGGTAATCCTTTGTAACCACTATTCTGGCTCACAGCACAAGATATACACGCGTCACGAGTCACACGCGGCGTATGAGCACTTTGTGGTGCGCTAGACCGAATCTCACCATCGACGACGCATGGCGGGGAGCCAGACCGATCAGAGACGGAGGCCCATGCTCCCGCGAGGTCGTTTTCACTGTGGCCGGGCGCGACTTGGATCATGACGCAGAAGAAGCTTGTCTTCGACGTGTTCGCCGAGGACTACGCAGGCATGTGGTGATGCGCCGATCAAACCTTCGCGAGTTGTTCCAGATTCCTGCGGGACGAGGGTGCTGACTTCGACCCACGCGTGAGTTACATACAACACATGTTCACATATGTTTTTGATATTTCTGTTACGATGACTTCTAATTGCAGTGGTACGTTTCGTAGGCATAGTAGGAGGGGTGGCACCAGGACACAGTGGCCGGGCAAGACGGAGCCATGGGTGGCACAGTGGGCGAACGCCCACGAGGACTGTGTGCCAGAGGACGGCCCGTACAACCCCAGTGCGTACAATGAGTACCTTCACTAGTACGCCCCGCAGACACGCACCAGGCTGGTGCATGTCGACAACCCTCCCCCCACTCGTGTGCCAGCACTCACCGACTCCTACCGTCTACACTTAGCGCAGAACGTGCACCTCGCGGTACGTAAAATCGTGTTTGAAAATGTCTCGAGCATCGTTTCAATTATAGGTTTGACGCTTTGACATACTCCTGCGCATGCACATCAACGCGGGGTTGCTGGGCCGATGGGCGATCGATCTGGGACAGATCAACATTGGTCGCGGAGGTCACGCGCGATGAGCTAGTGCGCTTTTGTTCGTCGAACTGCAGGGCGGCGAGGCGATGCGTGGCCATCGACATCGCGGCAGACAAGACAGAGGTGGCCTCGCTTGTAGGAGGTGGCCTCGCCGGTCCGGAGGTGGCCTCGTCGGTGCATAAGTCGAGGACGCCACGCCCTCTGACCGGCCAAGCCAGCAAGGCGGGCACGCCCACGCGCCCGCTGCGCTTGCGCTTTTGCTCGCTTCCAATACCGGGCGGCGGAGGGTCTGGTGGGCACGGGCACGCACCTTCACCGCCACGTACCACCGCCACCCAGATCGCTGGAGACACCTACCAGAGAGCGTCGAGCGGTATGTTTTCATCCCGACCCGTCCCGGACAAGATATGGTGGGTTTGACATCTCGCAGACGCTTCGACTCGTATGTTTCCTCTCTTCAGGTTTGTGATCGTCGATATATTGTAGAGATTAACATTATTTACCGTCTGATCTTGTTTCACGGCACTGAAGTTCTCCGTCTGAGGACGTGGATCAAGACTCGCTGGAAGCACCCGGGGAGGTCCAGGGGGTAGCTGAGCCTGCACCTGTGGAGGTTATTTCTGGTGAGCAGCTTAGCGGGGCCCCAGTGATCACGCAACAACAGGTGGAGTTGACCTCCCAGGACCATGGATCGCCAGGCTCTGGCGCCTTTCCTGTCGGGCCTCGGCCTAGGCACCCCGCGCTCAAAGCCCAAGCGGGTGTATGGCGTGCGGACGGGTGTGGGACGTGGCGACGACAGAGGAGGTGTCTTGGTGGCGCAATGGGTGGCGAAGAGGGGTTTACGATTACGTGTTTACGTATTGTATTTCAGAGGTACTATGACATGGTTGTCTATGTGTTCCCTCTACCATTGTTGTATAACTTGTATTATGTGTTGACGATTCTCCTTTGTAATTACTATGACATGGCCGTCTATGCATTCCTCTAGCATTGTTCTATTACTTATTAATATATTAGTTTCAATCGCTCGTGACCTAGTCATTTGAAGAGTTCGACGACGTGTCGCTCAAGCTGTTGGGCTCGCAAGTCATCCAACGGCTGAGCGACTATCAACCGCTGGGCAAGATTTCATCGCTAAGTCGTCCAACCGTTCAATGACTAGTCCACATGTCGCCAACCTTGGGCCAAGACTTCCGCCAAGTCGCCCAACGGTTGAGCGACTATCAACCGCTGGAGCAAGATTTTATCGCCAAGTCGCCCAACATTCAATGACTAGTCCATGTGTCGCTCAACCCTTGGGCCAGCACTTCCTGCCAAGTCGTCCAACGGTTGAGCGACTACACGGTCATATAGAAAGCTAGCTCAGGTCCCATCATGGTTTCTTTCACCATTTCTCTCACGCGGACAAGCATAGCAGATCGGGAGAGGAGAAAAAGGGGAGAAGGTAGGGAGAGGGAGAAGTAGAGGAGCTCGAGAGAGGGAAACAAGAGGGGGAGAGGAGCTTGGGAGAGGTACACAGGGAGGACCAGAGCTCGGGAGAGGGCGTTTTGGGAGGAGAGGAGCTCGAGACATGAAAGAGAAAGACGAACGAAGCTTGTTGATACGAAGAGAAGGTCTCCGCGTGAAGGTAATACTCTTGTTTGTTCTTGTTCTCGACCGAATGTAGGCGACGTGTAGCTATTTGTTCGTTTAGCACGTATATGGGGAATGTATGTCGAGAAATCACTGGTTGCAACATTTGTAATATTTGCAGTCATGTTGGAGCCCACAAGATTGAAAGTGCATTACGGTGTTGGTACGGTTCGTGAAGGTCCGTACGGTGTTGACCTAAGTGATTTCCAGCACGTCGCTTTGGTACACCCAAACCTGGAGAATGCCCGAATCGGAGATGTCCTACACTGGCTCACCAGAAGCTTCTCCTTGGACCCCGAGGTGTGGAGTGTCGTCATACAAGGGGTTTGGAGTAGGTCTCCAACGCACATTCGGTGGGAGTTGAGCAGAGTGATGCGCACGATTGCATGGAAGGGATTTCTGGAAGGCTGTAGGCACTGTGGCTACTAGTGCGTGCTACTCGTGCAGCCATGTCCGAAGGTACTCCTCGGAGGCCCTTCCGACGGCTCCCGTCGGGTTGGTGGGAGCAGCTCGGACGCAGAGCATGTGGTTCACGAAGAAGATAAGGTGGCCGATGTTGTGGACGCAGAAGAGGACAAGGTGGCCGACGTTGAGGAGGCAGAAGAGGACGAGGTGGCCAATGTTGCAGAGGCAGAAGAGGAGGCAGAGGCAGAAGAGGAGAAGGAGGCAGAATATCGTGCACCACACGCTCAGGCCAGTGCCTAGGCAGATGCAGGGGAGCATGTTGACAGCATAGTACGTCAGATGGAAATTGATGACTTGACAGCTCGAGCGGAGGAGGAAGCTTTAGAAGAGGATGGTGATGACTCTTCTGAGGAGGACGAAGGTCCCATCCCGCAGGGATGGAATAGGGTGGACGTTGAGGGTCTTACTGTGCACGACGAGCACGAATCACCGTGGGAGTACAATGGGACGGAGGTTCGGCTTCGTGCAATGTTTGCTGATAAGGGATCACTCTAGGATGCCATTAAGCTGTGGGCCTTGTCCATGCAACGGCTGTTTCGTGTACTCAAATCCAGCCAGGAGTAGTACACCGTGGTATGCGAGCAGGCTGGGTGTCCTTGGCGTGTGCACACAAGGAGACCCAAGTACGAGACTCACTGGATTGTCTCGAAGGTGGAGCCGCACTCCTGCTTGCTCAGTAGTGTTTTGCCGAGGCATCGCAATCGACGCCCACCTTCATAGCCAATGTCATGTACGAGAGATAGTGAAGAAGACGACCGAGGCCAAGCACATCATGGTGGCTATCGAGCGTAAATTCAAGTACAAGATTAGCTACGTGAAGGCATGGCGTGCTAAGCAGAAGGCTTTGGAAAGGAGGTTCGGTTCTTTCGATGCGTCTTACGACAACCTTCCCCGTATGCTCCAGGTGCTGCAAGACAGGAACCCGGGCACATACATTGCTGTGAAGGACCAGCCATCCAAAAGGCCGCCGCTAGGTTTTATAGTATTGCAGAGGACCTTCTTAGCATTCGGTCCCTGCATCAATGCATTCAGACATATGTTGCCCGTGATCTCAGTGGACGGGACATTTCTAATTGGGAAATACAAGGGCATGATCCTGACAGCAATTGGCGTTGATGGCAACAATCAGATTCTGCCCTTAGCCATCGCTTTCGTGAAAAGTGAGAATTTCGACAGCTAGTTGTGGTTCCTTCGATATCTGAAGGTGGGAGTAGCTGGGGCACGTCCTGATGTCTGCATAATCCATGGTCGCCACTTTGGAATGATGGAGGCCATCCGACAACTTCAGCAAGACCCCGATGAGCCGTTCCCCTGGCCGGACCTAAGGAACAGATAGTGCATTCGCCATCTGGGGGCCAACTTCTTCAAACACCAGCAAAGAACTGCTGATGAAGCTGTTCAAGAGGCTTGCTATGCGTAACCAAAGAACAGAATTTGATGCGCTGTGGCGGATGTTGGACAAGCACACCAGGAAGCATGTCGTCAAGAGGAACAAGCGTCCCCTCATTCCTGGGGCGGCACAGCCCGAGCGCCTCACACCACTGCGGGAGCTCGGCCCTCCCCATTTGACGCGGAGGACCTCAAGGGACATCGGGTGTTTCTCTCATTAGATTGAGGCCGAGCTATGGGAGAAGTGGTCCTTACTGCATGACACGGACGGTGCAAGGTATGACATAATGACCACTAACCTTGCAGAGGTGTACAACTGGGTTATTAGGGGGCCTCCATTCTCAGCCTCTTGTCGCCATCGTCGAAGGCGTTCTGCATGGTACAATCGGATATTTTAGGGAAAGGCATGCAAATGCAGCACTTCATGCAACCAACCCACGTACACCCTATCGTCAAGATTACAAAGATACATGCAAAGCCAAGACCGAGAAGGCTCAGCCCCACACGGTCTTCGTAATGGGCAATATGGAGCATCAATTCGATGTGATCATCCGAGACAGAGCTGGATTCAGGACGGCTCAGTCTCTTGTTACCCATGAGGTATGCCTTGGAGACCATGTGAATGAACCTAGCTGCACATGCAACAAGCTAAATCTCCTTCACAAGCCATGCTCTCATGTCCTCGCCACGTGTGGGACCATCCACATGGACCCATCGAACTTCGTATCGGAATACTTCATGAAGGAAAGGGTGCGGCGGGTGTGGTGCGGCGAGCTAAGAGGCTTCGTGGTTGTGGGTAACTTCGCCACGTTGGATAATAGCAAATAGGACTTGGATTCTAGATCTAGACACGTTGAAAGGGAAGGGACGTCGGCAGAGTCGCCGATTGAATGATATGGACGAAGGGGAAGCTGCAGCGGCGGGTAGACGTTGCAGCCGCTGCCGCCAGGAAGGCCACACTGTGAGAACTTGCAAGGCGCCTGCCGACACGTAGGAACTTGTTTTGGAACTGCTAATATGTTGTAACTTGTACTTCAGTCAGTACTTTGGTTCTTGTAAGCAACTGTGGAACTAATTATATCGTAATTGCAAATTTCAACTTTATTTGAAGTGTCAATATCTCGCCTTAATTCTAGCGGATAATGTCGGTATAGAATAGCTCTTTTCGAAGATTGCTCATACAATGCATATTTGTTCAATGCATATAGCTTAAAGCACGCGACACATCGATGCAACATGTCAACTTGATAAAAGGCAACCGCAATGACGCGTCTACCATTTAGTTACATGCTTTAGGAGATTGAACATAAGTGCATACAGAAGGGGAGACTACTAAGGTTCACCCGTGCCTAATGGTAGAAGGTGCCTCTCGCTACCCACATAGAGTGTTCTCGGCCATGCGTCTCTGGCGTGGTAGCCGTCGTTGTAGTGGCATGCACATATGCAATTTAGGGTTACGCAAAGCAAAGATGTGGGATTATAGGAACTTCCTATGTTCACGACCTCCTCGTTGCCCTCTCATGGTTGCATCAGTTGGCATATGAGGTCATCATTTTGCTCATTGAGTCGTCAATTTGTGCCTCCAAATCAAAAATTGGGTTCCACAATGTATCCACGTGCATCGAAACATGTCGTTCATGGGGAGGATCGATTCAGCGGGTAAAGTTGTATTTCGCCATCTACTGCAAGGGACGGTTAGTATGGAGGATGTATTAGCAGTAACATGAACAAAACTATTTACCCCAGAGTATGGGCATCGGAAGAAACGCCGTCCGCCATCGAAAAGGCAGTCTATGACCTGCATGATAGCGTTGTGACACCCTGATTTTTTCAAAACCTTTTTGAAATTTTCAAAATGAAAAGAACCATTTTGTTTTGATGAGAATTCAAAGCTTAACCTGAAATTTCATAATGGATTTAAGTTGACTAACCCAAACTTCAACTAAAAGTTCCTTGTTGGTTTGTTGAGTTGTTGGAGTTTTGAAGATCTTCCCTTCTCTGTTCATCTTTTACCCACCTCTGGTCTAGACCTCCCTTCGTCTGGGATCTAATGGCCCAGACCTCTCCTTCGTTTGGATCCATAGGTCCGGACCTCCTTTGTGTTGTCCTCCCCTGGTCCAGACCTCCTTGGGTCTAGACGTCCCAAATGCTTGGACCTTCCTGGATCCGATTCTTCCTCTCGGGTCTTCTCTGGCTTACAACCTCCCCGAGCCTGCGCCACTCTTATGTGCATCTGAGCTCCTTTGGGATCCTGTTGAAGCTTTTCGGGTTTACTTGGACTTTCCCTCGCCGCTTGTATCCTTGAAACCTTCTCTGGAGGTTCCCTTCAGTACCAGCCCGATAGTACCACCCGCACCATGCGGTACTACCGCTTCTTCGGACCTCCCCTTACCTTTGTTGGACCTCTCCGCGTCCTTCAGGACCTCTCCATGTCCTCTAGGACCTCCCCTTACCTTTGTTGGGCCTCTCCGTGTCCTTCAGGACCTCTCCATGTCCTCTAGGACCTCCCCTTACCTTTGTTGGACCTCTCCGCGTCCTTCAGGACCTCCCCATGTCCTCTAGGACCTCCCTTTACCTTTATTGGACCTCCCCGGGTCCTCTAGGACCTCCTCCTTGCCTATTTGCATCTCTATTGATTGTGAGTCGTCCGATTTGCATTGGACGGTTTGATCCTGGTGAGACAATCGGATGGTCCGAACGTCCCACCCTCCCTGAGCCTTAGATCATTCTGGGTGGTCCGATCGAAATCCATGTCCCGACCTCCCCTTGTAAATCTGGACCGTTAAGACCTCCCTTGAGATCTTAACCGTCTGCACCTCCTCCTGTAGATCTGGACCGTTAAGACCTCCCCTTGGAGATCTTAAGCGTCTGCACCTCTCCTTGTAGATCTCGGACCGTTAAGACCTCCCCTTGGAGATCTTAACCATCCGCATCTTTCCTTGTAATCTGGACCGTTAAGACCTCCCTTTGGAAATCTTAACCGCCTGCACCTCCTCCTGTACATCCGCCGTCAAGACCTCCCTTTGGAGATCTTGGCCGTCTGCAGTTCCTTTGGCAGATCCGGCCGTTAGGACCTCCCCTTGGAAATCCTAACCGTTCAGACCTCCCCTGGATTTGATCGTACGGCTCTAGACCTCCCCTGCGGGTGAGGACCTCCTCCTACCTCTTACGGACCTCCTCTGATGCACTTAATCTTGGCCGTTTGGACCTCCCCTTTGGAGATCCAACCGTCGGGACCTCCCCGGTGGGTGAGGATCTCCCCTGGTTCACGGCAAGACCTCCTCAATGTCTTTGTAGGACCTCCTCTACGGGTCTTGGTTGCCCCGTTGGGCAGTCACACCCAGTTTTCTTACCTTTGACTGTGTCCTTTGGGCAAGGAAGTCTCCACAGCATTTAATGCATGTTGTATCACATTAAATGCTCTCACATTTGCAGTACTCATGTCATACCATTATCACATTCCTTGCCTACTCCCATTGTTGTGAGAACCCGCAAAATTTACCTAAACTAACTAACAGTAATCGGTAATTAGCAGGTAATTAAAATTCTTTAAATCCAGAGCAAATATTAATTTCAGAGTTAATATCAAGCGCATAATCGTTACATCTGGCAGCAAGAGGGTTATAAAAGCAATTTCTCCAATATCTTATCAATCAAAATCCAATTACAAAAATAAATCCATTGCAGGCATAAGTGGATCATTAATACAAACTCAGAAATATTTACACCATTCAATGCAATCAAAGAAAACATTGCATCAATCCAAGTACAAAACACAGGTAATATATTACAAACCCATTACTTGTTCCAAAATTAATTATACAACCAATTGCAATGCTTATAACAACAATTAATTAAATCATAATTCGCTCCTTGCATTCTTGTAGCATCAGCTATCCTTGCCACCCTGTACCTTGAGCACCAGTCCATAGAGCCATCTCTCGATCCATTCCCGTCGCTCGTTAGAAAAATTAGAAAACAGTTAGTAAGTCAAAGCCAAGAGGATAATAGAAAATAGAAGGTATAAGGTTGGAAGTGGCCGTCAGAATTCTCCGAAGCACACTAGGGTTCCCTAATCAACTCAAGCTAGCCAGCCCCTTGATCGTCAAGGTACCCAAACTAGCTAGAGTTAACTGAAACCTCTTTGCTTTCGTAGATTTCATCATACGGCGTTTAAGTTAATCCGACACCACAGATATTGAATTGCTTGACCACGTAAAAATCGCGACGATAGTGATTTCCTAAACACAGACCAAAAAGCCCCCAACGAAATCTTGCCATATATGAGAATAAGAGCAAGGGCAAAATGGTCTTTGTGTTTGGGCAAGAGAGTGCATAGCCAAAACCACATTCATATAAGGATTACCATTCACAAAGCCACACATTGCTTCTCCCCCATTTTCATTCATCAGCCGAGAGCCACACGAGCCCAAAGCAAGCCAACACTCCCAAACTCATCCCAAGCCAAGCAAAGCTAGCACTACACTTTTCATCCCCCCCAACCAGCAGCCACATCCCCCATTCAACCGAAGGCAACCACAAGGGAGGCAAGAAGCCCAGGAGGAAGGAGCCAGGGAGCCAGGGAGAAGGGCGACACCGGCGGCGGCCTGCACTGCAAGTGACCACTGACGGCCATCACTAGAGCACCAGCAAGAAGAGAAGCAAGCTCAGATTCTGCATCATCACAGCTAGCAAGCCAAACGCGGCAAGAAGAAGAAGGGAGCACCAGCACAAAGCCAGCACTGCCACCCTCTTTCCCCCCATCCTAGAACCAACAAGAGATAATCTCAGTTGCACTGCAGCATGCACATCTTTCACCCATAAAGCATCTCATCATATCATTCAGATAGCTCTCAGTTTGCTTTTCATCACAGAGCAAGGGGAGGATCTGGGTTAGAGAGCGAGGGGTTACTGCATGCCATGAGGCTTTAGTAGCTCCACCATCACCAAGAACCGAGGCCTCCGGTAGCCATCCCATCACCATGCTATGCATGTTAATGAAATATCACACATCGGTAAGCAATCGGCATTAAGCAATAAATTGAATCAATCTCGGTAAGCATAAGTAAAAAGCAACCAAAGCATGTAAAATCGGGTTATCAGTGGAGTTAGGGGAGGTGGCGAGGCTCGGCCGAGCCACAAGGAGAGCATGGTCTGGGCCGGATGGCCGAGTGGCCAGAGGTGAGGAGAGGCGGCGGAGGCGGGCTGCCTGGCCAAGGCCGAGGGAAGCCGGAAGGGCGAGGCGACTAATCGAGGCTCAGTGAGGCGAGTGGGCGGCGGCCAGAGGCCGAGCCGAGCCATGAGGTGCGCGGGCCGAGGCGGGCGTGCCCTGTGGCCATGAGGAGATCGGGGAGGCGAGAAGCGCTGCTGTCGGTCGGGCGACTCGGGCGGGTTCGAACGAGGGAGCGGCGCCAAGTTGAGGAACTGGCCGAGAGGGACTTGAGGCGGCGGGCGGCGAGGGCCAAGGCCAAGCCGAGCGACCGTGGAGGCGCTGTGGAGGCCAAGGTCGTGGCGGCTATGGACGGTGTGGGCAAAAGCGGTGGCGCCATGGCAACCCAGGCGGTCTTGGTCCGTGGCGGCTGACAAAGTGGCGCCAACAATGGAGGGGGCAGCGGGCCGAGCCTTGGACGGCCCCCTGGCGGTTTGGTTGGAGGAGGAGAGAGAGATTTGAGAGATGGGAGAGAGTGAGTGAGATTGGGGGGAAATGTAGAAGATAGGCAGTGAGTGGGTTGGGTTTGTGCTGTGTGCGTGTGTGTGTTTCGGCCGGGGTGAGTGAGATGGAGAGAGAAAGAGAGATTAGGGGGAGAGTGGGAATTAGAAATTAGATTAGGAAGGAATTAGGATCTGTGTAGCCTGTATTTAATTGTTGTAGTATTGTGTTTAATCAGTAGCTTTTATAAGCTAATTAATTGTTAGCTGTGTAATCTTTGCGGTTAAATACCTTAACTTGGATCTCGTCTAATAACTAAATTGAAATTAACCTGTGAATTAAAATTGCTAGATAATCCGAATTGTCGTTAATTCTGTTATTATTAAAATAACCAGTTTGTGTAGCAGCTTTGTGCTTTGCGATTATTTATTCGGGTAATTTAAGCTATTTATTCTGTTAGTTTATTCGGTAGTTAAGCGGGGGCCACGGGTTGTCGACCTTAGTGCGCGTTTTCGGTAGAGCGATTATCTTGGGGAGTGCTAACTTAGTGTAGATCGCGAAAAATATTTATTTAATTAAAAGTGTGCTAACAAATTAGAAACTACTAACTTATGTACGCGTATTATCACTCAAAATCAATTATGTATTTATTTATATTATTATTCGTGCTACCGTGTTGCTACAGAAGACAAAACGACACCGACGGGAGCAGTTGATCAGAAATTCGTCGACGTCAATCTTTCCTACAACTCCAAAGGCAAGCGATCCTCTTGAACATGAATATAGCTACTTTAAATGTAAACCGTATCTTGCACTATTATGTTTATTGCATCAAAACTGTTTCTCAAAACTTAAATGGAAAGAATAAGATAAAGATGACTAAGATAAATTTGAATGAATGAGAACGATGAATGAGAATGATGAATGAGATAAGAATGAGGAAAGAAAGTAATATGAGATTATTATGGCTGGTAAAGGGGGCCCTTGGCTGGTAAGATATGAGGCAAAGCAGTGGGACCCTTTACATATGGTTATTATATAAGGATCAACCAACTCTTGCTCGATGCAAGCTAGTAAATTCAGTACCAACCATTTTCTGTTTGGTGAGCGAAAATGCTACCTGTTATGTGACTATGCTCTCCACAATGGAGTGCGTAATAGGTGTGAGTGTGTGTGATGGAGGAACCCGAGAACCGTGAGGAGAGCAGTGGGGGATCCAAGGCGCTATAAGCGCTAAGGTGGAGTGTTGGGTGCAGGATAGAAGCTGCCCCAACCAACATTTTTGGAACTAGGTGGAGGACTGGTGCGCTCGGGACAAGCGGAAAGTAATGGATGGAGAAATTAATTCACGAATGGGAAAAGCGTTACAGATTCGAACTCGAACCCGCATCAAAGGAAATGCAGGGACCCGACTCATTTAGAGCTCGAGAATGACTATGGGTAAAGTGGTACAAGCACTCTTGCGATGCTATATCAAATCATGAATTCATGCCGGTCTCCGGATTAGAGTCTCTGAGGAACCGTCGGGGTCTTTCTTCTCTCCGAGTGACTATTAGTGTTTTCAGAATTAAAATCTGCCACCTAAAATGTTTTAATGATTGTTTTCTAAATTGAGATGACTTAGAAAATGTGATAACAACTAGAAATAGTCATCCAGTGCATTCTTTGCTATTAATGCTTGCTGAGTACATTCGTGTACTCAACCTTGTTAGTATTCTCCTTTGTAGATCCTAGTCCAGCCGGGAATTATCCCGAGTGGGATGAAGGACTTGCAGGTACTGAAGCAACCACAGGAGGAGAAGGCGCGGACTACGAGGACCGGAGTGAGACGGACGCCATATTTGACTCGTGGGACGAATAGAAGGCCAAGGCTTCAGGGTTGGCGAGAAAAGCGGAGTCATTCCTTTTGTAGCCGTATAAAATATGTACTAAGAATCTGTTGGGTCACGGGTAGGCTACGATAGCTACAAACAAAAATTTCTACCACGCAAACCAGGAAGCCATGCAAGTAGATGATCATAGATCGTTACCACCAGACGCGCAGAACAGCGGAAGAAGGGTTGGAGCAGCCTGGTCCAATCGAAGAGCACGTCGATGTAGTGGTCGTGGTCGATCGTCCAATGTCCAGCAAGTCTGCGGTTCCTTGTGAAGATCGCGGATCGTCCTCAAGCGCAACAATCGTAGTAGCGCCTCTACGGTATCCACACGTCCAGGGAAGGAACAACCGAACACCGATGTGCCAGCACCAAGTCGCACGGTGGAGCTCTCAAGAAGATGGCGGCTAGGGTTTCGGTGGTGTTTCACGCACCCTTTCCAACAGCCTCATGCACCTCCTTATATAGTGCTCGTGACGGATCCTATCCGAACACGTTTACGAATCGTATTCATCTTGGTTTGTTCCAACCCGTTAAGTGTGTGACCCAGAGGTTCATGTGTAGTTCGGTTGTGACTCGGAAACCGCTTCCGATCACGAGTAAAAGCTGCTCCTAGCGTAACATATCGATTCCGAATACACACGAATTGTATCGGGACGAACCTTAATGCAATATGATCTACGACTAGGTCCTCATCACTTACGACTAGGTCCTATCTTTATACGACCATTCGTATTTGGTCACGACCGGCTCGTAATTGCTTACGACGTGTTACGACCACTCTGTGACTACGTTCGACCGATCACGATCAGCTTGTATCAGATATCGACAAATCAGAATCGTCGAACTAAGCATAACCTACTCGTGTATACTCCTTTGCCTCACGATGTCCGGTCGAACTCGGGTGAGATGTTGTGTCATCCATGGATCTGCTCAATACTTTCTCGATCGAGTGTCGATAACTTTACGTGGTGAACACTTCGACTACTAGTGGCATGGCCATGCACTTTCTTTATCCGATCACAACGAGGGGCCCAGAGACATCTCTCCTATTATGTTAGGAGGGGCAAATCCCATATCCCACCGGTCACATTCCTCTCCATGTTTGAGTATACCCAAAGCTACCTTTATAACTACCCGATTCACGGTGTAGCGTTTGGCAACCCCTAAGAGTGCTCTTACACATGTAGGAAACCATCTTGATCTCAGGTCTAAGGATTATACATCATCATTGCTTGAGACCAACTAACGACACATAGATTCATAACAATCTCAATAGTGTCTCAATGTGGGTCTTATCCAACATCATGTTCTCTAACATGTGTCCATATTATTGGTTTGATATCTCCATATCTATGACTTGTGAAACATAGTTATCAACCAATACATATGCTAGTCTATTCATATGTGTCCACATATGTTTACGACCAGGGATCGTGTAAGAATAATTATCGCAGGAATATAGAGTTTCACAACCAAGTCACATACTTGATAATAAATATTAACAATATTATTCTAGGAACAAGATAACACATTATCCAATGTCATGAACATAATGAAATATAATCATCTCTATGATTGCCTCTAGGGCATATTTCCAACAGAATCATAGCCCTGCGTGGTTATTACTGGAATAAAATGTACAGTTTCTATCTTATTGTTCTGCTACGTGACTTTGGTAAAGGCTTACTATTCGTTGGAGCAGTGTTCTACTGAGCAAACGAATAGTAATCCGTATGCCTAAGTGTGATTATCCTTGGGGTAATGACACGGGGCGGGTAATGACACGGGGCGTCACAATTGTCCTCTTCACCAACTCCTGAGGACCCATATCCTGGGTCAGGTGCATTGGCTCCAGCTATATATAGTTGGGGTAGTCCTCCTTTCTCACTTTCTTCTCCAATTCTCCTCTCTGTCTCAACCGAGCCTACCTTAGACCTCCCTCCAAGTTCTTGGACCTCCTCTCTCGAGTCCCCGACCTCTCCAGCGAGCTCCTTGGATCTCCTCTTGACCTCCACACCTCTCTGTTGGTTTTGTATTTAAGTTTATTTGGAGTTCTTTGGATCTTGTTTGAGATTTATTTGAATATTTGGTTTTTACCATGTAGATTACGAAGGCCGTGTGGAACCAGAGTTCTGTGAGGGGGAGGAAGAAGCTCAAGACTTTGAGCAAGGCAAGTTACACTCTTGATCATGTTGCACCCAATACTTCAAATTACTTATGTCGTTTGCAAAGATGTATGCATGCTTAATCCACTAAGATATTTCAATGCCTACCTTTAAAATCGTAGCTATGCCTACTGCTTGGTATGACCACTATCCATGTTGAATCAACCCCATTGTCACCCTAGATAAATCTGGTTCTTGCAATAGTGAGGACCCGAAACTTTTAAAGAAAATGAAATGCTTAGTCTTGCTTAGACCAAAATCTTGATTTGGGAGTTTTGACCAAAATATCACTTAATCAAATAATTTGGGCCGTGGCATTGGTGTGCCATGGAGATTTCGGTCGTGACATTGGTGTGTCATGGAGGCTTTACAAATGGCCATGGCATTGGTGTGCCATGGAGGTTTGAAAAGCAAAGTAAATGAAAAATGGATTTGACTTGGGCGAAGCTGGTTGTTTGGTTGGTGCATATCTATACACGGGGGTCATGTGATCCGATGCCCCAGGGTTGAGGTTTGTCGCCCAAGTCGGTTAAGAACCGGTTTTTGAGACACCACTTGCTAAGCCTATAATGGGTTATGCCAAAATTGTGCAACCACATGTCTCTAGTGTGGAGCATGGGATCTGGCTAATTAATTTGCAAAGCTCTATCGTGGTTTACCCTGTTGATGCGGTGAGTTGTCTATTCTGATTGTTGTAGTCCCACTTTGGCATAAGAGGGGCACCCTATTAACTTGTGGGTTTCTATCCAAAGGGGATCAACGAAACCTTAATGTGGGTGGACTGCGGTGGAGCAATGCATTGTAAAGGCCTTGTCATGTGCTCTAGACCTCTCACCAAAGGAAGTGTGAGGTGGTATCGACGGATGCCAAGCAAACTAGAGAATTCATGTCATGTGGGTAAAGTGTACAACCTCTGCAGAGTGTAAATCTATTGAATAGCCGTGTCACGGTCATGGACATCTTGGCAATGTCACTCAAAGTTAGCTCTTGGTTTTGGTTTTCAAAAGACTTATGAAACCTGGTTTTGGTGGTTTAACCAAATTGGGTTTGGGGCGGGAAGCCATGTGCGGAGGGTATCCTTCACCATCTTCATGATGAATGCTATCCAACTGAAAACGGATTTCACAAAAATGAATTTTAACTATTGTATCTGCCTTGATACTTAATACGTATTTGAAATAAAATTGGCTTTATGCAAATCAACCCTAATATGCTTTCCTTGATATATCCCTATGCATGTCATTACATTAATTGTGGGTGTAACTTGCGAGCACGGTTGTTGTGCTCACTCTTGCTTGATTTATGGATTGAGCAGGTGAAGATTCCTATGATGATGAAGATGACCAACTCAATTAGGCCGCGCCCTCCAGCCAATCACCTGTGGTGTAATGGGTGGACAATGTCTTTGTTTTCATTGCGTTTGTGTGCTCTCGGTTCTTTGGAGCTTGTAAGCAACCCTTGTAATCAAACCTCCTTTTGTGTTAATAAGGTTCTGTGGATGATTTGCTGTCACTTGCTTGCTGTGAGAACTGGTCGATGATCCTTGGGGACCAGTTTAGATCGCAGTGGACTTTCGGCTCATCCTCAAGCCTCACGACCTCCTCGGGTTGGCTCCTTTCGGACCTCCCGAGTAGCGCGTGGAGTTCGAGGAGGTCTGAGGTCCAACGACCTCCTCAGGGTCGGGACCCCAGACCTCCGAGTGGTTCTATCGGACCTCTCGGGAGGTCTGGAGGTCCTACCGGGATGTCCTCTCGGGACGTCCTGGGAAGTCCTTTACGGACCTCCCAGGAGGTCCTGAGGGAGCTCTCGGGACGTCTTGGGGGTCCATTTTTGGACCTCCCAAGAGGTCCTGAGGGACCTCCCGGGTGTGCCCAGGGCCGGGTCGTGACAAGCGTCCTCCCCGTGTCTGCATTTCGGCCATACCGGTTGAGCACGTTTGTTTGGCATCAACCGGTAGTTAGGGCCGAAGTCCTCCCTCCTTTCCAAGAAGATCGGCGCCGATGACCCGGTTGATCGGGTCCTGGCGTCTGCCATCGTATGTTACTGTACGACGGAGAAGGTTCTTCTTCCTACGGTTTCAAGGGTCGAGTGGCCCTACTTTCGGAGCGTGGGGCGTGCATTTTATAGCCCGCGGGGGAGGCTAACAAAGCGAGTAATGTATTAGCTTGCAGATGACAAGACCAGACGGGCGAAATTTGCTGGCGCTTTCTTGTGATGACAAGACCGCACAAAGCGGCTTTGCGTAGTGACAAGACCACATGGGGCGACTTTAGCGATGATAAGACTAAAAGAGATGACCTTGTGTAGTGAGAAGACCAGACGAGGCGACTTTGCGCGATGACAAGACCACGGGCCAGCTTTGCGCGATGATAAGGCCAAATGAGACAAACTTTGTGCGGTGACAAGACCAGACGAGGCGACTTTTTGCGCGGTGACAAGACCACTGCGGGCGACTTTGCGCGATGATAAGACCAAAGGAGGCAGCTTTGCGTAGTTTAGGGTTTAGGTTCAGGGTTACGCTTTTCAGATCGACTTGCCAACCCTGACCGCCTCGCCAGCTTTTTAGACCGAAAAGACAAGACTTTGCAAAGAAAGACGTGATAACACTCTGCCTCGCCAGCTTTTCAGATGGTCATAACAACACTTTACCTCCTCAGCTTTTCAGAACTAAAAGACATGACTCTGCATGAAATTAACCACACCATGCCAACCATGGGACTTATAAAAGGGGGTTGAACCAAACCACTACACAATAGATACCCAACTATGGACTCTTCGGCAAACTTCTACGCGAGGATGTTGCAGAAGCAAAAGTGGCTTAAGCAGAAGAGGAAACAGCTACAATACCCAGATTTTTCAATGAAAGATGCTCCAGTACCACCACGTTTTTCGATCCCACAGTGTGTGTGTGTGGCGAACCTGTAGAGATCATTCAGTCCACACACCCAAACACCGCAGCCCGGGCGTACTACACGTGCGGGCACTACTTCGTAAGCGTTTTTTTCGCGCGCATCGATTTTCCTCTCCCAACGTTGAATTCCTTAAATTTTTAACTTCATCCCCACGTAATGGTAGCCCGAGATGCGCTGCCACTTCTTCTAGTGGATCGATGACCCGGAGATGTACTACATGGCATTCATCCAACAGAAGTACATGCTGAACTACTCGATGCGGGGCGAGAACTTCGTGCGGTGGAAACCTTACGTACCAGACCCTGTTGAGGAGACATCGAAGGAGCCCAGTACTCGCCCGGGTGTAATCCATATCGACGACGTGAGTTATGAAGAATGTACATCCTTATTACGTTTTTCACTGTACAATGTACTTACATCATAGAATCTCAGGACATGGACGACTTCGACATACCATTTCGACGAGAGCGATCCGCGACAAGGGCAAGGAAAGGCTCATGCTTGGTGAGCCCGGCCGCCACAACAGATCCGGCCGCCTGCGTGTATCAGTATCACGACGTGAGTTATGAAGAATTTACATCCTTTTTACGATTTTCACTATACGGTGCACTTACATCATGGAATCGCATGACGTGGACGACTTCGACATACCAGCCCGACGTGGACAGTCCCACGACAAGGGCAAGGAAAACTCATGCTTGGTGAGCCCTACGCCACACAACAGATCCGGTTGCCGGCGAATCCGTATCGACGACGTGAGTGATGAAGAATTTACATCCTTCTTATGATTTTCACTATACGGTGCACTTACATCATGGAATCGCAGGACATGGATGACTTCGACATACCAGCCCGACGTGGACAGTCCCACGATAAGGGGAAGGGGAAGGTCGGCGAGGAGTTCAACGCCGAGCTAGCAAGGAAGGAAAAATGGCCTCGGTCCACGCAGTAGGTCAGGTCATTACGTAGTAGTCCCCCGTCCTACCCCCCATGTTTTTACTATCCCCTAAAGGCATGTATACTTATATGGTCCGGATGATTGTGTCGCAGTGTACCGTAGTAGTAGCGAGGATGACTAAAGCAATTAGCCGAACCATCATACCATGTGACTACGTGTAACATGCTTTTGTCCACGGACTTTAATGTACTTCTCATTCCGTGTCTCCGCTAAGCCATCAAAGCAAACCTATATTGCAAGTATGCCTCTTCTAGTGGAATCCCAGAAAGAACCATTCGCACCGCCATCGAATCCTCCATGTTTTATGGCATCTTCATAACCACAACGAGCATTCTCAGCCTCTTCAATCATATTCTGTATAAGCTTTATAAAGTACTTCATCGACTACCTGCCTATATACGTGTATACGTTTAGACGACTTCATCGAGGAGAGACTCCCTGACGCATCGTAATATCACTTACCTTTCTACTTACCACTCATTACTATCTCAATCATCCTCACAAAATTCTACAGAAATTTAGCGCACTACAACAATATACGACGATCACAAAATGTTATTGCGAGTCTGACAAATTTCGTACCCTTCATATTCTACGAAAATAACAAACAGACCAACCAACGTTATCACCACACTTTTAAGTTTTTTTTAAAAATAACATCATACAATATGATTTGCTAAATATAATACCTAAAAAAATGTAATATCTATTTTAACACAATTGTTACAATTGGATTTGCATAATTCCAGGTTTATTAGCTAAAATCATCCAGTGGTTGGGCGACTTGAACTAAGTCGCTCAACCACTGCGCGACTTACTAAACTCGCTCTACAAATAGGCGATTCCAACACATGTCGTGCATCCATTTGGCGGCTAGGTCCAGTCACGCACTAGTCACCGTTCCATTGAGCAACTTGAAGATTTGTCGTACGGCGGTTGGGCGACTTGCACAAGTCGCCCAACCGTACGGCGACACGAGATTATTTCTGTAAAAAAAAGTTAAGCGGTATTATTTCTATATTTTCGAATAAAAAATAGATTATTTTAAAAAAAATTCCCTTCCCGCGCCCATGGCAATGGCTTCTGCTCCTCACACTCCAATGACCGCAACGACCACCCCCACCTCCGCATCCACCGCCATTTCCATCACCTTCCCATCCCCACGAAGGCAGCGGGCTGCCTCTGGTTGCTCTCCTCCCAAGACATCGTTGTCGTCCTCCTCCTCCCTTGGCGCCCGTCGCCGCCTCCTCCACGACGAGGCGCAGCTGCCCCTGCCAAGACCGGAGAGCGGGGCGAGTGCCGACACGCCCCTATGGGTCCACCGCACCACGGACCAGATGGCCCGATCGTCGAGGAGGCGGCCAAAGCGGGCAGTATCTGGCGCCACGTGGTCCCGCCGTTCGCGCATGGCGTCGCGCCCCTTCGCAGACATGCGCGAGGCCATGGCTTCATTCGTGTCCAAGCTCGCCTTCCGCGAGATGTGCGTCGTGCTCCGCGAGCAGCGCGGCTGGTGCCAGGCCCGCGACTTCTTCGCCGGGATGAAGCTTCAGGTCACGCACACCTCCATCACTTCAAGATTTCTCAAAAGATTGCAACTTTTGAGCTGAATTCTTGACATTTTTGTGTGAATTCATACTGATTTTCTTGATCCATGCAGCTGTGCTATGAAGTATGAACCGAGTGTCATCGCCTACACCATTCTTCTCAGATTATACGGTCAGGTTGGGAAGATCAAACTCGCAGAGGAGACGTTTCTTGAGATGCTTGAGGCTGGTTGTGAGCCTGACGCAGTGGCATGTGGAACCCTCCTTTGCGCATACGCAAGGTGGGGGCGGCACAAGGATATGATGATGTTCTATTCCGCGGTGCGCAGGTGTTATATAGTACCCTCCATTTCGATCTTCAATTTCTTGATCTCATCTCTGCAGAAGCAGAAGTTGCATTGCGAAGTCATCCATCTGTGGAATCAGATGCTGGAAGCCAATGTATTGTCAAATCAGTTCACACACACAGTTGTAATTAGCTCATATGTCGAAGAGTCTCTCTTGGAGGCCATGGGTACATTTGGCGAGATGAAGAGGTATAGATTTATTCCGGTGGAGGCAACCTATAGCCTTTTGATCAGCTTGAGTGCCAAGCATGGCAAAGGGGGGAAGACATTGAGGATTCATGATGACATGAGGGCTCAGGGTATTGTCCCCAATAACTACACCTGTGCATCTCTCCTGGCACTCTATTATAAGAGCGAAGATTACTCGAAAGCGCTTTCGCTCTTCTCTGAGATGGAACAAAATAAGATTGTTCCTGATGAGGTTATCTATGGAATTCTTGTTAGGATATATGATAAGCTTGGGCTTTATGAGGATGCGCAACACACATTTGAGGAAATTGAGAAGGTGGATCTTCTAAGCGACGAGCAAACTTATGTGGCAATGGCTCAAGTTCACATGAATGTAGAAAATTATGATAGAGCGTTGGAAGTTTTGGATTCTATGAGGTTGAGAAATGTGAAGCCATCACAATTTTCTTTCAGTGCTCTTCTCCGATGCCATGTTGCAAAGGAAGACATAGCTTCTGCAGAAGATACTTTCAGAGCCCTCTCCAAATATGGCCTACGTGATGGCTCCAAATATGGCCTACCTGATGTGTTTTGCTGTAATGACCTGCTTAGGTTATATATGAGGCATGGCCATCTAGAGAAGGCCAGGGAGCTGATTTTGAAGAAGAGGAAAGAAGATTCCCAGCTTGATGAGGGCCTCTGTATTACTGTAATGGAAGTTTGTTGCAAAAGCGGGATGGTTGAGGGTGCGGATAGGTTATTCCAAGATTTGCATATTAATGGAATGGCCATGAAAAATCCAACAATGGTTTCTCTTATAGAGATGTATGCTAGAAATAGCACTAGTGCGCTCCAGAAAGAAGTGAGCTCGTCGAAGGCACTCGATCGGACTGACAGTCTAGCAGTTACCTATTATGAATATTGTGTGTATGTTTTTAGAGGCCCAATGGGCAATATATATAGGGTGTACAAGGGGTGCATGTCATATACAAATAAGGCAATACAAAAGACAGATAAGGAATACAAATATATTCCTATCTCTAATATATCTCTAACACCCCCCTTCAAATGCAAGGCGTATACAATAGCATTGCATTTGGAATAGGTTGACACTAAAATATGAAAAATCCAAAGTTCGAGTTTTGATAATGTCGTCGTAGCATGCAGCTCTTGGAAAATATGTCGATAAAAGATCTCCTCCCATCCGAGGTTGTATGACAGCCCATAAAACACAAGGTGCGGGAGTAAAGTCATCCGCGACAATATGACGAAAAAGATGATGAAACCGACAAAAATAGAGAAAGCTGTCAAATCAAACCGAATAGGAATAGATAGAAGCATAGCGGCGTAGATCAAAGCCCAAGACGGCGGCGACGCAGTGCACAAGAAGCACAATAGAGACGCAGTGCACAAGAAGTGCAATAGAGACGCAGTGCACAGCAAGCGCGGCGGCCTTAAAAGCTTGGGGCGACGGATCTGCAGCGGCTCGAAGAAAAGAGCAACGTCTGCTGCCATGCAAAAAATATTCCTATGCTTCTATGACTGACAATAAATTTTTGGACTCGTGTGGCATAGACGAACTCTAATTATAGAGTTTTGCAGACTTTGATGGACGCAGCGGAAGAAAAACGACACAAAGAATAGCTAGCAGCAATAATAGCTAGCAGACACTCTAGTAGCAATAGTAGCCCGTAGTCGGCCTGACCTCCCTCCTCCGATAAGTCACACCATGCTGATAAGCCATAGGACCATCCCAATCCCAATAGCCATCCTCTGAGATTTCAGCCAAATCCTCGGCCACGTTCAATCCCGGAACCGATTCGCCTCCACAGTCGTCTCGTTTTGCATTACTTCAAAGATCCAAACTTTCTACGTCATAAGCTGTGAAAAAGTTGCGATCTTGGGAGCCAAGAGAATAAACCGCATGTAGGAGATGAAGAACCTGGTGGCTCCGCCGGGCGCCAAGATCCAGGGCAGTGACGAGGAGTTGTGGAGCACCGACCTGTCCAAGCTGGAGATCGGGAGCAAGTTCGCGTCGGGCAGACACAACCGCGTCTACTCCGGCATGTACACCCGTCGTGAGGTGGCCATCAAGATGGTCAGCCAGCCCGAGGAGGACGCCGCCCTCGTCGCCAAGCTTGAGCACCAGTTCGCTTCCGAGGATGCGGATCCTCCAGCCGCCGAGTGCCGAAGAAGACGGCAGCAGCCCGACGAGAGAGCACGGGCGGCGACGCGAGGCTGCCCCCAGGCGAGAAGATTGGTCCTCCTGGGGGCAGCGCGCAGCGGAGGACGAGCGTCTAGCTGGCGGCGGCTATAACCCTAACCCTAACCTTTGCTCTGATACCATGTTATGAATATTGTGTGTATGTATTCAAAGACCCAATGGACAATATATATAGGGTGTACAAGGGGTGCATGCCATATACAGATAAGGCAATACAAAAGACAGATATGGAATACAAAGATATTCCTATCTCTAATATATCTCTAACATTACCATGATGTTGAAATCCTTGTTGGACACGCCTGGGGGCTTGTCCAGTGCATGCTAATTGATCAGAAAATTTGCTAGGGAAGGTGAGCAAGCTAGGTGCCACACAGAACATGGTGTTCATGCCTAAACATACTATGTCTTACTGCTGTCTATACATGTATTCTGCTGCAGAGAATATTGAGGAGGCAAAATTCCTGTATGAACTGCTTAATGAATTGGGAGCGAAGCCTGACGATTCTGCAATAGCTACTTTGATTGTCCAATATGGTCAGGCGCAGCAGTTAGAGAAAGCACAAGAACTATTTTTGAGTCAGCATCGACATCGTTTCCAGTAGGAGGACCTGTCTACAATGCCATGGTTGATGCATTATGTAAATGCAGCAAAACTGAGGAGTCATATAATCTTTTCATGGAAATGACTGACCAAGGCTATAATAGAGATGTTGTGACAATTAGCATACTTGTCACTCACCTGACTAAGCATGGTAAGGGTCTTCTGCTGGTTCCTATCTTCGACTGGTATATAACTTGTTTACGTTAAATGATATGGTGGCTATTTAACTTCTGTGCTGAAGAGATAAATAAGTATATCACCAATCGTTGTAAAATAAGTTTGGTGAGGCATTTTATCATTGTGTATACTCACATAGTCATATTACTCCCAGGGAAATTCCGAGAGGCAGAAAACATCATACATGGCTGTTTCCATGATGAAGTTGAGCTTGATACTGTCGTGTACAATACTTTTATCAAGTCAATGCTTGAGTCAGGTCCGGACAAGATATCTTTTCTCATTACATGGACAAGCAAACCTTTCGGTCTCAAAGTTGCCATAGCTAAGCGTTACAACTTTAGTATCCAAGCGAGCAAAAGCGTACTTTCGGTTTGTCGGCATATATGATTGTATGATATCCTCTGGCATTCCTCAGTCCATGCAGACACTCAATATAATGATAAGGTAGACAATCTTCAGAAAACATCCCATGAACGTTGGAGCCAAAAGTCTGGAATTGTCTTCTTTTTAAATGTTTTGTTGAGAACATTATGTCATTAGCTTCAGTTTTCTCGTTCAGTGTTCATGGCCAAGGAGTAAATCTGGAGAAGGCTATTGAAATGTTTACTGCTACACAAGTGTTGGAATTAATATGGGCTAGGCCCAAATATTATATTCTAATTAATTCCTAGTAAATCTCAAAGGCCCATGTGTGGACAATTTATTGGTAAAGGCTATGTGTGCGGAGGCTTGTTCCGCCTATCTCTTTCAGATTTATGTAATAATATTGTGAACCATGTTTGCAGTAGTAATGAGACTACTATTTGGCATTCACGACTTTGTCACATTAATTTTGGTTGCATGACGCGGTTAGCCAGTTTAGAGTTAATCCCGAAATTCACCCTTGCCAAAGGTTCTAAATGTCAAGTTTGTGTGCAATCAAAGCAACCTCGTAAGCCTCATAAGACCGCAGAGGTAAGAAACTTGTCACCATTAGAACTCATACATTCAGATCTGTGTGAGATGAATGGTGTGTTGACAAAAGGTGGTAATGAGATATTTTATGACTTTGATTGATGACTCTACTAGGTTACATTATGTGTATCTTTTGAAAACTAAAGATGAAGCTCTTCACTACTTTAAAATCTATAAGGCGTAAGTGAGAACCAACTTGAAAGGAAAATCAAAAGGTTAGGTCTGATTGTGGTGGAGAGTACTTTTCAAATGAGTTCAATTTATTCTGTGAGGAACATGGTATAATCCATGAGAGGACGCCTCCCTATTCACCCCAGTCAAACGGGGTTGCTGAAAGAAAGAACCACACTCTAACTGATTTGGTTAACGCCATGTTAGACAGAGCGAGTCTTTCCAAAGCATGGTGGGGGGAGGCTATATTGACTTCATGTCATGTCCTAAATAGGATTCACACAAAGAATAAAGAGATAACCCCATATGAATAATGGGAGAAGAAAAGACTATCACTTTCATACTTGCGCACTTGGGGTTGTTTGGCGAAAGTCAATATGCCAATTCCTAAAAAGCGTAAGCTTGGATCAAAAACCGTTGATTGCGTCTTTCTAGGCTATGCTCACCATAGCGTTGGATATAGATTTCTAGTGGTGAAATCTAGAGTACCTGACGTGCATGTTGGTACAATTATGGAGTCCAGAGATGTTACATTCTTTGAGGATGTTTTTCCGATGAAAGATATGCCTAGTTCATCGAGTCAGGAATCTGATACAATTCCTGAACCTACCATTCCAATGGAATATTTTGAACAAACCCTTGAGCAAATTCCTGAGGAAGAAGACAATGAAACTCTAAGGAAGAGTAAAAGACAAAGGACTGCAAAGTCTTTTGGTCCTGATTTCATTGTGTACCTTGTGGATGATACTCCAAGTACCATTTACAGGCGTATGCTTCTCCGATCTGAGAATCTTTGGAAGGAAGCAGTCCGTAATGAAATGGATTCCAATATCTCTAATGGAACTTGGGAGATCACTGAGCGTCCTTATGGTTGTAAACCTGTAGGATGTAAGTGGGTGTTCAAAAAGAAGCTTAGGCCTGATGGTACTATCGAGAAGTACAAGGCACGGCTTATGGCCAAGGGTTATACCCAAAAGGAAGGCGAAGATTTCTTTGATACTTATTCACATGTGGCTATACTGACCACTATTCGAGTACTACTATCTCTGGCTGCCTCACACGGTCTTCTCGTTCATCAGATGGACGTTAAGATGGCTTTCCTAAATGGAGAGTTGGACGAGGAAATTTACATGGATCAACCAGATGGATTTGTAGTAGATGGTCAAGAAGGAAAGGTGTGTAAGTTGTTGAAATCTTTGTATGGTCTTAAACAAGCACCTAAGCAGTGGCATGAAAAGTTCGACAGAACTCTAACATCTGTAGGTTTTATTGTGAATGAAGCTGACAGATGTGTGTATTATCGCCATGGTGGGGGCGAGGGAGTCATTCTATGTCTGTATGTTGATGACATACTGATCTTTGGGACCAACCTTAATGTGATTAAGGAGGTTAAAGATTTCTTGTCTCAGAATTTTGAGATGAAAGATCTGGGAGTAGCTGATGTTATCTTGAACATCAAGCTGTTGAGAGGTGATGATGGTGGGATTACATTGTTGCAATCCCATTATGTGAAAAAGGTTCTGAGTCATTTTGGTTATAGCGACTAGAAACCCTCTCCAACACCTTATGATCCTAGCGTGTTGCTTAGGAAGAATCGGAGAATAGCCAGAGACCAATTGAGATATTCTCAGATAATTGGTTCACTCATGTATTTAGCTAGCGGTACCAGGCCTGACATCTTGTTTGTTGTGAGCAAACTAAGCCGGTTTGTTTCCAATCCGGGAGATGATCATTGGCATGCTCTTAAAAGGGTAATGCGCTATCTAAAGGGTATTATGAGCTATGGCATTCATTATGGGTACCCGAGTCTTGGAGGGTTATAGCGATTCAAACCGAATATCGATCTTGATGAGATTAAGGCCACAAGTGGATATGTCTTCTTACTTGGAGGTGGCGCTGTTTCATGGAAGTCTTGCAAGGCACCATCTTAATGAGGTCAACAATGGAAGCAGAACTCACAAAGATTAGATATCGCCATTGTTGAAGCGAATGGCTTCGTGAGCTCTTGATGGATTTGCTTGGGTGGTTGAAAAACCATCTGGCTATTACGATGAATTGTGACAATCGGTGTGATTGTCAAGGTGAACGATTCTAAGGATAATATGAAATCATCAAGACATGTGAAGAGAAGATCAAGTCTGTCAGAAAATGAGAAACTCCGAGTAATAGCTTTGGATTATATCCAAACGACTAAGAATCTGGCGATCCCTTCACAAAGGGTTTATCACGAAATGTGATCGACAATGCATCAAGGGAGATGGGTTTGAGACCCACGTGAGTTATACCATAGTGGTAACCCATCCTATGTGATCGGAGATCCCGTGAAGTAGGATTGGCGAAACAAGTTATTGGTTAACTAGGAGGAGAGTACCTTTATAGACCCACTCCATTGGAGATGCAATTCTCTTCTAAATCTGTATGGCAGGTTGATTTTTATCTTAATGTGTTACGTGGCTTGTTAAAGCAAAGATCTTTGTCCTCTGAGCGATCTTGAAAGAACACACTTATATGAGCCCGACTGCTAGTCACAGTCTATGAAATAGGGTAATTTCTAGGAAGCTTATGAATAGGCCAGGAGTATGACTTATATGCTCCAACTTGATGGGATGCTGGCGACCTAGTATCGATTAAGGACTTAAGTGAAACTTATTCACACAAAACTGTCAATTCAAGGCTTAGTCCATTGTGCGATTGTGGATAAGTGTAAGCATTCGAGTAGATGTTCAACCTTAACCGGTCTCCATCAAAACACTGGTATATTAAAACAATACTGTGGATCAAGGCATTTAACATGTGCCCTTGAGATCTAGTGAGGGGTTGTTGGAATTAATATGAGCTAGGCCCAAATATTATATTCTAATTAATTCCTAGTAAATCTCAAAGGCCCATGTGCAAGTGCTAAAATGTTTAGTCCCACATGGAGGGATTAAGGGAGTGACACCGTTTAAAAGGTGGAGCGTGGTAGCCCTCTTGTGGAATTGGAAAGAGACAACACACGCCTGCGCTCGCTCGCCTCGCCTCGCCTCATGGTGCAGTGCGTGTGTGTGTCTTTATCTTGGCGTGTCTGTGGCGTGTATGCAGTGCGGGCGCGATTTTCTTTATCTATTCGAAAATCAAACGCGACCGACATTGAGAGTATTGTTGGTCTCTGGTCTCTTCGTTTTGGTCATTAAAAAGAACAGAGTCTTTGGTCCTTGATGGTATTTGTTGGCCTTTGGTCTTCGGTGATCGTCCTTGATGGTATTGTTGGCCTTTGGACTCTTGGCAACCATCCTGATGGTGGTGATGGTCTTTGGTCTTCGCGACCTTTGGGCTCTCGTCTTTTGGCTATATAAGGAGACCGAGAGAGGCGGCTCTCGTCGAAGTTTTTCCACTTCTCTGATTCGAGAAATTCCACGGTGCTTGTTGTTGTCTTTGACGATCTCCATCCCATGAGGCACGTAGTACGGCCAAGACCGGGAGAGCGAACCTCCGGAACCTCGTGCTTGAAGGCTTGCGGCGAGGGACGAATAAGGTTTTTGGGGAGCGTTAGCCATGATGCTCATTGCTACGTCTACATCAAGTGCACGACTACACGACTCTCTGCTACGTTCTACCTCAACTGCACAACTACGCGACGTCCACTACATCATGACGAACAACGACATTATCAAGAATTCTGGCGCTACTTCTTCTTCTACTGAATCTGGATATATTACTTGGTTTACTTTACTATTTGTTGCTGTGATGAACGCTGAGATAGATATGCTAGTTTCTATTTTTCTAGAAATTAGTATGCCTATAGTGTTCATACATACCTACTTTGTATTTGTGAAAATAACTAGAGTATTTTTCATGTTTTATCTAGCTTATTTCTGGATTAAAGTAATTTGAAAAATGCTTATGTACTCAACAACAAGAACTAGGCTTACCGATTGATGAGAAGACATACACAAACATGCTTAGCTTCTATGGAAAAGCAGGTCAAGTTCCTCTGCCTTGTAGACAGCTCAAAGAAAAATTTCATGTTGACTCATTATTCCCGCACTTAACCTCATTCTATTCAGTGCTAGCTGCTAAGTCCCTGAATTTTCATTTCTGCAGGGAGGCATCAGGAGGCGTCTTTACTATTCAATAGAATGAAGGAAGATGGTATCAGGCCTGGAAAGGTTTTCTCGTTCAGTTTTCTCGTATCAGGCAGTAACTTCTGAAATTGCCCTTATGAAGCATGAAATGGTATTAGTTCTGCCTTGAAATTAACCAATGTGGCTGATTTGGACCTAATTTGCAATATGCAGATCAGCTTCAATTCCATGATCCATGTCTATGCCACTTCAGGACTGCATGATGAGGCAGACATTATATTCCAGGAGATGCAGGAAAGCAGTCATGTTCCGGACTCGCTTACGTATCTCACACTGATCAGAGCATACACAGAGGGTAAATGCTACTCCAAAGCTGAGGAAGCCGTCCATATGATGCTGAATAGCAACATAACCCCTTCATGCCCACATTTCAACCACCTCATTTCCACCTTTCTGAAGGAAGGGCAGATCGATGAAGCCCAGAGGATCTTCAACCAAATGAAGGAGATAGGTGTGGGTGCTGATTTGGCCTGTTGCCGGATCATGATGAGGGTGTACCTGGAGTACGGTCGCATCGACGAAGGCATCTCGCTCTTTGAGATGACACGTGGATCGCTGAAACCTGACAGCTTCATCTTGAGTGCTGCATTTCATTTTTATGAGCATTCAGACAGAGAGTCTGAGGCTGGGGATGTCCTGGATGCCATCAATCTACATGGTGCCTCTTTCCTGAGGAATCTAAAGGTTGGATCAAGGTTGGGAGCAAGTTAAAGGAGCTGACTGTATTGTACATATGCATCTTGAACAAGCAGGAAAAGTTAAAAGAGTCGTTTATCCTTTAAGAAGAAAACAAGCTAAACGTGCATCTTATTACAAGCAAAGGGCAAAGCACATAGCTGATTGAGGATACATCCCCCAACAAATTGAAGCACAAACAGCTCATGAAACGTTTTGCGGTTCATTTAAAACAATACTGAAAACTGAACCGGACATGAGTAATTCTCCATTTCTCCCAACACGTAAATTACTTCTTCTTTTTTTTCAAAAAAGGGTGAAACCTTATCTATTTTATGGAAATGAAAGTAACAAAGTTCAAAGAGCACGTACAGCAGCATTTTGCCTCCAGAAACCCAGAGAGCAAAAAATTTAACAAGTCTTACATGAAATTCCAGACACAGCCTTAGCTAAGAAGCAAAAACTAAAATGAGCATAGCAATCGAACAGAAGCATCAAGTCCTGCAAGCCGTCGCAGTACGACAACCAGGTTCTAACTTATTCCAGGTCTAATGCCGCCACAGATTATTCATTCCAACATGACGATCGTTAATCGTTGCTGGAGAGCATACTGGGGCAATTTTTCATGGGAACAAATGAGGCATGGAAGGAGAAGAAAAGAAGCTAGCTACGCCATTCCACTCCAATCATTAACAAGGTAGGGTTCGGGTGAAGCGAAGAGCGCGCGTGCAGGCCTGCGAGTGAAGGGATACGTGCGGCGGCGAGGACCATGCGGATGCGGCGGGGCCCGCCTCCCTCTCCGGCGGTGTCCGCGGCTTTCCTCCTCTCCTCTGCTCTCCTGTCCCGTGCGTGGTTACACTGGGTGTATTGCAAGTTGGGGTTGAGGAGGAGGGCGGAGGCGACATGGCCGGAGGTGAGCGAGAAGGCGGAGGCCACCGCCGACGGTCACGCGAGATCGGAGACTGACAGGGTGGGTCCGAGAAAGATACGAAACCGCTTTCTGGATGGGCCGGGTTGGATCGAACTTATCATCCGCGATCCAGTTTCTTTTTTTATTTAAAAAAAAGAGGGAAATAAACCCAGTTTTTATAGAAAACTAATTAACAGGTCTAACAAAATCAGGTTCGCAAAAGCAAAAAACAAGCAAGCACTGGGGATACCAGCTAACAAGCAACCTCCAACGGACTAAACTACCACCTATTACAAACCGGAAAGCAGCAAGAAAACTAATTAACAGGAAGAAGGCCAGAGTAGCTGCCACCAGTCAAATCAAATACAATGATTGAAGTTCTGCAACCAAGCTCCCGCTCTCTCCAAGAATTGATTAAGCTTTCTTCTATCAGGATCTTTGAGAAGTATTTGCCAGCGCTGCAAACAAGATATAAGTTTGAAAATGACTGCAGAAAGTTGTTTAGGAAAAACTTTTTCCATCGCCCATTTGTTCCTGACAGTCCAAAGGGTCCAAACGATCGCTGCAAAACTAAATAAGTCAACATGGTAATTGTTAGCCCCCCTCCTCCCTAACCAGTTCAAATGAAGATCTTCAAGAGAAACAGGCACCATATCCCACAAAAGAATTTCTTTAACGCAGCTCCAAACAAATTTCGCTAAAACACAGTTAAAAAAAAACATGGTCAGTATCCTCTTTAATCCCACAAAGAATACAATTCACATCTCCTAACCAGCCTCTCTGCTTTAGCTGATCAGCGGTTTGAATCCTCTCTTGGAAGGTCAGCCACAGAAAAATTTTAACTCTAAGAGGGATCTTACTACTCCACAGCCTTTTAAGTTTTAGGCTAAAAACACTCCCAAAAGCCAAAAACCTGTACAAGGATTTGACCGAAAAAACACCAAATTTCTCCAAACACCAACTGATATTATCTTGGTCCTCATTGAGGTAAAGATCATCTAGGATCCGTTTCAATTCATCCCATTGCTGAGCCTCCTTCACCCCAAAGGTCCTAACAAAGTCAACCTGCCAACTGTCCCGTTTCTCTCTCGATGGGTCGGGCTAGATCGCTCATTTCGAATGATTTGACCCGTTCTTTCCAGGATGGACGGTCAGGAGGATGCTTTACAAACCAACCAGCCGTTTCGCCACCGGCGCCGCTGCCTCCAGCCCTCCACTCGCGCCGCCAAGCCCGTCTTCTTCTCCGGCTACGACCACCGGCCTATCACAAAGGTCCGAGCTGCACCTCCCTAACCTGCTAGGCCCACCCATCATGTGCTAACGCAAACACCTGTCCAGTCTGGTAGCTAGCGGTTGCTGAACTCCGGACCTGATGCAGTGTAGCTGCCTCTAATTTTCTGCTGGGATTCTAAATTGGATGGCTTCTTTCCGGTGCAAGATGCAAATTTTTTTCTGGAGTAAAACTATGTGGGTTTATAGAGTTTGGGAACTCTTTAAAATTAAGGAACAAAACGAAATGGAAATCTCCCCTTTAGTGCAAGCTTTGTGGCTCAGTTTGTAGGTGCCCTTCTTGTATGCATAAAACCAAAATTTGACCAAACGTATAAGGGTTAAAGGAAAGCACATGAAAGACCAAACCAAAACTACTGCACCCAAAATCTACCCTCAAAATCAACGTTGTGCAGCTCACTGAAATAACAGTACCAGAACTAAGTTGAGGCACACAAGGCACAAACAGAGCAGCAAGCATAAAGCTGGCTCAAAGATAAACAGCATTATGACGAATGCGAGCAGCAAGCATAAAGCTGGCTCAAAGATAAACAGCATTATGACGAATGCTCGACCAAGAGGCAGGAAATCGAGTACAAAGTCATCATACTACAATTAAATATCTGAGTAATGCAAACATGATTCCTCCTATCTAATTTTAAAAAATTGCTGATCGACAACTACGAAAAGTCGAAATTTCCTACTAATTCTTACAGCAGAAACTGCTCCAACAAGCTATAATAATCATGCATCAAGATCATCATTCATCAACCATCACAGCACGAAGAGAACATACTGGGGACAACCCACACAGGTTGCACCAGACTGCCACAGCATCTGAAAATAAGGACGCCTGGATTGGAGGCATCTCCCTGCAGTGGCTCGCCCAACTCAAATGCAGTCCAATGGTTAGAATCATGGGAATAGCAGTATATGCAGGTGCGCCTCCCTCGCCATCTCTCTGGGTTCATGACTCATGCAACACAATGGCTGGCTTCTCTCGTCGGTGCTGACGAAGATCGCCCAATTCTCCAACTTCTCCACCTTCACCCACTTTGCAGGTTCAGTCGATAGGTCGAGGCAGAAGGCTTCAAAGGTGTTCCCTGTTGATGGAAAGTATTCCCGACAGCCGACCATGAGAAGCATGTCGCCGCACACCACCAACCACGGGCTAGATAAATGTCATTTGGTCATGCTTTCCCCCCAAGCAACTGCTAGTTTTCGTATGCGAAGCCGGGGCGTTAAGTGCACGATGAAGAACCTCCGCTGAGAATCCATGGTAAACACTTGACCTTTGAAGAGCACAATCCGATCGATCAATCCATTGCGGGGGGAACGTTTCAACCGAGAGTGACTACCAACGCGCCAAAAGAACATGGAGGATCCATTTAGCTACAAGGTTGTTGCTGAAGGGGTGAGGGCGAGGAGAGCACAAAGGGACATCAGGTTGGAGGAGAGGTGGGAAGAGTGTCGAGAAGGTAGATTTGGATGGATAGCGTTGCACAGCGTCATTGTACCACTAAATCAGTCTTCGATTCTGGACCTGTTAAACCAGCGTCCTGGCTCAGGTCGTTGGGCTGTTAATCTGCAAATCCAACTACAGAGCAACAACCAAAAGATCTTGGATTATCTCCTCTCAAAAGATTAGCCTAATAGATGGATACACCTTCACCCTTATAAATCATGCTCTGTCTCCTCCCACAACCGACGTGGGACTATCCCAACAAATCTTCCCACATAACTGCGTTTCCCCTGTAGGGCTTCGTACGCTGCGCTCCCGTTTTTCGGATACAGCCTATTCCTTTCACCTTGTTATATATAAGCCATACACAACAAATCTCTACATTGAAAAAAACACAGAGAAGAGAATGCTTTAGCACTCCTCACACATCCGTGGGCTAGGGTTAACCTCCTTACTCAACAACTTGCGACTCCCAACAAGTCGAGGTAATGCTCAAACTTGTTGGCGGTTGTAAACTCATAATTTTCTGAGTTTTAAAAATCTTTTAAATAGTTAGTAGGAAGAAAACTCACCATTTGGATTTATTTGAATTTAATTCAAAAGCTTAATATTAGACTTTGTGCATCAAAACAATTTAATATGATTATTAGACTTTGTGCATCAAAACAATTTAATATGATTAAAGTCAACATCAACAATGGTCAAAACTATTTTATTTGGATTCTATGTGCTTGGATATATTTTCTAGATTTTTTTAGAATTTTTCCAAGTTCATTCGCTTTTTTTTTTGCCATTTGGAATTTCTAGTATTTTATAAAATAGAAAACCTAATTAAAATCTCGGAAATATCTTTGGGCCTAAACCCAAACCCTTTTCCTTCGCCCACTCTGTCTGCCCAAGGTTTCTCTGCACAGGCCGCTTTCCATCGACATGCGGGTCCCGCATGTCAGCCTCTCCTTTTCTTTCTTCGCGTGCGCTCAAATCAGTCCGAGCCGTCCGATCGTCTTTGAACGGTCCGATGAGGTTTGGCTGTTCGGACGGTCCGAACGTCACACTTAGTTTGAGCCGTCCGATCAAGGATGGACGGTCAGATCTGATGGGTGGTTCGGGCGGTCCGAACGTCACCAGCGGTTTGGACGGAAGGGTGGGACGACTACGTCGTCTTCTGTAGCGACGACTCTGGGATTAGGCATGAGTATGCCAAGTTCTTTGCACATGCGTTGAACTACTTGCCGTAAAATTAAATACAATCACATGATAGCATTACTGACCGGCGAAAAACAAGTAATACATGTTTATGTGCCATATGTTCTGAATTTGCATTTATGTATATGTATGTCATAATATGAATTTGTATTTATGTATATGAGAATGCATATTATCACAGACGGTTATTTATTGGAACCGTATGTGATGTATATTTATCACAAACGGTTCCTTTTTAAAACTACCTGTGAAAAGGTAATATCACAGACGGTTCTACTTTAGAACCGTCTGTGATGTCCAACCCTATTTATATATATTCAGACTCTAGGGTTTGCCCTTGCCCCCCACTCAAACGATTAAGTTTCTCCTCCCCCGAGCCCGTCGTCGTCGCCTCATCCTCGATGCTGCCTCTCCCCTGCGCCTCCGGCCCTCCCGTGCACGCGCTCGCCACCTCGGCTTGCTCGCCTGCGTGCCCTCGATCTGTCTCACGGCCTCCTACGTGCTTGGCCCAACGCCGCGCCCGTGCCTCCCCGGCTGCTCCTCTGGCTCGGGCTGGCCCTTGGTGCCACCGCCTCCGCGCTTCTCTTGCGCCCTGGCCACCCATGCGCTGACAGCTCGGCCCAACCACGCGCCCTAGCGCTCCGGCTTGGTTTCTGGCCGCCGTCGCCCATGTTGCTCTCACTCGGCCTTCCTCGTGTGGCTTAGTTTCCCCATCCTTCCTCTAGTTCCCTCTTTGTAAATTTTATTTCTTATGTTGAGCATGATTCATGCTTTTTGATTTGTGATTCTTGTTGTTCATACATGGTTAGGGTAATGGGACGGAGCTACTACCGTGGCTACCACATTGCATTGAGGTAACTACTCTCCTCTACTATATATCCCGCATCCTCCCCTTGCTTTGTGATGCCTTGGTGATGATGATGCTACTGGGGTGCTCTCTGTGCTTAGTGTTAGTTCATAAGGGGGTTCGATGGAAAATTGGCAGTGGGTGCAAGGATGTTTTTGTGGGCTCGTGAATTGCTCTACGATGAATGGATGTTACAAATGCAATTGGATATGATATTGTGTATAGATTGTGCCTTGAGCTGTTAGATTACCTGCTGTTATGTATTGTTTTGAGCATGCAATTTATACATTCTGATATACTTGATGTCCTACATCACAGTTGATAGTATATTAATATATTTTGTTCCTGTGTACAACAAAATTAATTTTGGATGATTTGCTTGAACTGGTCTGAATATATGTCAATTATATCAATTAAATGACTTGAAGGATTCACATGTTTATATGTCAATTATGTCGGTCAAGTTTGTCCTTTGTCTGTGTAACCGTGTTCATGCTGGTCAAGTTCTCCCTTACGTCTCATGTACGTCCTACCATTCCATTCATGATCTCTTCTCTCTATAAAATCTCCAAGCAGTGGCTGCTTGTGCCTTTAAAGTAGGAGAAACCATTGTCTATCTCATCGAACCTGACACACTGGAGTATGTTATTTGCTTCATGCCAATTGGGTGTCCGCACTCTCTCCTAGCAGCCATGCTTCTTGAACTTGCAGGCTCGATGAAGTAGGCCGTGGCTGCTGTCTCATCCTCCTCATACTGCGTGGACGACCCCCCGATGAATATCGACCTTATCGAGCCTACGAATTCAAGAAGCATGGCTGCCATGAGGATTGGCATGAAGCAAATCACACACTTGAGTGTGTCATGTTTGATGAAGATGGACGTGATTCACCTACATGTTTAGGATATGAACGCCCAATGAGCGAGCTAGCTAGCTGAATTCAAGCCTCGGGTATATATATATTATATAGGAAAATGGTATGTTACTCCTGGGAGTACGTACTCCCACCTCTCATATACCACTTAAATCGTATGATGATATCTCTTTATCAATTTGAGTATACTTCAATAATGATTATAAGATACCCCAAAGTGAGTTCCATGAAAAATTTCATGAAAATCCACTTTTTATACCAAAATCCGTCTATATACTTCTTTTATATATGAAAAAGGGTATATAGCAAAAATAAAGGGCTCCAATAAATTTTTTTCAATCAAGTCATATTGGAGTATCTTATAATTGGTATTTAAATATACTAAAAGTGATAAAGAAGTATAATACATCCGTTTAAGTGGTATATTGCAAGTGGGAGTACATACTCCCAAGAGTACGAAACGGGCGTGTATATATATATATATAGATGAAGCCGGTTTTAAAGACACAAGCAGCCACTGGTTGGAGACTTTATAGAGAAAGGTCTTCACAAACGGTTTCATCTACAAACCGTCTGTGATACATCAGCCATCACAAACGGTTTCATCTACAAACTGTCTGTGATACATCATCTATCACAGATGGTTTCATCTACAAACCGTCTGTGTTAGACAACTATAACAGATGGTTCTGAGTTAATAACCGTCTGTGATGACCTCATGTCATTACTGACCTATAAATTCAGACGGCTCACGAAACCATCTGTGATGACATTTTTGAACCGTCTGTGAATACCTTTTCTGTAGTAGTGAAGAAAGTATCGAAGAGTTCCAAGATCTTTCACATCAAATATCTCTCCCCGTCCTTTCTTCAAGGACTTGATTTCCTCAGCATCATCTCTAGTGATCACAATAATATCAATATAGAAAGCCAATATAGTAATATGTGATCCTCTATGCCTATAAACAAGGTTCAAGAAAGCGCTAGGCGCTAGGCGGGCGGTGGCCCGGAGCCTAGCGCCTAGGCGGTGACTAGGCGGTGCCCAGGCGGTCGGCTTGGCTACGGTGCAGATAAGCCCACAATAGGAATAATTTGATGAATTGAGCAAGCATTAGGCATAAAATTGAGCAAGATAGAAGGAAAATTACCTGAAGAAGCAAAGACATGTGCAATTTGATATAGTCATGTATATTATCTCCCCTCTAAGGCTCTAAGAGCTTGATGTAAACATGTATGTATTGTAATCAAATAATGATGTAAACCTGCATATTTAATCAATGATGAGTTATTTTGCTATTGTGTTGTGTACTTGTGTGAAAGAATGAATAAATGATTGATGAATCATGAATGAATGATAGTATGAAACATATGCAGCCACACATCTCAAAGACTTGACATTGAAAATAATCAAAATATCATAAGTTCATAACATGACAGTGCCAACTCCACATAGCAAGCAAAATACTAATATAGTTTTTGATGAATTGCTAAGATGACTCAATCTGTCAATCATGAGCTAGTGTCTTCGTCATCCTCCTCATAATTTCTGGTAACAACCACTTCCTCTTGGTCGGACTCGAACTCAATATCGTCCTCCCCCTCATTGACATCCACTTCAGAATCGGACGAGAAATCATCTTCATAAAGGTCTCTCACTCTTGTGCTCCTACGAGGTTGTATGGCTTCACTAGCCCATATGCTTCATCAATGGCCTCAACCTCTTGATCATCATCACCACCTTTAATTATCCACCCTTGAGCTTGTGTAGCATCCGAAGCTAGAATAACATCGATGTTCTTCACATTGCTTTTCTCTTTTTTGCTCAACAATCTTGCATTGAATTTAACATAGACTAGATTGTTGAGACGTTTCACATCTAGCTTATTTCTTCTCTTTGAATGTATCTACAAATTGCAAAGTGAAGTGTAGTAGTTACATAGTTGACATATTGAGAATGAGATAGTTTATACTTTATAGTTGAGACTTGAGACTTACCATATCAAAAGTGCTCCAATTTCTTTCACATCTGGATGAACTTGAGGTCAAGGAGAGGATTCTTATGGCCATTCTTTGCAAAGTAGGAATTTGATATCCAAAAGTAGACCACCATGTTGCTAGCCATTAGGAAAAATAGAAGGAAATTAGTACAAGACAAATGGTTAAATAAGCATGCATTGAGTTGAAAACATGATTGTGAGCACAAGTTTACCGGGATTAAAATTACTTTTTTGATATCCAAGTTTGGCGGTAGGTTTCCGAAAGACCCCTTCTTGATCTTTAAACTTGTGACAGTCCTCATTAAGCACTTGAGCTTGCATTTCATCATGATCATGATAAAATGTTTCAACACATTCAAATAATGCATCCATGAGATTTGTATCTTGCAAGATGGTTTTATCGTTGTAACTGTAATGTGGATTCAGAAGGTACGCTGTCAAGTGCAATGAAGAATCAAACCTCCCTGCCATCTTTACATCAATTGCATCCATGATCAATTTGTAGTTGTCCAAATTATTCAAGGCCTCTTTTATTTGCTTCTTTGCTTGTAGTATTTCTCCATAAACAAATGCCAAAGATGGACCATCCCCATCTACCATGCGAAGAACTTTCACCAATGGTTCAAAAACCTTCAATCAATACAATATACAAGGTTATGAAATAGCAAACAAGGCAAGAATCACATATATGATAATAGACATCACACATTCATAAGGATATGATGATTGGCTATACATTCAAATAAGTAGACACACAATTCCAAAAGGCCCTACTCATTAGTGTACTAGTTGTCGTCTTGTCTTTTTGTGTTTTAGTTTGAATGTTATCCTCCAATTCCGAACTAAGTGCCATCGACCTTAGTGCGTCCTTCTTCTCAATCAAACTTTGCAAAGTAAGAAAAGCCGATGCAAATCTAGTTACCCCCGGCCTTATTATATCTCTTCTCTTTGTGTGTTTCCTCATTAAGGCTAATGTCCTATGATGTGCATAGACAAATATGGTGAATGCTTTTGCTTGATCGATTGTCTTCTTATACTTTGGCATATTCTTGACAATGACTTCTAGCATCAAGTTAATGGTGTGAGTTGCACATGAGCTCCAAAAGATATTTGGTCTTTTCTCCTTCAATAATGTCTTTGCTCCCATGTTGTTGGAAGCATTGTCTGTGACTACTTGCACAATATTTGTTGGACCTAGTTGTTCAATGCAAGTACCAATAGCCTCACACATTTGTTTGAACTCGTCATTGTTGATGGCATTGAAAGGGACACTTAAACATAAAAACATACAATACAACATGAGGACTTGTTACATTTCGTTTGTTCTTCTTGTGTGGACTTTGGACATCTAGCAACGTTCCCGCGAATATGACCAATATGTTGTTTGAGCCTATACACTCCTCCGTGAATTACCTTTTGACACAAGCGACACTTCACTCTATCCAAGTTGTTTGGATCATCTAAATACCAAAATTCCCATCCTATATCTTCGGAATTCCTTTTAAGGACGCTTGAACTTGTTGGCATTGTCGCATCTCCGGAAGCAACAGATGACATCTTGAATTCTTGACAAAATGATAAATTAACAATAAGTCATAACATACATCTATATTTACAAATCATCAATCATACACATCAATGCAATGTAATAAATTTCATTGTGAGGAAGGTTACATATTTACTTCGAAACTACAGACCAGCAGTGACCTCCAAATAAAATGTATGATGTAACATGGCTGCCTATCAAGTAAAAAAAAATCTGAAATCAACTAGAACACAACAGTCATCTTCAAGTGTTAACATGGCTGCCTATCAAGTAAAAAAAATCTGAAATCAACTAGAACACAACAATCATCTTCAAGTGTTAACATGGCCGCCTATCAAGTAAAAAAATCTGAAATCAACAGGACAAGTATAACTTGGGTAGCAGGAAAATTAAAAGGCAGCTACACTGTATATCATAAACTAGTGCAACCTTCATGTGCACTTGGAAGTGTGAAATGCAATATTAACACCAAATTGTGGTAGCTGTTTACGGCATATATTGTTACTGACGCTCTTCCATTTCTACAACTTGGAAAGGTGAACTAAAACTATGTATAAATGTGCCCAAATATGCTGCATCAACAGACATGCCCACCTTTACCAGATAAGTATTATTTAAAGAAAGCTATCAAAGCAGACCATTACTAGTGAATCAAATTGAATTCTCCAACAAGAACCTATGCCCTATCAAGTAAAGAAAAAAATCTGAAATCAACTAGAACACAACAATGTCTCATTAACCTCAATACTAATAACTTGCAAAGGATATCAGTTATTGCTAAAAGGACAAATGAATGGACAACAGGACAAGTATAACTTGCAAAGGATATCAAATGTTATTGCTATCTTTAGAAATCAGATTTAGTATAAGTCCCAACAATCCAACATATCACCTATGTAAACAGATTACAGAATATGGCAATATGCAAGGCTGCAAGCGTATGTATTATACAGCATTCATATTTCATAATATGGCAATTCAAAATTCAGCACAAGGTTTCAAATTTCAAAGCAATATGGCAATATGCAAGGCTGCAAGCATATGTAATATTGCAAGCATATGTATTATTATACAACCATTCAAAATTTGAAAGCATTCACATATTTCAGATTTCAGACATTCAAGTATTCACTATTCAGCATTCAGATTTCAGACATTCACATTCAACTTCAACTCTCCAAGTATTCAGCATTCAGCAGCTCCAGTTCTTTCAGGCTTCAGCACAAGTTCACAACCAAGAGGTCCAAGAGTTGTCAACACATTGATTCAGTCTTCAGACTCTTCACACCCTGAACTTGAAACACACATTCAGATTCAAGAAGACGATGAGTCGGTCTTCAGAAGAATTCATTAATGCTAGGGGGAGCAGAGAAGAGAAGGGAAGCAGGCAGCAGCTGAGAGCCAGAGACTAAGGAGGAAAGGGAAGAGAGGGGAGGGCGGCGGAGCGAGTGTGGAGCAGAGAAGGGGAGGCCGTCGGCGCCGGAGAACTGAGAAGAGAGAAGGAGGGGAGGGCGGCGGCACGGGAGAAGTAGAGAACTGAGCAGAGAAGGGGGCATCGGAGGAGGGGAGGGCGGCGGCGCGGGAGAACTGAGAAGAGAGGGGAGAGGGGAAAGCAGCGGCGTGGGAGAGGGAGCAGAGAGTGGAGCATAGTGGGAGGAGGGCTGCGGCGCGGGAGGGGGGACCAGAGAGGGGAGGTCGGCGGCAAGGGAGCAGAGGGAAGAGGCATACCACATACGTACCTCGATTCAATGGCAGGGACGACCGCGTTTTGGAGGCGGCGACCTTGATTCGGTGGTAGAGATGGCGGTGCGAGCTCGAATCGTCGGCGGCGAGGTCCAACCGGCGGCGCAAGATGGCCGGAACCCAGGCGAGCTTGACTCGGCGGCGGGGGAGGAAGAACCCTAGCGCGCCGCAAATGGCATCGGGGAGTTGGGCGTTGTTCTTCTTATGTGCCGCCTCGGCGCCCGCCTTGCCTATCGCCGCCGAGCGCTGCCGACGACCGCCTCGGCCCACCTCGACGCCAATCCTGCCTGGAGCGACGACTCGGTGGAAAGCGCCGCGGTAGAGGGCCTAACAGCGCGTAGTCGACGCCTAATGCCGATTTTTACAACCTTGCCTATAAAACACAGTATAATCTCTACTGCACTGAGAATAGCCCATACTACAGATTGCACGCCTGAATCTATCAAACCACACCCTTGGAGACTGCTTCAGACCATACAAAGACTTCTTGAGTTTATACACCTTTCCATCAGTTTATCTATTCTTAAAGCCTGGATGAATCTCCATGTATACCTCCTCTTGTAAATCACCATGTAGAAAAGCATTCTTCAAATCCAGTTGATATAGGGGTCATCCAAAGTTAGTTGCATAGGAGATCAGCGTTCTTGCTATACTCATCTTCACCACTGGTGCAAAGGTTTCATCATAGTCGATCCCACATGTTTGACTATAACCTCTTGCAACCAACCGTGCCTTGTATATCTCTCTATCTTGCTTTTAGAAGTTTGTTTAATCGTAAACACCTATTTGCATCCTACTACCCTTTTTCCCGTTGGAAGTGGAACACGATCCCATGTCTTGTTCTTCTGAAGTGCACTAAGCTCCTCCTTCAAGGCATCTTTCCACTTAGCAGCTTGTCAATCCTTTGGAACATTCACGGTTTGAAAAGATGCAATGAATGATTTGTATGCAGGTTAGATATGAGAATAGGAGATGAAATTTGTAATGTCATGCTCAAAGCCATACCAGACTGGAGGCTTTTCGGTATTAGCTCTAGTTTTCCCTACATTATGCAAGTGGTAATTCTATATGGGAGTGATTAGAAGGAACATTATCACTCGCCCCAAGGGGAGGCAAGGAACTTGATGGAGAGAGACCCGAGGGATTTGGGACTGGATCAACTGGAAAGCTTGTCAGTTGTTCAGACTGTGGCTGTTATGACTATTCTGGTTGTGCCTCTACCAGCTTCGCTGGTGGCTCAGGTACTGATTGCTTGTCCCTCTGCTTCTCCCCCTATTTCCCAAAGTGCATTAGCTGATAAACCTTCAATTCTTTTGGGGCTATCGCATATCTCACATATTCCGTTAGGCTCGGACACGGAATTGTCCCCATAATGACGACTTCTTCTCGTTGACTATCACTCTCGTTGTTCTCCCCTCTCGACTGTCACCCTCAGTGATAGGAGAGAACTCCTCCAAAAACTGACCAAGAGTACCTCCACTCATGTAGTAAGACTCAAACTCCCGGAATGTCACATCCATACTCACGAACAACCATCGCTCAACTAGGGTCCAACATCTATAGCCCTTCTAACTTGATAAATAGCATATAAAGATACACTTCAATGCCTGCAGATCCAACTTGTCAACTGCTGGTCGGTGATCTCGTACAAAGCACATACAACCAAACACCTTGCGAGGCACCTTGAACCCTCGCTGACCCAAAAGAAGCTCAGTTGGAGACTTCATCCCAAGTATTCGAGATGGCATGCAATTGATGAGATACGCTGCTGTCATCACTGCCTCGCTCCACGGTCCCTTTGGCTCATTCATCTGAAATACGAGTGAATGTGCTACCTCCAACAAATATCGATTCTTCCTTTCAGCCACTCCATTCTGAGCTAGGGTTCCTAGACAAGTAGTTTGATGAAGTATCCCCTCCTCTGAGAGATATGCTACAAACTCCTTGTTAACATACTCAGTTCCATTGTCTGTTCGAAGAATTTGAACCTTTCCATCAAACTGAGCAGCAACCATTCTATGGAAGTCCTGAAAACACCGAAGGACCTCGCTCTTGTGCTTCATCATATAAATCTAAGTCATACGAGTATAGCAATCAATAAATATGATAAACCACTTAAAACCACTCACAGAAGTAACTGAGCACGGACCCCAAACATCATAATGTATTAATATAAAAGATTCATAACTCGGAAGATCAATGCTACTATATGTAGACTTGTATGCTTTCCAAACTCACAAGCATCGGACACAAGTTTACTCTTGTCTATTTTTTTGAATAAATCAGGGTATAACTGACTTAAACTCTCAAATGACAGATGTTCCAAGCGACGATGATGTAACAAAACTTCTCCCTCAACTCCTCCTACAACCACAGCCAATACCGCATCAACCTAATAAATGTACCACAACCCATTACGCCTTATTCCAGTCCCAATCCTCTTTACAGTTCTCTTCTCCTGAAACAAACACGAATCCTCATTAAATGTGACATTGCATTTGAATTGGGCAATGATAGAACAAACTAAAAAAAAGGTTGGCTGGAAAGAAGGGAACATGCAAAACAGAGGATAAAGCAAAGGATGATGTGCACTCTACAGATCCTACACCCTAGATAAGCTGGGAGGTTCCATCAGCTGTTTAGACAGTTTCAGAATGAGTATATGGGGTGTAAGATGCAAATGCACTAAGTGAACCCGTGACATGCTTGGATGCCCCTGAATCTATAATCCAGTCAATATGATAATGCTTATATGTGGATTCAAGTGCATGCGCCAAAGTGCCTTCGCCCATGTGGGTGTAGTTGGCAAAATTACCAAGGGGGTGGAATCATGAGAAGTTTATGATGCCTTTCCATGCTGCCACTTCTCCCATTGCATAGCTTGCTTGCCTGTCAGAGTAATAAACGTGACCTCCTCTATCAATGCCATATTAGCCCTGGGACAACTCGGGCCCCTTCCCGACCTCCACATCCACGACCACCACGATATCCACCTCGGCTTCGATAATCTCCAACTCGGCCTCCACGACCACCACGACCTCCACATTGACCTCCATACTGTGAAGGACAAACACGGCTCAGATATCCTCTCATCCCACAGTTGTAGCACTTCATATCATCTGGTATGGCATATGCGGATCTGACTGGGTTGTTGTCCCCCATTACTCGTAGTTGAATCTCTTCCTGCGCCATAGCTGAAATAGCCCCCTCCATAATAGGCAAGTTTGCCAAGTGAAACATGACAGCCCTTCTACTCTCAAACTTTGGGTTTAATCCCTTCAGAAAGTGTGTAACTCGTCTGCATTGTAGCCACATCTTGTCAGCCTCAATATCACTAATACATGTTAACTGCAGTGGATCATAGTGATCAAAATCTGCCCACAGCTGCTATAGTTCACTAGCATACTCCTGGACGATCTTCTTTTGCTATTTTAGAGCCTCTACCTTGCCCTGGACCTCTACCATTATCATCATATTTCTTACCCCGGAGTACATGTTGCTCAATGTCTTCTACATTGCCGGTGCACTCTACATCATCTCCACCATCCGAGTGATGGATTGAGACATCGAAGTTAGCAATCAAGCCACCACCACAGAGTTGATGGTATTCCACACCCTCCAAGCCATACACATATTGTCTCTAGGATCAACACAAGTCTCCTGCAAGTAATGCTCCACCCCTTCGTCCTCAAAATCAGCTGAGCCCCTCTAGACCAACTCAGATAATTCTTGCTTGCTTCCAACTTTACATCATTTCGCATTAGCTCTAGCATTAATTTAGATGACCCTGCAACAACCCTCGGACCTATCATACCCGTCGCTAAGAGGCCATGTAATATGCTTCTCATGTTACCTTGCTTGACCAGCGGGAAAGTAGTCTCAACAACTGCCTTCCTCCTCTCTTCTACTACCCTCATTGTGGCTTCTTCCTCCTCCTTCCTCGCAGCCTCAATCTCCTCAAAGGTCATCTTCTCAAACAACTAGAGAAATGTCAATCACTACCAAGATATGTCGTGTGTATCTCCTACGATCACTGTAATTCTCCACGCATCAACGTTCTACCAAACCTCAATGACTGCCCAAGTTATGCAGAGCCGTAACATCAAGAAAAAAAATCCCAATCAGAGAAACCTTTTTTCTCTAACGAACAGAACTTCTCACTCTGTTTTTTTAATATCTTCGGCTTCTACCTCCACCGACAGTTTCCTTTTTTCTTTCTTCCTCCACAACTCTTCTTCTTCCTTCCTCCACCGACGGCTCCACCAGCGGCTCCTCGGCGAGAGAAGCAACCTGAGAAGACGGCTAAGGTGGTGGAAACTTCCCTTCTTCCTCCTCACCGGCTCTCCCCTCTCCTCCTCGGCGAGAGTAGCAACCCAAGAGCGTCTACTTTCCAAGTTTTGGCGGCGGCCCCACGTATCTAAGCGTCGGATCTGGATGGATCCGCTCCCCAGCCGTCACCAGGGCTCACGAGGCAACACAATGGTTGCTCACAGGAGGCGGAGCGACGTGGCGGCGGCTCAGCGGAGGCGACGAGGACAAACGACAATGGCGGTAGCGACAGCTGAGGTAAGCGAGGGTAGGGTTAGGTTTAGGGTTCGGTGGTGGTGGATGGGAACGGGGATGACTCTGATACTATGTAGATTTTCGATAATATTGTGTGTGCCTCTCGTAAGATCCCAACACCCTTTATTTATAGTCTAAATATTGAATCTGATTCTAACACAAGATTGGATCTGACTCGAACACGACTCTTTACTAGATCCTAATACTAACTCACCAACATAAACCATAGCGATGAACTGACCATTGAAGTCCACAATCTGATCAACCCGTGCATCAGAAAAACTTGAGCTCTGACCAGGAGTCACTTCCAAGTTCCAACCGGCCAATCAAACAGGGAGGTTTGAGTACCGACAAGGAGATGTGAGTTGGGTGATGCAAGGGGAGCAGTTAGCGTGCCACAGCAGTAGAACTCACAGTCGTCGCTGAATGGGAGACGTGGAGGTGAGACTTCGGCGCCAGTGAAGACATCAACAACAAGATAATATCTGTGATGGCATCAGATGAGATGACCATATGAAGAGCCTGCAAAATGCATCTTCTGTGGAGTTTCTCGAGGAATCTGGCAACGAAGGGCAGTGTTTCGGTTGGCTAGATCAATGACTTGACATGTGCGTACCTTGTGACGCCCATTGTTAGAAGGGAGATGAGGAGCTTGGACATGGACATTGGGTCAGATGAGGAGAGGCAGGAACAAGGTGCAGAAGGTAGATTTGGATGGGTATGAGGAGAAGGCAACTCGCCAAGAGTGTTAGGTGCCAGCAAAGGCAAGAAGGTCGACAGAGGAGCCCAACAAAATGACAATGGAGTGAAGCAAGCCATCTGGCATCTGGGAGATCTGCCCAACCTTGGACCACAAACACGATAGGGGGCGTGGAGACAGAGGCGTTAGAGATCTGGGCTTTGGGCACTTCGTGCTGGTTCGATTGACACTGAGCATTCGCGGTCAAGATGAAAGCGGGACTTGTTGCGGCTAGCCCGCTTTTGCGAACGGCTGTCCGCTAAGCATTAAGCGGGCAATGGTGACATCCCGCAAAGAGTTTATGCGGGATATGCGGCACCCACCTGTCTGCAACTTCGTGCCCCCAATGCGCTGTAAACCATCAAGAGCACGGTGACGGCCGTGTGAACAGCGAGCGCCGCATGGGGGCGTGCTGCACTTCCACTTCTGCTTTGTCCAAGCAAGTTTTACATAACTAGCACTTGTTGTCTTCCTTTTGTCTTAAGGCATTGGCAGTTAGCACATGGCCGGACATGAAAATAACCTACAGGATCGAGTTAATCATCCCGTATGAATCTTCTCTTTACAAGAGGAGTTACCGAATTAGGAGCTGAATCAAGTGTAAATGAATGCGTATCAATTGATCTCCGTTAAATTAAGCAGTTTGTGTAAGACCGCTTGATCGATCGATGTGTACTAATCCCTAGCTTCCATCTCTTTTGTTGGATCGATCAATTTGCATGTTTATGGTGTAAGTTGATGATCAGATGGGATCGATCGTCTAGGGTACTTTGATCTGGAGGAATTTCTATGGGTTTAATCTGCGCTAGTTCTGGTGATACATAGGTTAAGCTGGTGCCTTCTTCCACCATCTGCTTCGATAGTAAGAACCGGCAAAGTTGGTGGTGGGCATGCAATTTACATATACAAAATTTCACCCATGTGATTCAGTTGATTCTCTGCGGAAGACAAAAGTTTTCTGTATTCTTTGCCAATAGTCCATGCTTGCTGGAGTTGCTATGATATGGTGTAGTGGAAGTGAAGTGGGTATTTTGAATACACCAGCCCAGAGAAGAAGCGATGCACCAATCTACCAGAGATAATGCAAGACTAGGCAAGTAATTTGTCTGCATCAAGACGCAGGTCGGAGGGCCGCCGTGGAGTGTTCTTCTCGGAAAAGGGAGGTTTCCAATACGGCTACGTGGGCTAAATTGTGGACTGTCACTTAAGTCCACTTAAAATAGAAGCTAGCCTACGGGAGTTCGCTTAGTATTCATTGTGGGGCGAATTTAGTAGGCTCACAAACAGCCTACACCTACTTGCACCCTTAATTCGCGGTACCCCTAGGAGCCTAGAGCCTGAAGTAGATGCACACGAGGCCAAACACCGTACGTGCTGTCACAGGAGCAGATTCCATCCCCTTGCTTAAAAAATAAGTCAACGGTCTGAATCGACATAATCACCACATGAATCGTTATAATCACTACATGAATCGCCCTGTTAAGGGTGAAATCATGTGTGTGGCCCTCCGCACCGACACCATGACAGCCGCTGACCCAAAAACGCTGTCGGCGTGTCCTGGCCCGGAGTGACATATGGGCACTAGACCCTTCGCGCTGGTTCGACCGGCGTCAAGCGTCCGTGGTGAGGGCGTGAGGCATCCGAAGTAGCAACGCACGACGCCAAATACGTGTATGCGGGGCTAACGGGTGGATTTGCACGGACATTTTCGGGAGGCTGCGCACGTTCGGGCGCTGGGCGGCTTGGGCGCCGGCCGAATCATGCCGAACTGGGGAAACGGGCGCGTAGTAACGCCCATGTGTGATGAACTACCCCATGGCCTCGGCCCGTAGCTTCTCGAATCTTTGATGGAGGGAACGAAAAAGAGAGCATTTTGGGCTGGCCCAGCCCAAACTTGAAATCGTAAAACTGATCAATTTTTCAATTTGAACGTTCGTACTTCATAGTGCAGTGATTTCATATGAATTTTCTAGTGAACACAGTAATCTCATAGGAATTTTGTATGAAGCAGATGAATATCTCTGGATGTTCGACACGGGCCGGGCCTTAAACTGCTAGATTAGCTTTATTCGGTTATGGCTAGATTGTCATTTCGTATAAATGTAATGCCCATTTCTCAGCAAAGCAAGGCCAACACCTGTTTAGGAAGCTCAGACTTGCCTTGGCATCCTCCTAGATACGCGCGATATAACACCCGTTGCAAGGTCACAAGGCGTGTACTCCCTGAAACATCTGCAAAATTCAAAATTTCAAAATCAATTTGAGTTTTGATTTAAATCTTGTTTTCAAATCTCAGTTTAGCAAATTTCAACCAAATTCATCAAAAATCCCCAAATTCATCAAAACCCAAGCAAATCTCGGTTTCTCTTCCTGCTCAACCCGTCTTCCCTCCCTAGAAGCTCCTTCGCCCAAGCCGCCACCACCTCGTTCCCCCGCCAGCACCGCCTTCGTCATCTGCCACCTCCCACGTCGCTCCCGTCCCATCGTAGCCGCGCCACCTCCCGGCCTCGCGCTAGTGGGAGAACCCGGCCACCTCCCGCGCCACCTCACCCCCTCTTCATTGCACCGCGCCCTGCTCCCACCGCCTCCACCCGCCTATAAAGGCGCTGGGCGCCCCTTCCTCTTCATCCCCTACCTCCGCCCCCCAACCCCCCCTCCCCTACCAAAGCCGGTCGGATCTCGAGCTCCCGCCGCCGCCCCATCTCCATCATAGCCGCAAGGCCGCCACCCCAAAAGCCAAACACCAAAACCCCAAATCCAACCGCAAAATCCAAAGGAGAGAAGACCCTACCTCGGTGAGTCTCATGCTGGCTCGGTTTCACGGCCACCACCGCATGGAAGCACCGCAGACCTCTCGCTTCTCCTCCCCCATGAGACCTTCGCCGCTTGCTTCAAGAAGCGCCATGAGGCACTTTGGCCTTTCATTAACGTTAAACCTTTAAGGCCCAAATGAATCAGCCTTCAGCCTTAGGTCAAGACAAGAATAGACCGCATGAAGAAGAAGCCGCCCATTCATTGTTTAAAAGCCAACATGTACTGTTCATTGCACAGTATTTTCTTTTACTGTTCAAACCGAAACCCTAATTACTGTTCTTAACACAGTAATTTAGATACTGTTCATAGTCATTACTATTCATCTATCAAAACAGTAAACCCTAGATACAGTTCATTTCTCAGCACCATTCAGCTATACCAAGCTCCAAATAAATCTTTTTCACCTTTCTATAGATTTCTTTAATCCTTTACAATATTTTTGTTGTACTTGGATCCAAATCTCAAACTCCGTCCAGTCCAATCAAGTACCAGATAAATTCCCACCATCCCACACCACCTTTCTTTAAGTTTCTTTTTTATTTTATTTATTTACATGTTGTTCCCAGCTCATTCCTTGTCGAGCTAGTTTTTACTTGGTTGTTTTATTGTATTGCTTCTCGTTAGGTCACGATATTGACGACCAGACTCCAGAAGACGCCGGACAAGACCAGTATCCACAGGATTTTGTGCAAGAAGGCAAGTTGCATTCCTTGAACATTTTGAACCCATATTTCATATATTTATTATTACTTTCATTATTGTATTTGAGCCAATTACTTTAATTATTGAAATAATACTTTTGAATGCCATGATAATTAGATAAATCCTACTACCCCACATATAAACCTACCCAGCACTTGTAGGCCATATTCACCTTGACAAGTTCACATAAAATATTATCTATATAAATAGCTTTGTCACACAAATGTGCTATCAATCAAAAGCAGTATTGACGGTTCGCCAATGGTTTTGGTGGAGAGTTGAGGGTTGTGTCCATTAAGTTGGACAACCCAATAGACTTGGGTTAAAAGGGAGTCATTAGTGAGATCAAGCGGGTGGACAACCACGAGTTGGTGTTAGTCCATTTCCTCATTGGATGACAAGTAAGGACAAGAACCTTGTGCCAAGTAACAGACAGAGAAAATCGCTCAACCACATGCGTGGTCATTACTCCCTAGCTTAGTACACTGCTTTTCCGATTGGATATCTACAATATCAAGAATGAGACAGGGGTGGGCCTGGAGGGACACTCGCTGGTCTTCACAACGGTATGGTCCTGTCAGCATCGGGGCCGAGATCCATGGCGGCCGGTGGAGTCTCCCGAGGGCTGTATGGGTTAGAGCCTACCGGGTAGAAGCTAAAAATATTGAGCAGTGAAAAGGCTTTGTTATCTCAGCTCAGTCGCACGCTAACATGTTGCGTGTCTATGTTCTAATAGTATGAGCATGAGATATCTTGTGGGTAAAGTTGGGCAACTCTGCAGAGTGTATAAAAAGGTATTCGAATACACCGTGCTTCCGGTTAATGAAGTTGTGTTATGGGTGATTCCAGTACATGAGGCATAAGTAGAGTTTTTGAGATGGTAAGTTGGTAATTGTGGTTTGATGAGAAACCCCCTGATGTTATTATTTATTATTGTTTTACTGTTTTAAATGTAAACTGCTTTAACTGCAAATTGCATCCACATATGCCTGTTAAGGTAAAACTCTAACCATCTATTGAACTCATTGCATGTAATTATTTAGCTTTTCCATGTGGCTTGTTGAGTATGGTAGTTGTACTCATTCTTGCATAATCTGCAAACAATCTACAGAAGAAACCAGGGAAAATACAGAGGATCTTGATGAACAGGATTTTCGTGGACCCACGGATGGTAATGACTACTGTTATTAGGTCTCGACCGTACTCAAGTGTGCCTGTGGTTTGAAGTTCTTGTCTTGTATTGTATTAAATTTGGGCTTGGATGCCCGTGTCAGTGTCAAAACTGGCTGCTAAGCCTTATCCTTATGTAATAAAATGTTGGCTTTTGTTGTAATCGAAGACTTGCTTGAGACACTGCTTACTTCGCAACTGCACATCCTGAACGGTTGTAAAGAGTTTAACGTCCCCAGAATTTGAGAGCGTTACACTCCCTCCATTTCACTATACAAGGACCTCAAGCGTTTTGACAGTAAACCTTACTAACAATTGTTCTAACTACATAGACTTTGTGACATAAAAATAGCACCATTAGATTCTTATTCGAAAGTACTTTCATATGGTTACGATTTCATATTACTACCACACTGATGTACAATAAAATAATGGCCAATGTTAAATTCTAGTGACCATGCCAGGTCAAATGGGGCAATGCATAACACAAGGGTTACCATGGAGCAGCAAACTCGGACATGGCGCAATGCATTACACAAGGGTTACCATGGAGCAGCAAACTCGGACATGGCTTTTGCACTACCAAATTCATGCCCTTCAATCTTTTCTATTACTACTACGTAAGCACAAGGATTGTATTATCACGTTTTAAGACAAGACACATATAAACATGCTTATACACTTTTGTTTTTATACCAAATCGAGACGGAATAGCAATTGCATAGCTTCAAGCTAAACTGGCAACAACAGCACCATCCGAGAGCTGAACTACCTGCGGATTACCTCCAGTAGGAACTCTCTCATCCAAGTTGCCTTGGGAGCAAGGCTGATCCTACTGCAATAAGCCATGCCTGGCCATACACAACGATGACTGGTCGACACGAGAGATCATACTGGGGTATACCCACAGGGGCTCCAGGCTCTTGTAGCCTCCTAAGTACACCCCGGAGTGATCAAGCTTGAGCTCTTCTACTGTGCGTGGCGATGCCTGACCCAGCTCGACTGTGATCCAAGGCTCAGTGGAATCTTCAGATGTGCGCGCAACATATACGCAGTTGCTCTTTCCTCCCCATCTTTCAGGGTTCATGCAAGAAAAGGTAGGGCTCCTCCTATCAGTGCCAACAAAGAGAGCCCAGTTGTCCAACTTCTCCACCTTCACCAACTTGGCTGGCTCAGCTGACAAATCAAGGTGATAAGCCTCAAAGACAACCAACGGTTCAGGACAGCTTACTGAGTAGCTGATGACCATGAGGACGCAGAGGAGCATGTCTCCACACACAACCAACCATGGTCTATAATGGACGCCCATAATTTTGCTGGCCCCCCATAAAGATGCTACGTCCTGCACGCTAAGCTGAGGCGCCAAGCGTACAGTAAATAGACTTTCAGAGTCCATGGCAAAGATCTCACCCTTGAAGACCACAATGAAAAGGATTATTCTACCGGGAAGAAGTTGCTCCGACCAAGTGTGGCTTCCAACCTGCCACTGGAATAGGGAGAATTTAGTGCAAACAAGGAGATGCGAGTTGGGCGATGAGAGAGGTGCAGTGAGGATGCCATAGTCGATATCACAGTTGTTGGTGGATGGTAGTTGGGGTGGTCTAACTTGAGTACCAGTGCACACATCAACAAGGACACATTGTTCACGGTAGGACAAGATGAGGTAACCATACGAGCAACCTACGAAGTGCATGGTGTCCAGGGTATTCTGGGGCAGGGGCACTGAGCAGTGAATGGAGGAGGTTGCGTTGGTAGGATCAACGAGCTGCCATTTGGTTTCGGAGAAAAGGTTGTAGGGGTAATAGTTGCGATGGGGACACATATCAGGTTCGAGGACGAGAGGGGGGAAGGCGAAGGTAAATTTTGATGGGTAGGAGGAGAAGGCTGCACGCCAAGAACGACAAGTACCAATGAAGGTGATGAGGTCATGATAGGAGCTGAAGAGAGCAATGATCTTGTGCAGCAGGCTCTCTAGAGGGTCTTCCCAACGTTGGGGTCCTGACATGGAAGAGGAGGTAAAGATTGCGGCATGGCAAGCCTCCTTGGGGGGGCTTTGACTGCTTTGCACAACACCAACTTCCCTGTCACACACAAAATCAAGAAAAAACAAATCAGAAGCAAGAACTCATTGAAATGGAGATAATAACTAGTCAATTGTTAAAAATATGGATATCTGTGTTATCCCTATCGCGTTTGTTGTAAGTACAAACGCACTAGGCTCTTGGTATACACTAATGACTAAAACAAACAGGGATTTCATCATTTAAATTCCGTTGTCTCGGAATAAGATATGCATCGATGCTAAACTTCGATAACAATGAACTACACCGTGACCCTAAAAACCGTTAGAATATAATTTTCATAACATAGAAGTGCGATAATACAGTCCTGTCATTATTTGGACAAATTTCAACATGGTAAGTTAGAGAAAAAGGACTCGAATAACTCACATAATTTATAGATTTCGACAAAGAGGATAGTATTAGCAATGCTCACTGTTACTTCGGCAATCATATTTGGCGAATAAAAATATACACGCACATTGCACATTTAGATCAATAGTGTTACTTCATCCCGGAAATAACAGTAGTGTACGAATGTGGGACATGGCGACTAAACGTTTCTGTTCAATGTAGTACATATAAAGGTTGGGCATGGTGCAACCGTACAAGTCCTATGGAGTTTGCAGCGATAATACCAACATGAGATTATATATTTCTTTCTAGAGGATAAAAATGGATTGTTTGATCTTGTTTGGATCATCCACTCGAATAGTACCTTAAGAAACCCATGAAAGCTAAAAGAAAAAAGGAGGCTAGGGTTTGAGGTGATGGGGGGGCGCAGACTGACCTTGGAGAGGAGCGAGACGGCGGTACAGGACCTTGAGCGGAGGGAGACAGCGGAGAGGAAGCGCCCGCCGCCGCCGGCCGCCTCCCGGCCATTGCTCTCTTCTTCACCTCCAGTGCTTTTTCCCCGTTTTGAGTGGGCTCCAGTGGTTTTGTTGCTTCAGTTCACAATATGGCAGGCAGATGAAACTTGGGCCGGTTTGGCACGTGGACTGCTGTAGCCTTGGGCTGGGCCAACGGGGAACAACAAGCACGTTGTCTTGGGCCCTAGTTTTTTTTTTCCAGATCTGCTAAATCTCAATCACCTGAAAACTCAGCTAAATCTCGGTCTGTTTCACCCAAAAAAACAACTAAATCTCAGTCGAATTTATTACACTTGAATCTTGCATTGCGATTGGTTGTCCTCATCCTCATGTCTGAGTTCAACAGTTAGGGTTTGAGTTCACCGGAGTCCCAACCTTAAAGGGAGCGAGGGGCGGCTGAGGCACGACGATGACGATCCCTCAATACGAGATGGCAGTGGGCGATGGATTTGGTGGTGAGAGGTGGGGGCGGGGGACAGATCTGACGACAGTGAGCGGACGAAGTTTGGGAAGAAGGTAGGAGTGATGGCGGGGGTGGTGGGTGGCACCAGCAGCCAAGGTGGGAGGCGGCAACGATGCTGAGGGTGGCCCCGGCGAGGCGATGGGGGCGGCATGCGAGATGGGGTAGGGGTGGCGCCGGGTAAGGGTGGGGTGGGTGGGGATATGATTAGGTTTAGGGGTGGGGGCTTTATATATAAGGTGAGGAGGGGATGGCTGGTTCTTGATCCAACAGCTTAAAAAGTCGACTGAGATATAAGAAGAAAAAAAAAGGCAACCGATAAATATACCATCCTTCCTGTTTTGCTCCTCTCACGGGATGTAGACATGTAGTACTCTCCTGTGTGGATAGCTAGAGCGATTGTCCACTATGGGGCATTGGAGATGACTTTTCATGGTTGCCCTTGCATGGAATTGCGGGATCATAATATCTTTTCGACCCGATCCTACGTAGAATCTAAATTAGCCAAACTTGTAAATGCCATGGAATTCGATCCTTGTTCCAATTAAGAGAGTTTATTATGCGTGTGCTTGGGGCATTGGTTCTATTTATCTGTAGCATGGTAAATTAAGCTGCATGGATGATGCTTATACGTGGGATCATGGTGAAATCTTATAAAAGATCAGAAATTATCCACGTACAGTAATCCTTGAAGCGTAGGATTTGAGATTGGACTTCCAATAGTCTAGTACGAGAAAATTCACATCACAACCATTTCAGGTTGCAGGCAGGTCCCCTTGCATCGTCAATTCTTCAGGCTCATGTCGCCTCGTCCAAACTGGATTCCCCTTGTTCCATTGGAAGGTTAGCTCTTACGATGCGTTAAAGCACCATCAGCATGCATGATCTACCCATCTTTCAGGTTGCGGCCTTCAACGGTCAGATGAGATCTTCGCCATGGATTATCGTGTGAATCTTCAACAAGTGTGTTTTCTCGTTCTGGCCGGTGATGATCATGCGATGCTATGGGTCTGTTTGGTATGGTTCTGCTCTAGGTTTTTGCAACTTCAACTCTAACTTCACTTTTGGATCCACTTCTATAAGAAGTTGGAGCAGTTTGAGGAGGTATTTGGTTATAAAATTAGCTCCAACTCTAGGAATGAGAAGGATGTTTGTAAAAAGACTGTACTACCCTTGTTTTGTGATTTGCATTTTTTTTTCGTATCACATAACTTATAGCAGTTTAGTAAGTTGATTTCAGTCATGTTGTGCATTTATTTTTAAAAAAAATTTAGGCCATGTGCCATCCTTTTGGCCAACAATTGTTTTTTTAAAATACAATATACATAAACATATGAAGTCCATAACAAAGGTTCTAACTCAATGAGTATCATAACAAAAGCATAGAGAGCTCATGAATCAGAATTACAGCGTTCAAGATCACCACTCATGGCCAATTTGTTAGACACAAGTCGATACAATGTACAATATTACAATACATACAAAGCATCAGTTGAGAAGTTGTGAAAAACAATTATCAGTCCCTATAGCGTTCTGTACACATTGCATGACAGCAATTAGGCAGAAATCTTAGTGCATGTCTCCATGCCAATCACACATTCATCCTCCCTTTCCACATCCTTGTTACAAAACACCATCCGATCTTCCATGCGCTTCCTACTCACTATGTCTTTGCATCGACCTTCCCTTTCAGGCCCCTCTCGAGAGTTACCATGCACAGACAAACCTATCAATAAGGAATTGCATGATATAACAATGTAGATCGCAAACAATCAAAACAGCAGGCAGTCAGGCACAGAAAAATTGTTTAGGTAAATTCTTAGAGACAGGCTTCAATTCTGTACTTATCATGTTGTGAGACTGTTATATCTCAAATGAGTTACTGTCTGTTAGGAAAATTGTTTACCTCGGTAAGTAGGGCAGGAATTGAATAGGTAAATTAGGACAGACAACTCAAAAAGAACATAATCATCTCAGTGACTACTTGGTCCTGTTCATGCCTAATACTTGTTGCATTTCATTCATGTAT